>CM056381.1:57082266-57736053 GCA_029718625.1 Synaphobranchus kaupii
CAATTTAAATATACTCACTGAAGATGAGTGTTGACAACGCTGACGATGAATCAGTGTGCTGGTCATGCCGCATTCCTGCAAAGTTGGCTGCCTTGCATTCTCCAGCTGCACCATGCTGAGGAGAAGGTGAAATGATTTTGTAAAAAATTGTATGACTATTGAGTTAGAGGGACCCAAATGTTGAAATCTAATGAAAAATCCAGCAGTAAAACATACAGAACCGAGGTGGTTCTTATGACCAACTGCAATGCCCCCACCACAGCCTGTGGACCTCAAGGCACTCAAAGTTGTAACTAGGTGGACAAAGCAACACCAGGGGGCAACAATATATTGGTTTGAGCCAAGTCTCCATAAGGAATAAAATATCTATATTCTGATAGTTAATAAAATCACTAAGAATAAAATATTTATTAAACGGTGATCAAATTTTGAAAAGGCACTAAACAACTGAAGGAAGGGACTTGGATGGCTGACACTGGTAAGAAGTTGAAATCACATTAGTATCAGGGAAATATTGGTTTTCAGATTATTGGTAAATATTTCATATTTCATAAGTCACTGGCTGGTTTGTTTCCGAGCATCTCTCTGTCTACTAAAGAGACAGGCAGGCAGATGTTCTGATAAGGATGACCAGTCTCAGAGTAACCAAGGCCGCACAGTGATATGGTGTACTTTATTTGGACATAGGTGGACTTCGGCATCTGTAGGAGGTTTAAGTATTCTTCAGAATTGAGTGGCATGGCATGGTGTTCTCACATGTTATGTTATCTTTGAATTCTCCTCAATCGAGTGTCAATATATGTTTCCTGCGTAATACATCCAAGTCTCCTGGCATCATCTTCTATTGAGTAAACTAGTTTTTCCACAATTTTCATCACAATTAGATTATGAAATGCCTAGATTTGTGCATTGCTTAACATCAACAATTGCATACAATGAACATGAAATGGCTACACAGTGCTTACAAAAAGACATGAACCTAAAGCCTTCTATTGTTAAATTAATTTACGCTCAACTGTGCAACCACTTACCAGTAATTATCCTTGATAAGACTCGTATCTGATTAGTAGAACAGCAAAGAGGTTGATGAAGTCCATGTCAAGTACAACCAGTGATAGACTGACTACCTGAAAGAAAGAGTACGGAGATAAAAGACTGGAGGATATATACATGCTCTCAAGTGAAAGACAAAATCAACTCTTTCGCTCTTTTCAATGCACTTAAATGTTTACACTTGTTATAAAGACAAGCTAATTTATACAAGAGCAGTGTGTACATTGCTCTTAAGACAATTTACTCTTACCATGTTAAAAGATTTATTAGATGTGTTCAGTTTACTTACCTTAAAGGATAATCTTAGATATTAGCAATGCCACCAGCCTTCAACCTAATCTGAAGTGTCACAAAAGCACTGAAACGGAAGCTCAAATGTTCTTCACAGTTTTATTAACTTGAATGCAATGCATCTGCACACTCCCTGCTAGTAAAACAGATTTTTTTCAAATGAATGAGTGACCAAATCCTCTGAGATGCTGCTTCTGGCAATAACAAACAAAAATCCAAAATGGTCAAACTCTCAGCCATTTTCAGAATTATATAATCAAAGTCAGTACTTCCCCTCAAATTGTTTGACCTAACTGAAAGAACAGCCTCTAACAAAAATTACAATAAAAAAGCTGTTGCCTTGATCTTCAAGTTAGGCATTTGTAATTCCACCAAACTCTACAATAAGCCAGTTCACATTAATTTAAAAGAACCAAAAAACTGCTTATAAGAAATATTCAAACTTGCTGTACTTAAACTGTTAACCATTGACATTCAGAACAGTATTCTCTCAGTTAAACGTGTACTGTTCCATATAACAAGTGCTGTGTGATCAGTCTTAACAGTTGAATAAGTCCATCTTTAACATGTCTCTCTCCACTCATGATCAGAGAGATCTGCGATGAGGGTGAGGACTCTTGGGTTCACTGACAGTTGCTTCTTGTTTTTCTTGGTTTCAACTTTTGTGCCCTTCTCTGGATTGATGTTGAGGAAACACCTTTGTGAACACAAGAAATCATAATCAACCACTATATCCAGTGATTCGTTCTAAAGGAGGAAATAAAAAAAATTCTTTACCTCTGAAGGAACGCAAGTGTGGAACCCAGATCCACGGGATAGTGGATATTGAAGCAGTAATAGCTTCCAAGCGTCAAACAGATGGCAGAGATGAAGGTGGGGATTTGTCCATTCACAACCTTGCGGTCTATGCTCAGCATGAACCGCCTTGAGGCATAGCAGGAGGTTCCTGCAAAGAAGATACAAGCAGAAAAGAAATAACAGCATAAAATTGTTTTAAAAACATTACAGTGCATGTTATGTCAGCTTAGGTTCCTTCAGTAAAACTTAATATCAACTTACCACATACAATGATGCATGGTGTCACAGGCAAGCTTTCCACTTGTACTTCTTCTGCCAGAACTGTGTCTTCTACATAGTGGAAGAGGTTCTCCTCTTTTTCATCGAAGTAGGGGAGAAGAAGGAGCACCATATCTTTCACGTCTTCTGAGCAGCCCTCCAACTGTCCTCTCAGAATTTTCAGCTTTGTGACAGCCTGCAGAATTCGTTTGCTCTTGTCTGCACAAGTGGTTCTCATGAAGTCCAGAAGCCGTTTTCCCTTTTTTTCGACACTGGCGAGGAAAGTCGCTTTTAGTGCTACCCCAGTAAGCTCTTGGAAGTGGATTGTCATGCCAAGCTCCTGGAACAAAAAAGGCCACTCCTCCATGAGGGTTTGCAGATCTGTTCCCCGGTTTATCTCTTTATGTTGGGAGTAGTAAGTGCACTTCATAAGAGTTTTTACCTCGTCTGGGCTGAAGTTAGCCTGTTCACTGAGCACCTTCATTTTCAGTTTCTTCTCCTGTTGGCTGTTTGTTGTCTCACTCATTGGCATGAATTTAATATCCCAGTTTATGCAGCCATATGTGTCCTGAACAGTTGCCCTTTGTTCAGCTGGGATTTCTTCTGTGTCATCCTCATCTGTCCCCCGTTTGCGCTTCATTATCGTTGGTGCTGAAGACCGCTTCGCATTTTCAATTCGGGCTTGTAACTGCTTAACCAGTTAGTGATATCCTGCTCCCACCACATCACCTTCTATGACATCTTGCAGTGGACTGTGGATACTTGGCAACCATTTTTTTGGCAACTTCTATGGAGGCTTGTTTACTGGGAAAAGCACCGACCTTCATCATCTCTGAAACGACAATCCGGATCATTTCTCTACGTAACTGGGGCTTTGGCCTTTTCTCCCTCTCAAAACAGTGTATCAAGGCTTCAGGAAGATTCCTCCATGGAATCTGAAAGCCGTCAACCCAATCTACAGCAGTAATTGGGCGGCTGGGCGATGGGGAGGCAGAGAATGAGGAACACACCGAGGAAGACGGAGAGGCTAATGGTGACTGGCTGTGGGTTTCACTGCTCTGTGCTGTAAAACAAGAATAATGAAATTAACAATATGTATTGAATGCTGTTTTATCCTTGGTTATACTTAAAAATAAATTCTGCTGAAATGCACTTACCGGTTTGTTTCCAAGCAGCCACCAATTTTCTTGCTTGAATTGGTCTCAGTACTGAAAGCAGATCAGCTTCCTGGATGAAGTGAAAATCCTCAGTGGTTTCCACCCCCAACGATTGTAGTGTCTCCTCTAAAATATCTAGAACTGAGGCTGGGAGATCTGGCAACACCTTACTAACAGCGCTGCGTATGCTGCTTTGGTGTGCATCATCCATTTCTGTATATAAAAAAGAGTGAATAAAGCTCAGTTAACACCAGAAAGACAGCCTAAGACATTAGGGATGCTCTGATCAAAATTGTCATTGTCATTAATAGGGCTAGACAATATACGTATATTATATCATATCATATCGTGATATGAGACTAGATAACATATTGTTCGATTTTGGATATCGTAATATAATTTTCCTGGTTTTAAAGGCTGAATTACAGTGTGATGTAATGTTCTGAACTCACCAGATTGTTCTAGCTGTTCGATTATTTGCCTTTATCCACTTAATTATATCCACTTTACTGATGATTATTTATCAATAATCTCATTGTGTAAATATTTTGTGAAAACACCTACATTGTCCTGAACAATATTGTTGCAATATTGATAGGTATTTGGTCAAAATTATTGTGATGTTTGATTTTGTCCAAGGAAATCCAAATGGAATTTTACATTCAATATTAACTTGCTTCATATCGTGACATATATCAATTGACTAATATTAAAAAAGATTATTGTGATAAATGTTTTGCCATATCGTCCAGCTCTACTCATTAACGACCGGCAAACAGTTATTGGCAGCAAAAAACATGATCAGAGCATCCCTACAATACATCCATTAGTGTGACAGCACATTGTGTTTCAATGGAACCATTTGGTATCCATCCTTCATGTAAGATGGCAATGGATAGAAATCAATCAAGTCACTGATGTTCAGACACTGCATCTTTTCATTGTCTTTCCTAACTGAGTACAGATGGTACTGAGGAAGGAATTCTGCTCTGTACACTGACACCAGAAAATGAACAGTGTCATTTTTTATCAAAATAAGCACTAGTTCACCAAACTCCACGGAGTCCATGCGCCCTGTGACAAGGAATTGTCCTTTCTTGTATGATGTTCCCTTATACAGCATTTCTAATGTGACCTTTGTGTTGGTCTCAGTGAAGTCAAATTGTCTGACTGCATCTTGAATGGCTTTACTGTATAGTACTGAGTAAAATGAAGAACCGTCTTTAACTTGCAGGACAGCTTGACCCATTGGTCCTGCTGAAAGATAAGCCTGCAACATCTGATGTCTTTTAGAGAGTGTAAGGCAGAGGTTTTTGAAATTCTTCAAATTTCTTGCACATCTCTTGAAATAACTGTGCTTACTTTCAAAGCGCATTGTCCATAGTCTTATCAAGGGGCCAAATTTCAGAATCAGTGCTGGGTAATGATGTAAATAATGGTGCTTTGGTTTTAGGTTACTTTCTGGGAATAGAGCTTTTCTTGACTCCAAATATTCTTGAATAAGAACATCAAGATATGCAACCTGAGGCACAGAGATTTTCTGAGCACATATCAGGTCCACAATGTCTTTTAGCTGCAGAGTCAACTGCCACACGTCATCTGCTGTATCTTTCACTCTGTCACCAATTATGAGAGGCAGCAGCCTTAGAAGATTCCAATTCTGCACGGCCTGTCCTGAGAGTTTAGCTGCTTGAGGGTTGACTTCACATGGCTTTGTAGACGCATCAGAGGCGCAGTATTTGAACTGTTTAATGCGCCGATTGAGAGTGGAGTAAGTGAACCATGCCTTTTTCTTTATGAAATACTTAAGATACAGTGCTACATCATAAGACAAAACACCTTCAAAGATGTCATGTCCTAGGCAAGGTGGCAAACCTGGCTGACAGACATTAAAGTATTTCAAAGAATTGAATACTGACTTGAACTTTACTCCTTCCACCTGCGGCGTATCTTCAGTCTGGAGGCGATCAACAGCAGAATCGTAGCTCTCAATGGTGCGCTCTGGTCCGCACAGATTTGGATCCTCACCCTGAAATTCATGTCGGGTTATTAGGCAGTATCTACAGAAATATTGTGAGCGACTGAAATTTTCCGAGAAGCCACCGATGCAATGTGAGCCCAAATTATCTCCAGCAATGCAATACAAGGTTCCTTTGACTGTTTCATCTGATAGTACAATCCCATTCTCCTCCAATTCCTTCAAGTCTGCTAGTAATTCAGAGAACACCTTAGAATGCCCAAATTCTTTGAAATCTTTCTCTCTGCACAGTAAAACAAGTGACATGTGGTCTGTGTCTGACCGTACATGAAGTGGCAAGTTAGCAACAGATGCATAGACAGCTAATACCTTATGTCTCGTCTTTGCAGAGCCTAAAGGGTTAACGACTTCAAATGCATCTTGGTACAGTACTAGCTTGAGACATGATGGATTCTGACCAAAAAAAACATTGGATTTGAATATCTGACCATCACTAATGTCACTTAGAACATCTGAGGGAGACTCAGCCGAGTGCTCTCCTGATTTCTGCCACAGGTCAGACTCTAACAAACATTTCAAAGTCTCTCTCACAGGCACATAGTAGGCAAACCTATCTGTTCTGTTCTGATCTCTTCCTAAAAACATTTTCTTAGGCTCCACATAGTTGAACTGTTTTTTGAAAGTCTGAGCTCTTGAGTATGTGGTCCTCATTGGCCCTGTATGGCATGCAGAGAACAGATAAAATCCCCTGACAGACTCACAAACTCTGGTGATGTCCTCATCTGATAATGGTGTGTCATTTTTTAGCATTGAGGTAAGTTTACTCAAACTATATGTCTGACCCAACTCGTGTATGTTTTGCATTTCCTCAACAATGTTCTGTATGGTTGAAGCAGGTAGTAGAAACTGCCCCTGCAATTTCAAGTAGAATAAAGAGACATTTCTAAGAAAAAGATCACTGAAATCCTCTGATATATCCATATCACCTTCATCTGTAACGTTACCTGTCTCATTCACCTGAGGGCCAAAATCATCTGATTCAATCTGAACAGATGATGACTGAGAAGCAGATTCTCCGTATAAGTCACTGATACTGCCGTCTGCAAAATCTCTGTGTTTCCGTGACATGTGGGCGGTAAATGAGGATTTTACCTTGAAAACATTTGTGCATCCTCTGACTGGACAACTCACAGCACGTCCTTCCACAATATGCTCCTTCAAGTGAGCTATTAGATGTTTAGCATCGTGACACTGGCGCACACACAACGCCATTGTGCATTTAAAAGCAGTAACGGCAGTCCCGACAGTAACGTTAATAGGAGCAGATACATTATGCCTCCGGTAAAAATGAGCCTTAAACGCTCCATATCGGTTAAATGTCTGCTTGCAACCGGCTCTGTATATAAAATTCTCAATTACAGTCAAAATATTTACTTTTACAACTTTTCTCAAAGAATAAAAGTAAAAATGTCGATAACTTTATTATAAATAATACTATTCAAAACTTTAAGAAAATGAAAAAGCTTTTAAAAGAATCTATAATAATTCCTGGCAGCTTACCATTATGGAATAATTATTGGATACAGATTCAAGATAAACCACTTTGTTGGACTTTTTGGGAAGAAAATGGAATCTATTATCTAAAAGATATATTAAGTAATAGTGAGTAAAAGTAAAGTGATACCCTTTGAGGAATTTAAAAAAGGGTATAATTTATCAGATAAAGAATCATTTTCATTTCTGCAAATGAAAAATTTTATGAAACAATTTTTTTATTTCTTCAGATAATAAGATTGAATTGGACAGAATTCTCTTTGATAAAGTGAATAGTCATTATTGAATAAGTAAAACATATAAAGTATTGTTACAAGTGCATAATGCTACCACTATATTTGATAATATAATAACTAAATGGAATAAAGATTTGGTTCGAGCTTATATTAAATCATATTAGGAAATAAATATACAAAATACACAAGAAGCTATAATAAATGAAAACCTGAGGCTGATACAATTTAAACTTACAACAAGAATTTATTATACAAGAAACAAAATTACAAATTTGCTAAGAATATTTCAGATAAATGTTTGAAATTGTCGGGTAAGTGAGGACTAGGTAAAATGTGTATTATCTAAATCCAGCGGTTCCAACAGTCAATGCCCTTGTTAAAACGTTCAACACTGACACGCTAGAACCCCTCACTTAACCTACATTCAAAATAAGTTTTATGTGATCTAATTTATTAATTATTATTAAAAATGACAATCGTCAATTAAATCGCCAAATTCATTAATAGGTAAGTCGAACAGTAACCTGGTGGATCAACCAACAAGCCAAAACAAAGTCTAAATCAGGTCTTGAGATTAAATAATTTTATTAAATGAAAACCAGTCAATTGGAATAATGACTTCAAATCATACATTCACTAAGGAATGTAGGCTGACTACTTATAATTTGCCAAAGGGAAGACATTAATTTGAATATACCAGTAAAGAGAGCGATAAGCCAAAAATTGCCAATATTATTTACCCTCCAGCTGAACAGGAACAAAAGGAAACGCACAAGGAACCAAAAAGGATGAACTTCCCCAAACAAACTCCAGAACGGCACCAGTGCTGCTCTGCTAATATAACAGAAAAAAAGAAAGAGAAGCATTGTTTGGAGTTCACTCCACTAAACAGTATTGAAGTAAACTATGATACATGTCAAAAGTGTGTACGATTTTGTGGCAATACCACAAACCTGCCGGAAGGCATGAAAATAAGTCATATAAAAGAGCATGACGAGTTACAGCGGTAGCAATCAGAGGAGGGGAGGGAACGCAGGCAAATACCCCCACAACTGGAGCCAGAGTCAAGCAGAGTTCCCAGACAGAAACCTTTCAGAGAGGCAGGCATTATCCAGGTATACAGTGATAATATGTGTGATAATACAGTGACATTTTACCTTTCAAACAAAAAGCAGGAAACACTGGTTATTTCTTGAGGAGAAGAACATTACAGTATAGGGTGATGAATAGGTTTAGGCTATATCAGGCTTAGAATGGACACATTTTCAAACAAAATCTGAATTCATTATATCCATTTTGCATTATATCCATTTTGTGGAAAAACTGATATGTATTGCTCAGTGTTTCTAAAATATAGATTACATCTCATAAAATGTCACCGGTTTGAAGGGAAAGATCTCATGTTGCCAATAGGCTACCTTCAGGAATGATCTGTAGTGAATTTAACTCTTATCCCAGCCATCATTTTATCACAATTAGGTAGCCTAATATAATTGAATGTTTCTTAAATATTGTTGAACAATTGAACATGTGTTTTTATAATTGCTGTTATGAAACTGAAAAAAGAAAGAAGTCTTTATATGTTAATACTGATGCAAAGGCTTTCAAATTTTTTTTAAAAGTCCACATTGACCCATTTTCACTGTAGAAATCACAAATATCGCCCCTTTTTCATGTAAGCAAGAAGACTGACGACACACTTCACGATCTTTTTGAAGACATGTCTTGAAATTTTCAGGACTCTTTCCCAAAGTATATCGTGGACTGAATATTTCAAGACTTTCACAACAAACTTTGAGTAACACAGACCCGACAGGTCGATGTAGAAAAGCCGATTCACACCACAGAAAGTATCACACATCGTTATCAGCCACTTTCCCAAAAGCAGTGTAGAGTTATGATCACCTTTGAATATTTTTTTTCTTTGCTTTTCGTTTTAAATCTGATCAAACCTAACTGACAAAAAAGACAGAGACAAAGAGAAAGATAAATATAATAAGTAAATAATTGGCAGCCTTACTCCTCCACTGACAGTGAATTCATCTTTGGCGTAGTGGTTAGCGCCGTGGCCTCTCCCCCTGAAGTGCAATAGTTCGAGCCTCGCCAGCAACATTTAATAATCTAATATTATTTTAACTATAAAATGCTTTTGGCAAACTGATAGGATCCATTTATTGCTGTCTACATTTATTCTTCCTATTGTGAATGTACAATGTCAGCGCAGGTCACAATAAGTCCTATGATGGGATAATTGATTACGACTAAGTTGTTGTTGTATCTATCGCGTAGATTAGCGGCCTCTGTCTACAAAGGTGGGACTTGCACATAGCATCGCATCCGAAGACACATTTGAGATTTCATGACTAATCCAATGTTGTCTTGAACTCGCGACACATTTCACGATCTCTTTGAGTTACGAGCACTTTCGGGAAAGCGTTGTGAATGGCAAGTACATCTTCACGATACGTTTCACGACATACTTTTCGCTACGACATGCTTTGGGAAAGCCACCCCTGTTCAGTGATAATCGTTAATGTTTATCGCGGTATTACATTAAAAGCGCTAATCAAGTAGTAGTTTGCTATTTTGTATTTCATTGTTGCTGCATAAAGGAATTTGCTAAACTGAGTAGCATAGCCTACTGTGGGATGTAGCCCACCAGGTCCTCTGTAAGCTCTTGCTTTTAAACTGATTATTAGGCTACTCGTCTCTATGTCTCTGTATAATTTGTCAGATAGCCTAACAACAAACAATTGGATTTCCCAGTAACCAAGACGAATAGGTAAACTTGTGCAGCATTTTACTATATATCCACATGTGTGCTGATGCGTTAATAGCCTAGGCTACGTCATGCGAAGTGATCAATGAACAGCACATATTTGGGTAAATTAGTTTTTCTAGCTTAAGCATGCACTGCGCTCAACGTTGGTTCCAGCAATTTAAGAGGTTTTCCTCTTTAAATGTATGCTTTCTAATGTTTAAATCGTTTTGACTAAACCGAGTGCCGTTTTAGCTGCCCTATAAACTTGAATGGAGAGCGACAAATACCCAATTCTGGATTATCACCACAGGGGAGCACAGAGCAACTAACACATATTTCGCCACCATTTGGACTCATGGCCATGTAACTAGGCTACACAATCCAAAAGTCTACCAAAGTTCAGTTGTGCTTTAACACCGGCACGGGTTCCTGGTAATTCCTGACAGTGGTGTTATTTTAAGAAAATATATGCGGTTTAAGTTTGTTAAAAGCACCTGCAACCGCTGAGAATAATCTGTCTCACTTTAGAAAACGCCAAATTAGCCTGCTTGTTTAATGAATTTTGTTTGATTATACAATGAAGCATTGTCAAACATCAATTCCATGTTCTCACAGCAGTCAGATCAGACATTGCATTTCAGCTGGCGAAGCTTCATTCAAAATTCATATTACGTGCATTCTCATAATAACGTAAATAGCGTTATTTTGTCTTAATGATGACACTACTAAAGATGTCAGGTTGTGAACCCACATGTCCACGCATACTTCCCTTGTTTTATAATGTCCTTCTTATAGAAATATGACCAACGCGTTTTTACTGGTTAATGCTTTAAAACAAAACATTTCCCCGGGATTGCAGAGACAACTTGCCTCTATTGCGGGAGAGAAAATATTTATTTTTGGGAAAAATATTAATCCCTTGATATCTTGTATGCATGCTTGTGTGCGTTCCTGTGTGTAACAGACAGGAGGATATACGTGCATTGTGCACATGCCTATGCACTTATATTGCACTGTTAAAATAACAGAAATAACTGCGACATGATTTTAGACCAGGTTTGTGGTGGTTTTAGCACAAGCACCTATTGCTGGCTCAAGATAGCAATACGCCAAAAAAGACCAAGCCGCCCAGTTCACTTGCTATGGGCGCAAGATCACTTGGCTGTTAAAGAACATGAGCATTGGGTGCTATAATGACACCTGTCCCGGGTGTAAGATAGCAAAGACACTTGCATTTGTGTTCGCGCCGCTTAGCACTGGGTGTAAGATAGGGCCCCTGGACTTTGTTAGTTTTACTATAGACAGTGCTTTGTATGCATGAATAACTAGGCATTTTTGTACGTTGAAAACATTTTTAATTAAAAAATATATATAATTTTCAGTTGCTCAGTTGCTGTGTTGTTTATTTTATACAGCCTTTCTGTGTACACATTTATGAAGGGGGTGAATAATTTTGATGGGCACTACATGAGTTTATCATTCCAGTTCATTTTTAAGTTTAAAAGTTGCCAAAGTCTTATCATATTCGGACACTTTTGCCCTCAACTGGAGTCATCTAAGTCTGCTGATTTATTTAAATCCAAATACATTTAAATCCAAGTAAGTAGCAAGTAGCAAATCTAAATAGCAAGTTAATGAGATAGTGACCTCTGGCGTATTTTCGTCCTGAACAGTTTTGTGTCTACTATCACAAAATGAGCTACAGCTGGAAATCTGAGAGATGAAAATAATACTGATGACACAATTTTTTTTTTAAAAAGGACCTCGTTTATAATTATTTATTTATCTTGATTTTGGAGTCATGTTTATTTTCATTACTGATAAATGTCTCCCGGACTCTGGTAATTTAAAAAGTACAATTTCTGAATCTCCTCAGCTTAAGGTCAGGCTTTTTTTTTTTTTTTTTTTTTTTAAGAGTGCTGGCATCTTGCAAAATATTTCTTCAGGACTTGCATAATATTATGACCTTGTTATCAATTCCTCTCAATTAAATATCATTTTCTTAGGATTTTATTTACAGCTTTGTGGTGTAGAAGCCCTCAATAGCATTTAACCAACCATTGTAAATAAAGACAAATACCTGTGGCCATAGCAGAATTATTTCTATTTGAACTCTCTTGACCACTTTCTCTTGTGAAAACAAATATCCCTGCAGATTTTTATATCCAGAAAGTTAAGTAGACTAGAGCATAGACTATTCTAACAAACAAAAAAATGTTGTGGCCAAAAGAGCATCTGCAGTTAAAAAGCAGTTAATAACAAGAATGCTTGAATGTCAAGAATCTACCAAGAAAAGCCATGGCTATCGATTTATTTTAAAAAATACACATGAATGAAATGTTTTTTTTACATAATGAATTGGTCTTATTTCTGCAATAAGGAAGGCCTTTTGAATTTAACAGTCCCTCATTGGATCCCCAGTGTCCTCTGTGGAACATAGGGGTGATTAACACCTAAACACTTCCAGAACAATAAAGAAAATGAGATTTGAGTGTCTTTTAATGGTGACAATCCTGCGTGGGTTTTTGCACATAGGCGAGAAAGAGAAATGCAGATCATGACAGTCCGCGAGAGCCTTCAAATTTGGGAGCGATTTCTTCTCTGTAACAAGGTGCTTGGCGTGATGAAAGGCTATCTTCGGGACTGTTTGTCCACTGTGTAGGGTGCACTATTGGCCCACATTAGCTTACAACAGTTGCTCTTGTTTGTGATCTAGGTAATTCCTCCACTTGGGTGTCATTATTCATTAGCATGGTGTCTGGGCCCTTGACGGAATGCATTTTATTGGTCCTCATTTTGATGCAAGGTCACTCCTTGGGGGTGGGGGTGGTGGTGGGGGGGAGGTTTCCCAGTCATCTTTGTGAGCTCCTCTGCACTCTACAAAAAAAGCAGCATCACTGAGATGCAATCAAAGGAATAGATTTGTGGAAAAATATAGTATCTGTGTTTTTGCACATATTGTTTCCAATTAAAATGTGAGCACAGTTGCAGGGTATGTGAAGTATTTTCATTATTAAGAACTGTAATTTTACTCCTGTGGACTTCAGAGGAAGATGTGATGCAGGGCTGGGGTGGTCACTGAATATGTGGTGCACAGACAAGATTAAGTCAAAAAGGAAAATTGGCTTACCACCTTATATTAGATCTGTGAACTCAAAAACAACAGAAATCCTTTATAAAATAAGTAACTGCAAAACTGGCAGCCGAAAACCTCTACATGCAATAGGCCTGGGAGCAAAGGCCCTTTTATAAGGTCCAATGATTAAGCAATGGGTAGCAGCTGGGCAAATTACAATCAGCCTCAGCTGATTGTAATTTGACCAATGGTGGACAGCACACCATTTATTTTCCTGGCACTACATACTGGGTGTTTCTCAATACCAAGTCCGCACAAGTACGGACTTGTGACGCACATGCTGTCAAGTGTCATATTATATATATATACAGTCAAGCCGGAAAGTCTGCACACTCCTTTCACCTTCTCCACATTTTATTACGTTAGACATATTCTACAATAGATTGAGTTCATTTTTTGTCTCAAAATTCTACACAAAATAGCCCATAATGACAAAGTGAAAACAGGTTTTTAGACATTTGTGCTAATTTATTAAAAATCTAAATGTAAAATATCATATGTACACAAGTGTGCACACCCTTTGATATGACACCCAAAAGTGAGCTGAGGTGCATTTTGTTTCCACTGATACTGCTTGAGATGTTTCTGCAACTTAATTGGAGTCCACCTGTGATAAATTCAATTGATTGGACATGATTGGGGATTGCCAACACCTGCCTATATAAGGTCCCACAGTTGACAGTGCATGTCAGAGCAAATTCCAAGCCATGGGGTCAAAGGAATTATCTGCAGACCTCAGAAACAGGATTGTGTCAAGGCATAGATCTGGAGAAGGGTACGGAAAAATCTCTGCAGCTTTACAGGTCCCAAAGAGCACAGTGGCCACCATCATTCGTAAATGGAAGAAGTTTGGAACCACCAAGAATCTTCCTAGACCTGGCCACCCGGCCAAACTGAGCAATGGGGGAAGACGAGCCTTGGCCAGGGAGGTGAGCATGAACCCGAGGGTCACTCTGACAGAGCTCCAGCGTATCCTTGTGGAGATGGGAGAACCTTTCAGAAGATCAACCATCCAGGCAGGACTCCACCAATCAGGCCTTTATGGTAGTGGCCAGACGGAAGCCCCTCCTTAGTAAAAGGCACATCACAGCCCGCTTGGAGTTTGCCAAAAGGCACCTAGAGGACTCTCAAACCATGAGAATCAAGATTCTCTGGTCTGATGAAACCAAAATGGAACTTTTTGGCCTGAATACCAAGTGTCACGTCTGGAGGAAACCAGGCACCGCTCATCACCTGGCTAATACCATCCCTACAGTGAAGCATGGTGGTGGCACCATCATGATGTGGGGATGTTTTTCAGCAGCGGGAACGGGGCAACTAGTCCTGATAGAGGGAAAGATGAATGCAGCTAAGTACACCGAGATCCTTTAAGAAAACCTGCTCCAGAGCGCTCTGGACCTCAGACTGGGGCGAAGGTTTACCTTCCAACATGACAACGACCCGAAGCACACAGCCAAGAGAACAAAGGAGTGGCTTCGGAGAAAGTCTGTGCATGTCCTTGAGTGGCCCAGCCAGAGCCCAGACCTGAATCCAATTGAACATCTGTGGAAAGAGCTGAAAATGGCTGTGTTACGACGCTCCCCATCCAACCTGACGGAGCTTGCAAGGATATGCCAAGAGGAATGGGCAAAAATGTCCAGAAACAAGTGTGCCAAGCTCGTAGCTTCTTTCCCAAGATGCCTTGAAGCTGTAATCGCTGCCAAAGGTGCAGCAACCAAGTATTAGGCTAAGGGTGTGTACAGATATGTAACCCCTAAATAACCTATTTTTGTCAGTAAAATAAAATTGCATATTTTCTAAAAACCTGTTTTCACTTTGTCATTATTGGCTATTGTGTGTAGATGTTTGAGGCAAAAAATGAACTCAATCTATTGTAGTATAAGTCTGTAACGTAATAAAATGTGGAGAAGGTGAAAGGGGTGGGGAGACTTTCCGGCTTGACTGTATTAATACAATACAATACAATACTACTTAAACATAGACCATTTCCTCAGAATTCTTCTCTGTTTAAACATCTGCTGTATGAGATCATTGCAGTCACCCATCATAAGCCACAAAAACACTTTCTTTTCAACCTTGAAACTGAGGGGACCAATGGTGAATAAATCATAACACAAAATTCAGTGTTTCCAAGGGATGCATTACAATAGATGAGAAAACAAATTGGTTGTAAATAAAAAAAACACAGGAACCATACAAGGTACCACAGTAGTCAGCCTTCTATTGAATCATTTTGAAATTAAGTGTTTTTTAGAATAAAGCATTCACTATATCAGCACAGGTCATGGAGATAATCTCTCATACTGCATCATTCATATCTCTGTAGCCTATGACCCATCCCTATCTACCAGATAGCTCTGTTGCAGTAACCAATTATTTTGTGGGATATTCTGCTGATTTAAAATGTGTTCTTTTCAAATGCCTTTGATTTACATTTGTTTTAAGATCAATCTCCCATCATGCATCTGTATGTGTGATGAACCTTTATCTACTGCTTGATGGGGGAAGAATTTTAAAGGAATGCCTTATCCATTCCCCTTTGTATGACAGCAGACCATAGAACCCTGCCCCTGCCGTGACCCACCACCGTCACCCAGGAAACACGCTGGAAGACAGACCTGCTGTTTAAATTCCCCATACACTCCATCATTACTTACACCTTTACTTACACTATAGTCCCAGATGCACCACTCCGCCCCTTTGAATTGAACATTTTACATCCCTTTCTTTGGACTTTCTACTTACAGCTAGTTTTATTAGATCCCTCATTACAGTCTATTACCATCCATTCCACCTTTAGTTTAAACCGGGCCGGCCAGCGAAGGATGGGCACCCCCTCTCTAGCCAGGTTCCTTCTGAGATTTCTTCCCATTGGGGAGTTTTTTCTCGCCACTGTTGAGTGTTTTTTTTCCCCACCAGGGAGTTTTTTACCTCGTTTTGCTGGTTGGGGGTTAAGGCCTGGTTTTTTGCTCAATTTTCCTTCTGTTTCTCTGTGCAATGTCTTTGTGACAGTTCTCTGTAAAAAGCGCTATACAAATAAAATTGAATTGAATTGAACTATATTTCCATGGCATATGAAATCAATAAGGTGAATTATCACTTAATTACTGCAGTTTCAGTTTCACAAGATCACCCAGGGCCTACCATTCATAGTTTCTGATTTAGCTGCCACAAATCAGTATACATTTCACAATGATATAATTGTCATAGTATCAGGAGTTCAACAATTATCAATCCCTTCAGCAGTTCGATAATTATCAATCCTTTCAGCAGTTCAATAATTATCAATCCCTTCAGTAGTTCAACAATTACCAATCCTTTCAGTAGTTCAACAATTATCAATCCTTTCAGCAGTTCAACAATTATCAATCCTTTCAACAGTTCAACAATTACAAATCCCTTCAGCAGTTCAACAATTATCAATCCTTTCAGTAGTTCAATAATTAGGCCATCAACCATTTCAGTACTTCAATAATTATCAATCCCTTCAGCAGTTCAACAATTATCAATCCTTTCAGCAGTTCAATAATGATCAATTATTTCAACAGTTCAACAATTATCTATCCCTTCAGTAGTTCAATAATTATCATTCCCCTCAGCAGTTCAACAAATACCAATCCTTTCAGTAGTTCAGTAATTATCAATCTGATCAAAAATGTCTCCGACGTAAAAAAATAAATAAAAAAAAGCCAAGTTACTCACGCGTAGCCTACAGAGCGCTGTCTATAAGTCCTTAATTGCAACTAGCAAAAACTAGGCCTGCCTTAAAGTAATGATATCAAAATGTGAACAAGTTACAACTAACAATATTGCCTATAGTAGCTCACACTAAATAAACTAGCTCTATACCAAAGCAATGCTATCCAAACTTTCCTAAATTATTTAATCCAATTTGGCCCTGTGTTTCTTCATCATGTGAAGAGATTGTGTCTCATGGAACAACATATGATTTCAATGAATGTTTTTAACAGTTGATGAATAATTATATCCCAGAAAGGATATGGTTATACTTTCTTGGCAAGTTTACTTTAGAAAATGTACAGGTTTTAAAATGTTAACTGCTGCTACAGATTTCATTACAATTCACAAACAGACATTTATATCAAGAAACATCATGTACAATAGAGACAGTGGGGATGAATAAATAAATACAGATAAAAATGAGTAATATTTTTACCTAGAAAATAGCGTACATATAGCATTTTTACGAACATATCCAATAGTTATGATATTTGCGAACATAATTTTGTGAACACAAGGATATATATGCTCTGTAGGACCACACAGGTTTTTATAGAAATCCAAATATTCCAAATAAATAAATCAATAAATACATAATCATAATAATAATAATAATAATACATTTCATTCATTCTGTGCTTTTCATAGACCCAAAGCAGTGGATGCAGACAATTGTTCAAACATGCCCTATAGTGTAGTAATTTTTCTGCTTAATTTCTAAGTGCAAGTTGCAACACATCTGAATATTTCCACGATAAATTATTCTCATTTTGCAGTTTGATGTGGAACATACAGTTTCATTGACCACCTTCTCTTGAGATGGTAAGATGAAGAAACACAGGGCCAAGTTGCATTAAATAATTTAGGAAATTTTGGATAGCATTGCTTTGGAATAGAGCTAGTTTATTTAGTGTGAGCTACGATAGGCAATATTGTTAGTTGTAACTTGGCCACATTTTGATATCAATACTTTTAAAGGCAGGCCCAGTTTTTGCAAGTTGCAATTAAGGACTTATAGACAGCACTCTGTAGGCTATGCGTGAGTAACTTGGCTTTTTTTACGTCGGAGACGTTTTTGATCCGATATCACTTATTTTTGATAGACTACTAATGATGAATAATGCATGAAGATAATGACAGAGAGAGAGACATGCATACAGAATACATGCATTCAAAATAAATGCATACAGACGTTCGCGTAAGCATAAAGCCCTGTACTGATGAGAATGAGAACATTTCTCCCATTACCGATAGCCCACAATTACATTAAAAGAGTTTGTAGATGAGCTGTATTTAATGTCTAATGAAATACAATGAATAGTTTAGTTTTCTGTAGTGCAATAGATGTATAAGGCATGTTGATTCGCTTCGTAGTAGCCTAGCTTGTACCTGCTTCCTGACTAGCAGCTGACTGATGTTTCTCTGGCAAAACTAACGTTGGCTAACAAGCTCAATTGGACAATGCATATTTCCCAGGAATCTTAGCCAAAAAGAAAACAATAGATACTACTAAGAAAGTAGCCTACCAGAGATTATTCTTCTTCTTATTATTATTATTATTATTATTATAATTAAAAGTGTTTGCAGTGAGCTACATTGTCTGCAGAGTAACGTAGACAAGAGCAATATTTGGAGGCTATTCAAATTTTTTAAAGTGACTAACCATGAAACAGATAATTTTGGGTAATTGGAGGTTTATAAATCCGATCTCATAAGGGATTGCAGTTTATAGTAGGCTATCATCAATTCTTAATGTATTATCGTAAATTAAAAATTTTCCTAGTAGTTAATTTTATGGTGATGTTGTGTTATGTGTGAAAAGGATAAACTGAACAGAGCTGAAGTGAAGAAATGAACAAAGACATAATAAAGAAATGTTCAATAATTATCAATCCTCCCTGTAGTTCAACGATTATCAATCCTATGAACGCTTACACTACAGTATGTGAAATGCACTCAAAATTTTAATCAAGAAAATAACAATATCTAACTTATGGCACAAGACAAGAAGGTGTGGAGTGGAAAGATTAACGTACATATTTAAAATATTACAAGCAGTAATAGTTACATGTTGAGGAGGAAAATCTCATGTTTGTAAGCATATTCTCTGACAGAATCAATACTATGGTATCTTCTTCTGACCCACTGTGTCGCCATGCTGATGAGATGGCCAAATTAGTAAAATCTAGTGAAAGTAGCAGGAAAACAACAATTACACCTTAGCGAGCAAATGTACATTCTTACATTTTCTGTAGTTGTTTGAGTAAAACTAAATTAATAAACCAAAAAATTCTGTTATGCCCGCTGTGATTTATTGTTCAAAGCATCCAGTAAGACATTGCAAACACCATTGCGAAGGTTATAACGTCCTCTTTTGGATAAAAGACTTGTCAATCAAACCAGCATGAACTGAAATACATAGCAGCTGGATGAATGGCTGGTGAGGTTTTATACATACGGTTTTCAGAAGATGTACTAGCGTAATAAAGGGGTGTATATTTCTCAAACGGATTGTCCAAAACAATAAATGACCACTGAATCTTGAAATCTCTATGCGTAAAACCAATGGTAGGATTGTATATTTATTTCATATTTAGTAGTAGAATTTATAGTAGAATGATGTGGTATAATGACACCAGTTTCATTAGTTTATTTTGCTATTGTGTGGCCAGGGCTTTTCATGGCTGTTTTGGCATATGTTCTGGCCATAATGTTGGCCTTATCATATTGCTATTGCGGAATGCAAATTTGGTGGTGAAAAGATATTGTGATGAACTCACAGATAGATGCTATTGTCCACTGTGTCACGCAAGGGTAGGCATAGTTGCAGGTGAGACTGGATGAGGGGTTGCTTGTTAAATGGGTGACAATAGTGGCACTTATAAACTCCATATTCAGCAGGGTTGTCACAAATCGTGTACTAATAAAAGGAAAACATGGAGTTTGTTTTTTCCACTCATAGTTTGGTTGCAGGACCAATGAATGTCTGAGTTGAGCAAAATCTTGGCACTGGCGCCATGGCAACTAGGGGGTCTGCACAAAGGTGTTAATAAGAATGCTTACAGTCAGGTATATAAGTATTTGAACAGTGGCACAATTTTTGTTGTTTTGGCTCTGTACTCCAGCACATTTTGAAATGGAACAGTTAAATGGTCATCAAGGGTCTGAGGTATAAAACTAGCCTCGAACTATCACTGCTGCCAGATATGCAGTAGATATGGATGGATCACTTTAAGGGTTGTTTCTCCTGACTCATTTTTTCATAGAGTTCAATAGGAAAAAAAGTCAGTGATCCATCAATATCTACTGCATATCTGGCAGCAGAGTGATGGTATGAGGCTAGTTTGATACAAGGTTATCTTTATTGTCCCACCAGGGGAAATTTGTTTTGCAGCCAGGGTTCACATAAAAACAGAATACAAAAGACAACAACAACGACACATCAACACAATAAATTACAGAGCTAGAGCAGGGAATGGGAATTCATACCAAGTACACATGTACAAGAGTGCAAATATGCAAGTGTGCAAGGGAAAGTGCAAAGAATGCAGCCAGAGAGCTATTTGCTATTAAGCATATCAATGGCACTTGGGATGAAGGAGACGTGGAATCTCTTAGTCCTCCTAACGGGTGCCCTGAAACGACGTCCTGAGGGCAAAAGCTTAAACTCCTTCAGGAGTGGATGGTCCTGGGAGTCCAAAATAGCATTAGCCCTTCTAAGGACCTGCCTGTTATAAATGTCCAAGAGCTTGGCCTGGCTCCTCCCTGAAATCTTACTGGCCATTTTAACAAGACTTCCAAGTCTATTCTTATTGAACAGATTTAAATTTCCAAACCAAGCAATAATACAAAAGGTTAAAACGGATTCAATGAAACATCTGTAAAAGAGAGTCATCATCTCAGAAGAAACGTTAAAAGAATTAATTTTTCTCAGGAAAAAAAGTCTTTGCTGGACCTTTTTAGAGGTAGCATCAACATGGGATTCGAAACACAGTTTGTTATCCAGAACAATACCCAAATATTTGTAGCTATCCACTAGGTCAATATCAACACCTTTTATAACAGTAGGCAGTGGGCTTGGTGGTGACTTTCTGAAATCAATAATCATGTCTTTGGTTTTTGACACATTTAGATGGAGAAAAGACTCATCACACCAAGCCACAAAGTCATCCACCTGTGCCTCCCCTTCAAGAAGGCTAACAATAACAGAATCATCAGCAAACTTCAAGATGTGTCTATTCTTATAGCTGCTGCGACACTCATTAGTGTACAAGATGTAAAGAAGGGGGGACAAACAGCAACCTTGAGGGGAACCGGTGGATGAGTAGAGCTGTTTGGAGAGAACATCGTTAACTCTCACACACTGTGACCTATCAGTTAAAAAGTCCATTATCCAACCAATCAGGTTAGGATCAAGTTTAAAATGACAGATGAGCCTCTCTGCAAGCAGGAATGGCTGGATGGTATTGAATGCCGAAGAGAAATCAATAAATAAGAGTCTGACATGAGACTTGGGGCTCTCCAGGTGCTGGTAGAAAAAGTTTAACAATGTAACGACAGCATCCTCCACACCTCTACCAGACCTATACGCAAATTGTAACGGATCTAGTCGTTCCTTGACCTGCATTAAAACCTCATTCTTGATAAGCTTCTCAAATGACTTCATAACTAAAGAAGTCAAGGCTACTGGCCTGAAATCATTTAACGCTTTAGGGGTTTTACATTTGGATACTGGGACAATAGTAGAGTATTTCCACAGCTTGGGGACCTTCTGCAGCTTAAGAGATTGAGTAAAGATAAACTGAAAGATGCTACAGAGCTGGTCTGCACAAGTTTTCAGTACCTGGCCACAGATGTTGTCAGGTCCTGAGCTCTTAGTCTTAGTATGCCTGAAGAGGTTTGCCACTCTCTTCACATCAATATCAAATGTTGGAGAAGCTGAGGTCTTTTCTCTTATCTCTTCCATCTGTGCAGTAAAATCATGATTATCAAATCTTAGATAAAACCCATTTAATTCATCAGCCAGGTGTTTATCTGAATTAAAACCATCCAGAGCGACCCCCCTGTTGCCCTTAACCTGTGATCCTGTCATAATTTTCATTCCATTCCAGGCTCTCTTTAAGTTGTTACTGCTGAGCTCTGCCTCAATCTTATCCTTGTACCCCAGTTTAGCCTTTTTTATTTCAGCCCTCACCTCCTTCCTTGATTCCCTCTCTGTATTGACATCACCTTCATTAAAAGCATTTTTCCTTTTACATATCAGACCCTTAATATCTTTGGAAATCCATTGTTTGTTGTTAGGAAAAATCTTAACTTCTTTGGTAGGAACCACAGAGTCTCTGCAGAAGGAGATGTAACTACACACAACGTCCGTAAGTTCATCAATATCAGAGGAGTCCTCCTGAAACACTGACCAGTCCGTGCAATCGAAACACCCCTGGAGGGCAAGAGAACTGTCCTCAGTCCAGACCTTGACCTGCCTTTTAAACGTCTTCTCCCTCCTCAGCACAGATCTATACACAGGCAGAAGGTGCACAGAGTAATGATACTTCAGACACTTCATGATTTACAGACATTTAGCCAACTATGTGTTCCATACTATTCCTGTGTAATTTACAGCTTCATCTAGTCCCACCCCCCAATTCCCATAGAGATCCATTCAAATGCAGAGGTTATAGTATTGCTTCTAAGAATACCTGGAAATACGATATCAGGAGTCTTTTGATATCCTTTTATACAGAATCATGATGGCATCACCTGTTTACCTGTGGAATACCTGTTTACCACAGAAGTTGTTTGACCTGTTTTTTTTCACAGAATGAATGAATTCTCTAATTGAACTCCACACTGCTATTATTTTGAACAAGTCCCTTTCAATGAATGAGTGAATTACTCAGAACAAGCAGCGTGCATGTCATGACAGTTGGGTCTGTTTTTCTATTACACTACTACATCTACAAGTAAATTATTTGCCATGCAGAAATACCACTACTACTAATAACAGTGGTTCATCAGGTTACTGATGTTGTACTGCTATTTTTTTGAACACCACTGTATGTGTGTCAATCTATCCACCTAATTGAATATCTCTATGTAAATTATTACCTGCAAATATATGTATCTTAAAACTAGATGAACACTTCAGTCAGGAGTGACTATAGATTTTAAACTGTTTCCACAATGAATTTCATCACTGCATAAAACTGATAAGCTTTTCTGCAACAAGCCCATTGTTATGATTTAAGAGAGGTCTAAACTGTTTTTATTTCATATCCCCTGAGCTGTGCAGTGATGCTTTCATCTGTCTGTGTTATTTTTATTTGAGGATTTTTACCTTCTTATTGTTTACTATCCTTGGATTTACTCCTCTGACTTGCTCAAGGCAGACAAACAAACCTGTGCCATTAAATGAGGGCTTTACTTACTTCACCCGATTAAACATACTACACATACTTACCATAAAAACTATTTTACTTCTTTTGTATAGGAAATGTCTTGTAAAGTTCATAGTATTGTTTTCTTAGTTAAGGATTTCATTTTTAAGATGTGCCATTGTGTAAATCACCCAATACACATAAATGCTAATAATCTGTGAGGATTATGCTTACATTTTTTGACAGTTCTTGTTTGTTAGCGGGGCACAATCAATGTCCATAAACATTCTCTCTGATTTCCCAACTGCATAATTAAGAGCTGTCAATCTGCAATAAGTGGCAGCACAGAGGTAATAAATGCATGTTCATCCCTGTAATCTGGCAGACCTTTGTTTTATATGGCATATGTGCACATAGTTCTGGACTTTCTCCACTCCATCCTTTTTATACCGGTCAACCAGAAACTATGGATTTATCCAGCCCTTAATAATGAAACCTCAGCAGTGATCCATCACTCTATTTAGCTTCCCCAGGATGGCCATTTTCCACACTTTATTGCAGCCATTTGCTTAGAGTCTCTTGAAATAAACAGCTATGGTGCAGCTATGACATCAAATCACATTCCAAACAGTTTCTTTCATCCCAGTGGACAAATTTCATTAGGCCTTCGGCAATGATTTAGACCATGTTATTGGCCCTACTTAACAGCTCCACAAATCTCTCGCTAAGACTTCCTACATCAAGTGATATCAAACCTTTTGGTTATTTTGGTTCCTTAAAAGTGTTTGATAAAACTAGGTACTCAATTAACTTGAACTTTCTCCCAGGACAGCCATGTGGGAATGCCACCCTATTGTAAATTATTACGTTTGGTCACAAAGAACGTCAAAGGACTTAGTTAATTCACATGAAAACACTGTCATTTTAAAAATAAAACTTTGTAATAATATGCATCACAAGCAGACATGGGGGAATATGCTGAGCAAGTGTTACTTTCATTTGTGGCTTGCATGCACACCATTTAGAAATTGCCAGCAGCACAGGTTGTTGTGCAAAAAGAAAGTCTTTGATCGGTTCATCAATATCAAAGACAAACCAGACGGCAGGAATATAGAATTGTTTTAATTCAATTAAAGAGCAAATGCTTTTGTTTTTGTTGCTTCTTCACATTATTTCAGTCATGCCAGGAAGCAGGCAGATGACATCTTTTCACTTCAACGGGAGCTGCACCCTGTGGATTGACCAGTGGTCGAAACCCACACAGTGCGATGTTAATGAGACATGTCACACACCTCTGCACATTTATCACTCCCTGATGGGATGGGCTGAGGATTTTCAGCCTCACCCTATGGCTGAGGGCTGTTGGAGAGAAAGCCCACATGGGGACCAAAGGGGGACCACCGCCAACCTGGATCCATCCAGGGCCAGAAGACAATTGCCATCATCAATAAAGTGGCACAGATAGACCCCGAGAAGCCAAAGGGAAAATCGATGTCAGCATGATATCCCCATCACTTTTCATATACGTACTCTCCACTCTCCAGCCCCAGATTGCACATGGGCAGTAGGTTAGTGAAGGAATAGTTGAGTGTCAATAATGTACCAGAAAAACCCAAAGGGCTCTGGCTGTCTCCGAATCAGAGCCCTATCTACTGCGTCCTGTGTACTAGCATACTGTTTACTGCATACTGTATAGTACGCTACATGCAGTATGCACAAAATATCCTCCATACTATTTTCCAACCGTACTGTGGAAGTGTCGTAAAACGTCCCACCCGGCGCATGTGTTGTTGAAGGAAAATGTCAGCGAAGCAGCCCCTAATTTTTAAAGCAAAACTGCACGTCATATTTTTTGAGACCAAAATGTTTGTTTACTTCTTGAAAAGTATGCCCCCGAAAATACTCAGCAAAACCCCGGAAATAAGTATGTCTTGCGGCATTTTAAGTACACTACATTTAAAGAAGATTTTGCCTACTTAACAACTTTCTCGTCCTGTGTCCAAGCATACAGGCGTTGGAAAGCTGTTTCAAACTAATCTGTAAGTTGCTCTACAAAATTATAATTACAAAAATTATAGCTCGGCTACATCAAAACTATCCCTCAGAGAAATATAACTAGCTAAGCTACAAGGTAAAACTACATTCCTACATTGGAGCTACTTTATGCCAAATGTTATAGGATGTGAGTTCAAGGTTTAAAAATAGCTGGCAGTCAAGCAACAATTTGTTCAGTGAAATTTTTTGTTGTAAAACAAGGAAGTAATTGGCTTAGTCTTTTGTCTTTATATACTTTTCCACTTTTGTCTCTAAGGACTGACTCTGGATGAGCACTAGGTATCAATATCATATAGCATCTATCAGCTCCTTAGTGCTTATTCAGAATCTGTCATTAAAAGAAATGACAGAAAAATACCTGCTCCAAACAATAACATTAAAACATGTCCTGTATGTGCCTATATGTGAGTATGTATAAGGACTATGTGTGTACGTATACAAGTATTTGCTTGCATCTAGATTACAAGAGGTGTTTATTCATGTGAAAAAGGATAAAATTTGCATCTGAAAGATTGTGATCTCTTGTGTTATGCACAATGCGAAGCAGATATAATCTTCATAATATACCACCGGTTCTTGTGCCATATCACTTTAGCGAAGTTTACTGCACATTTCCTTATTCCAACTTGTCTCATATTGCTATTTTTGTGCTTGAGTCTGGGAAGTGCTTTGTAATATGTAACAATATAGCTTTTGTGGATGATACCATGCTACTGGGAAATGTAGTTAAGCTAGTAACTTTGCGACTTGTACCAATGCTACTACCCTGGAGAAACGTTTTACATTTGTGTGTATTGTTTAGGTTTGTACAATGGCGAGTGTGATTATCCACAGAAAGAAGTGACACCACGGTTGCGGATCAAATCGGATCAAATCTGTGCCAGTGCCAATTGTGGCCGGCAGCCCCGTGGGTTTCTCAGTTCCTGCTCTGCTCAGTGTGAAAAGAAGCGACAGAATTTTTCAGAGGGGAATCGCAACTTGCCTTCACTCTCCTGAGCTGGCAGCAGGAGCCATATATAAGCACGCTTGTACATAGTTTGCGAATTTGACATTCCAAAATCGGATGGGATTGGAGATGCTGAATTTTACTGTACCACGTGTATTTTGTGGATATGATTGTTATATTTATTGTAATTCTTGTTTCTATTTTTATATTAAAAAATAACAGACATCCTCATACATTGTTATGACTCAAAACTCCCAACCTATACCTCACCCCGGTATTCGAGGGTGAAATGAGCCTAACCTAGAATTGCGTACTAGCGTGTGTTAAGCTAATAGAAACAAATTTTTTTGAAAACTCACAGATACTTACGGTGAGGCAGTCCCAAACCCAAAGGCGTGAGGGGGGTATAGGCAACTCACCCAATCTGGCAGTTCATACCACAGCTCTTCTCCCACGGCGAACCCAGTCTTTAGGCCCAGCTGCAAGGCCGACACTGCATCGTCGCAGGTCTTCTTGACTTTAATTGTTTGTTTAACATGCTCAAATCCCATGAGTGAAAATTGTGAAACCCAAAAATATATATAATATATACAAAATTGAAGGATAGTGGGACCAGAAAACCACTATCTGCCGTGGACTCTAAAACTCAGTGGCATGAAGCTTCTCCAAAGATCAATGTCACCCCACAAGTTTTCAATGGGGTTGAGGTCGGGGGATTGAGCTGGCCACTCCATTACCTCAATCCTTTTTGTCTGGAACAAAGATGTTGCTCGCTCACTCGTGTGTTTTGGGTCGTTGTCTTGTTGAAACACCCATTTCAGGGGCAATTCCTCTTCGGCATACGGCAACATAATCTCTTCAAGTATTTTGATGTATTCAAACTGATCCATGATCCCTGGTATACGATAAATAGGCCCAACACCGTAGTATTAAAAACATCCCCATACCATGATTTTTGCGCCACCATGCTTCACTGTCTTCACAGTGTACTGTGGCTTGAATTCAGTATCCGGGGGTCGTCTGACTACTGTCGACGACCACTAGACCCAAAAAGAACAATTTTACTCTCATCAGTCCACAGAATGTTACGCCATTTCTCTTTGGGCCAATCGATGTGTTCCTTGGCAAATTTTAACCGATTCTGCACATGCCGTTTTTTCTACAATGGTGCTTTACGGGGGCTTCTTGCTGATAGCTTAGCTTCGATCAAACGTCTTCTGACTGTAACAGCACTTACAGGTAATTTTAGATCATCTTTGATCTTTCTGGAGGTGATGATTGGCTGAATCTTTGCCATTCTGACTATTCTTCGATCCGTTTTAACAGTAGTTGCTCGTTTTCTTCCGTGTGTTTCGGGTTTTTGTTGCCATTTTAAAGCATTTGAGATCATTTTAGCTGAGCATCCTATAATTTGCTGCACTTCTTTATACGTTTTCCCCTCTCCAATCAACTTTTTAATCAAATTACGTTGTTCCTCCGAACAATGTTTGGAACGGCCCATTTTACATTCAGAAGGAAATATATTTTATAACAATGTGTGAAACATTTGCTTCCCTTCTTCCTTAATAAAGGACAATTAATGACACCTGTTTTTTCGCAGAATGAATGAATTCTCTAATTAAACTCCACACTGCTATTATTTTGAACATGCCCCTTTCAATGAATGAGTCAATTACTCAGAACAAGCAGCATGCATGTCATGACAGTTGTGTCTGTTGTTTTTCTATTACACTACTACATCTACAAGTAAATTATTTGCCATGCAGAAATATCACTACTACTAATAACAGTGGTTCATCAGGTTACTGATGTTGTACTGCTATTTTTTTAACACCACTGTAGGTACAGGTTCAATTTACCTCAAACAAGCCCGGTTTATCTAAAAAATCAGTGTGAAAGTAGAAATTTATTTGCTGAAATTGAATTATTCTGTTGCATGCTCTATGAACTTGCAGAATTAACCTACCGGAATACACGGAATACTCGGTGTCTTGCCTTTCTGTCTCAGCCTGTTTTCCTTCTATCCTCTTCAATTTGATTTAGCTCTTCATCTGCGTATTCCAGTTCAAATTAATATGGGTGGGCATCAAAGTGAAGAGACTCAACATCCTCATAATAGTCTGATGAATAATCAGCCATTGCAACAGGTTATCAATTCGAATTTTCCACGTTAGCTTATAAAGGTGTGCCACACATCACTGGAAACAATACATTTTCATGCATGCAGAATAGCTAAGTACGGTCAGTCAATTCTGCAAGTTTGAAGAGCATGCAATGTAATACAAAATATCAGAAACACCAGTTTTCCAGAAAAAATAAAACACCTGCCACGTTTGCTACACAAAACCTCAACCTCTGTTCCTAACCTGATTATCTATGCTGTTTTGTGAATCTTGTGCCATGTGTACATTTTATATGATGATTTGTTTTTCTTTAATTATTCCAATCAACCATAATTGCCTGTTAGTCATATTTTTATGAAATGCTAATAAATAATAAATTACATGTCGCTGTTATATCAGTAATAAGTTAGTACACTTCAACAAATATACAAGAAGAAATCAGCAAACATTTTGGTCCCCAACAAAAAGAGTTGATCTCCTCTATGTAGTACAGTGGAATGTGATTAGTGAAACGTGCAAGTGTTGGATTCTAGACCAGCTTCAATTATCTTCTATTTTATTCAGCTGTTCACTTCACTTTGAGCAGAGGTGTTCACTCCCCACAGCTGTGCAGAGGTGTTCACTCCCCACAGCTGTGCAGAGGTGCACATCTCTTGTCATGGACCAAAATGCTTTCAGGTTTTGTCCTACATTAGCTCTAAAGTGTTCTCACTTATTACTGACACAAAAGCAGCATTTAATTGACAAATTAGTATTATTTGATAATAATATGGTTAATGGCAAATTATGATTCATTATCAAACTAATAATTTTTTTTTTAAAAGACAGAAACTAAAATGTAAACATGGTATGTCAGTCATAAAAGAGTGTAGAAAATATAGGTAAGAGAAATGGGAGCAAATATATAGCAGCCATTTAATGTTTTATAAAAAAAACAGTTTTTTCCATTTCTGGTGTTTCCAATATTCTGTATTTAATATATATCATTTTCATTTCCAAATAAGAGGTTTAGATGAACTGGACTTGGTTGAGGTAAATTTAACCTATATCTCAATACGCCCCATTGGACTCCATTGTAAAGCAGATTGAAGCAGTTCTTTGGGTGACCAAAGCTGGAAAAAGAAAGATGACTACATTATTATTATTACTGATAAGCGTGGTGGAAATAGTTCTGAAAAAAAGTCGGAAAAAAAAAAAAGATTTACCCTAACAGTAATTAGACACTGCACTTTTTTTGGGGCCAGCTTACCTAAGGGTGTAATGGTGGCGTGACATGTGAGGTAGGAGGAGCCAAACACAGCAAGGGGATTCATTAAGCCCTAAGGCCACTAAGGCGGGAAACCCCGCAGTTAAGGGAGGGAGACAACACAACGAACAAGCCTACCGACACTACTAACCAGCTCACTGTCACACGCCAATAAGTAGAAGTGCAAGGACAGGTTTCTCAGTAGCCAGAAATAATACGCGCCCTGTCTCGGTAACGAGACGCATAAGAACGGCCGAGTAGCGTAATGGCAAAAATAAAACACAGTCAACAAACACTGCAAAATAATACGATAGTATATGAGGAGGCGAAAGGAACAGAGATCTAACGTTCCAAGGCTACTCTCAGACTCGCAGTCACACACAAACATGTCCACAACATCGCCCAATCTTCCCTATAGGAAGACATGTACCGAAAGACGAAACAGAACTACAGTTCCGAACAAAATCGTCAAAAACTCCATGTACGGAGACAGGTATCAAAAGGAACGAACAGGACAGGCTGCACCGGACAGTTACCGGCTAAAAGACCAAAGCGAGATTAGTAGAAAATAAACGCCCTACCTCTCCATAAAGAGGAATGTAATGAGGCGAACAGGAACAGAGATTTAACGTTCCACGGCTACTTTCAGAGACTCCCAGTCAAACGCAAACATGTCAACAAAATCGCCCAAGCTCCATATGAGGAGAGACATACCCGGAGAACGAACAGAACAACGGTTCTGAACAAAATCGTCCCACAAGTAAAAAGGACGAAACAGGACAGCTGCACCGGACATTACCGGCTAAAAGACTAACACGAGTTTGATAGAAAATAAATGGCGTGCCTCTTGGTAAAAAGGAATGTAACGAGGCGAAGGAACAGAGATAACGTTCCATGGCTACTTCCATAGGCTCGCAGTCACATGCAGAAAACATAAAGGGGTAAACGCTCAATCTCCCAGGAGAGAGAAACATTTTACAGGCGAGTTGACGGAGCACCGTCGTCCCATAACTTTACTATCAAATATGACTAACGCAAGCTTAATTGAAAACACACGCCCTAGCCTCTCAGTAAAGGAAAATGTAATGAGCCGAAGGAACAGAGAGCTAGCATTCCAAGGCTACTTTCAGAAACGCGCAGTCACACACAAACATGTCCACAACATCGCCCAAGCTCCATATAAGGAGAGACACACCCGGAGAACGAACAGAACAACAGTTCCGAACAAAATCGTCCCGCAGGTAAAAAGGAGGAACAGGACAGCTGTACCAAAAGACCAACGCAAACTTAATAGAAAATAGCACGCACTGCCTCTCAATATAATAAAGAAAACCCTGACTCACAACAAAGGGGAACGTAGTCCACGAGGAGACAAAACAGGGAACAAACGTACCGAAGCTACTAACTGGCTCACTGTAACACGGAAATGAGTAGAAGCTCAAACGCCTGGTTTCTCAGTAAGAAAACCAAACAAAGGCAAATGGAACAAAGAACTGCTACCCTATACTTCTACGAGCTAAGTAACTAAGTAGAAGCGTGAACGTCCGATCTCCCAGGAGAGAGAAACATTTTACAGGCGAAATAGAGCAGAGATCTGCGGTCCCATACTTCTACGAGATAAGTAACCAAAGAGCCAGCAAGAACAAAGCCCTGCCTCAGCAACGAGACGTTAAAACAGGCGAGTAGCACGAAAAGGTACAAATAACACACACCAGAAAATGCAAATAACGCAAATAATACAAAACAATATCGAAGCCCCGAACGAAGGAAACAGGAGGCTTATATAGCTCTCAGGTGACCCGCACAGGTGTGGAAGCATCCATCAAAAGGGCAGCGCCCTCACGTGGCCACCGAGGAAAATGACCGCATGGGGAAAAAGGGTAGAAACCCATGACAAAGGGTGGCCATGGCAATCAATAAACAGAACATTATGTGCTGATTGGATTCTATTTTAATGATAGCGGTATACAATATTTATAATTCAGTAATGGGTTACAAAATGTGGTATTTATTTGAAAATGTATGCCATTTTCTATCTTGTCTTTCAGCAATTCATCAAACTGTAAATTGTCAAAAAAAAGTCTTACAAGTAAAATCATTGACATCCACTTGGAAAATATTGATTGAGCTGTAATTCCATATGCTGGCCAATAGGTTTGCCCTGTTTATTCCAGCTTTTCATGTGAGCAAAGCCTGCACAAATAAAACTAGGTAAAAAGCGGTTAAGTCTCAAGCCAGGATTCATGTAACCGAAAATTCAAGGACACAACTTCTTTTCAGTGAGACTCCACATCCATTATAGTCCCAATTAAAGTCACCCAAGCCAGGATACGCATGGGAAAAAAAAGTGTATCTCAAACCAGGAATGGGCCTTAGAGTTCTAAATTGCTACTCCGTCTTTACTGGGAAAAACGTCTTGTAATAAGTATTTTCAGAGGATGAAAAGAGATTAAAGGGTAAGTTCGCTATTTTGGACCTTGGACCCTATTTGCGGTCCGTCTTCCATGAACCTGACCCATGAAGTCCATTTTTTCGCTGATCGGTCCAGTATTGAGTTCGCTACAGATTTCCTGTAGGCTCTCACTGGGCTACAATAGAAGTCAACGGGGCAATTAGAAATGTTCGATAAATGTGCTTTCATGTACAATAAAATGAGACGGGAAGCTCAGGGTGTATTGTTACCGGTCTCAGTATGCTCTCCTGTGAAATGTATCTCAATCCGAACATTTTTACGTGCTTGGCATGGCTTGGAAGTAAGCATTTCTCTGTTGCTTGTTTTCGCTGCTCCCGCGGAGTACTATGTGTCGGGGGTAGGGGAGCGGGAAGGTGTGCCGGCCGTTTACGAAACTATCTAGTTGAGCAGTCTGCGTTTGTTTACCTGCAGCAACGTAGGCTACAATTTCCACAAAAAAACTTGGATGATGGATGACTATAATGATTACGAAGACGAAGAATTTGATTTTGACTTTGACGTTACTGGCTACAGATTTGAGCCAGAATACACGGACACGGAAACTACAAGAGATGGATGATAAGAGAGCAAGAGAAGAGAGAGAGGCTGAAGTTGCGCAGGTAATGTTATCCGAAGTCAGTGCGAGGTAGTGCGGTCGGAGAAATAGTTCTGTTTCAAATGGAACTGTTGTTTCAACGTTCGGTTTGCGTTTGCGATAGCCTACATTTCACAGGGAGAGCATACTGAGACCGTAAGAATACACACTGAGCTATAAAAGCACATTTATCGTTGTTTTTTCCATAACATTTCTAATTGCCCCGTTGACTTCTATTGTAGCCCAGTGAGAGCCTACAGGAAATCTGTAGCGAACTCAATACTGGACCGATCAGCGAAAAAATGGACTTCATGGGTCAGGTTCATGGAAGACGGACCGCAAATAGGGTCCAAGGTCCAAAATAGCGAACTTACCCTTTAAGTAGGTGCACTGATGATAATTGCATAGCTCACTACCTTGAGGAGACTGATGATGGATATGAAACAGTAATTCCTTTGTAACTATGGAATCCAACTGACATGGGTCAGATATATTTTTAGTTATATTTTACCTCTTTAAATGCTTAAATTTTAATTCCTTTAGAAATTTGTATACATATACATTTCAATAACATTTGTTGCTAACAAAACAGTGCAATAATATGGGAAAATAATTCTGGACTGAATATTGGTGAAAATAATTGGCACTACTAATATTTAAATGGATGAAGTATTTCAATTAATTATTAGTTAATTATTAATTATGTAATTATATTAAAAACAAAATAACCTCAGAGTGATAGAGAAATGCAGAGAAGTGTTTGTCTTGATTGTGGGGCTGGTTCCACTTAATCAGCTTGTTTGGAATGTTCAGTAATATGAGATAGCAGATGCCAGCACTGTCCTGAACTGAGACTTACTGCCTCCTAATACAAATGCATTCTAGTTCAATTTACTGATGACAACAAGAACAGCTCGCAGCTCCCAAGGGCAAGAAGAACAAAAGCAAATCAAACCTGCTGTATAAATGTAATGTAGGCCTATACATGAATAAATAATTATAAATAATAATAATACAATATTACACATGAGTTACCATGTTTAGTCATTTGCATTTTTTGATTACTAAAAACCAATATCAGCGGATTAGTAAAAAGTTTTTTTATAAAGGCCTATACTCACTTCCATGCCCGTTGTCTGTATATTTCAGTAAAATACAGCAAGTGCCATATATTTTCATTTCTGATGAGTGTGCAGATCCTAGAAATGTTGTGCAAAAACGTGTGCAAGGTGACAGTTGGAATTTGTAGTAACAAATGAATTAAATCACACATTATATGAGAGAACAGTTCTATGGTTTCCATTTTGCCACATAACCTTATACTTACCTTACCCTACTACTTGCACTACAATGAGCTTGAGATTAGTCCACCAAATGTCTGGGCAGTACTTTGCTAATAAAGAGTCAGTTGCTCCTTCTGATAACTTGTGATTTTGTGCAGGTGTATGGGGGGTGGTTAGGGCCAAAACCTTTACATATGCATTTGCCACTCATTCTTGAAGAGTGGGTCCTCCCGTATCAGGCTAATTTCTCCCTGGCCCAAATATGTTTTCTATGCCAAAATGCCGAAAATCGGTCTGCAGCCTCATTTAGCCCCAATCACAATACCAGTAGGCTAGCTAAGCAAGTAGCAGAACCAGTAGTAGGCTAATGCACATAGCCAAGCTAGTAGCTAAACGAGTAGCAAAGCCATTTGCAAAGCCACTCATAAAGCCATTTGTAAACCCACTCGCTAAGCCATTCATGAAGCTATTTGCAAAGCCACTCGCAAAGCCATTCGCAAAGTCACTCGCAAAGCTATTAGCAAAGCCATTCGTAAAGCCATTCGTAAAGCCATTCGCAAAGCCACTCGCAAAGCCATTCGTAAAGCCACTCATAAAGCCATTCGCAAAGCTATTCGCAAAGCCATTTGTAAAGCCATTCGCAAAGCCATTTGTAAACCCACTCGCTACGCCATTCGTAAAGCTATTTGCAAAGCCACTCGCAAAGCCATTTGTAAAGCCACTCGTAAAGCCATTCGCAAAGCTATTAGCAAAGCCATTCGTAAAGCCACTCGCAAAGCCATTCGTAAAGCCACTCATAAAGCCATTCGCAAAGCCACTCGCAAAGCTATTCGCAAAGCCATTCATAAAGCCACTCGCAAAGCCACTCGTAAAGCCATGCGCTAAGCCATTCGCAAAGCCACTCGCAAAGCCATTCGTAAAGCCAATTGCAAAGCCACTCCGAAAGCCATTTGTAAAGCCACTCGCTAAGCCATTTGTAAAGCCATTCGCAAAGCCACTCGCAAAACCATTCGTAAAGCCACTCGCAAAGTCATTCGTAAAGCCATTCGTAAAGCCACTCGCAAAGCCACTCGCAACTAGCTTTGCAGTTAGCTTCGCAGCTAGCTCAGCAAATGGTTCAGCAGATAGCCCAGCAAGTAGCTCAGTAACAAAACTGATTGCATTGCAAAAAACAAGTAGCTGAGTAAGTAGCAAAGCCAATTGCATTGCACAACGCAAGTAGCTGAGTAAGTTGTAACATCCGCCGTATCCCTCCAGTCCACCTCCCTTTCGTTTCTTTCATTTTCCCATTCCTTATGTTTCATGTCATGTTTTTCAGTTTGCCCTGTTCGTCTCGTTTCTGTGTTTATTGCAGGCTGGGCGTGGACCCCATTTAGTTCCTTGTTTTTGCCCCTTATTAGTCAGCCTATCACTCTCCCTCTCGCACACATTCCTCTCTCCCTTTCATTATTCAATTAGCCTCCTCACCTGTTCCCCTCTCTATTTAAGTTCCCCTGTTTCGCAGTCTTCGCCAGTTCGTTTTCTCAGCTCCATTTTGAGAATTATCCTGGCCAGTCTGTTTGTTTCTCTTCCAGCCCGCCCAGCCTGCCTCCTGTTTTGCCCGCTCCAGCCCTGTTTCCTCAGCTGCTTCACTTCAGTTCGCCAACCCCGTATCCAGCCTGTCACCTTTAGTTTTCTCTGTTTTCTTGCTTGCTATCTACCTTGCCTTGCCTAATAAATACACTCCCTGGTGGAGTTTTCATCAAGTCTGTCTCAGAGTCTTGCGTTTGGGTCCAGTCCAGTACTCCGCCATAACAGAACGAACTGGCCAGCTATGGACCCAGCAGACTCTGAGCAGCTCCACCACGCCATCACCTGCCAGGGAGCTGTAATCAGTCTGTATGACCAGCTCCTCCTTGACGTCATGGAGACCCTGAAGTCTGTCTCGGACCAAGTGGGTCAGATGGGGTCCCAGATGTCGCCCAGCGCCTGCTCCACCTCTGGCAGGGTTCCCGCTGTGCCGCAGAGTATGCAGTCGAGTTCCGCACGCTGGCCGCTGAGTCCAGTTGGAACGATGCTGCTCTCCAAGTGGTGTTCCGGAATGGAGTAGGGAGGGCCTCAAGGATGAGTTGGCGATCCGTGATGACACCAGTTCCCTGGAGAGCTTAATATCCCTCGCCATTCAAATTAATAACCGGATGTGGTCTCGACAGAGGGAGAAGACGGGCCGCAGCGTCACCTCAACCCAATTCCTCTGTCCCAACTCGGCAGCCTCGCCTCAGTCTACTGGACCTGTGTGCCCCTCTGTTCCTGAAACCTCGGCTGAGGAACCTATGCAACTGGGCAGAACCTGCCTTACCCCAGAGGAGTGCCAACGAAGACTCCAAGCTGGGTCCTGTCTCTACTGTGGTCAGTCCGGCCACCTGCTGGTCTCCTGTCCTGTGCGCCTAAAAGGGGTGGCTCACCAGTAAAACTGGGTGTCCTGGTGAGCCCTATCTCTTCTCCTGCTACTGCCCAGTCCCGGTTCCTGATTGACGCAACGCTCAGCTGGAACCACCAATCGCTACCCCTGTCTTCACTGGTCGACTCTGGAGCCGACTCCAATTTCATCGATGCCACACTCGACCGCCATGCAGGCATTGCCACCAGGCCTCTCCCTAACCCTCTCAATGCTTTCGCCCTGGACGGGAGACTCATCGCCTGGGTCACCCATTCGACCAAACCACTTCTGCTCATCCTGTCCGGCAACCACCGTGAAACCATCCTGTTTCACATTATCACCTCTACACAATCACCCCTAGTCCTCGGTCAACCATGGCTGAGGCAGCACAACCCCCATCTTAATTAGGCCACCAACAAGATACAAAGTTGGAGTCCCTACTGCCAGTCTACCTGTCTCCAATCAGCCCAACCACCGTCTGGGGGTGCCAAACCTTCTCCCCTATCACAACCGCCTGATTTTTCCTCCGTTCCTGCAGCCTATCATGACCTTTCTGAGATATTTAATAAATCTCTCGCCTTGTCTTTGCCTCCACACAGACCGTATGATTGCTGTATTGACTTACTCCCAGGGGCCACCTTGCCATCCAGCCGCCTATACAAGCCGTCACGTCCAGAGAGGGCTGCCATGGAGACTTATATTCACGACTCACTCGCAGCAGGTATCATCTGTCCGTCCTCCTCCCCTGTCGGGGCCGGGTTTTTCTTTGTCTCCAAAAAAGATGGCACCTTACGTCCGTGCATTGATTACCGTGGCCTGAATTCCATTACTGTCAGAAACACATACCCTCTGCCTCTCATCAACTCTTTTTGAACCCTTCCATGGAGCCACTGTCTTTTCCAAACTAGACCTCCGGAACGCCTACCACCTGGTCCGGATCCAGGAGGGGGACGAATGGAAAACCGCTTTTAACACACCCCTGGGACACTTTGAGTACCTGGTGGTCCCGTTCGGGCTCACTAACGCCCCAGCTGTGTTCCAGGCCCCCATCAATGGCGTCCTCCGTGATCTCCTCAACCGGTCTGTATTCGTCAATCTGGACGATATTTTTCCCGTTAACCCTGATGAGCATGTCCTACATATCAGACAAGTTCTCCAACGCATCCTGGAAAACAAGCTGTATATAAAGGCTGAGAAATGTGAATTCCATGTACCCTCCGTCAGTTTCTTAGGCTTTATTGTGGGAGAGTGGGCGAGTAAGAACTGACCCAGAAAAGATCCGGGCAGTGGCAGAGTGGCCTCGATCCACCTCACGCATACAGCTCCAGCAGTTCTTAGGGTTTGCAAACCTTTACCGCCGTTTCATCTGGGGCTACAGCCAGGTAGCTACCGCCTCACTAATCTCACCTCCACCTCTGTTCCCTTCAATTGGACTCCTGAAGCTGACGCTACCTTCTCCAGTCTCAAATCCAGGTTCACCTCCTGTTCTTGTACACCCAGACCCCAGTCACCAGTTCATTGTCGAGGTGGACGCCTCCGATTTTGGGGTATGCGCCATCCTGTCTCAGTGCTCAGTTGAGGACTAGAAATTACACCCGTGTGCCTTCTTCTTCCGTCGGCTGTCCCCCACCGAGCACAACTATGATGTGGGCAACCGGGAACTGCTGGAGGTCAAGCTCATCCTGGAGGAGTGGAGGCATTGGCTGGAGGGGGTGGAGCTTCCGTTTATTGTCTGGACTGACCACAAAAACCTCTCCTACATCCAATCCGCCAAACGTCTCACCTCCCGCTAGGCCCGTTGGGCAATTTATTTTGGCCATTTCTATTTCTCAATCACTTACAGACCCGGTTACTGCAACACCAAGCTCGATGCCCTGTCACGGCTGTATTCCCCTGAGACCAGTCCTGCCTGTCTTGACTCCATTATCCCTGCGGTCACCTGGGAGATTGAGGGAGTCATCATGTCTGCCCAGGTAACACAATCAGACCCCAGAACCAACCCTGACTCATGCTTGTTTGTCCCAGACTCTGTTCGCTCCCAGGTCCTGCAGTGGGCTCACTCCTCTCGCCTGTCCTGCCATCCGGGGGTTCATCAAACCCTATCCCTACTGAGGAGGAGCTTCTGGTGGCCGACGATGGAGGTGGATGCCCATGCCTTCATGCTCGCTTGTTCCATCTGCGCCAGGAGTAAGGCTTCCCATCAGCCCTCTGCCAGTCTTCTCCATCATCTTCCAGTCCCAAGCCGTCCTTGGAGTCACATTAGGGTCGACTTTGTTACGGGACTACCACCTTCAGATGGTAACACCGTCATCCCAACCATTGTCGACCATTTCTCCAAGGAGGTCCAATTTATCCCTCTCCTCAAGCTTCCCTCAGCTTCCGAGACCGTGGAGCTCCATGTGTTGCGGCTGCATGGGATCCCCTCCGACATCGTGTCCGACTGCGGCCCCCAGTTCTCCTCCCAGGTGTGGAGGGCGTTCTGCCAGTCCCTGGGGGCCTCCGCTAGCTCATTCTCGAGTTACCACTCCAAACCAACGGACAGACGGAGAGGGCTAACCAGGACCTGGGATCAGCTTTACAGTGTGTGACGTCCTCCTCTTGGAGAAAGCTTCTCCCTTAGGTGGAATACACCCACAACTCGCTAACCAGCTCCATCACCGGGTTGTCCCTATTTGAGTGTTCCCTGGGTTACCAGCCACCCCTGTTCCCAGTCCAGAAGGAGCAGATCTCTGTCCCATCAGTACAGGCCCACCTCCGTCGCTGCAAAAAGGTATGGAACGACATCCGCACTGCACTCCTTTGTTCCACCGCCTGCACCCAGCGGTCGTCAGACCTCCACCGCATCGCAGCCCCCCCAGTACACTCCAGGACAGCAGGTCTGGCTCTCCACCTCTACTATTCCCTTTCAGTGCACTTCAAAAAAACTTCAACCCCGATTCATTGGCCCCTACACCATTGAGTCTCCATAGCCCATCTGAGAATTTACTGGACATCTGTTAAGACACCATCACGGCCCGAAGCTTACAATCCCGAACTCAGAAAAACAGTGTAACGATATTGTCATTTAGCCTGTTATATAAGCGAATAGTGGCCATGTTAACTTACCTGTCGGGAAACGTACTAACATGTCCATAATTCCTATAAGTGTGAGGGTTGTGTTAAGGTTTGGAGAACCAGACACGACCGATAAGGATTCTAAAAGCGTATTTAGAAAAATACGCCACAAACGCGGAATTAGCCGCACCAGAGGAGAGGAAAAGAAAAGAACGGAAGCAAAACTTCCCTAGTACAAGCCAAATCAAAGGAACCTCAAAAGGAGGCGAGTCTCAATAAACAGCGAGAATAAATAACAAAAGAACGTCACGCACATTAGGCGTAACAAATCATTAGGCGTAACAGGAGGTAAAGAAACAAAGCAAAACTCGATAAAACGCGTGAAGGTAAAGAACATTAAAGAAAACCTGTTATCCAGAGCTCTTGTGGCAAAAGAGCTGACACAAAAGGTAACAGGTAACAAGAATAAGGATAAACAGAAAGATTGGAAATAAAAGAGAAAACCAATCTAATCCTAATTCTCTAACCGGACTTGCTGCGTTTTTTATTCGTACGAACCTATACCTTACCGACTTCGTCGTCAACATAGCAAAGACAACATCGAAGTGTCTGAAATGCGGAAGTCCTGGGCTATTTATAACCAGCAGGAAACCCGAAACAGGTGCAAGGAATAATTGTCGGGTGAGATAGAAACACCGGGACGGAGGCGGAAAAAATCTGATAGAGCGTCCCGACGACGCCAAAAGGAAAACCAAACGGCGAAACAGCAAAGGCTGCTAATAACTGTGACAATAAGATGGCAATTGTGTTACTCATTATCTCTAGATAATAAGTATCCTAGATGTCGCGCTTCGCTCATGCTTGATACTTCTAATACCCCTTTTACACAGGAAACCCAGGAATTACATAGGATATTGGACAAGGGTTCGACCCACATTTGACCCATTCTCACCGCACTATGGTCCCGGGTTGTTGCCATTCACACCAAGACCCGGGTCCGCAAGTTTACTTCCATATACACCACTGCTGAACAGGGTTGTCCCCTTCCGACGTTATTAAAAGTGGACATTTCAAAGTTTGTTTATACTGGAGATTGTAGAAGTTATTGGACTTATTGAAACATACAGTATATGTCAAATAAAGACTTTCAACAGAAAGGCTGTCAAACCATATGTTGCAGAACTATTTTCTTGAAATAAAGAATAACACAACTGAATTTCTACATTTTTATTTCTAAAGTAGGCTATAACGGTTTTGTTATAAAAGGGGAAATGTACTGAGGCATATTATAAACACATTGAGAAAAGCGTTAAAATGTGCTAAACACATTGCAAATGGAAAAAATAGTTAAAGAAATACAAAGTGCAAGATTTTTAAAAAAAGTCTTCATTCATTCAGTACGCTTCTCCCTTCCCCTGCTCTATTTGGGGTATGCTATGCTTTTACACACGCACTGTCTCTCTCCGCTTCAATTCCACAGTGAATGTACAGCTTTGGTGGTTTGTGTGAGCATGTGTTTAGTTTCCACGTCTACAGCTAACCAAATTTTGTCATATATTGAATGAAAGGACATTGTGATTTAGTTGGAAACAAGGGGGGGGGGAAAAGTACAAAGGCGTACATCGGCACTCTGCAAGCATTATCATGGAAAGGGCCCTTAAACTTACAATCCCGAAATCAGGAAAATGGTGTAATAACGGTGTAATGATATTGTCATTTAGCCTGTTATATGAGAATAGTGGCTATGCACGTAAACATTACCTTACCTGTCGGGAAACATACTAATGTGAAAGTTAAGTGTCCAAATTTTGTATAAGATGGCAATGGTGTTACTGATTATCTCTAGATAATATTTATTATTTATTATGGAATCCCTGAATCCCTGCTTATGTAACTGGCGAACAACTAGCTAACGGCACGGAAGTCTATCTAGCTAACGTTCACTATCCCATGTAAACAAAGCCCTTTACAAAGCAAAACCTATTATCAGCAGGTGTCAGTCCAACTGTTATTAAAGGTTGTATCAGCGATTTTGGGTGACGTCACTTCTGAAGCGAAATCCCAAACAAACAGAGCCAGCTCCAGCTCAGAGCCAATTATGTTATGTTTTAAAAAATAGTGTTCAAGCATCCAGAATTATAACCACGTTAATAACGTTTGTAAGAAACCAAACCGTTTGTAAATCCGTCAAGATTTCAGCGAGATAAGAGTATTAGCGTATTAGTATCACCCACCCCTTGTCGGTGATTGGTTGGAATACTGTTTATTTTGGTTTTGAGTGGTTGGTAGTACCATTTGTTTTTGTGTACGATCTCGGAGCATAGGCTGCCTACAGAGACGCGGTTTTTTGACGGCCTGCTTATGGGGCGGGCAGCTAGCGGATCGTGAGGAAAAATCAGATGAATGTGATCATTTATGTTTCGACCCAAAATCGCTGATACAACCTTTAAGGCCACTTGCACTTCTCAAGAAAGAATGTAAAATAAATTGGGTGAATACAATGCGTTTCAATCAGCAGGAGATAATAGTACTAACGTATTAAAATTGAAGATGCAACCAGCAATTGAAGACTCTGGTGCTAAAAGTACTGAAGTCACAAAATGTCTATTTTGAGAAAATCAAATCCGAAAATATAATTGATCCATGAAATCAGCCATGACCTGTTGTTTCCATAGTGGAGAAAAGAGACTTAGGCACCTTTTCTGTTAACAATATATATATATGGTGGACTTAGCTAAACAAATACAACATGTTTCTCTGCTCAACTTGAATTGTCTAAAAATGTGACTTCAGTACTTTTAGCACCCAGGTCTTCAATTACAAACATTTGCCGTGGACATTAATTGCTGCTGTCAATAGCCCTATAAGGTAGTGCTGGGAAAGGAAAATTTTCCAATCTATCAATTTCAAACAGATGATAGAAATTATCATTGTCAAGCAGCTGCTCCTTCCGAGTGAACGTTTTTGTGTTGAAAAGTCGGTAAAACGCCATCTCGCGGTCAGGTGAAAAACCAGCTAAATTTGGTTGAAATTAATGTTTTTAACGGGCTAGGATGTAGCCAGGTTATATCCGGGTAAAACCTAAGCTAAACTAGGGCTAAATTGAGATAAATGTTTATGTCAAAATGTGTCAAAACATCTCTCAACCTGAGATTTCCACTCCTCTACACATCTAGATTCCAGCATTTGCTCACTGGGTTCTTTGTTTATGTGTTGTATCCTACCTGTCCAAACTTAATTATTCGGATGGACTCAGTTAAAAAATATAGCTGCAAGCAGCAATTCCCAGGGACCGAGCGGCATGAGCAGCATTTGTCAAACACAGAGACTGCAAAATGGTAGACTGCTCTAGACGGGGTTGACCCAAAAAGCAAATGTTTGTTTCTAATCAGGGCTTTTGCCATTGTTGATGGTATCTAACCCCAATCCCGTAAGGGCTTGCGTGTTATCGTAAACTCTTCATTTTTCTAGTAGCCTACTTCATTTTTATGGTGACATCGTGTTATGTGTGAAAACCGTAACCCGAACAGAGCTGAAGTGCGCATCCTCTTTGTTGCAAATTAATCAAGAAATCTTGCCCGCTAAACCGCAACAGGACAACATAGGTAGGCCTACACATAGACTGATGTTTTTGTCGGCTTTTGTGTGAGATTGAGACTAGTGACAAGAGATGTTTGAAAATAAATGGTAGTTCAAAACACGTAGCCAATGGCACAGTTATGAATTGATTTTTTACATTACTGTAACAACGCGCTCTGTACCAGATCATATTTTGCGTGGAAACTTTATTTTCTGTCTCTGACAAATAGATACTTGTTCCCATAGCCAACAGCGTAAACGTGACCTGTGGTAAATCTTTTGTTGGTCGGTAGTATCAAGCTACTGGACCATGTCGGCAGCCATTATTGTCTTTTAAGTACAAGTGAAACAGTTAATACTGTTCAATTTCGTAACCTTTGCAATAAAAATGCATTCGTTACTGTGAAAAGAACATTAAAAGCGCAGCATTTGTACAATCATTTTGCCAAACATTAACTTAGCCATTGGTACCAAGCAGGAATTGAACCACTAACCTAACACATGGAAAGCCAAGAATGTAACCCCTAGGCCAAAGCAGGTTAACAGAAATGTCGAGGCCAAATAAGACTTTTTGGTTGAGGTATCAGATTGTGTTGGTTTACTGACTTCATAAATCAAACAGTTGACACATATTCTTAAATTTCTTAACCTTTGCAATAAAAAGGGCTTTCTTAATGTGAACACAACATTAAAAGAAGCATAGCATTTGCACAATAGTTTTGCCAAACATTAACTTACCCATTTGTGCCAAGTGGGAATCGAACCACTGACCTCACGCATGGAAAGCCAAGATTGTAACCTCAAGGCCAAAGCAGGTTAACTGAAATGTGGAGGACTTTTGAGTTTACTTTTTGTTGCGGTATCAGATTGTTTTGGCTTACTGACTTCATAATGCAAACAGTTAATATTGTGAAATTTCTTAGCCTTTGCAATAAAAATAACTTGTTTTATGTTAAAAGAACATTGTTAGCATGACATTAACATTGTGTGCCTCAAAAAAAATGTAAGGAACAGGTGGGGCCCGAACCAGCAACCTACTACACGGTAGTACAATGCCTCAACCACTAAGCTACAGGAACTGTCACAGTTGGCAAGGTAGGTAGACAGCCTTTTAATGGGCATGAGCAGCTGGACTTGTACAACAAATTCTGTGACTCTTGATCAAACGGGGCGCCGGCAGTGGGCGTGTCAATGATTTTTTGTGAATCTTTAAATATTTTCTTATATTTAGATCTTTATAGTGCCACCACGTGGCTCGATTGAAACTGCAGAGATCACATTCTAATGTGACTTTTAAGAGACCTACCAAGTTTCATAACTTTCTGTCAAATGGTTTTGGAATTATTAGCATTTTTGTGATAAGCCACGCCCACTGAAAATTAATTCAAAGTAATGCATTAAGGAAGGCCTGTGACTTGAGTGCACACACCAAGTTATGTGCAAATGTGTCTAATTTTGTAGGAGGAGAAGTAGCATTTTACAATTTTGTTTTACAAAAAAGTGCTAATTAGCCGAAAATCCAATACGGCTGACTTCATGGTTCCTTGATGAAAATTTGTTCATAATGAGGAAAGGGACCTGTATGCCACATTTTGTGACTCTAGGTCAAACGGGAGGTCGGCAGTGGGCGTGTCAATGTAAAACTATTGTCACATGCACGACAGCGCCACCAACTGGCCTATCGCCACCAACTTTGGTGAGGGCTTGTAAGGTGACAACTTCTAACTATTTGCCAAGTTTCATAAGAATCAGCTAAGCGGTTAAGGAAAAACACAGAGAAGTATTAGATGAGTACATTTAAACCAAAATGGCAGAAAATTCAAGACAGCACCCACCCAATTAGTAAAGATCTACGATCCAAATCCGCACCTTTGTCACTGTAGCAAGTTTTAAATCTCTGCAAAGGAACAGTCATTTTTAGTGAATTTTAAAATATTTTTTATATATTTGGATCTCTATAGCGCCACTACGTGGCTCGATTTGGCTACAACTGCAGTGATCAAGTCCTGATAGTTCTCATAACAGACTTACCCAGTTTCATAACTTTCTGTCAAATGGTTAGCATCTTTGTGATAAGCCTGAAAAATTAATTGGCTCGTCATTTGGCCATTTCTTGACAAAAGTCTTAGAAAAGTAATACACTACGGAAGGCCTGTGAGCTGAGTGCACTCACCAGGTTTTGTACACATTGCTCAAATTTTGTAGGAGTAGCATTTTAAGTGTTTTACACTGTTTTACTTTATGGGTCCTTGAGGCAAATTTGTTCGGCAAGAGCAAAGGGACCTGTGTACCAAATTTTGTGACTCTAGGTGAAACGGGGCGTTGGCAATGGGCGTATCAATGTCAAAATTTTGTCACGTACACTACGGCGCCACCAGGTCTTCAATCTGCGTCATAATGTAGAGGATCCAAGAGTTTGGCAATCCCAACAAGCCTGCCAAGTTTGGTGATTCTAGGCCAAACCAGCTCACGAGAATTTTAGGTGAAAGGGGGGGGGGGGGGAAGAATTAGAACAAAAACAATAGGGATTTTTCGATTAGATTATATGTCTAAGTATTGTAACCATATTGCCTGAGAGAAACAAAGTGCAACAAGGTATACAGGTTGGGGAAATCGCTGGGATAAAGATTCAGTGTTGATGCCCAGCCCTCCTTCCCCCGTTAAGGTAACGTTAAGGTAAGATGCTCCATCAAAGACTCAAACCTCGCTATCTAGGCTAGAACATGTTGTACCAAAACAAACAAAATAAATAAAAACGGACACAGTAACCCTGGTTTATATTTGAGTACGCAAATTCTGTTACCGGCACAGCCCTACTATATTCTACGGTCTATATTCTATGGGCACTAGGCGAGCCCCATCTCCGTCTCCCACAAGTCAGGGGCTCTACAAAAGGAGTATGCAAGGAATTAACTGCATTGAAATGACAGAGCGAACCCAGTACACCATGTCAGACACTCTGCAACACTGTACTGGAACCCTCCCAATCACTGTTAAGCTTTTGTGAGTGCCTTTTTTGTCGCCGCAGGTTGTAAACCCACACCTCATCCCCTAGTTATTACACTCGGCTGTGGCAGCATACGTCGTAGTTGCACATTTGTCGCAGGCTGGCAGTGGCTGTGTGTCGAGGCGGTCCTGCAGTGTGGATGGTGGACGTACTCTGGACCTGGGGAAGCAGGCAGACTGTTATCTGGGGTTCGGCTGAACACCAAATCCACTGGTGTTTGCAGCTCTCTTCCTTGCATCAATGCTGCTGGTGTGCAGCTGGTGGACTCCTGAACAGCCAAGTGGTATGACAGGAGCACCAGTGGGAGGTACAGATCCCAGCCATGTTGATGCTGACACGTGACCAGCGCTGAGTCACCAGCGTTCAATTGAACCTCTCCACTAAGCCGTCGCTTTGAGGGTGCAGCGGAGTGGTGAGTGTCTTCCTAATGGTGAGGAGGTGGCAGACAACAGCGAAGGCCTGACTTTCAAAGTTGCAGCCCTGGTCGCTATGCAGCTCTTCTGGGACCCCAAACCAAGTGAACATTCCCGAGACCAGGCAGTCCACCACCACTGATGTTTCCTGGGAGGGAATCGTGTGTGCTTCCGGCCACTTACGCTACAAGCACATAGCGATTCCCCCCTCAGTGACTGGAAACAGGCCTAGGATGTCCACCGCCATCCTCTCCATCAGCGCTCCACTGTTACACTATTGCAATGGCACTCTTGCTTGTTCTGCCAGCCCCTTCGCCGTGCAGGCATCACACTGGCAACCATGGATCTCTATGTCACACAATAGAATTGTTGTCGGAGCTGGTGCAGGGTTTCCCGACTCTGGGAGCGGCGTGCACCATCTGTAACACTCTGGACTGCAGGCTGCGGGGTACCCCCAGCGGTGCACAATCCACGCCAGTCCTGGGTCGTCTCCGCTTTCTGTAAAGCAGGCCAGGACTCACTGACAGACCGTCCCACTGCCTCACCGGCGCTTTGGTGCTGGTAGACAGCAGACAGCGAATAAGTGGTTGGTCTCCACCCCTCTTGCACCCATTGGAGAACTGGGTCCACTTCCGGATCCTCTAACTGCACCTCCTGTATTTGGGCAGGCTGTAATTCATCTGCCATGACTGCGGCACACACAGGGGCTACTAGCTGGTGCTCCTCTCTTTTCCTCTTCTTTTGCCTCCGCTCACTCCCAGGGGCGGAGTGAGAGGCTGTCAGCGTTTCCATGCTTGCTCCCTGGATGGTGTTTCATTACATTTTTGACTCGATCCAAAGAGCTATTTGTCCCTCCAGCTCTTTAAAGCAAAGCAGCCATTGTCATGTAGCATAATCATTTCAATTCTTGCCCTTGTAAATAAGCCTTAACCTCTTGCTGCCAAATGCCCCCTAGCAGTAACGCAGGCGTTACAGAAGTTATTAAATTATACATTTCATTAATTTAATAATATATAATAAACTGCTCACCTCAATATTTTGATTAAATATCCTTAAGATATATCCATTCCTTCTGGGAAAGTGGTTTTTAAGCCCAAAACGTCGAGTTAAAACTTTGTAAATAACGTTGGAAACTCTGACTTAATTCTCAAACATGTATTGCAGCTTGATGTCAAACTATAAACAATGTGCTGGTAAACTGTTCTGCTTAATTGTATTTCACAAAACTTTGGTTTGAAAAATCATTATACAGTCAAGCCGGAAAGTCTGCACACCCCTTTCACCTTCTCCACGTTTTATTACGTTACAGACATATTCTACAATAGATTGAGTTCATTTTTTGTCTCAAAATTCTACACAACATAGCCCATAATGAGAAAGTGAAAACACGTTTTTAGACATTTGTTCTAATTTATTAAAAATCTAAATGTAAAATATATGTACACAAGTGTGCACACCCTTTGATATGACACCCAAAAGTGAGCTGAGGTACATTTTGTTTCCACTGATACTGCTTGAGATGTTTCTACAACTTAATTGGAGTCCACCTGTGATAAATTCAATTGATTGGACATGATTGGGGATTGCCAACACCTGCCTATATAAGGTCCCACAGTTGACAGTGCATGTCAGAGCAAACTCCAAGCCATGGGGTCAAAGGAATTATCTGCAGACCTCAGAAACAGGATTGTGTCAAGGCATAGATCTGGAGAAGGGTATGGAAAAATCTCTGCAGCTTTACAGGTCCCAAAGGGCACAGTGACCACCATCATTCGTAAATGGAAGAAGTTTGGAACCACCAAGAATCTTCCTAGACCTGGCCGCCCGGCCAAACTGAGCAATCGGGGAAGACGGGCCTTAGCCAGGGAGGTGAGCAGGAACCCGAGGGTCACTCTGACAGAGCTCCAGCGTATCCTTGTGGAGATGGGAGAACCTTTCAGAAGATCAACCATCCAGGCAGCACTCCACCAATCAGGCCTTTATGGTAGAGTGGCCAGACGGAAGCCCCTCCTTAGTAAAAGGCACATCACAGCCCGCTTGGAGTTTGCCAAAAGGCACCTAGAGGACTCTCAAACCATGAGAATCAAGATTCTCTGGTCTGATGAAACCAAAATTGAACTTTTTGACCTAAATACCAAGCGTCACGTCTGGAGGAAACCAGGCACCGCTCATCACCTGGCTAATACCATCCCTACCGTGAAGCATGGCGGTGGCAGCATCATGATGTGGGGATGTTTTTCAGCAGTGGGAACGGGGCGACTAGTCCTGATAGAGGGAAAGATGAATGCAGCTAAGTACACCGAGATCCTTGAAGAAAACCTGCTCCAGAGCGCTCTGGACCTCAGACTGGGGCGAAGGTTTACCTTCCAACATGACAACGACCCGAAGCACACAGCCAAGAGAACAAAGGATTTGGCTTCGGAGAAAGTCTGTGCATGTCCTTGAGTGGCCCAGCCAGAGCCCAGACCTGAATCCAATTGAACATCTGTGGAAAGAGCTGAAAATGGCTGTGTACCGAAGCTCCCCATCCAACCTGACGGAGCTTGCAAGGATATGCCAAGAGGAATGGGCAAAAATGTCCAGAAACAAGTGTGCCAAGCTCGTAGCTTCTTTCCCAAGACGCCTTGAAGCTGTAATCGCTGCCAAGTATTAGGCTAAGGGTGTGTACAGATATGTAACCCCTAAATAACCTATTTTTGTCAGTAAAATAAAATTGCATATTTTCTAAAAACCTGTTTTCACTTCGTCATTATTGGCTATTGTGTGTAGATGTTTGAGGCAAAAAATGAACTCAATCTATTGTAGTATAAGTCTGTAACATAATAAAATGTGGAGAAGGTGAAAGGAGTGTGCAGACTTTCCGGCTTGACTGTACCTTTAGGCTTCAAGAAAAAATACTTTAAAACTTTCATACGGCTGGACATGATTTTTTCCCCATTTTAAACCGACTTGTGCTTTTCTGCACTTCATTACGAGTAGTTCGGCTGTGTTCAGTTTGGCGTTGTGAAACTCAGCCAGTTTCTGGAGTACCAATCCCGTGGCTTAGTATATTTTAGCCAAAGTGGTTTTGTACTTTATTATTGCAGAACTTTATGCAAAACCGTCGTCAATTGGGTGTATTTCTTTGACTGATAGCACAATAGGCCTATCTGAAGTGGGAAAAACTTGCATCGACCCGCCTCCACTCCGAGTATTATTTGCTTTCCATTGGGTTTTAAAACTGTCTGTCAGATATTCCAGACAATAGCCAGGACCCTTATCTTTCAGACAAGCCCTCATTCAACACAAAGCCCTCGTAAACAAGTCGATATAGCTCCGCGTAAGAGGAGGAGGCAACCAAGCGTAATTATCGAACCAAGATGGCGCAGTGTTTTTACCTGGTAGCGTAGCTCGCTACATTCCGTTTAGCAAAGCACAATTCATAAGGTAACTGCTGCTATTTTTTTTACTTTACAGTCTCTTTCATACAGTTTTTGGTTAGTTATGTCTAGGTTATTCAGGAGTTTCTCCGTGCAGCAGGTCCTAGCCGAAATATCGTTTTGCGGTCTCAGTGACGCTGAGTGGTGTAAGGTAACAGATTTGTTTTTTTGCCGGTATACCAGTGCGAATTCACTGTTATGTATAAAAAAAATCCCTCTGAATTAAATGAATATAGCTAACATTACTATATTGTAACAATGACAAGCTAGTCAGCAAAATTACACATAGCAGCTAGCTATCTATTTGTGTCTAAGACAAGCTGTTCCGAGTTTCTTTTGAATGAAATGGCGTCTGAAGGGTTTGTTTTGTTCCACATGAGTAAATTGTTCTGTATGCAGTACAGCAGGCTGTGCAGGTAAACAAATGAGCAATTTATGCATGAGGATTTATGCATGAGGATGTAACATGAGGATGAGTTTGTTGTTGCTGATTATTATGCAGGGGTTTATTTTATCTAGGGTGGACATTTGATTTTATATCCCGTTTGCATATACCTGGACTCATTTCTGGCTAATGGGGCTCTGGTGGAATACAAGATTCACAGTGCTGCTGCATGGGTTTGGAGAGCTTTTTGGGGACCATGGGTAGGCTAGTTAGTTGTGTATGAAACACACCAAAAACACATCTAAAAATGAACTTTTATTGCCAATTATCAAATTTTATTGTAAAACTTAAAACCTAAATCATATTGAGACTTTTCTGGAACCTTGCCATTTTGCACAATTTGGCACAATTTGTGCCAACTTTGGTAACTGAAATGGTTCACCTGAAGAATAGCTTTGTAGAATTTGAATAGTTTGAGATATTGACACCATATTTTTAGCAGAGATAGGCAGCATATTGAGGAATCACAAAGAGGAGTTATTTCCTCCATAGCTCTTGTAGCTCATCAGGTAAAAAATCAGAAATTTGAATGTAGGTACCCGTTTTATTTATTTATTTTTCTTTTACAATTTCTGTACATAAATTGTTGTAGTTAAGTAGCAAAACGTATATGCATATGAATTTTGACTACTTAGTCATAATAGTGCAGTATTCTGTTTTAATAAAAGCTATGAACCATATTTGTAGCCTTTACAGTTTTTTAGATAAACAGCTTTGTTGGTCACTAGTGAAAACAGGCGAAAATTGGTATATTTTGCCCTTGGTAGGAAGAGGTTAAAGAGCTGTACCCAGCACCTCTGCCAGCAGCTCCCCTCACCGCTTTGCTTAACACTTGGCTAAAGTAAGCTATTACTTTCTCCCCGCTCTCAGTCTGCTGCGATAGGACTCCCCACCCCCACCCCAATTCTCATGTTACTGGTGTCTGTGTCCAGTATGAATGGCTTCATCAGATCCACAAGAGCACAGGGACTGACACTAGTGCAGTACGAAGGCTGTTGAATAAGCACTAACAATGCAGTGACCACTGGAAACAAAATACTTTTTCTGTGAGGGGGTGAAGGGGGGCGGCGATGCTGGCAAAAAAATTTTTAAAGCGCCTGTAGTATGAGGCTAAGCCCATGAAGCTGCGCACTTCCTTCAGTGGTGAAGGGGTTGGCCAGGTTCTGACTGTCTACATTTTGGCTGAGTCATTGGCAACCCTGTTCCTCCCCACTATGTGGCCGAAGAAGCTAGTCTCCCTCCTGAAGAGATGGCACTTTGCTGGATTAACCCACAGGTTAGCTTTACTAATGCACTTCAGCACTAGCCGTAGGTCAGCTAGTGCTGTCTCGAAGCTGGGGTCATCTAAGTAGACACAGCATGCTTTATGGCACTGGGACTCCTTTTAGCACTCACTCCATCAGTCACTCGAACGTGGCAGGACTGTTTGTGAACCCGAATGGGATGACGTTGAATTCTCATAGACCCAGCCCACTCTAAATGCTGTTTGGGTCATGCTGTTGTTTTAAGAGGGACCTCTACACTCAGACGCAAAGTGAAGGCAAAAAGCAGCGGCAGTCAGGAAATGAGATCAGGCTGGCATAGGAGGGGCACTGCCAGTCAGTGGGCAGAAGTGGTCACCGCCCTTACTGGTGTGGTTTTCATTTCCTACTCACCCCCCTCTTCTGCTCCACGCACCACTTGTAATGTACCATTGCCCAGGTGGTTATTTAGAATTGCCTCTAAGTCTTCAGCATGAGACAGTGCCTCATTAAGGCTACTGTTCTACCTCTGCTGCATAGAGGTCTAGCTTCTCCCTGGACCACCTTTCCATTGTCTGCAGCTGCTCACGGGCTATTTGAAAAGTTGCTTTGCTAAACCACCTCACCAGTGCCGCACTCAGGAGTTTGAATGCAAGGGGATTGCTTTCATTGATGTCCAGGAGTGCTTGCTTTCATTGATGTCACCCTCGAGAGACGCTGCCTGGTTTACGCCCTTCTCCTGCCAGCTCCAGCCTGTTGCTTCCACAATGAAGTTCAATTGCGACAGGTATGCTTGCCAGCTCCCTTTCCCATCAAATCTTTGCAGCTTTGAACTCATCGGAGAGTTCCCCCAGGTAGCTACGAGTTGGTTGTTGGTTGCATTTCCCCAACCGACGGAAGCTAAGCAAGAGTTCCCCAGGCCTGTGGTTAGCCTCCTCAGTGCAAACAGCTTGTTAGTTAGGCATTGGGAGACCCGTGGAGTGTTCCTCTCTCCGTAGCTCTTTCTCTCCCTCCTCTCACACCCTTTCTCTCTGCATTTCTCCTCTCATTTTCCTTCTCTCTCTGTGCATCGGATATTCTCTCCTCCTCTCCCTATCTCACTCTTTCTCTCTGTATCTGATTCTGTCTCTCTTCCCCTCTCCCTATCTCATTCTCTTTCTCTGTGCATCTGATTCTGTGTCTGTCTCCCCTATCTATCTCGAGGTGGAGATTAAGAACAGAGGTGGTTTTGTCCCTGAAACAGTATGGCACTCAGGGGGACATTAGCAGAACCATCAATGGAAAAATCAACGAGCTTAGGTCCAGCTTGAAAAAGTCCCAACAGTCATAAGCCCAATTCTAGATGTAAAAAAATCAGTGTTCCATGCTTCTGAACATACAGGGGTAAGGCTCCATTCCATGCTCCTGAAGATAGGGCAAGGCTCCGTTAGCCTCCTCAGTGCAAACAGCTTGGCTCTGTGGTCCAAGCTCATTAGCTAGGCATTGGGAGACCCACAGAGTGTTCCCCTCTCCCGTAGCTCTTTCTCTCCCTCTTATATTATTGTTATTCTTCACAAACAAAGCTTGGAGGGTTTAGTAGTCTTTGTAATGTTCAAACTGTTTTTGTGAAGTTGAATACTAACTTGAATAGTAACTTCCTGAACATACATGGGTAAGTAGCATTATGTTTTGCAACATTTGGCGCTAATTAAATGATGTTTGTCACTGATTTTCACTGATATTTTGTGTCTTTCAGAAAAATTGTTAATGCTTAAATATTTTCAAATATGTTTTTGTGTTAAAAAATGTGTGCCCGACCCGCACCCAGAAGGGAAATGCAGATTAGAATGCATTCATGTTTGGAAGTTCTTGATTTTTGTATATTTTGGAGAACTTCTAATAAAGCAGTGTGTATTTACATTACATTAAACTTGGTTTGTGCTTCTTAGTTCTAACACATGTATCAAGACCAACAACACTAATATTATAATCACATTTCAAATATTGTTATCATTCTGAGCTTGCTACATTGTAAATGTTAGCTCACATAATATTGAACTAACATAACCACAACCAGATATACTTTTGGTGTTGCTAGACTGATATTAATTAATTTACTTACAGTTAGGGGTCAAATAGCTGAAGAGTCTTTATTTTCTGGAGTATCGGCATGAAGTAATGGGGTTCATAATAGAAGCGTACACCCCAAAGATGCTTGCATTGCAAAAGCAGAACTGGACGGCAACTTCAGAGTGCAGACTAGCAGTTGCATGAGGTGATTATTATCTGAGCAAAAGGGAGAGAGAGGGACTGTAGTCCTATCCAAGACCATGGTCTTGGTTGAGGTTGTGGTCTTGTCCAGACAACATGGATCGGACTCACACCTATCGAGTTTGAGACTCCATCTCAGATCGCTACACAGAAATGGTGACAAAAAAGGGAAATGTCACATTAAAAAAATGCACAGGAGGGACACACATGGTGATGCTGGATTTAGGGGCCTAACCCCACATGAGCCAAACTTCACAGTCAAGGACATGAGTCCTTGCATCCTACAGCACTTCAGAGCTGAGCAGTTGCTGGTGTCATATGAGGTTAATAAAAGATAGATCTATTTTGCATTTGATATTTTGGGGAATAGCACATTACTGGCACCACAAACTACTGACGTTTTGGCTGGTCAGAAGGACCATAAGGCCTGAAATACTCTTATCCATCCATACAGTAAAATTGAGCCTGCTCTGCATTCTGAAGTGGGCAGACAGTAATTAACTTGGGGAAAGACTGACTTTGATTTAATGGTCTAACTACTACCTGCATATTAAAAAAAGAACTTCACTGGGCCTAACCCGAAATAAGGAAGGCTGGAGCACACAAAGCTCAGAGCAAAATGCCTTTAGTTGGACAAAGAGACTGACAGACTGACGTTTTGACGTCTGTGATGTCTAAAGGCATTTTGCTCTGAGCTTTGTGTGCTCAAGCCCTCTTTTTATCGGGTTAGTCCCAGTGAAACAGTCCGGGTAAGGAATCTTCTTTAGTTTGTCCTAGTTGTTGAGCACCTAAGTAGTCCTCTTTTATATAGCTGGCCTGTAGCGCATATGGGATTTCCTTTTTAACATTGTACTACCAGCATATCTTAGCATGTCACTAACAACAGGACATGCACAGTATTAGTATAAGGTGCTGAAAATGTAGGTATACCCCCAAGTTAAAATAATAAAAAGAAAAAGAAAAATGTAGGATCTTACCAAAGCCATTAAAAGGTGCCACTTCCGCTCTGTCAATGTAAAATAGAACAGCTTTAAAGAATTAATTTCATTGTGAGTTAGTCAACTTTCTGCAACATTTCAAGTAAATTTTACAGTGCAATACTACTGCGCTCTATAAACCTCCATAGTCCCCCCCACTTTGGTGATGAATAGTTGCTGCCACTTTTCGGAGAAAATACTATGTGAGTCAATGGACTGAAAATCTTTTTTTTCTATATTCAGGCAGCTACATTTTCAAAACACCCAATAGAGGGGTTGTCACATTTTTTAATTATTCTTAAAATTGTAACTTCTTGGGCGCTGCGGTGGTACAACGGTAAGAGCGGAGACTTCCAGTCGGTGCAGTTGTGCTCCGAGGATCGGGGTTCGTGCCCCGGTCCTGCCAGATCCGAGCATGGCCGGCGCCCTGTGGGAGCAGCAATTGGCGGCTGCTTCCGGGTGGGGGGAGGGGCTCGGAGAGAATCGCTGCACGCATAGCGGCCCTGGGCGGGCTGGAATCACGGTCAGGAGCTAGGAGGAGTCGCGCCCTGAAGAGGACGTGGCGCCCTCCCGTCCTACCGCCGGCTGACGGGGTTGCGTTGCGGTGATTCTCTAGCGGTTGCTACACGGGGTAATTGAATTAGAATAGGGTTCAATTGGCTACCAAATTGGGAGAAAAAGGGGAAAAATCAGAAACAAATTTAAATTGTAACTTCTTTTTCCAGCAAATACGGGTCGGTTTGAGATTTGAACGCACAGTCATATCTAATTTAAGGTAAAAAGCTAACGAAACAGAGGCACTTTACCGAGTGCTTCATGTCCCCTTTAAGGCTGGGGACCCTGCCCTAGATTTTTTAAAAAGCAATTCGCCTTTGTAATAGTGCTTCATGTCCCCTTTAAGGATTGTTTCCTATTGAAATCAATGGAAAAATAAGTCAGGAGAAACAACCCTTCAAGGGTCCATCCATATCTATATCGGCGGCGGAGCGAACTTGGCCATTGCATCTTGTTGCTCTTCTTTGTTGTTGTAGTCGACCAGTACCGGCACTACATTCGTAGGTAACGTAAAGTATCGCTTCACCGCCGTACTTCCACAGAGAATATAGGTCAGCACAAAGTAAAGGATTCAACGATAGTTTGACTTAAAAAATGATGATATGAACACTCAAAATAACCCCGATAGACTGTCGTCATATTTTATTTGCTTTGGGTGCACTGTGGAGTGTTTAAGTGCGTTTGGTAGTGGATGCTACCGGTTACCTTAGAGTTGCGTGAGCATTAGCAACGTGTGTATGTCCAAAAGAAGGGACAGCATGCAATTAGCTGAAAATGGATTCCATCAATCAACTACATCATGGGTAAGTCGTAATTGAAACATTGGGCCCTATCTTACACCCGGCGCAAAGCGGCGCTAATCCAAATGCAAGTGTCTTTGCTATCTTACACCCGGCGCTGGGTTCATTATAATGCCTAGCGCTCGCGTCGTTTAACTACCACATATTCTTGTGCCCATTGCAAGTGAACTGGGCGTGTTGGTCTTAAGATGAGGAGTGGCCAGGATTATTTTTGGCATATTGCTATCTTGAGCCAGTAGAAAGCGCTTGTGCTAGAACCACCACAAACCTGGTCTAAAGTCATGTCGCAGTTGTTTACATGTTATTTTAATGCCGCATATTAGTGCTTCTACATAGGCGTGTGCACAACGTGCGTACCCTCCTGTCTGTTACACACAGGGGCGTGCACAAGCAGGACTAAAATATCAAGATTACAATGTGAAATATTATTATTGTGTAGGCTATATCAAAAAATGCATAATAATAAAAGGGTCCATAGCCTACCTTTCCCTCAGCGAAGGGGAATGCCACTTTAAATTGCTTTCAGCCCACTCCATCAACATCCAGGCAATGTGCAATGGTACGGGACAATGGCTATCCATTAAAAAGGAGCTGATAACACCTATATCAAGCCTAATGCACAAATTGTCATTTACACCTAATGCGTGAATTGTCATTCAATGGAAAACTCGCGCACGGCAATAGACGGACATTTGAGTTCTGAAAATGCGCTTCAGATGTCATTACAATGCATTCCTGTTTATCTAGGAATACAGCCTGTAAGTAAATAGAATGGTTTGTGACTGAAAAAAGTTCAAAACCTTGTCCAGTGAATATTGCATTTATTGTTTTTCAAATAGCCTAGGCTACAGCGGATTCACTGTGCATAAGGTTTTTTCGATAGCCTATGGTTAAAAAACGGAGATAAATGTCACCATGTTAACTAAATTGTAACCTTAGCTATTCTTTGTCCTTCATATTTTTTAAATTACAGTGAGCAGGTTTCCATACTCTCAGCTTATTAAAACCCAGCTGATTTCAACTATTCCACAAATGAACAAAACAATTTTAAAGATAACTAAGCGTCTAATTAGAAATGAAAACAAATTTGCAGCACGTTACACAATTAATTCACAATTAATTTTAATGCCATTCTGGCAGGCAGGACCGCTCAGGAGGGCGGCGGCGCAGGCAGGACCGCTCAGGAGGGCGGCGGCGCAGGCAGGACCGCTCAGGAGGCCGGCGGCGACGTCTGCATCGCTCCGGAGGCCGGCGGCGACGTCTGCATCGCTCCGGAGGCCGGCGGCGACGTCTGCATCGCTCCGGAGGCTCTGCAGCTCAGGACAGGCGGATAGCTGGCTCTGCAGCTCAGGACAGGTGGGTAGCTGGCTCTGCAGCTCAGGACAGGCGGGTAGCTGGCTCTGCAGTTCAGGACAGGCGGGTAGCTGGCTCTGCAGCTCAGGACAGGCGAATAGCTGGCTCTGCAGCTCAGGACAGGCGGATAGCTGGCTCTGCAGCTCAGGACAGGCGGGTAGCTGGCTCTGCAGCTCAGGACAGGTGGGTAGCTGGCTCTGCAGCTCAGGACAGGCGGGTAGCTGGCTCTGCAGCTCAGGACAAGCGGGTAGCTGGCTCTGCAGCTCAGGACAGGCGGGTGGCTGGCTCTGCAGCTCAGGACAGGCAGGTAGCTGGCTCTGGAACGTGGCGGGACAGGAGGGCTGGAACGTGGCGGGACAGGAGGGCTGGAACCTGGCGGGACAGGAGGGCTGGAGTGGGACAGGACAGGAGGGCTGGAGCGGGACGGGACAGGAGGGCTGGAACGTGGCGGGACAGGGGCAAACACGGACGGGTGGAAAATGGATCCTCCGTCGACGGAGCCGGGAACCAGGACCCCCTCATCTTCTCCTGGGCCCATAGTTTCCCGGACACAGGACCAGGTGGGTCCCGTTGAAGGGTGACGGTTGGGGTTGGGTGGTTGAAGGGGTAGTGGGCTCAGGGCTGGTCGGCTGGAGGGTTAAGACCCCGAGCCCAACGGAGTGAGAGGTGGGCTGATAAAGGGTCCGGGGTGATGGGTGGTGGTCGGCATGCTGACGGGCAAACTCATAGGAGGTGTTGTTCAAGGAGTCAAAAAAATAATAATCTTGAGTCGCCATGACAGGCGACCGCCCGCTGGGTCCGAACTGGCGAGTTCCTTCTGTTATGTTCGGGCGGGGGAGAAGGACCCAAACGCAGGCAGGAGTACGAAAGACCGAAGTTTAATAAGGGCAATCCGTGGTATAACAGGCAGGGTTGAAAAACTCGGGAGACAGGCAACGAAACACAACACAGTCCAAAGAGTGGTCAAGGAACAGGCAGGGGTAAAAACCAGGAAGGCACAGCAAAAGCACAAAAACAAGATCCAAAAGCAGGGTCGCAAGAACACAGGCAGGGGTCAAAACCGGGGAGGCGTAAGAGGAACAAAAAAGAGAACAAAACAGACAGGATACAAAACTAAACGACAACAGGCAAAAAACTAGGGAAACAAAAACTAGAAAACAGATACTAGGAATAAACAAACAACTCAGGAAAATACTCGGAGGCACAGAAAGAAACACAGTCGCAAAATATATGGTACAAGGAACTCGCGAAGACAGACTGAAATAACAAGGTTTAAATACACAGGGAGAAGATTACACAAAAGGAATCAGGTGTGAAGGGGAGGGCAAATGGGAGAGTACACAGGTGAGAACAATGAGGGTTAACCAGGACCAATAATACAATGATGGGGGAAACGTAAGACACGGACTGGAATACACATAGACACAATGATAACAAACGGCCTGGGGTTAGCAGGTAAACAAGTGCACAGCTCCGAGGGGAGGAACACGTAAGTGGACACACATGCAGAGAATGCAAAATCAGATAGATACAGGGACAGGATAATGAGGGGGGAAATGACAGCTGCAGGTAGAAACTCAAGATGAATTAGTAATTAGTAATGTTAGTAGCGAACTCTAAAACCCTAATGTTAGTTTGTTAGCAGGTTAGTATTAAATCTAATCTAAGAGTTAGTATGATTAGTACATTAGTATTATATACAAATATAAATAAAGCCAGAAAGAAGAAAACGAGATATACGAAATACAGAGGAAACCCGAATGTTCCCAAAATCACCCGAATAGTGTAATGACAAAGACGGGGTGGAATCTCAGAAAACATGGAACGCAGACTGACAATCGCGAGGGAAAAGAAATCAGGAAAAATAATAATAAAGAATAAACAGACAGACAAATTACAGGATCCTAACACCTTTTAACGAAATTTAACCGCATATATTTTGTAAAATAACAGCCCTGTCGGGAATTACCGGGAACTCATAGGCTAATGGTTAGTCCGAATAATATTGATCCATGTCTGTTTCGCCATCAAGCAATCCGCCAAGTTGGAAAAGCAGGCTTTTAAAGGGAATGGGATATGACATTTTCATTGGTTTATTGCATCTCATGCCCAAGACACACCTATAATTAATGAAGCGACTAGGTTCAGCCCATTTGCACCTTGCGCCGTGCTTAGCGCCCAAAAAACACACCGTTAAAATAGCAAAAGTGGACTTGGACACGCCCAAAATGGACTTTACGCCATGCGCTTAGACCAAGCGCCAAGATAGAGCCCATTATGTCCAAAATTCCGAACTATCCCTTTAAGGGGAAAATTTATTTAATCCAGACCATACTTTCTGCCACCATTTGATAAGTAAAAGAAGATAAAATAAAGAAATTTCTAGAATATCAGAACAAATGAATTTTGAAAAACACTGATGCCACTATCAAGTATTGCCAGGTTGACATTGATGGAAGCAAAAAATCTTACTCTACTATAGAGGGGAGTATTAATTAGTTATGAATTCATTATTTCAGTTGAACACACTTTGGGCTCTATTTTCAAACCAGCGCAAGGGGACGGTATAGTCAAACGCAAGCTTGTTGACAGCATCAACGTCTTAAAACTGGCGCTATGGCGTTTCTCAGCAATACCGCTAGGATCAACAAATTCTCAACATAACATCCTTTCGCTTCCGCTGCAGTGGGATGGGTGGCGCTGTCTGGGGCGTGTTCTAAAATACTTTCGGCTCAGTGACAATTTGAACCAACGAAAACCCATTGCGTTATGATCAGCTGGAACCACCTCTTAGCGGGAACGCAATAGACTCTGGCAATTTACCAACTTTTTCGTCATGTAGTTCTATGTAGTGTCTATAGGTGATGCCAACATTACACTTCCATTTAATGAACAAATAGCCTATAATTATTATTAATTAATTAATTTTAATTTAAACTACTAGAATAAAACAGGACAGCTTACAAGAAACTTGCGATCATGTAGGCCAATAGCCTATAATATATAAATTACACATTGACACAGTTGAATCATAAGCCTACCATTTGAATCATAATTATGCCTACATCACTAATGTAGGCTAATTAATGCATTCGCCACCTCCTCCCGTGCCTTCCGAACTTCTGGGAGACGAGGTGGTGTGGATTGTGATCCATAAATTACTACAGTCCTAGCCTGTACTTCTGTTGCAAGTATGCGGAAAATCTGCGCGGAAAATCGCTCATGTCGTTGACGGTCCAGTGCGTTTGGGTTGCTCATTATGAAATTGCATGGAGCGATTGCGTTCCAACTGGCTTTTTTTTTTAAAGCATGAGAACAACAATTTGATTGGCTACCATAGAGACACACCTTGGACGTTTAAACCCAGCCTTTTAGCAATACCGCCATAAGGTGCGCCAAGATTGCCGTCATGAAATTACCAAATTTCTCGCCGACACGCCCTCAGAGCGATACCGCCAAGCGATTACTCTTGCGTTCACCATTGCGTTTGGTTTATTAAAATAGAGCCCTTTATGTTCTTATTTTGGTTTTAAATGATTTTGAACTCTTTTTCATTTAAATATCATCAGTTGATGTGCAGTCAGTGACATGGCCAATTAGCCTCCCCAACTTGTTAGAATATGATGCTAGTGTAGCTGTAGAGTGTCACATTTGCAAGAATAAAGATTCATCCAATTATTTATTGGGTCATATGCAGTGTGGGCACCATTTCTCACCTGTTTAATTGATCGAAAAGTAGAATGACACAGGATCATGATACTGAAAACAGTCTTTCACATAAGGCTTGCAATTATAACCTCCCCCAATGAGCAGAAAATAGTCTTTTTGAGAGTGATGTAGAATTAAACTTAAATTGTAATTCAACATATTGGGCCACATCTTATGAAAAGCTAGATAGTTACCATATGTAAAGGCCTAAACTTTCCTGCTTGCTCTCTCCTAGAGGGAATGCCATGCAAAAATTATGGCTCTGCAATTAAGTTTTTATAATTCCTTGGGTTCAACCCAAAAAAATATGTAGTGAAATGATCTAAGCCCCCATTGTATTGCAGTCCAAATGAATTGCAGCATGTGGTACAGCTGGGTAATAGAAATGTAAATAAAGAATGGCTCCAAACAGAATGAAGAAGTGCTGCTTTAGGCTAAAGTGAGAAATCTTTCAGGATCCCACTGACATAGGAAAGAAAAACTCCTATATGTTTGAATATGACAGCTGCGTGACATTTTGGACAGGAAAACTATTATTTTTTATAAATGACTTTGAGAAAGCCTTGTACAAATGCAGTGTCTTCAAAGCTACTACGTCTTCAAAGATTCCATATGTGCAAACAGATAACATTTGTATGATGGCTTACAGTCCTTTGGTTCATCACATTTAAAAAATTTAATTATTTATTAAGCTATTCATTTTTAATTAAATTAATTCAATTACACTGTTTTAAATTACAGAACCTATTGATGTACAAAATATGCTATTCTAACAGTTCAGACTGGTGCCACCAAAGAACACTAAGTTTTACTCACTAACTCACAGCTCACAGCAGATTTTTGGCGTAGCACATTGTACAGTCTGGATCGAGGATAAAATACTCCATTACAGATGAAAAGTACATTTCCAATAGAAGCAGTATTGCAGTGGTATTGTCTCTTTGCTCAGTAATAGAATGCAACGTGATCACGCAACAATCTTGGAGAAAAAATGCTTACCTCATCAATATGGTCAGGCTCCTCTCATAGTTTAGCCTAAATGGTATTGAACATGCACAATAAGAATTTTGTTGATGAATTGCTGCGACTAGCAGCATCTACTGGTCATCTAACTTCTCATTCTCATATTACCCTCTCTTATAACACTGCTAACCTCTGCAAGGTGAGAGAATGCTGACCGTATCAGCCTTTGACTTTGAGGGTGCAAAGGGCCATCCATATAGTGTGAGGAAGAGTCTTACAGTTAATGTTACTGTGAAAAGGTCACTCTTCTTCACAGAATTTGTTCAAGTTTTTTTTGTTTTTGGTTTGGCTTACTGTTCTGTGCATGTTAAAGGGCTATGATTTAATTCAAAGAAATGTCCTTTTCTTGTTTTACATGATAGACAAATAGACTTACAGACTTCAGTAAAAAGGCAGTGTGGGGGGGGGGTTTCATCACCTGCGAAATCCATTGGATTTATGTGTTGTTGATTTACACATAAGTCGAGCACATCTGACAATAATTTGTAGCCTAATTTACCCATCTGTACAAAATATAAAGTGGAGATAAATATTTCTAAGATGGCTTGCCCCTCATTGAACAGATTGGCCTTCTACGAGGAAAGCCAGAAGAATGCACTCTCATCAAGTTTGTCCAACAGATTCAAGATATGGGCTGTAAACCATTAAATAAAGTATTTTTAACACAGTTAGGGGCACCTTCAAAAGATAATAGCAAGTCATGACATAACACAGTTGTATTCATTGTGACAACATTACCTGGAAGAGAAAAAAAATAAATGCAGACCATAATATTATATAAGGTGCAGGTGATCGTAGTTATAATACTGAAAAAAGAAATGAACATCGCACACTAAGCTCCGCATATTCAGTTTTATTACCAACGTTTCAAGTTTAAAGTCTTCATACTGCATACAAACAGCATACTGAATGCCAGGCATACACAAAGTTCTGGGAACCAAAGTAAGGTCAGGGCAGATGCATTTGATAGTCAGAATGGTGCACAGAAATTCTCCAGTTCTACAGAACTCCAGAGCCTGTGGGGATGTGTTATAGATTTGAGAGATCGTATTTAATTTTTTTGAGTACTGAAAATTCATATGTCTTTTAATTTAGTTAGCAACACGTGAAAGACTACGGTGCATCAGCTAGGAGGAAGATGAGGTGCTGAAGAACTGGGACTAGCTTTACAGTGAACACAGCCACGCAATCCCCCAGTCAGTGCAGCTGATGTGTTCCATGAATGAGAGTTTCTGTCAAGAGCAAGAAAAAAACATATTGGTCAGGGAAGACAAAAGTGTTGAACCATCTCATTAGTGAGAGGTATATTGGAGACTATGTTTATCTCATAGAGATTGGGTTTAAGCTGATGGTTCAAGAGTGAGGTAGAGATCTCTGTGTGAATGCAGAGAATTCATTCAGTCTGAATATTTTCTGTAAATATTTGGTTGATGCCCATTACCTTTCTTGTTATTTTCTCATAAGTAATATAACCTTTTCAGTTTCTGAAATGGACTAGTAATTGTCTTCCAGATGATTTTCAACCACTAAATCCAGTTTGGTGTGTGTACATACATTAAAGATGGACCTGTATATTGTTTGACATGTCTTTAACGGATGCAGTGACCAGAAGCTGGAGAAGGTAAACATATGAGCATATGTTGGCAGGTTGGAGTTTAGCGAAGCAGCCAAATTCAAAATGAGACAGTCTTCTGGTGACCCAGGCCTGGGGGACTGGCAAACAGAGAGGTGTAGTCCAGGAGGAATAGATCAAGGATCAGGTTCAGGGGCTGAACAGAGTAGTTAATGAAAATAGATCAATAATGTCTCATCGAGGAAGAACCTGCTGAACCAGGTCAGTGAAACTGATGTGTTCCATGAATGAGTTTTTGCCAAGAGCAAAAAAAAAAGAACATATTGGTCATGGAAGAGAGAGGTGTTGAACCTTCATGTTTGTGAGAGGTAAATTGGAGATGATGTTTATTTCACAGAGATTGGGTTTAAGCTGATGGTTCATGAGTGAGGTGGAGATCTCTGCATGAATGCAGAGAATTCAGTCTGAATATTTTCTGTAAATATTTGGTTGCTGCCCATTACCTTTCTTGTTATATTCCATCATAAGTAATATAACCTTTTCAGTTACTGAAATGGGCTACTAATTGTCTTCCAGATGAATGTTGCCACTAAATCCGTTGGGTGTATGTACATACGTAAATTAAAGATGTACCTGTATATTGTTGATTTGACATGGCTTGAAAAATGATTTTGGCCTGAAATGTTGATCATAATACAAGCAGATACCAAAATGTGCATAGGAATATGGAAATTATTTTTAAACACCTTTAATGCCTCATTTATGACTCAGGCGTACGTTCAAATCTGATCGTAAAGTGAGCGTACGGGCTTTTTTCGGGAAATTTCCGGATTTATGAAAATGAACGTGGCTGTACGGTACGAGGAAATCTCATGACAGGTCTCGACCTTGCGTACGCTTTTACCAGTGGCGAGGCAGTGACACTGCATGCAATGAACAGCGAGGTAATAGTTGTGCAGCCGATAATGAAAACAGAGCACTGCGGAGTCAACAGGTGATAAACAAAAAGGTGCTCTTTGAAAAACATAGGTTATGTGAGCTTTAAAATCAGAGTTGACCTTAAATGAGTAGCTAATGGCACGTCCAAGTCATTCCATTTATGAAAATATTAAAAGCAGTTAATGCATCTGGGCAATATTTAAAAATGCACTTCACCTACGGGTTGTGGCTGTAGACATATGTTGTGCAACCTAATTGTCAAAACAGTATCTGAATAAGTTGATTTTTAATCACTAATAGTTTAATCGCTATTGTGCTGCCTAAATGGAATGAATCAGAAGCCGGTTAAAATTATTACATCAGGAATAGCCTCTGTATAAGTATTTATTGCAGACAGCCATATGAAAATAATTACGCCAGTCATGTTGTATGCTAGACGCAAAACTGTTCATATTTTTTCTATAAATCTAGTTTTATTAGCCTAGAAGACCTAACGAATGTCGCAACCGGCGTGATAGAAATCTTGACGAATCAAGTCACAGTCGCATCTTTTATCACGTTACAAATATAGATAATAAAATGGGCGTGTGAGTATGGTAATTCATAATGATGTGAACGCGCTTCCTAATATACAATCAAGTCTTATTTATCATACATTTACGCTCAGATCAGTGATTTACACAAATTTGATGAATCACACGTGAGAATTTTGTATGCAAGCTGGATCCGTCAAATACCCAACAAAATTAGGTCCCCAGGACGTCCCCTGAACATCTCGCAATGTCATCGGGACGTCGCCTTGACGTCTTTTTGTAGGGTTTTCTAAACCTTACGTGGACGTCACAGAGAACGTTCCCGGGACGTTCTAGTAACCTTCCCCAGACATTCATTACATGACATTATATTGTAACCAGTAGCTGCAGGAGACGGAGACGGACTCGGGATAACAAAAACTAGGAAACAAATACTCAGAAAACAAACAGAAAACTAGGGAAGGCACTCGGATAAATAGTAATAAACACTGAGGCAAAACAATGAAGACAAACTCACAAAGAACAGACTAAAATCACAGGGTTATATACACTGAGGAAGACAGACAAAATGGGGAACAGGTGTGCAGAGGCGGGGAAGGGAAATTGCTCACAGGTGAGCACAATGAAATGATAAGGGAAGCTGATAATACAATAACGAGGGAACACATAAGATGCGGACTGGACTAGCACATAACATATTGGGATGGCAGGTATGCCATCCGCCAAGTTACGGCTTGGCGGGGCATGCCCCATACCTATACAGCACCGAGAGTTTGGCACTTTTCAGGGTTTCCTACAGAAGTAACCACAATTACCATAGACTCTCAGCCCTTAAAAACATTAACTTATGTATGTTCTGACCTCATGTAACCACACAGCATTCAACTTCACACATCCACACAATAAAGCCCCAAACTTGGGTTATTTTGCCGTTTTTCTCCTTCTTCTTCCTATTTTTCCTGCCAAACTGCCTGCCTTTTTTAATGTTTTTTAATGTCAATATAGCTAATGGCTTCACGCTTTCCAAGAAGCTACTGTGGCCCAATGCTCAGAGTTGCTATCTCTGACACAGTGGATTGTGGGTTCGAGCCCAGCAGGGCACATGCTTATTTTCCACAAAACCAATGTGCAACTGTTAAGTACTTTTCATTTATTACACTGTTATTATTTTCACATTAACACATTAACATATTTTTATTGCAAAGGCAAAAGAGGTTTCCAATATTAACTGTTCAATGTTTCACTTGTATTTCACTTGTACTATATCACACCCTCCCCAATCCCTCGCTCTTGTCTGGTTTGGGGAGGGTGTTACGCTCTGCTCTTGCGGTCATGACTGACTGAAGTCCGAACCTCAACGTACCCTTGCCTCGGCCAACATTTCTTTATTCATTAATTTCTTCACTTCAGCTCTGTTCACTTTATCCTTTTCACACATAACACAATGTCACCATAAAATTAACTACTAGGAAATTATTTAATAAAAGGAATTTATGATAATACATTAAGAATCGACGATACCCTACTATAAGCTGCAATCCCTTAAAACATCGGATTTATAAACCTCCAATTCCCCAAACATATCTGATTCATGGTTAGTCACTTTAAAAAAATTACTATAGCCTCCGAACATTGCTCTAGTCTACGCTACTCTGCAGACAATGTAGCTTACTGCAAACACTTTTAATTATAATAATAATAATAATAATAAGAATAATAAGAATAATCTCTGGTAAGCTACTTTCTTAGTAGTATCTATTGTTTTCTTTCTGGCTAAGATGGTTAGCATCAAGCCTTAGTATTGCGAGAGACGTGGGTTCGTACCTCGCCCGGTTGATATTAAAGTGTAATTTCATTTTGGACAGTGTGCACATGTTCTGGTTTTCTCATGCAAGAATGTTTTTTTATTGCAAAGGCAAAGACACGTTTACAATATTAACTGTTCACTTGTAGCCTGTTAGTTAAACAATTCAGTCACTGGACACCACAACAGTAATGCAATGGGCTAGCTAACGTTATGGGAACAGGCATCCCATTGCCATTTGTCAAGCAAAGAAAAAAGTTTCAACGCAGAATATCATCTGGTTAACATCGTGTTCTTGCATTAATGTAAAAAATAAATTCTATAAATAACTGTGCCATTGGCTACATGTTTTAATCTCACACAAATGCAGACAAAACAATTTGTCTGTGTGGAGCCTGCTGTCCTCTTCCGCTGCGGTCATGTCTGACTCTGGAAACCGAACCTTCAACGCTCGCCTTGGCCAACATTTCTTTATTATGTCTTCATTCATTTCTTCACTTCAGCTCTGTTCAGTTTATCCTTTTCACACAGAACACAATGTCAGCATAAAATTAACTACTAGGAAAATTAAGAATTTCCGATAATATATTAAGAATTGACGATAGCCTACTATAAGCTGCAATCCCTTAAGACATCGCATTTATAAACCTCCAATTCCCTAAACATATATGATTCATGGTTAATCACTTTTAAAAAATTACTATAGCCTCCGAACGTTGCTCTAGTCTACGGTACTCTGCAGACAATGTATCTTACTGCAAACACTTTTAATTATAATTATAATCAGAAAAATAATCTCTGTTAGGCTACTTTCTTAGTAGTATCTATTGTTTTCTTGCTGGCTAAGATTCCTGGGAAATATGTGTTGTCCAATTAAGCTTGTTTGCCAACGGTAGTTTTGCCAGAGAAACGTCAGTCAGCTGCTAGAAAGAATACCAAACCCGGACTACTTCGCTAGGACTAACCCGAGATAAGGAGGACTGGAGCACACAGAGCTCAGAGCAAAACAAAATAATTTAATGCGACTGACGTTTCGACGTCAACGACGTCTTCTTCAGAGTCAAATGGAAAAGTCAGTCAGCTGCTAGTCAGGAAGCAGGTACAAGCTAGGCTACTACGAACAAAGCGAATCAACATGCCTTACATCCATTGCACTACAAAAAACTAAACTAAACCTAGCTACATGGTCCGGTACCAAAAGATATCCCGCAGACAACGTTAGACTACACTACCGGGAAGAAAAAAAAACCGCGAAGGTATTATGCTGTGCTTATGAAGTTCGGCAGCTCGTAGCCCAGACATTAGGGTTAGGGTTAGGGTTAGGTCAGGGGAAAATGAGCTCCACACAAAGTGTCAAGCAGGCACATGCACAGGTCAAAAGATACCTCTTTATGTTTGGCAACATATTCAGGATGGAGATCGAACCGGCTACCCCCCGTCTGCCAGATAACTGCTATTACCTCCTGAGCCATTGTCCTCTATAGACCCAATCAGGGTTCAGACGAGGATTACGGCTTGAGTCAGGGTTAGGGTAAAATACCATAGAGAAGATCGTATTTATATGAGGAAGGCCAGAGCCCAGATAAAAATCAGGCCCGAAATTTGGGTTTGAATGGGGGTTAGGGGGTTAGGGTTTGGGTTAGGATTAAGATGGGGGTTAAGGTTTAGGAAAAAATCTTTATTTCCCAAGTTACCCCTATGAGGGCCCGTTGGGAAAGAAAAGTTTGCACTGGCCATTCAGTGTACTGCAGCCTTTAAGTAGGAAGAATTTGGTCCCTCTTGTGTTGATGTTTTACCAGCGTTTGTTTAATCCGCCTGGGAATATGGTGTTGAGTTTTCTAATCCAATGTCTTTCTGTCCTACGTCTGTCCTCCTGTGTCCAGTTAATGTTTGAATGGAGGCCCGATATTTCTACTCCTTCAAGTCCATGGTGTAGGAAATGAGCCACTATGTGTGTGTCTGTTTTCCTTTGATTTCTTATGTTATATACTGTATGTGTTGTGCCAATCTGGTCTTGATTGTATTTCCTGTTTCTCCTACATATATTATGTTACAGTGTTTGCATTTTATGACATATATGCAGTTATATGTGTTAAAGGTTGTATCAGCGATTTTTGGTGGAAACATAAATGATCACATTCATCTGATTTTTCCTCACGATCCGCTAGCTGCCCGCCCCATAAGCAGGCCCTCAAAAAACCGCGTCTCTGTAGGCAGCCTATGCTCCGAGATCGTACACAAAAACAAATGGTACTACCAACCACTCAAAACCAAAATAAACAGTATTCCAACCAATCACAATGATCTGCACAAACGCTAATACTCTTATCTCGCTGAAATCTTGACGGATTTACAAACGGTTTGGTTTCTTATAGTGATGGGCAAAACAGTTCACTTCAGTGACACGAATCACTAGAATCAGTTCATTAAAAAGATTCGTTCAAAAGATTCGTTCAAAAGATTCGTTCACCGAATCGTTCAGTGCTTGGGCGGAGCTCCGACTGCGTACTGCGTAGTCCGACTCACTCAGTGAACTGACGGCCGAACAGTTCATGCGGAAGTGCTGTCGCTTTGACAAATGCGCCAAACTCCGTTTACAAATCTTGATATTTTAAAAGTTTCCTCGTTGAATATCAATATTGGAGGTGAACGCTGGTTTTCAATGACTTTTAAGTCTTAACTGGCTGGGCCTGATTCTGGCAGTTTGAGCCGCTGATTATCACTCAGGATCACGTCACGTTAACTCACTGTGTCTAGTAGCTTCAGTGAACGGATCACTGAACTTGCACCGTTGCGTCACAGTTCGTTCACTCAGTGAACTGTTCGGCCGTCAGTTCACTGAGTGAACGAACTTGCACCGTTGCGTCACAGTTCGTTCACTCAGTGAACTGACGGCCGAACAGTTCATGCGGAAGTGCTGTCGCTTTGACAAATGCGCCAAACTCCGTTTACAAATCTTGATATTTTAAAAGTTTCCTCGTTGAATATCAATATTGGAGGTGAACGCTGGTTTTCAATGACTTTTAAGTCTTAACTGGCTGGGCCTGATTCTGGCAGTTTGAGCCGCTGATTATCACTCAGGATCACGTCACGTTAACTCACTGTGTCTAGTAGCTTCAGTGAACGGATCACTGAACTTGCACCGTTGCGTCACAGTTCGTTCACTCAGTGAACTGTTCGGCCGTCAGTTCACTGAGTGAACGAACTTGCACCGTTGCGTCACAGTTCGTTCACTCAGTGAACTGACGGCCGAACAGTTCATGCGGAAGTGCTGTCGCTTTGACAAATGCGCCAAACTCCGTTTACAAATCTTGATATTTTAAAAGTTTCCTCGTTGAATATCAATATTGGAGGTGAACGCTGGTTTTCAATGACTTTTAAGTCTTAACTTGCTGGGCCTGATTCTGGCAGTTTGAGCCGCTGATTATCACTCAGGATCACGTCACGTCACGCAGTGAACGAATCAGTCCACTCTGCACGCTCGCTGCCTCGCTCGGCGCCCGCCCGCCCGTGAATTTTTTTTATAATTTTTTTTTTTAATATAAACTTTATTTCGAACAATTTAGGAAACAAATTAGAGAAAAAAAAGAAAAAAAAACTTTCTAGTATACAACACGCAAACACGGTACTCATTTCGGCTATACAATACTTAGAACAATACGTCCGAAATGGAATAGGAAGAAGCAAATGCGAATGATTCGTTCAGCACAGCAGAACTGGGCTGGGTTGCACCGGTCATACGTAAGTTTGTGACTAAGTTTGCGCGTAAAGTATTTACTAGGTCCTTAGTTGCTACTAGTTAGTTTCAAACTATCGCTTTACTAAATTCGGTTGCACCACCAATACGTAAGTAATTGTGAAAACTAAGTAATGCTTAGTTCAATACTAAGGTAAACATTGTCTCTTTATCATGACGATAACAAATCCATAACCAATCAATCAATAAGCTACAATGTAAACACGGAAATCAACTTGCATTGAGTTTAACAGGCTACTTATTTTGCATTCCATGGGAAAAAAATAGAACATTGAACAGAATTACAATGTGTGCATGTTTATGTTTTTACGAATAAAATTCAAAATATCCTTATTTGTTTGTTTAGCCTATTTATTTATGTTACAGCCATTATGTGCTTTGAAAATATATGGAAACTTAGCCTAAGTTACGGGACTGTTCTGTTTGCCTCTCTTTTGAACTATAAAGAACTTTGTTTTGAAACTGAACGTTTTCCACGCGTCAACTATTTTTACAGTGTTTGCTGAAGAAACGGCGGAGGTAGCCAATTAGATGAACAGACGGTTACAGTTTGTGTATTTTTTTTATACCTAGGGGTAGGTGTAAATATTTAGTAGCTACTAAGCTCAACGTACAAACTAGTTTGTGTGGTGCAACCCATTTTTATTTAGTAATGTGTAAACCTTAATTTAGTAAACACTTACGTTATAACTAGCCTACGTTTGAACTTACGTATAGCTGGTGCAACCGGCCCCTGGTTCGCAAGGGACGAATCACGTTCGCTCGCGGCAGTCCCTCCCCCTCCCTGCACGGTGCACGCTCGCTGCTGATCAGATCCGTTCGTGAACTGAACTGAACTGAGAAATGAACGGATCTTTTCAGTAAGTGATTCAGTTCAGTTCGTTCACCCAAAAGATTTGTTCTTTTGAACGAATCGTTCGCGGACGACACAACACTAGTTTCTTACAAACGTTATTAACGTGGTTATAATTCTGGATGCTTGAACACTATTTTTTAAAACATAACATAATTATTCATAAGTATGTTTGTTTGGGATTTTGCTTCAGAAGTGACGTCACCCAAAAATCGCTGATACAACCTTTAACTGTGAGTGTTTGTTTAATAAGGTATGTTGTGTTTGTAGTGTTGTTTTTCACTGTAGTGGCCTGTTTATAAAATATTGGGCCTTGTGTGGGTAAAATGTTGATTTCCGGTAGTTTGCTACTTACCAGATGATTCTTAAGGTTTTTGTTTTTTTTGTAGGCCGAAACGATTTTGTATTCCTGAAGCAAGCCTGTGTTTTGCAGAATCCTGGCCAGGTTCTGTTTCATTTTTCTGTTCGCTATTTGGCTGAATGTCGAGTAGGTGGTGATAAGTAGAATTATTTTTCTAGTGTCTTGTTGTTTTGTAGCCAAGAAGGTTTTCCGAATCTGTCTGAGGAACGATCTGGAATACCCCCTTGGTTTTAATGCATTGAAGAGGGTTTTGGTAGCCTCCTCAAAGTCTGTAATCTGTGTGCAGATTCTGTTGAACCTTAGCAATTGGGATTTAATCAGGCCTCTGAATGTATGTTTTGGGTGGAGACTGTCCTTGTGTAAGAGTGCATGTGTGTCTGTGTCTTTAAAGAAAACTTTAGTGTCTAATGTGTGTGTTTGGGGAAATGAGGGCCCCTTGTATGTGGTAGTGTCCAAAAAATCAAATCATGTTCATAGTGTGTGGTGTGTTTAATTGTGATAGATGTATGGTGCGTGTTGAGGATCTGAATGAAGTGTTTGAAATCTTCTGAGCTATGTGTCCATGTTCCCCAGATGTCATCTAAATACCTGAAATAATTAGTGGGAAGTTTGGGACATTTGTCTCCTCCCAATGTGCCATGTAAATGTTGGCATAAGCCGGTGCAAATTTTTTGCCCATAGCTGTGCCGCTGGTCTGTAAGAAGAATTCTTTATTGAATTCAAAGTCATTTTTGGTGAGGCTTATCTCCAGTAATTGCAGGAGGATTGTATCCGGTCGATTGTTGTCTGGGTACTTTTCCATCCATGTTTGTACCGCTGTTAATCCCGCTGTTGTGTTTATGTTGGTGTATAAACTATCTATGTCTATGGTGAACAGGATGGCTTCTTCCGGTATTTTGGCATTTTCTATTTTGTTTATGAAATCATATGTGTCTTTGATGTAGCTTTTGTGTTTTGTGGATAGTGGGTTCAGAAAAAAGTCTAAGTATTCAGCTATCCTATAGGATTCGCTGTTGCAGTCTGAAATGATAGGCCTCCCTGCTGGGACCTCATATGGTATGCTCCAGGATTCTGGTGGCTTGTGTATTTTAGGGAGGAGGTAAAAAATCCTAGGTCTTGGGTTGTCCTCTCCCCTCAGGTAAAAACTTAGTTTTTTAGTGATGTATTTGTTTTCTACTAGTGTCTGTATGATGGCATGTATTTCCTGGGCCGTGTCTGGGTATATGGGTCCATCTAATTTTCTGTAATGTGTTATGTTGTGAAGTTGTCTATAGGCTTCCTGTGTGTATTGTGTTCTGTCCATAATAACTAACTTCCCTTGTCTGCTGGTTTGATAATTATTTGCTTGTTTTTAGCCAGCTGTAGCAGTGCTTGGCTCTCCCCTCTGCTGAGGTTGTTTTGGTCTTTGTGGGTTCAGTGCCTTAATTAGTGTGTTGTCCTCTTTAATAATCTGCGCAATCTCTTCTGGGATTTGTTCTGGTCTGGGTTCCCAGATGGATCTTGGTGTGAAAGGTGTCTGTTCCCTGGTTTCCGCTCCCTCAAAGAAAGCTGCCAGCTTCAGTCTCCTGTGGAACTCCTGGACTTGTCCTTTGAGGGTTTCTTTTTGTTTTCTGTGGATATTTACTGTGGGTATAAATGACAGACCCCTGTCCAGCAGCTTAAATTGGTCTTCTGTAGGTGTAAAGTTGTTACTCAATAGTATAATATTTTTGTTCCCCTCCCTGTTTGTGCTTGGGCTTGTGGGGATTGTCAGTTTAAATGGTGCAGCCAGTGGTTCAGTATGTTTGTTGCTGTCCTATCTGTCCAGTGGATGTTATCTTGTGCGGTGCAGAAGTCCTCCTCTGGAAGCTTAGGGACATGGGGCATGTTCCTGCGGATGTGTTCATTTATCTCTTCCAAGTTGTACTTCTGGCAGGGTTCTAGGTTCACAGAGTGATTGATGAGTGGAATCCAGATCTCCGCTGATGGAAAGGTGGTTTTGGCCATCCTCAGCATATTCTGCAACTGCTTGGGTGCTGGTCCTTGTTATTGATTCCAAAGGATAGGGTGACTCTCTGTACCTTGGGATCCACCACTGTCTTTTCCAGGAGGCCCGCCGCATGTTGGAATGTTGCCCCGGGGTAGCTGTCAATCTGAAGATCCCCCCTGGAGAAGGACTGGATCCTGGAGAGGTTGGAGTCCCCTAAGTTGATGTTTGGTTTTCTGACCGTGATTTTCCATTCCTGGATCTTTCTGGTGGACCTGGGATGTCGTGTGGGGTGGAAGGTTCCATCTTCTACTCTGGCCCTCCTGGCGTGGGGCTGGGGAATGGGGGTGGCTGTGGGGGCAGGCGTGGGGTTAGGGTTGGGGGTGGGTGTGGGGGTAGGTCTGGGTAGGTTATGGTTAGGGGTGGGGGTGGGTGTGAGGGTAGATCTGGGTAAGTTAGGGGTGGGGGTGGGTGTGAGGGTAGGTCTGGGTAGGTTATGGTTAGGGGTGGGTGTGAGGGTAGGTCTGGGTAGGTTATGGTTAGGGGTGGGGTTAGAGTTAGTGGTGGGGGTAGGTCTGGGTAGGTTGTGGTTAGGAGTGGGGTTCAGGTTACGGGGAGGGCTGGGTGTGGGGGGTGGGGTGGGGGTTAGGTGTGGAGCCAGAGTTGTAGCGGTCCCGTGTGGTCCTTGGGGGTCGTTGCGGCAGTGGTACCGGTTCCCAGTCCCTATGGTGTCCTGTGATCCCACTGCTAGTCCTGTTTCTCTGGTGGTGTAGTGCTTCCTGAGGCAGAACCGTCCTCTCAGTGTTCCGTCTTGGTGCCGGGCTTCTGGGGGGATATGTCTGCCTCAAAGCTGGCCACTCCCTCTGGTACTGGTCCTGGGGTGGTGCGACCGTGGTTCTCCCTGTTGTGGGTGGTGGAGTGTCAGCCAGTACTGAAAATCTGTTATTTGTGGAGACTGCGCTTGTAGTGCTCCTGGGAGTGAGGATGGGGGTGAATGTTTTTTCGGCAATTTCCAGGGTGGTCGGGTGCAGTCATCTGCCAAACTTCTTTTTGGCCTACCTGGTAGCCACCTGGAATGCCTCTGGCCAGTTTGAAAGATGAATGTTCTCCAGTTTTTTGGTGAGGTGTCCCAGGTTCTCCAGGTAGTGTTCTTCCAGGATCTGCATGCATGTGTGGAGCCAGTTGAGGGCATTCCCCGCCAGTTTCACCATGGTGTTGTCTGTCGGGGAGGCCGGTCTTACCAGGGTGGCCAGTTCCTGCATCTTCTTTTGTAGGTGTTGTTTAGGTGTGGTTGTTTTTTTTGTGTGTTTTTTTAATGCAAGCGGCGGTGTGTGGTTTGGCTGATTGATAGCGTGCTTTGTTAACTCAAGGTTAACGCATACCAATGCAGCCTATACTTTCCCAGACTGGTACCTTGTAGCTTAGTTGACACCGTTAGGTTTCCACTACAAGATAATACAGTCTCTGTAGTGCTGTGTCTGTAGTATATCCGATCCGTGTCCTGTAGCTGGTGTCTCCAGAAATAATATGCAGTTAAAACTGCAGTTTTCTGTAATAAATGGATCCTTTTTTGCTTTTTAGGGAGACATAAATAAAGACATGCATAAATTATTGAGTAAATTCATAAATCAATAAATAAGTCAATAAATAAATAAATAATTTCATAGAAACCTCCTCATAACCTTGGTGCTGTTGTATTTATTTTAAAATTCATAAACCCCAGGGAGTGGTTCAAGCTGTCAGGATCCATCTACGTCACCAGGTGGATGCAAAATCCAGGTAAGTTAGTGCCTTTCATTGAGTCCTAAGGGGTCGATGGTTTTTAATAATTTAATCCATCTTCTCTCTGCCTTTTGGCATTGTACCTTGGACCAGTTTTTATTGGTCTCCAAACCTTCTATCTGAAAGTTTTTCAAACCATGTTCCTTAAAATGTAAATATAAAACCGTGTCTTTATCCCCCTTATTAATGTGGTATATGTGTTGTTGCAATCTGCACCGTAGTGCGTTCTGTGTTTCTCCTATGTATAATTTTTGACAGAGAGCAATTATAATTACATATACCACATTCACTGTCTCTAACTGAACCTCTTGCCAAATTGGCCCCCCCAAACCTGAATGTTCATTTACAATATATTTATTTCTGCCTATAAAATATTCCTGCAAGAGAGTCTTGTTTGGTTTTCTCCTTATGCTAGAATGTACCAGCATGTCTCTCAGATTTTTATTCCTCCTATATGCTGAAATCACCTTAAATTTCTTAAGGGCCTCACACTCTTCTTGGGCCCTGTGGAAATTAGACTTCAAACTGGAACTGAGCTGAGCCAGAGACTGAGAGTATATAGTTACAATAGGTATAACGGAGCGCTCATCCCTATCTTTCTTATATTGACCATTATTCTGAAAAATGTCTTTAACTTCAGTTTTTATCTTCCTCAGGAAATGCTTAGAGTAGCCCCGAGGCCGTAAAGCTGTAAAAGGCGTTCGGGTAGCAATCTCTACATCCTCTGAGAAGGTACAAATTCTATGAAAACGAATGAGTTGTGATTTTATTAGCCCTTTGTATGTATGTTTAGGGTGACTACTAGATTTGTGAAGAAGGGCATGTCTATCGGTATCTTTAAAGAATACCCTCGTAGACAACCTCTTGGTTTCCTCCAACTTGTGAGTAAAGAAAACCTGTGTATCTAAGAATTCTATTTTTTCTAGTTGTATATTGTGTGTAATTTTGATTGCGGGATGGTGTGAGTTCAAGATTTCCAAAAATTCATTGAATTTAGCACTCGAATCCACCCAGAGACCAAAAATATCATCCAAGTATCTCAGGTACAATAATGACAAGATACTGCATTTCATGAAAGCTGTTTCCTCCCAAAAATTCATATATAGGTTGGCATAGGCTGGTGCAAACTTCTTGCCCATCGCTGTACCATGAATCTGAAGATAATACTTCCCGTAAAATTCAAAATCATTTCTGCTTAGGCTCAGTTCCAGTAAATCTATAATTGCCCTATCTGGGCGTGCGGGGTTTGGATACTTCCTGAATGCCTCAGCCACTGCCTGCAGGCCCAATTTGCTGTCTATATTTGTGTATAGAGAGTTAATATCTATGGTAAATATCAAAAAGGCATTCGCAGGAACACACAGTTCTTTCAATTTGTTAACAAAAGCATATGTGTCCTTAACATAACTATCATGTTTCTGAGATAAAGGGTTGATGTAATAATCAATGTACTCCTCTATATTATAAGATTCACTGCCACAGTCACTCACGATGGGTCGTCCGCATGGAATCCGGAAGGGGACCGTCCATTCCTCCGGAGGTTTATGTATCTTGGGTAATAAATAAAATTGTCTGGGCCTAGGAGTGTCGAGTGTCCCAATAGATAGAACCATTGTTTCTTATCAATTAATTTATCCTCATATAATTTTATTATTATGTCCCGTATTAGAATCTGTGTATCCAGTTGTATACTATGTAATAATCAATTATAATGTTTGGGGTTATTTAACTGTCTGTTTGCTTCCAACAAATATTGTGCTTTGTCCAAAATTACTATTTGAGACCCTATATCTGCCGGTTTAATTATAATTGAGTGGCAGGCCCTCAAAGCCTTGAGAGCCTGCCACTGTTGTGTAGTCAAATTTTGTTTCCTAGAAGATCTAGGCCAAAATCGTAAAAATAACATTTTTACATTTACATTTTAGACATTTGGCAGATGCTCTTATCCAGAGCGACGTACATTAGTGCATTTTCCAACCTGAAACAAGTGCGTTAAAAACAACCCTAAAAGGTAAATACGAATTCAAACACCGGGCGCAGTCAGTATGATTATATATATATACGTATATATATATATATATATATTGTGGCAGCCGGCGGGGACGAAACCACGGTGAGTAATAGAAGGAAGGTACGTCAGGCTAAGGTGGAAAGATTGTATGCCCATAATTGGAGTTCCGATGACGTCACCGCCTCAGCAAGGGAATCCCCGGCACCTGGAGAAGACTCCGAGTAAGACAGCTGCGGCGAATCGCCGGGCTAATCAGCACCCTAGAAAAGGGGCTGCCAAACAACATTGGAGGAGAGAGTGAGTTGGAGTTTTGGAGTTTGTTGAAAGAGAGAATTATAAAGGGCTGTGTATGATCCATTTTGCCAGGAGAAGTCTGCTGTGTGCCCGACCCCCGGATTGTACGAGAACCCGCCCCGTTACCGAACCCCGCCTGTCTGACAACCCTCCGCCTGCATCAGCCCTGGACCGTAAGATAATCTGTTTTAGTGTACCGAACCCTGGCATCGGACAACGACGATTCTCCCAGATTACGGACTGGCTGACGCTCCCCGCTAACCATTACCTTTTCTTTCCCGCAAACAGCAATAAATTTGCGATATAAATTGAATTGCTGCCGTGTGGACATTGAGATTATTGTTTTCAGTTGCGTGACAACTCCAACCACCGCGGAGTTTGCCACATATGGTGGAGAATGCGGGCAACGCATTTTGACTGAAAACAATAATACTCAATCCACAGATATCATGACCACTCCCACAATGTTCCAAGAGCTCCTCGCGCAGCTTGTCGCCAGCAACCAGGAACAACAGCAGAGGCATGACCAAACCATGCAGCTACAACAACAGCAGATTCAACAACAGCAGCTGAACATGGAACATTTCATGGCCAAACAGCTCGAGCAGACGCAGTATATACAAGCTGAGCTCAAGGATTTATACACAGCCCACATTGAGCAAAAAGAGGCTTCACGGTTAGGACGCATAAACCCCGCCCGTTTTCTGGTGAAACAAACAAATGCAGACGATGTGGAAACTTTCCTCCGCACTTTTCAAATCACCGCCAAGCGGGAGAAATGGCCGGAGGAACAATGGGCGGATTTGCTGGCTCCATTTTTGATGGGCGTGGCTCAGACCACCTATCAAGATTTAACAGATGGCAGAACGGTGACATTTGAAGTATTAAAAGAAGAAATATTACAGCGTCATGGATACACGCTGCTTACCAGGGCACAGCGCTACCACGATTGGACATATGACCCATCAGTCTCACCCAGAGCGCTAATACACCAGCTCACCCGGGTCACCAATGCATGGCTGATATCGGAGCCCAAAACCCTGGGAGCCGTAGAGAGGGTGATTATGGACCGGTTTTTACGCGCGCTCCCCTTCGAAGCAAAGAAGCTGGCTGGTCAGAACAACCCTAAGAGCGTGGAGGAGCTAGTCGAAGTGATTGAGGGATATCAGGCGTCCCAAGCCTTAGTGCGCAATGAACGGGCGGTGAAGACTGAAGCGACTCCCAGGCCTAAGGAACGTCCACGGGCGGACGACCACGCTCGGGGCCCCGCAGTAGAGACCCAGGTCGAACCACCCAGGCGCCGGCCACTCGTGACGTCCGATGGCCGGAGGTGTTATGAGTGTGGGGAACAGGGCCACATCGCCTGGAGCTGCCCTCACCGGGGGGATGTCCCCATGCCCACTGCCTCAGCCAGCGAGACGAGCCGACCCTGTGGGCTACTGACGGCCTGCTGGGCCCAGGAGAACGGCGGGTCTCCTCTCACCCCCGTCAAGGCCAACGGAAAGGACGCAACGGCTCTCCTGGACTCCGGAAGCGCAGTGACCCTGGTCCATCCAGATTTCGCCAGGCGTCCCCATCTGTCGGAGATGGTTGCGGTCACCTGCATACATGGGGAGACCCGGGAGTACCCCACCACCTTGTTGGACCTCCAAACCACCAGAGGGCGGTACAGCGGGACCGCAGGAATCGTAACAGATCTCCCCGTACAAATCCTCATAGGCAGGGATGCTGACGTCTTCCCAGGACTGTGGCATGGTCTGGCGGGGAGTGGAAGAGCCAGAAACCCCCAAAAGAAACCAAAAAAAACCAGAGCAGCTGTGTGGCTACCAGGAGGTGGATCCGGAGGCCTCCACAGAGCCACTCTCAGAGGGAGTGGCCAGCAAGAAGGCACGAGCAGCTGAAGAGGCCACTTGGGAGACGGCGAGGGAGGAAGAGGAAAGCCCTCCCGGGGAGGAGGATGGTGACATGGCCGACCTGTTTCCCCCAAAACCCAGACGACCAACCTCTACCAGCCCCTCTCGCCGGGAGATTCGGGACAGCCCAGCTGGAGGACGCCAACCTCACCAGCTCACTCCAGCAGGTGTCAGTGGTGGACGGCCAGCTATTAGACGGGGTAAAACAGAAGACATTTCCTCACTTTGCCATTAAAAACAGTTTGTTATATCAAGTAGTAATGAAGGCGGGGGTACAGCAGGAACTGTTGTTGGTGCCCCGTCCCTTTATCCCCTCGGTCTTACAGCTTGCCCACACACACCTGCTGGGGGCCCACCTAGGGGTGGAGAAGACCCTGGAAAGGATTAAAACACGGTTCTACTGGCCCGGGGTCAAAAAGGCTGTAGAGGACTACTGTCGGAGCTGCCCCGACTGCCAGCAGGTGGCGCCTCGACCTCACATGAGGAGCCCTCTCATCCCTCTACCCATTATCTCTGTTCCCTTTAGTAGGATTGGCATGGACCTGGTGGGACCCCTACCCCGGAGCAGCCGAGGGCACCAGTACATCCTGGTCGTGTTAGACTATGCCACCAGGTACCCGGAGGCGATTCCACTGAGATCCATGGCCACAAAGGGGATTGCGAGGGAGCTGATGCTACTCTTCTCCCGGGTCGGGCTGCCGGAGGAGATTCTGACCGACCAGGGCACACCCTTCATGTCACGGATCATGAGAGATCTGTGCCAACTGATGAAGGTAACCCAGTTACGTACTTCTGTTTATCACCCTCAGACGGACGGGCTGGTTGAGAGATTTAACCAAACCCTCAAGAAGATGCTAAAAAAGACGATGGAGGCCGATGGGAGAAACTGGGACCAGCTGCTGCCGTTCGTTCTCTTCGCAATTCGAGAGGTACCCCAGGCATCCACCGGGTTTTCCCCGTTTGAGCTGTTGTACGGGAGACGACCCCGAGGGCTGTTGGACCTAGCCAAAGAGGCTTGGGAACAGCAACCGTCACCCCATCGAACCATGGTGGAACATGTAGAGGAGGTAAGAGAACGAATGGCGACTATCTGGCCTATGGTGAGAGAACACATGGCGGAGGCCCAAACTGCACAAGCGCGGGTCTACAACCGCGGGGTCCAACCCAGGGAGTTCGCCCCCGGGGACAAAGTGCTGGTCTTAGTGCCTACATCGGAGTGTAAATTCTTAGCCAAATGGAACGGTCCCTACGAGGTCATAGAAAAGGTGGGTGCCGTCAACTACCGGGTACGACAGCCCGGACGACGACCCCCCACTAAGGTGTACCACATAAACCTGTTAAAAAAATGGGTGGCCCGTGAAGTGCTGTTCTCTCTCACACCCCCCCAGGTCGCTGTGAAAACAGAGCCCGTCCAAGTCCCGATGGGAGAGCAGTTGACCCCGAGCCAGCGACAGGACCTCCAGGACCTGGTCAACCGGAATAGAGACGTATTCTCTGCCGAGGCGGGGCACACCGACCTAATCCAGCACCGGATCGTCACAGAGCCAGGAAAACGGGTGAAACTGAGGCCATACAGGATCCCAGAGGCCCGAAGAGAAGCCATCGCGGCCGAGGTAAAAGCTATGCTAAGTGCAGGAATCATTGAGGAATCCAATAGTGAATGGTGTAGTCCAATTGTGCTGGTACCGAAACCGGATGGGTCAATCCGTTTCTGTAATGATTTCAGACAATTAAACGCTATCTCTAAATTTGATGCCTACCCTATGCCTAGGATAGATGAACTAATTGAACGCCTAGGAAGAGCCCGTTTCATCACCACGCTGGACCTGACAAAGGGATACTGGCAGGTACCTCTGGCACCCGAGGCCAGAGAGAAGACAGCGTTCGTCACACCGGACGGCCTCTTCCACTATAAGATGCTACCATTCGGGCTCCACGGGGCCCCACCCACCTTCCAGCGACTAATGGACCGGGTCCTATGACCCCACCGGGTATACGCCGCGGCCTACCTGGATGACATAGTAATACACGGGGAGGAATGGGGGACCCACCTGCAACAGATCGACGCCGTACTGCAAGCCCTGCGGGGGGCGGGGCTAACAGCCAATCCAAAGAAATGTCGCCTCGGCCTTCGAGATACGGATTACCTGGGGTATACAATCGGGCGCGGCTGCGTCAAACCCCAGGCAGGAAAGGTCGAAGCGATCCGGGAATGGCCCCGCCCCCGCACCAAGAAGCAGGTACGAGTGTTCATTGGACTTGCCAGTTATTACAGACGTTTTGTCCCCCATTTCTCCTCCCTAGCAGCGGCCCTCACGGACCTGACCCGAAGCCGGCTGCCAGACCAAATCCTGTGGACGACCGAGGCAGAGGCAGCCTTTGGAGCCATCAAAGACGCCCTGTGTTCGGAACCCGTGTTGGTGACCCCCGACTTCTCCCAACCCCTAGTGGTACAGACGGATGCATCGGAAACCGGGGTGGGTGCCGTCCTATCTCAGCTACATGAAGGTGAAGAACATCCGATTACCTACATAAGTCGCAAGTTACTACCCCGAGAGCAGAAATATTCCACGGTGGAGAAAGAATGCTTGGCTATCAAGTGGGCCCTAGAGAAGCTGAAGTATTACGTTTTGGGACGGCACTTCACCCTGGTAACAGACCATGCACCACTAGTGTGGATATCTAGGAATAAGGACAATAATGCAAGGGTCACTCGCTGGTTCCTCTCTTTACAACCGTACGCCTTTGAAGTCGTCCACAGGTCCGGAGCTGCCCATGGGAACGCGGACGCGCTGTCGCGGAGAGACGCCCTGGGTTCCTGGGCCACCCCGCCCTCTCGGTCGGAGCTGAGGGGGGGGGGTGTGTGGCAGCCGGCGGGGACGAAACCACGGTGAGGTAATAGAAGGAAGGTACGTCAGGCTAAGGTGGAAAGATTGTATGCCCATAATTGGAGTTCCGATGACGTCACCGCCTCAGGAAGGGAATCCCCGGCACCTGGAGAAGACTCCGAGTAAGACAGCTGCGGCGAATCGCCGGGCTAATCAGCACCCTAGAAAAGGGGCTGCCAAACAACATTGGAGGAGAGAGTGAGTTGGAGTTTTGGAGTTTGTTGAAAGAGAGAATTATAAAGGGCTGTGTATGATCCATTTTGCCAGGAGAAGTCTGCTGTGTGCCCGACCCCCAGATTGTACGAGAACCCGCCCCGTTACCGAACCCCGCCTGTCTGACAACCCTCCGCCTGCATCAGCCCTGGACCGTAAGATAATCTGTTTTAGTGTACCGAACCCTGGCATCGGACAACGACGATTCTCCCAGATTACGGACTGGCTGACGCTCCCGCTAACCATTACCTTTTCTTTCCCGCAAACAGCAATAAATTTGCGATATAAATTGAATTGCTGCCGTGTGGACATTGAGATTATTGTTTTCAGTTGCGTGACAACTCCAACCACCGCGGAGTTTGCCACAATATATATATATTTATTTATTTTTTTAAATTTTTTTTTTTTTTTTGGGTGGGGGGGGTGGGGGACCACACAATATCAATCATTGGTGTGCACAACAGTAAGCCAATAAGTAACCTTACAAGTATTAAACTAGAAGCTTCAACCACTTAAACAAGCATTTATAGAACACAATCAAGGGAGGTCACAAGGAGGTAGGGAGGGGTGGAGAGAGGTGCAGCTTAAAGAGGTGAGTCTTCAATCTGCGCTTGAAGGCGGTCAGACTTTCTGTTGTTCTGACCTCCACGGGGAGCTCATTCCACCACCGTGGGGCCAGGACAGACAGACGTCAAGACCGGGTGCTAGTATGAAGTGGGGGGGGGTACCAGTCGTCCTAAGGAGGCTGAACGCAGGGATCTGGTAGGTGTGTAGGGTCTGATGAGCTTTTGGAGGTATGGAGGGGTTGATCCTCGGACTGCCTGGAAGGCGAGCACCAATGTTTTGAATTTGATGCGAGCCATCACAGGTAGCCAGTGGAGGCCAATGAGCAGGGGGGTGACATGGGAGTGTCGGGGGAGGTTGAAGACCAGGCGCGCTGCTGCGTTCTGGATAAGCTGAAGGGGTCTGATGGCCGATGCTGGCAGGCCAGCCAGGAGAGAGTTGCAGTAGTCTAGGCGGGACAGCACCATCGCTTGGACCAGGAGCTGGGTTGAGTGGGTGGTGAGGAAAGGGCGGATTCTCCTGATGTTGTACAGGAAGAACCTGCACGCCCGGGTTACCACTGCGATGTTCTCGGAGAGGGACAGCCTGTTGTCCATCACCACTCCGAGGTTCCTGGCACAGGGCGTTGGGGTCAGTGGAGTGTCCCCTAGGGAAATGGAGAGATTGAGAGGGGGAGAGGTTAGAGCAGGAATGTAAATGAGCTCAGTCTTGCCTGGATTGAGCTTCAGATGGTGGTTGTCCATCCAGCTCTGGATGTCTCTCAGGCAAGCGGAGATGCGGGCTGAAGCCTGAGTGTCAGAGGGTGAGAAGGAGAGAAAGAGTTGAGTATCGTCAGCATAGCAGTGGTAAGAAAGACCATGAGCAGTGATAACAGGGCCAAGGGATTTGGTGTAGGTGGAGAAAAGGAGGGGGCCAAGGACTGAGCCCTGGGGGACTCCTGTGGTAAGGGGACGGGGTGCCGATACTTTACCAGCCCAGGCAACCCGGGAGGAGCGCTCCGAGAGGTAGGACTCAATCCAGGCCAGGGCCGAGCCGCCGATCCCCGCTGCAGACAGGGACGACAGGAGGATGGAGTGATCTACGGTGTCGAAGGCGGCAGAGAGGTCTAGGAGTATTAGCACAGAGGAGAGGGAGGCTGTCCGAGCTGCGTGAAGCATCTCGCTGACGGAGAGGAGTGCGGTCTCCGTTGAGTGGCCAGGTCTGAAGCCGGACTGGTGGGGGTCTAGTAGGTTGTTCTGGGTAAGGAAAGAAGACAGTTGGTTAGAAACAGCACGTCCAATAGTTTTGGAAAAAAAAGGAAGAAGAGATACCGGTCTGTAGTTTTGGATGTTGGAGGGGTCCAGCGTGGGTTTTTTCAGGATCGGGGTTATGTGGGCTCTCTTGAAGGATGAGGGGAAGCAGCCAGAGGTCAGGGAGGAGTTCACCAGAGAGGTCACAAACGGGAGGATATCTGGGGTGATTGCCTGGAGGAGAGATGAAGGGATAGGGTCGAGGGCACAGGTAGTGGGGCGATGGGAGAGTAGGAGGTGGGATACATCGGTATCAGACAGGGGAGAAAAGGTGGAGAAGCAGGGGGACACAGAAGGGGTAGAGAGAGGGGGAGAGTGGAAAACAGTGTCCGTGAGGGGAGGGGGAGTGGGGGAACAGGGGGGGGCATAGAGAGAGGGGCTGAGGGGCTGAAGGAACTGCGGATGTCTGCGATCTTCTCATCAAAGAAATCTGCGAAGTCGTCTGCAGTGAACGAGGATTGAGGAGCAGGAGGGGTTTTGCTGAGGAGGGAGGAGAAGATAGAGAACAATTGACGGGGGTTAGAACTGTATTTGTGAATTTTAGTGTGATAGTAAGTTACCTTAGCAGCGGTGACTGCTGTAGAGAACGCTGCTAGGAGAGACTGGTAGGAGGAGAGGTCTGATGCGTCTCTGGATTTCCTCCACATCCTCTCTGCTGCGCGAAGACCGGCCCTGGAGGTGCGCAGGGCATCGCACATCCACGGGCAGGGAGGAGATGACCGTGTGGGCCTAGAGACAAGAGGGCAGAGAGAGTTAAGTGATGTGGAGAGAGCTGTGAGCAGGGTGTCGGATGCAGAGTCGATGGAGAGTTGAGAGAAGGATTTGAGAGGGGGGAGGGAAGCAGTGACACAGGGAGCAAGAGAGGAAGGTGAGAGGGAGCAGAGGTTATGGCGGACAGAGACAGTGGGGGTGGGGGGGAGGGGGGGCGGTGTGGAACAAGAGGAAGAGAGAAAGAAATGAAGTGGTGATCAGAGGTATGGAGAGGGGTAACAGTGAGATCAGAGCAGGGGCTGTTCCTCTGGAAGACCAGGTCTAGGAGGTTGCCAGCCTTGTGGGTTGGGGGGGAGGGTTGGAGGGTGAGGTCAAAGGAGCGGAGAAGTGGTAGGAAGGCTGTAGACTGGGAGGCATCTAGATGGATGTTGAAGTCTCCCAGGAGGATCAGCGGGGTGCCGTCCTCTGGGAAGGAGCTGAGCAGGGTGTCGAGCTCATCGAGGAAGGACCCCAGGGGACCTGGAGGGCGATAAACAACTATAATGTACAGATTAATAGGGTGGTTGATTAACACAGAGTGGTATTCAAAACTAGTAATAGCTATATCAGAGAGGGGGAGAACAGAGAATGACCATGAGGGGGACAGTAGCAAACCAGTACCACCTCCGCGACCAGATGGCCGGGGGGTGTGAGAGAAGGAGAAGGAGGAGGAGAGGGCAGCGGGAGTTGCCGTGTTGTCCGGTGTGATCCAGGTTTCGGTGAGGGCGAGAAACTGGAGGGACAGGAAGGAGGCATAGCCGGAGATGAAGTCTGCTTTCCGTGTGGCAGACTGGCAGTTCCAGAGCCCCCCCGCGACGGTGAAGTTCTCGTCGCACGGAGTCAGCGAGGGGTAGCGGAGGTTGGACGGGTTGCGTCGCCGTGGAGGGCCACGTCGTCGGAAGCGGGTTCTAAAAGGAAGAGAGCAGACAGGGATAGGGAGAGGGAGAGGGAGAACACACATAAACTGGGACGGAGCGACACTAGTGTCCCTCTTCCAGACGTCTTTTGAAATGCACACAGCTGATTGCAAGTGGTTAACAGCTGTGTGAGACACTTCGCAAGCACGGATCAATAAGGACTACCAGTTAAAAAGTACAATAACACAAAACTAACAGCCTAGTCAATCTAACAATCTCGCAAACAGCCAATCGCGGAACAAACACAAACTAGCAAAGCAAATAATATGATCAGCGTTCAATCTAACAATCTAACAGCCAATCGCGGAACAAGCACAAACTACCAATGTAGATAATGTGATCAGCGTTCAACTAGGTCTAAGTCTAATTAAAATCACGCAAACAGCGGCCAGTACGCTTAAAAACGACACTACCTTACGCGGGACGGAGACGTGGTATATTTGTGCTTGTATCTGCTTTTACTCCAGTTTACCACCATGTTAAAGGCCTCTCTATCCAGGCCCTGTAAATGTTCTAATCCTTCCGCTATCACCTCATCGTAATGTTGGCGTAAAATGGACATACGTATTTAGTTCCATCCACTGGGCTGTATTTTGTTTAATCTTATCTGTTGTGGACTGGCTAGGAGAAGACGGCTTAATAAAGCCTGTTAATTTATTAACCTGCCTCCGCATTCCAGGGGGACATGGGTTGGCTGTAGTTAGCCCATTTAAAATTTCCGAATGATGTATGGCCTGTAGCAATTTGAAATACCTCTTAGTCAAAATCTTGTTTTGTGCCATAGAATTAGGTCTAGGGGGTTGCCTATTCCCTGCTGGAGGGGAACAGACACTTAACTCACCCGAAGCCCCATTATTGGATAGGACTTGATATCTGTTCTGAAAATTCAGAGTCATTCTTGATATGAGTAGTGTTACGCAGATACCCACAGTGCTAAAACACAAGATAAAAGTATTGATTAACACGCTAAGGATAAAATAAAAAAACCAGGGGGGGAGAAAATTAAAGAAAAAAGGAAAGGAGACACAAGGGTTTAAAAACAATGGTAAAAAAACAACCTCAATGGATTCATAATATTGGGGTACTCACACGTAGGAGATGAAAGAACAATCTTGGGGGGAAAAAACCATAAACCGCAAGATCACAGGAGTCACTGATGTGTTGAATTTGAGTATTTGGTTTTGTACTTTGCAGTGATCTTCAGTGTGCACACCCTTTATTTCTTCAAGTTTCAACCAAACAATACTCACTCCGGTTACTCCTTATGTAGTAGATCTCCTGTTTTAATATGTATCATCCAAGTCCCCAGTTTAAAATCCAATAAGCCTTTTTAAGAGGTTATATAATGCAACAATAAAAACAAGAAAAAAGGCGCCTGACGTTTCGCCTGTATGAGGCTTCTTCAGAGGATTACGAAACAATAAAAACACAGGAACTATATAGGAAACTAGGGAATGGTAAATCCAACATGTGGCTTCCTCTGATTGGCCAAGGGCTCTTCTTCCCTCCAAAGTGCCCATAGCTTGGAGTTGCGCATCCGACAAGCCAGTGTTGAATAGCCTAACGTTATTTATATAGAATACTAATACGCCTATTTTACAACTGTATTTCCATATTTTAGGCTGTATGTATTTCTTTCAGATACAATGTGTTTGCGTCTAGCCTATTGTGCATGCATGTCTCCATATAGACTTGGTTAATTCATTTACATGCTTCTTCATGATCCATAGTTCAGGTGGTGCTGTTCATTGTATTTCATTAGACATTAAATACAGCTAATCTACAAACTCTTTTAATGTAATTGTGGGCTATCGCTAATAGGAGAAATGTTACCATTCTCGCCAGTAGAGGGCGTTATGGTTACACGAATGTCTGCATGCATTTATTTGGAATGCATGTACTATTCTGTATGCATGTCTCTCTCGATGTCATTATCTTCATGCATTGTTCAACATTAGTTAGCTACCAAAAATAAGTGATATCTGAACAAAAACGTCTCCGACGTAAAAAAAAAAGCCAAGTTACTCACGCATAACCTACAGAGCACTGTCTATAAGTCCTTAATTCCAACTTGCAAAAACTAGGCCTGCCTTTAAAAGTATTGATATCAAAATGTGGCCAAGTTACAACTAACAATATTGCCTATCATAGCTCACACTAAATAAACTAGCTCTATTCCAAAGCAATGCTATCCAAACTTTCCTAAATTATTTAATGCAACTTGGCCCTGTGTTTCTTCATCTTACCATCTCAAGAGAATGTGATCAATGAAACTGTATGTTCCACATCAAACTGCAAAATGAGAATAATTTATAGTGGAAATACTCTGATACAGATGTGTTGCACTTAGATATTAAACAGAAAGATTACGACACTATAGGGCATGTTTGAATAATTGTCTGCATCCACTGCTTTGGGTCTATGAAAAGCACAGAATGAATAAAATGTATTATAATTATTATTATGTATTTATTGATTTATTTGGAATATTTGGATTTCTATCAAAACCTGTGTGGTCCTACAGAGCATAAATATCCTTGTGTTCACAAAATTCTGTTTGCAAATATTATATAACTATTATTATGTTAAGAAAATTAGTACTATTACTTATTTTCCATCATCTGACCCACAAACATGTCTGGATACATTTGTAAAAATGCTATATGTACTATTTTAAAAATATTACTTATTTTTATCTGCATTTATTTATTCATCCCCCCTTTCTCTATTGTACATGATGTTTCTTGATATAAATGTCTGCTTGTGAATTGTAAAGAAATCTGTAGCAGCAGTCAACATTTTAAAACCTGTACATTTTCTAAAGTAAACTTGCCAACAAAGTATAACCATATCCTTTCTGGAGTGTAATTATTCATGAACTGTTAAAAACATTAATTGAAATCATATGTTGTTCCATGAGGCACAATCTCTTCATATGTTAAGATGAAGAAACACAGGGCCAAGTTGCATTAAATAATTTAGGAAAGTTTGGATAGCATAGCTTTGGAATAGAGCTAGTTTATTTAGTGTGAGCTACGATAGGCAATATTGTTAGTTGTAACTTGGCCACATTTTGATATCAAAACTTTTAAAGGCAGGCCTAGTTTTTGCACGTTGGAATTAAGGACTTATAGACAGCGCTCTGTAGGTTATGCGTGAGTAACTTGGCTTTTTTTTACGTCGGAGACGTTTTTGTTCAGATAGACTATACATGACCCGTGCACACAACGAGGTAGAGGAATGCGGAAACCAGATGCAGGTGAAGCGAGTAGGGAATCACAGTAAGATATTCAGAGATAGGACAGAAGAAACGAAAGACAGGTGCAGATGGAAACTGAGATTGCATTAGTAAATTAGTAGGATAGTAGAAACTCTAATTCCCTGACGTTAGTAAATTAGTTGATTAGTGTTATTTACAAGTTAGTCGTTAGTGTATTAGTAAGAAACCTAATTCTAAGCAGTTAGTAATAATTAGTAGATTAGTATTATAAACAAGGGTAATTAGTAAAGTAGGAAGTAAACGAGAGTGGAAATACAGAGAAACCCGAAATCACCAAAGGCCGAATAGTGTGACGACAGGGAGTGACAGTAATACAAAACATGGAACAGTGAAAGCACAAAATAATCAGAATAAATAAACATGGTAAAAATCTGAAACATAAAACAAACTAACAGGCAGAATGCAGAAACCTAACAGAATGATATGAGCACGTCATATCATAACCGGATAGGAACGTTGCTTGAACGTCCCCGAAAAATTCTAATTAAATGTCATATTATAACCTAACAGTGACCTTCCTAGGACTTTAATAACATTCTAGTAATGTTTTTAGGACATTGCTAGGGAACGTCACATCATCACTTTGTGGGGACAAAAATGGGACGTCCCTGGGACATCCACTGTTTGCTGGGTATACGCTATTTTTTACGACCATATTCATAAATGAGGCCCATTGTTATTCACCATAACTTTACTGCCTATTGCAAAATGGTGCATTAACTTTTACACTGGCAGGGGTGGATCCAAAGACAAGCTGTATGGCCTGAGGGACAGCAGGATCCAGAAGACTTCAGCAGAATGGAGAGTGCAGATAAGGCAGAAAGGGAGAGATGATGAGGTGTGAGGTAAGGTTGCCAACATTACCCTGCTCACACACAAGGCACAATGTGCATGCGTACTGGGGAGGGTAGTTATTTATCAAAATAATGACATTTGCACAGTAACCATATAGCACTGCAATTTGGTAAGTTATTCACAAGAGTGCTATGTAGTGGTTTGTTTTATTTCTCAGTTTGCGTCATAATTTATTGTAAAGTCTGCAGGACATGGCGAAATATGGAAAACATTTCTGGCTGAAATCTGGGACTTCTGGCAAATATAGTGGGAGAGATTGGTGTGGTGTGCAGGTGGGGACTTTCACAGCAAACCTATGACCAATTTTGTCCTAAAGACAAAGAGAAGCTGAAGGAGTGGGAGAAAGCTTTCTGCACCAGCAGTGTGGGCACTGACATTCATAAATGCACATGAGAAATTGGGTGTTTGCAATTGCTGGAGCTTTGTACTGGGCTGTTAACAAACTGAATTGCCAGGTGCAATGCAAAAAGCAATACAATCAACCACCTGACACCACACACAATGGGAAGGCTAAAATTTCATATATTCGTTTCCAGCCTTTTCCTGAGAATGAATGTAAATGATAGCTGTTGCTTGAACACATATGGTGCCATCCACTATTATTGGCACCCCTGGTAAAGATGAGTAAAAAGGGTTATAAGAAATTTGTACTAGAAAGACAAGCCTTAAACCATCACTCTGCTGCCAGAAATACAGTAGATATGGATGGATAACTTGAAAGGTTTCTTCTCCTGACTTATTTTTCAATGGTAAAATGTGTCAGGAGAAACAACTCTTAAAGTGATCCATCCATATCTACTGCATATCTGGCAGCTGAGTGATGGTTTGAGGCTTGGTTGATACCTCAGACCCTTGATGACTTACAGCCATTTTACCAACCATGTATTCCATACTGTTCCAGCATAATTTACAGCTAAATCTAGTCCCGCCCCCCAATTCCCTTAGAGATCCATTCAAATGCAGAGACGTTATAGTATCGCTTGTAAGAGTACCAGAAAATAAGATATCAAGAGTCTTTTGATGTTGTTGGGTCACAGACATCAGGAAGTCATGGCATGCAAAGCATATGCGACCAAATATTAAAAATGATTACTTTATTCTATATATAAATGCAGGGGTGCCAATAATTGTGGCACACGTGGTTTTGATAAAAATTATTATTTCTTGATGAGGGATTTTTTTTTTCTCATAATAAATTCACTTCAATTAAAGGTTGGATTTTTCTAATTTTTTCAGTGTGACATTAAGCTAATTCAACAAACGGTGAATTATTTAGAATCCTTTTTACTCATCTTTACCAGGGTGCCAATAATAGTGGAGGGCACTGTATATTAATATACATCTCAAAGTCAGATAATAAACTCAGTCTTGAAAGGACTTGTATGGGTGTGGTCTAAATCCATCAACGTGCCATCGACATCATCCAGTCCTACATGTTTGAACTACAGAACTGTTCTATGGTTTGAGCCATAGGTTTGAACCCAGCGAGGAATGAATGCAATCAATTCAAAGTAAAATACAGTGCGACTTCTATCAGGAGATAAATATCACACGCAAGCTCACAATCAAAGTACGTTAACCCCTTGGCGCAGATGGCAAATTTCACCTATTTAGGGGGTGCTCTGTTTAAGGCTTTATAACTCCAGGTGTGAGCATCACAAACTTGGTAAATGGCTTAAATGAAACAAGACAGGTGGACCATTTACAATACAAACTTAGATTTGTTTATTTTCATAATTTAAGTCAAAATAAAGTGCCACAAATGCAAAGAAACTTTGGAAAAAAATAAAAAAATGTTTTTTATTTAGCTGAGAGCTACATCGGTAATATACACTGCCCGGCCAAAAATAAAGTCGCACACTCTAATATTTCGTTGGACCACCTTTAGCTTTGATTACGGCGCGCATTTGTTGTGGCACTGTTTCGACAACCTTATGCAATGTCACAACATTTATTTCCATCCAGAGTAGCATAAGTTTTTGGCTGAGATCTTGTATTGACGACGGGAGAGTCGAACCACACCATAAAGTGTTCTCCAGCACATCCCAAAGACTTTCAATGGGGTTAAGGTCAGGAATCTGGTGGCTAATTCATGTGTGAAAATGATTCCTCATGCTCCCTGAACCACTCTTTCACAATTTGAGCCCGATGAATCTTGGCATTGTCATCCTGGCATATGCCCATTGATGGGATAACCTGGTCATTCAGTACATTCAGGTACTTCGCTGACTTCATTTTATTGCTGCATAATGTTGCTGAGCATAGACCTGACCAACTGAAGCAACCCCAGATCATAACACTGCCTCCAGAGGCTTGTACAGTGGGCACTATGCATGACGGGTGCAATGGCGACTTTTTTTTTGGCCGGGCAGTGTATATACATTTCCTGGATCATAAACTCCATGTCCACAAGTTTTGCTAAATCCGAGGATGATATGCAGAACTACTAAAGGATAGGGGGGTAGATATCTATGGGTCCAAAACCCCTATGCAAAACATGTCATAAAATGAATAAAATTAGTTTTGTCCACTAGAAAGCATATAAATCGGCTCCTTCTGACGGCTTAAGATAACATTGATATCACAGTGTTACATACACCTAAATATGTTGCCTAATCATTCGCTCTTGTACCTCAATAAAACATCACTTGTTCCTGTACTCTACAGTATGTATACTTTTGTCCTGGGATTTTTCTGTATTTTTAAAATCTTATAAATTTTCATATTCATAATGACTCCAAGGACATTTTTACCTTAATCTACCACATATCAGCGCACAGTAAATTGGAATGAGCTTTTGTCATGCTCTAAGAGACAAGTATACACGCCATAGCCTATATTATGTACGATAACATGAACATAAAATAGTATTCCACCATCTGCAAAATGCTGCCAAATGTTCTATCTTCAATGAACATTGGTAGCCTACATCAAAAATACATTTAACAATTGCACTACAGTATGTCAAATGCACTCAAAATGTAATGGGGGCGTGACGTGTGAGGTTGGAGGGACCAAACGCAGCAAGGGGATTCTTTAAGCTAGAAAGCCACTGAGACGGAGAGACCCCGTATATAGGGAAATATAAAGGCAAAACGCAAATAACCTAGTTCCGACTCTCGACTGGAGGGAAATGATGGAACTAGGAAAAAGGGGCGTAACTAAAAACGACCCGTATAACCGGGCGACGTCACACGAAAGCAAAGAACCTCGAGCTCGGAAAACACAACGAGCTAAAAAACACTGAATACTCAAACGTATACAAAACAGTGAACAACCGAGATGCTAATGTGAAATGAGAGGAGCTGCCTCGTAGGTAACTAACAAAGGAACCTAAATTAGAGCTAATCAAAAGGGAGAACGCGACAAGCGAAAAATAACTCCCTAGCTCTAAACGGAGCGAACTGCTTGCTGCAGGAATATAAGGGAAGCAGTCTCCGTGACCTAACCTACCGGCAGTATGCCACACGCAAGACATGCGAACACTAATGGCCATATCTCATTAACCGAGTGAACGGCACACGAGAGCAACGAATCTAGAGCTCGGTAAACAAAACCAGCTGACAACACTGAATACCTTACAGCAGGGGTTCCCAAACTCGGTCCTCGGGGACCACTGTGTATGCTGGTTTTCGTTCCAACCACAATTGCAATCCCAAAATTCTAACAAGCTGTTAATTTTTCTTAATTAGTTGCTTTTCATGTTTAGAGGGATTAGCCTATTTACCCTCTTATGCCACATCCTGTCAGAAATAGCTAAGCATGCCATGAAGAATAAAATTCCTGTGTTCCTACTGTGCTTATTGGGCTATATTGCAAATAGGTAACATTTTTTTTTAACTGATCAAATTAAAGACTGGGGTGAATCAATTGGCTCCTAATTAGGTAGTTGAACACATGTGTTTTTAAGTTCCCTCATCATTGGTTTCTTAAATGTATTAACACAATGCAGGTTTGGCTCGTTATCATTCACTTTGTCTTTTCTTCATTATTTATCAAATGGTTCGTTTTAGTGGCCATGTGTCCACAATTTCACCAATTAGGAGCATATTGATTCACCTCAGTCTTTAATTTTAATCAGTTAAAAAAAATTTTTTTTGCCCCTCTTTTTGTAATTATTTGCAATATAGCACAATAAACAATGAGAATATTGGACTTTTATTATTCATGACATGCATAGCTATTGCTAACATAATGTGGCTTAAGAAGGTAAATAATCCCTCTAAATATGACAAACACCTAATTAAGAACAATTGCCAGCTTGTTAAAATTCCGGGATTGCAATTGTGGTTGGAACGAAAACCAGCATACACAGTGGTCCCCGAGGACCGAGTTTGGGAACCACTGCCTTACAGTATAAAAAACATTGAACGAGATGCTAACTTGAAATGAGAGGAGCTGCCTCGTAGGTAACAAACAAAGGACATAAAATAGAGCTAATCAAAGGGAGAACGCGACAAGCGAAAAATAACTCCCTAGCTCTAAACGAAGCGAACTGCTTGCTGCAGGAATTAAAGGGAAGCTGTCTCCGTGTCCTAACCTACCGGCAGTGTGCCAAACACAAGACATGCGAAAACTAATGGCCCTACATTTCAATAAAGGGAAAGGTAACGAGAAGGCGAAAGGAACAGAGATCTAACGTTCCAAGGCTACTTGCATAGACTCGCAGTCACATGCAAAAAACATAAAGGGATAAACGCCCAATCTCCCAGGAGAGAGAAACATTTTACAGGCGAGTAGGACAGTGAACCGCCGTCCCATACCTTTACTAGCAAAAAGACTAACGCAAGCCTAGTAGAAAATACACGCCCTGCCTCTCAGTATAGATAAAACCCTGCCTCTCAACAAAGGGGAAACGTAGTCCACGAGAAGGAGACAAAACAGGGAACAAACGTACCGAAGCTACTAACCGGCTCACAGTCACAGGCAAATGAGTAGAAGCACAAACGCCTGGTTTCTCAGTAAGAAAACCAAACAAGGCGAATGAAACAAAGAACTGCTGCCCTATATTTCTATGAGCTAAGTAACTAAGTAAAAGCGTGAACGCCCGGTCTCTCAATAAGGAGAGACCATAGAAAGGCGAATAGAGCAGAGAACTGCGGTGCCATACTTCTACGAGCTAAGTGACTAAAGAAGAGCCAGAAATAATAAACGCCCTGACTCACAACAAAGGGGAACGTAGTCCACGAGAAGGAGACAAAACAGGGAACAAACGTACCGAAGCTACTAACCGGCTCACAGTCACACGCAAATGAGTAGAAGCACAAACGCCAGGTTTCTCAGTAAGAAAACCAAACAAGGTGAATGGAACAAGGAACTACTGCCCTATACTTCTACGAGCTAAGTAACTAAGTAAAAGCGTGAACGACCGGTCTCTCAATAAGGAGAGACCATAGAAAGGCGAATAGAGCAGAGAACTGCGGTCCCATACTTCTACGAGCTAAGTGACTAAAGAAGAGCCAGAAATAATAAACGCCCTGCCTCGATAACGAGAAGCGTAAGAACAGGCGAGTAGCATAGTGGCACAAAAACACACACCCAACAAACACTGAATACCAAAACAGTATACAAAACAGTGCAAATAACACAAAACAATATCGAAGCCCCGAACGAAGGAAACGGAGGCTTATGTAGCTCTCAGGCAACCACGCACACGTGTGAACGCTGATGAGAACTCCGCGAAAGACACGAGGCGGAGCCAAAACTCCACTAAAAGAGCAGCGCCCATGCGTGGCGACCGAGGAAAACGACCGCAAGGGAAAAAGGGTCAAAAACCATGACACAAAATGCAAAAATAACAATAGGGCCATCAAACATACTGGAAAGACAGTGCTCGAGTGGAAACACGAACGAACATATGTAGGCAGCAAGACCAACGGTATTTTAGATGCAAAAATACTTACATATTGGAAAAGGGAAACTCCCCTCCCTAAAGCGTATTCTATAGAGCTTGCGAAATACTAGACCATTAAAACGAAAACTGCCGTTACGCTGGGCTGTAGTAAATTCTTCAAAGCACCGGGAAAAAAAGAGGCATATACTAGCATGTACCAGACAATAAATGACCACTGAATTTTGAAAGGAACATCTCGATGTGTAAACCTGATGGTAGGATTGTATATTTATTTCATATGTAGTAGCATATATTGCTAGTAGAATACATGGTAGAATGAGACAGTACTTTCAGTTTATTTTGCATTTGAGTGAGCAGGTCTTTTCTGGCATACGATCAGGCTATTGTTGGGTTTATCTCGTTGCTATGACGTTATTCTAATTTTATATGATGAATAAATATATTTATGAACTCAAACATAGACGCTATTGTCCACTATGTCACGCATGGCTAGGTATAGACTAGGTGGGGGGTTGCTTGTTAAATGGACTTGCTACGGGGAAATTGTGACACTTAGAAAGTCCGTATTCAGCAGAAATCGTCACAAACCGTCTACCAAGTTAAAAGACAGAGTTTGTGATTTCCACTAATAGTTTGACTGCAGTAGCAACAAATGTCTCAGTTGAGCAAAAAGGTCCCGCCGGCGTCACCTTCTACGCAAAGGTGTTAACTTAAACGCTAAGCAGAGTATTGCAACCATTTGATCTAACATTTCTAATATTAGTTAATTTAAAGCAAGCTAAATTTTAAGGTGATATTTCACCAAATGCACCTTCCACACAAATCATTACACAATGGTAGGTTTTTAAAATTTATTTCTCATTAATTTTGGTTGCTAATCGAACAAAAATGATGTGCATGGCAATTAAGTACTTTGTTGGATCATGGTTATCATACTTATTTTTGTTACTTTAACCAGCCACTGAACAATACGACAAAACCATTTCCAAGGCATGGTTTATTTGGCAAAATCTTAGCAATATATTCTTTTCGATATATTATCTGACGAATAAGCAGTGCACCAATTAAAAACAAAGCGTCAGTGATTAGTTTGTTTCCATGATGATGAGCTGTGCAAGGAGCAAGCTAATGTTACTAGCTAGCACCACGGAGGAATGGATAAAAAAGTGAAAGAGATTGGGAGACGGATAAAATTGGTATAAAATTGGAGAGCGGGGAAATATAAGCACTAGATAACTATTCCAAATCCAAATGCTGAGAACGCGTCTACGTCACCGTGGACCCATTTTCAACTCCACCCTTTTTTTCAGCATACTGGAATAAAGAGATATAGATAGACTGAAATTTAACAAGATCGCAATGGAATTTATTCCTTGCGCTTTATTGGTGCTCAATACCTATCTTAATAGCCATAAATAACGTGGTTATAAGCATATTACAGATTTTCCTTGTCCGTCACTTTAAATAACGCATGAAGGATGTTAGAACTCCCTTCACTGGTGTGGACCCAAACGCAGGACTCAGAGACAGACTCAATGATAAGCTCCATTGGAGCACATTTATTGAACAACACAAACGGGACTTCACTGGGTGATGGTCTGGAAGTGGGGTTGGGATAGAATGGACAGGCTGGTTGATGTGCTGCACCAGGAGCTCCGCAGTCTCGGACGCAGAAGGGAGCTTGGGCAGAGGGACAAAGGGAGGCCTTGCTCCTGGCGCAGACGGCACAGGCAAGGACAAACGCACAGGTATCCCCCCTCAGCGTGGGCCACCAGAAGCTCCTCCTCACCAGGGCGATGGTCTGGGTAACGCCAGGGTGGCAGGACAGCCGGGAGGCGTGGGCCCACTGAAGGACCTGGGAGCAGACAGAGTCGGGGACAAATAGGCAGGAGTTAGGGTTGGAGCGGGGGTCAGGGTGACATACCTGGGCGGCCTTCACCGTCTTCTCGATCTCCCAAGAGACCGCAGCCGCCACACAGGACGAAGGGATGATGGGGTCTGGGGTAACAGGTCTGGCTGCAGGGGAGAACACTCAGGAAAGGGCGTTGGGCTTGGTGTTGCGGAAACCGGGTCTGTAAGTGATAGTGAAGCGGGTGAAGAACAGGGACCAGCGGGCCTGGCGGGAGTTCAGTCTCTTAGCAGACTGGATGTATTGCAGGTTGCGGTGATCGGTGAAAACAAGGAATGGTTCCTCAGCCCCCTCCAGCCAGTGCCTCCACTCCTCCAGGGTGAGCTTGATAGCTAGCAGCTCGCGATCCCCCATGTCGTAGTTCCACTGGGCCGGGGTCAGACGGCGGGAGAAGAAGGCGCATGGGTGGACCTTCTGGTCCAGGGCAGAACGCTGGGACAGGACGGCGCCCACGCCGGTGTTGGATGCGTCTACCTCGACGATGAACTGGCGGGTGGGATCGGGGTGGCAGAGGACGGGGGCGGTGGAGAATCTGGATTTGAGGTAGGTGAAGGCTTGATTAGCAGTGGGGGACCAGACAAACGAAACAGACAAGGAAGTCAGGTTAGTGAGAGGGGACTATAGCCGCAGATGAAGTGGTGGTAAAAATTTGCAAACCCCAGAAACTGCTGGAGCTGTCTGCGAGTAGTAGGGCGGGGCCACTCCTTCACTGCCTGGATCTTAGTGGGGTCTGGCTTGATCCTCCCCTCTTCGATCACGAACCCCAGGAACGACACGGTGGGAACGTGGAAGGAGCACTTCTCCGCCTTCACATACAGCTTATTCTCCAGCAGCCTCTGGAGAACTTGGCGGATGTGCAGTACATGATCCTGGGGGGTTTTAGAAAATATGAGGATATTGTCGAGGTAGACGAACACTGACCGGTATTAAAGTGCTCCGGGGGGGGTATTGAAAGCGCTCTTCCACTCGTCCCCCTCTCGGATCCGGACTAGGTGGTAGGCTTTCCGGGGGTCGAGCTTCGTGAAGATGGTGGCACCATGGAGGGGTTTGAAAGCAGAATGAGTGTGACTGACCCCAACCATAAATGCCACTGTGAACTTTTCTTCATTTCAACCAGTGTCACATTTGACTGAACCACTGGGAATAAATGGAGATTGTTAGACCAGAATTGTTTTCAGGCCATAACAGGCATAACAGCATTTAAATAACTTGCCCATTAAAATGGACAAATGCATTATTTGTTTTTGAATGAAACAATTGTAACCAACCTCCATACAAAATTATTTGAAAAATAAATTAATATTCATGAAATGGAGGAGTGGACAGTATGATTTTTAATGGTCCAATACCTAATGTGTTTATGAGGGGACCAGTCTCATGTGTTGGAGTATCAGGCCCAGCAGTGAGTGTGTTTGTGTATACAATTTGTAAAATTCTATATCTGACAAAGCTGTTTTAGAGAATACTCCATATCTGCAAGCATAAAAATAATCTAAATATGGCTGACAATAGTACATTTACAGAATTCTGTATACTTGTTATTGGGCAGACTAATACCCATTTTAAAAGTAACTGACATATAAGTGCCATAACTTAGTCAGAGAAAAGGGCAGTCCAACATACATCTGGTAAGTAAGCAACAATTTCAACCCACAGAGCAGCACGTGGATGCTCATTGGAGTAAACAATTGCCCGGGTAAAAATACACACATCCCATTTAAAATAAACAAAACTTAACAAAATTCAATTTGAAACTTTTGGAAGTACACTTCTTCTGGAAATATTATTTTCACATAAACCAGTAGAGATTTCCAAACTAAAGTCTGAAAAGCCGTTAATAAAATTGACTGTTGAGATCTTCAAGGACATGTCCTTTTTTTTCTCAAAGCAGTCTTAGGAAATGTGATCGGAATTCAAGTTATCATGAAGAGTACATCTGAATGCATAAAAATGCAAGGTTACAGTTTACAAATCCTCCACAAGGGCACAGAGACTTATGTTCTTATAATCACAAACATCAGTGGCTTTTCTCATCATCTACCCTTCTAACGCAATACCGGCAGGGTAAATAAACAAGAAATGTGATTTTACAGTTCAGCCAAGATATAATGTGTGGCTGCTTAGAACAGAATGGTTTGAAAATAAAAAGCAGCAGCTTTTTTCGATATGCATGTGAAAATAAAGCCAGCATGAAAAGTAAATGCTTACCTTTTCATTAAATTATATTAAAACATTTTAACCAATTCCATGAAAGTAAAAAAGGTTTCACCTATTCGGAAAGGTATAGGAATTACTATTTTTAGTCAGAGCCTTAAAGGGATAGTTCGATAATTTTGGATATAATGTCTCAATTACGACTTACCCATGATGCAGTTGATTGATGGAAACCATTTTCAGATAATTCCATGCTGTCCCTTCTTTTGGACATACACACATTGCTAATGCTATCGCAACTCTAAGGTAACTGGTAGCATCCACTACCAAACGCACTTAAACACTCCACAGTGCACCACAACAGTCTATCGGGGTTATTTTCAGTGATTATACCATAATTTTTGAAGTCGAACTATCGTTGAATCCTTTACTTTGTGCTCACCTAAATTCTCCGTGGAAGTACGGCGGCGGAGCTATAATTTACGTTACCTACGAATGATTTTCAGCACATTGAAAAACGTTTCCAGCACTCCAGCATTTATGAGTGCCGAGAAATCGTTGTGCTCTGTTAAACAAACTGGCCTGTCTTGGACGGTGCTATCCCCTGAAATATCCAGATCTTGGAAGCTAAGATCCATGTCCATTTGTTGTATCTGGGGGATAACCAAGTCCCATTCCCGGCAGCAAAAGCATTCGTTGTCTGTAGACATGTGTACGCATTTTCTGCAGTGGCACCACCAGTCTCCCGATGTCCTCTCCCGGTTCTCTGCAGCAGCAATGGGGGGGTTGATCCGTCTCTTCTACCAATGCGCTTTTTGCCTTCTGAGCATCCATCTCTTTCAGTTCTTCATCCGTATATTCTGGTTCGTACAAGTAAGGTTCGCCAGATAAACTAAACTCCTCATCATCCTCTTCAAAGTCAGACATATGTCTTTCGAACGTGGCCATTGCAACTTGTTGCTCTTCTTTGTTCATAGGTAACATAAAGTACATTCGTAGGTAACGTAAAGTATAGCTCCGCCACCGTACTTCCACAGAGAATATAGATCAGCACAAAGTAAATGATTCAATGATAGTTTGACTTCAAAAATGATGGTATAATCACTGAAAATAACCCCGATAGACTGTCGTCGTATTTTATTTGCTTTGGGTGCATGTGGAGTGTTTAAGTGCGTTTGGTAGTGGATGCTACCAGTTACCTTTGAGTTGCGCTAGCATTAGCAATGTGTGTATGTCCAAAAGAAGGGACAGCATGGAATTATCTGAAAATGGTTTCCATCAATCAAATACATCATGGGTAAGTCATAATTGAGACATTATGTCCAAAATTACGAACTATCCCTTTAAGTATAGTCCGACAAAACTGGACTTTTCCAGCATCAGCTCAGTGACATTTACTCCCGCTACTCCTGTTTTTATTTTCATATTTTTAATAAATCTGTTTTTTTAAATTATGTTTATTTTGTTCTTTATATTTAGCCTATGGATAGAAGCATCTATCTTCCACTAACATATTTTGTTATGTTAATAATAAGCATTATATTACCATTATTGGTCTGGCATGTGGGTGCTAATCTGACGACCAAATACGGATTTATAGAGTCAGTTTTTTTCGGAACAAAATGGTCTACAATAGCTATGTAATCTTGTTACTTTCTAAGGCACAAAAAATAAGCTAGCACACTTGTCAAAACCACCATGGGAGGTTTTAAATCGCAGACATAAAATTAACATACATTATGAATGTAGCTTACACAGAAAACAGTCGGCGAACTTCAGAAGCATTTTTTTATAAACCACTTTGGTGATATACTGGGTGTAACAGGGCGTCAAATTTTTTGAGAAATTAAACCATGGTTTTATTTGGTTAGCTACAATGAAAACAACAAATGATGATGCACCTATTGATGATGGTTGTTCAAATGCAAAACTAGATTTTAATAACAATAGCTGCAACATGAACACCTATAACCACACCTAATGATGATGGGGATGTTAAAATAAAATAAAAAAGCTTCAACCGTTAGTCCACTGCACAACTGGTCCGCTTCAGCCCCGGGTGGAAATGCACACACCAATTAATATGGGCGTGGAAATGTAACGGCCAGTCGCATCTGCTCCGCTTGCTAAAATTTGCTCCTGGTGTAACCCCGTGTTTACACAAAGAGTGGCAGTTCTGCACAGTTTGGCCGGAAGTCATTCAGTTCCAATGAAGAGAGGGCAACAAGGCGTGATTCTGCCGGTGTTGCTGGCAGTGGTACGAATCGCGAGTACGGCACTGTGCGCGCAAACTAAAAATATATCTTCTGCGCAAATTGCTATGAACAGCCAGTGCGCAAACCAATCATATGAAAGGAAGAGGGTCATCTGACTAGAACACATCACTTCCCTTCGTCGTTCCTAGCTTTTCATAAATGCTTCAGCTATCCTAACTAATTTGCTTTTAAGTTATGTTCCAGCTTGCATAGCTAGCTGAATAAACAAACTGAAAACCTTTTCAACCAGCTTGCTAAGTAACTATGCTGTAGCTAGAGAAAGCAAATTAAATCTGAAGCGAATCTCCTCCGAACCTGACTGACACCAAAAGGGAACGTCCACCTTACAAAGATCCGTTTCTGGGGCACAGAGGAGAGAAAGTGGTAGTGAAGGAAAGGAGGGTGCATTTTTTGAGTATTGGGACGTACTCATGGTTTTCCGCAAGGCTGTGTGAGTGCTGGCTTAGCTGTCATGCATCGTAAAGCTTGCTGCTAATAAGTGCCGCTTTGCTGCTTCATATTGCATATTTGATGGATTGCTGGATGTTGTATATCGCTGGATCGGCGGGTTAATTTCTTATGACAAAGCTTATTCTGCTTTATAGGCTATGCATATCTGGTGGAATGGTGAGCTAATTGCTTTATTTTAACAGCAAAACATTTCTAATGGCAAATAATTCAAATGGCTAACCATTCTAATGGCAAACAAATCCTAATGGAAAAGTCGACACCAATAGCTCACTTCTGATAGTAAGCCATACAGCCGCAACGCAGCCTGGCTTAACATAGTCATTCTCATTTTTTGTGAACCTTACTAAGTCAATCCAGGAATGAAATAGCATTGCATTTTGTTGCATCGTCTCTTGCGGCGAGTGGGATATCGGCCCAGTTGTATAGTGGGTGCTCCACTAGTCGCTTAACATAACCAGGTCAGACTCTACTGTCTACAGTGGTTTTTGGGGGGTTCCGTTACCTACATCCAATATAGGAGCATCGCTATGGCGCCATTCTGCAACCCCTCATGAGCCTCTGTTCATGACCAATGCTGGAAACGCTCGTCTGGCTCCTGGTTCTCCATTGTCTCTGCCAATACTGTGGGCTCCCTCCTGAATGCTACCCCGCCCACTCATTCAGGATCGGCACAGCTACCACAGCAGCTCCAAAAGTCCCAATGGTCATACTCAAAGCCATGAGCCAGTGGTGATCTGCTGCTTTTGACCACTCCATTAGGCTCAATACCAAGGACATCATCCAACCTCAAAAAGAAAAATGTAAAAAAATGTTTGATGAGCATCTCAATATGCGTGTGTGTGTGCTGTTAGCATTTGCTACTTAAAAAATAAAATAAATAAATATTCAGATGGTTGCTGGGCACTGAGTAAAAATTAGTATGTCCTTTTTCGATTGCGCTGTCATCAGGTTTCTCGTGCAGTGGTTAACTCTGTTTACTTTGGCCCTCCAGAGGCAATTTCCACCTAGTTTCTACTAGTTTTATTTAAATGTCAATATCTCCAAAATATTCCCTGCACATCCATGGTTTAAAGTTCAAATTGAAGAAGAAGCTGTATCATTCAGAAATTTGCAAAAGAACATTTATTTCAGAATAGTCACTTACAATATATACATAATATCCATAACATATGTAGACAAATGTATTTAAATACATTTAAAAAAACATACAAAAGCGTGTGTGTTTTTTACACAACAACAGCAATGAATAGCATCTTTCTATTTTATTGCCCTGCAGTGTAACTGGAGAAGCTGAGGTTTTTGCAAGCGGCTACCCTTTTAAACAATCCTGCATCAAAATTTAGGGGGGTTTCCTTAAAGCTGTAGTTTATAATTTCAGACAAACATGAATACTGTAATTGAGACGGATACGTCTCAACCACTTGGGGCGAAGTTTCTAGAGTTAATTGGGATATTGATTCAGGACTTCCGGATCTTCAGGAAGCAACAGTTGCTATACATAAGCTTTTCTCACTAGATAGTATAAGCCACATGGCCAGGGCAGCAAGGCTACACATAGCCTAGTTAGACATCACATTATATTAGTCTGATCAATGTCTGATCCAAGATCACAGCCGTGTTCTATCTCCATGCAGGAGGGATATCAATATGGTCTTCTTGATCTTCAGGAGACAGCAGGTGCTCTGCTGTACACATGGTCTGCTGTCACATAATGTTAGTATGGCCAATGTCTGATCCAGGATCACAGCCGTGTTCCATCTCCTTGCTGGAGGGATATCGATATGGTCTTCCTGACCTTTTGGGAAGCAGCAGGCGCTCTGCTGTACACATAGCTACTACCACACATATAGTATGGCCAAAGTTTGATCCAGGATCACAACTGTGTTCCGTCTCCATGCTGGAGGGATATCAGTATGGTCCTCCTGATCTTTCAGGAACAGCAGGCGCTCTGCTGTACACAGTGGGGTTGGGCACTGGATGATCTGCTGTTTTGGGGGTTTATGATCATCTCCTGTTTAGTGGGGAGATGCCCATGCTCCAGAGTAGTACCTAAAGCAGATCCATTCAGCGGCAAACCAAAATCATTATGCAGCACATTCATTCATTAAAACATGTTATTTGAATATGTGAGTTGGCCTGGCAGAAATAGTATTTTTCAACAATGAGTTGTTGAAAGAGAGCATATACTTTCACATTTTGTTCTTTTTTTGCATTTGGAGCTTTGTTAGCCTTTTTTGTCAGCCTACCATTGTTTTGTTAAATTGTGTCACACCTAAAAAACATTCCCATGTTTTATGGAACCCTACACACGTTTTATTGAGTGAGAGGTATAATTTTATATAATTTAGCCTAGTATGTATGCATAAATTGTTTAATGTTAAGCTGTATGGTTAGTGCTGGAAATTTATTTGAGCATATGTTAAAACTACATTTTGGTTTTATATGTTTTTTAAAACATATGAATTAATTAATGTCAGAGGACATTAACCTTAAATGCACATTTTCAAGCTCATTACGCCAGGAGTTTTAAAATTTCGCTTAAATTTAAATTAATCAAAATAAGAGCCTATAGGCCAAGTGCTAGCCTTGGGGACCTCCTGTACTTCAATAAAGACTTATTAAGGCCATAAATCAATATTTGAACCATAGGAACTTGTAAGCAACAAGACCTTAATGCATTAGGTCATCTTGTGTAAAGATAAGAATGCAACAATATGAAAGGCATCCAAGTTTTAAATTATATTACCTTTGGATAGTCAACACATTTCGTAATTTACAACCTTCTTTCCATTAACAAAGGAAGTTAATTCAATCTTTTCTCTCTACAGTGAACAGCTCATAGCAACATAAATTGTTCCCTATCCTCTGTATAATAAAAACATCAATCTCACTGACGAGAACTTTTAACACATAGACATTTTCAAGTGGCTGTTAAAGCTTCAGTTTTAGAATAGAGAAAAAGTCAGTCAAGTTTTCCACCCAGTATGAATGAATTGGCGATTAGTCTAATTTGATTTACATGATTGACACAGATACTTAACATTTCTGTCAACTGTTTCTGTATTCTGGCTTCTGATTGCATTTCCTGCTGTTGATGAAAAGTGTGTGAATCAGCTGCTTGTTTATCACAGTCACTGTCAGGAGCAAAGGAGCAAGGAGCCCACAGGATATTTTGGGATACTGTCCTTATGTTGAAATCCTTACCAAATTGCTTTATGTTTTAGTCTTTTGTATATATTGTTTCCCTCTACTGCATCTTAAAACTATTTGATTGAAATAGTAGTATGTTTAGCTTGAAGGCCAGTGTAACCGGGAAGTCAACATTTCTGTGGCGGGGCCAAGCTTCACTATACTGACTAGAGCCAAGTTTCCATTATTCAAAGAACAGCAGGATTCAATCAAATGCACTTAGTCTGTTTCAGGGTGTATCCAATTCAATCAACCAAAACAAACGGTACCAGATTAATCAAGTGCCATTTCGGAACATACACATAACTGCTGACAAAATCAACTTGAACTCACTGTGGTATAGCTACCTATGCAGCAATACATTTCAGCAGAGGTATTCTAATTGCTTTTATTGCTTTTAATTGATTGATTGATTGTCTTACATGACTCCTACCTAAAATGTAGTGATTTCATTAGTTTGGGGCATTTAGCATGAAATAAGAAAATGATGACAGATAAAATTATTATAATAATAATAGTACAGCCAATAATTCAATTATAACTCAATTTATTTAACCTCTTAATGCCAAACGCCCCCTAGCGGTCACGCCGGCGTGACGGAAATTATTACATTATACATTTCATTAATTTAATAATATATAATAAACTGCTCACCTCAATATTTTGATTAAATATCCTTAAGATATATCCATTCCTTCTGGGAAAGTGGTTTTTAAGCCCAAAACGTCGGGATAAAACTTCGTAAATAACGTTGGAAACTCGGACCTAATTCTCAAACATGTATTGCAGCTTGATGTCACACCATAAACAATGTGCTGGTAAACTGTTCTGCTTAATTGTATTTCACAAAACTTTGGTTTGAAAAATCATTATACCTTTAGGCTTCAAGAAAAAATACTTTAAAACTTTCATACGGCTGTACATAATTTTTTTCCAATTTTAAACCGACTTGTGCTTTTTTGCACTTGATTACGACTCGTTCGGCTGTGTTCACTTTGGCGTTGTGAAACTCAGCCAGTTTCTGGAGTACCAATCCCATGGCTTAGTATATGTTAGCCAGAGTAGTTTTGAACATGCTTGCAGAGATTTATGCAAAACCGTCGTCAATTGGGTGTATTTCTTTGACTGATAGCACAATAGGCCTATCTGAAGTGGGAAAAACCGTCTTCCACCCGCCTCCACTCTGAGTATTATTAGCTTTCCATTGGGTTTTAAAACTGTCTGTCAAATATTCCAGGAAATAGCCAAGACTCTTATCTTTGAAACAAGCCGGCTATTGAATACAATAGCCGTCGTAAAAAAGGAAATCGAGCCGTGCGTATGAGGAAGTGGCGAGCCACGCGTAATTATCGAACCAAAATGGCGCAGTGTTTTTACCTTGTAGCGTAGCTCGCTACATTCCGTTTAGCAAAGCACAATTAATTAGGTAAGGCCCGCAGTTACATTTTTTACTTTAGAGTATTTTTGATACAGTTTTTGTGTAGTTATGTCGAGATTTTTGAGGCGTTTATCCGTGCACCAAGTGCTAGACGAACTGGATAAGCCAGAAGATGTTTTTGCCGAGGGGAGACTCATCCTGTCTCAGTGACGCTGAATCCACTGATGACCGAGATGATGTTGCTGACATGTAAGTTGTTTTATCATACTAACAGTGTTATGCTATAAACGCATTGAATTTCGCCATGGCAGGTAACGTCGTTAGGGCTGGTGGTATTACCGATTTTTCGATATACCAGTGTGAATTCACGCAATGCCATGCGGGTTCGTAATTACATTGTCAACTGTATTTTATTGTTTTTCATACAATTAATATTACAAATTGCACATTCCAACGGTATGATACATAATTTATGAAGTAAACTTAGGGTGTATTGGTGTAAGCATCGAAGGAAATTTAGCTGCAATGCGTGAATCCCTGTGTTTCTTCTGTGAAGCTAACTAACCTTATATACTTATGCATAAAATCGGTCCCTCTCAGCTAAATTAATATAGATAGTATTGCCTTTACAGTGGCAAGCTAGCAAGCATCCCTGTGTTTTCCTGTCTGTTTATTATAGTTTATACGAGTATTAGGAATGGAAGTGTGGTGTTGCTGATTTGCCCACAGCTTACTGTGAACTACAGTCGACGTTCATTGCTAGGGATAGCTGCTACATTATGCGAAGGATGTGCTTTGCCTTGTCTGTTCTGTAGTGATCTTGATGTCTCTGTGCGCACTTACTGTACGTCGCTTTGGATAAAAGCGTCTGCTAAATAAATGTAATGTAATGCAAGCAAAATTACAGGTAACAAGCAGCTAGCTATCTATTTGTGTCTGAGATGAGCTACTAAAACGATTTTTTTGAGTGTGAAATGGCTTCTGGAAGTGTTTAGTAAAGTCATTGTTCCACCTGAGTAAATTGTTCTGTATGCAGTACAGAAGGCTGTGCAGGTAAACAAAATGGTAATTTATGCATGGTATGAGGGAGAGAACATGATAACATGAGGGAGTACTTGTTGATTATTATTATTGTTGATTGTTGTTGTATAAGGGGGACTAATGGGTATATCAACATGGTGGACAATTCCATGGACAGGGTTAGTGGGATTTGTAATGATGCAGATTGCTCTCCTGAGGGAATGTGTAGTCTAAATGGCTTCTGTATGAATGGTTAAATAATCTCTCCTCAACCTCCACCCCGATGTTTTGATCCTTTACCTTTTTTTGTTTTTAGTTCATTTTTTTTAGCTTTTTGGACCCTGCCATTTTGTACTTTCTTTGTGTAAATACGGTAACTTCAGCAATTAGAGGCAAGTATCTTTTTATTTGTTACAGCAGGGGTGTTTTTATTTTTTATCTAGGAAACTGGTGGACTTTTGATTTTTTATCCACTGCACTTGTACACCTTAGTGCACTTGTATATAGTTGATATATGTTTGTCATGTATAAAGTTTTGCCTCCTAAAACCCAACCCCAACGTCCCTGTCATAGGAGGTGGCAACAGAATAAAGGACATGACTGGCAAGCATTAATGTGTAGGGAAGTTTCATACTATTCCCATTATTCATTTGAAAACCTGTTTGCACATTCCTGGACTCATTTCTGGCTAATGGGGCTCTGGTGAAATACACAAGATTCACTGTGCTGCTACATGGGTTTTGACAGCTTTTTGTAACCTTGGGTAGTTAGTTGTGTAATATGCAGAACACCAAGAACACGTCTAAAAATGAACTTTTATTGCCAATATTGACAAATTATCTCATTTTATTGTAAAAACCTAAAAAATAAATCATATTGAGACCTTTCTGGAACATTGCCATTTTTGGCACATTTGGCACCATTTGGCACCATTTGGCACCATTTGGATAACGAAAAAGGTTCACCTGAAAAAAACCCTGTAAAATTTGAATGGTTTGAGATATTGACACCAGATTGTTACCAGAGGTAGGCAGCATATTGATGAATCAGATAGAGGAGTCATTTCCTTGATTGCATTTGTAGCTCCCCAGGTAAAAATTCTTAAACTTGAATGTAGGTACCCGTTTTTTAGTTTTTTTATATTTTCTGTACATAAATTGTTGTAGTTAAGTATCAAAAACTGGATTTCTATGAGTTCTCACTGCTTAGTCGTAATACTGCAGGTGTCTGCTTTAATAAAAGCCATGAACCATATTTGTACCATTTATAGTTTTTGAGATAACCACCTTTGTTTGTCACTAGTGAAAACAGGCAAAATTTGGCCTATTTTGCCCTTGGTAGGAAGAGGTTAATACGAGTTTTTTATTGGTGCCAGGACTTTACAGGATTAATAGGGCTTCCTATGATTATGTCTGTGTCTTATGAAGAGCATCAATCTTGTATTTGTCTACCGAAGGCTTTGGGATGCTGATATTAAGTGAAATGTTTTCATTCGGTAAGTATGCACAGTTTCCCCACATTGATTCATCCATGTTTCATTCCATGTCCCCTGCAGCTTAACTCACATATTTACCTTCTGGGGCATGACAGTCACTGACCTAAAGGCTAAAAGGAAAATTCTTGCCTCACAGGACCCTGGTGTTCGCATGAGAGGACTGCAAGTAGAAGCGATGACCACAGTGCATTTTAAGCTGGAATGTGCATTTATTGTAACATTTTAGTAGTCAAAGATATTAACACAAATGTTTTCATATTTTCCACTTCTTTCTTTCTTTTTTCCTCTTGCTTTGTTTTTTCACTGCTTCTGTGCTAATTTATAATGAGAGGTCTTACTTTGAACATGCTTTATTTTATATGTAACATCCGCCGTTTCCCTCCCGTCCCACCTCCCTTTTGTTTCATCTGTATTCCTATACCTTGTGTTTTGTGTCATGTTTTTCAGTTCACCCTGTTCGTCTCATGTTTTGTGTTTCCATTTGAAGGCTGGGCATGGCTCCCCATTAGTTCCTCGTTTTTCCCTTTGATTTGCCCCAGCCTATCATAGTTAATCACTCAGTTCACGCACCTGTTTTTCACACTACTTAGTTTCTGCTCACTTGTCACTTTTTGCCAGTTTTCTCTGCTCCATTTGAGATCACTCCCGGCCATTCTGTTTGCTACTCTGTTTTTGCCCGTAACCTGTTTGTTGTTCTGTTCCTTATCCAGCCCACCCAGCCTGCCTCCTCCCTGCCCTGACCAGCCCTGTCTCCTCTCCTTCCCCACTTTAGTTCGCCAACCCCGTATCCAGCCATTCACCCTTTTAGTTTTCCCTTGCTTGCTGCATTTGCCTTGCTCAATTAAATATTCTCCCTGGTGGAGTTTCATCGAGTTCTGTCTAAGAGTCTTGTATTTGGGTCCACTCCAGAACACTGCCTTAACATTATATGTGCTATTTTTATGTCCCAATACACTGCCTGGCCAAAAAAAAAGTTGCCGTTGCACCCATCATGCATAGTGCCCACTGTACAAGCCTCTGGAGGCAGTGTTATGATCTGGGGTTGCTTCAGTTGGTCAGGTCTAGGCTCAGCAATGTTATGCAGCAATAAAATGAAGTCAGCTGAGTACCTGAATGTACTGAATGACCAGGTTATCCCATCAATGGGCATATTCCAGGATGACAATGCCAAGATTAATCGGGCTCAAATTGTGAGAGTGGTTCAAGGAGCATGAGGAATCATTTTCACACATGAATTGGCCACCAGAGTCCTGACCTTAACCCCATTGGGATATGCTGTAGAAGACTTTACGGAGTGGTTCGACTCTCCCGTCATCAATACAAGATCTCGGCCAAAAATTTATGCAACTCTGGACAGAAATAAATGTTGTGACATTGCATAAGCTTGTCGAAACGAATGTGCACCGTAATCAAGGCTAAAGGCAGTCCAACAAAATATTAGTGTGCGCGACTTTTTTTTAGCCAGGCACTGTATATTTTACTTTCTTAAAAACTTCTAACAGTTTAAAGGAAAATTTATCAATCCTATTAATTTACATAGCTGCTGTATGTACTAGTCTGAATCTCTCTATTCTTTGTGTTTTTTGTATTGTCACTCAACATTGATTTTCCCAAGATTTTGGCAGAAAAAGAGGTACAAGCGAGTGAGAAGATGACAGAGAATTATATGAAAAAGTGGAGAAGAACAGGAAACTGATAATAACAGTGATATAGAATGAAAATAATTTACGAACATTTAAATGATGGCTTTATGCATCAGGACTCAATGCCTGATCTTCATCTATGAATAAGAGACCAATTCACCTGCATTTGAATTGGCTTCTCTTTCTCTGCTCTGTACTCCAAATAATACTGACTATGTGGATGAAATGGTATCTTTTTTGAACGAACAATTGCCTTCCTCCATTAGTGCCTGACTGATCAATAAGGCATTACTTTTTCTTTCTTGTTCATGCGGGACAGAAATGTTTAAATAAATCATCTGAAGACATTTTAGTTTGGGCCTTGTGTTCTAACAAGGAGTAGAATTTGCTATTTGGTTCATTTTTCACAAAATAACAAATAATTTATAAAAACAGAAATGGTTTGACGTGACAAATTAGGCCACTTAGATTTACTTTAGTTTCCAATACTTTTCTCTTATTGATAGGCTGTGCTGTAGTTTACGTGTGTTTTATTCTCTACGTATTTGAAGTGCTTACACTTCAACTGGGCATCTTGGCTTGGTGTGATATTGGTTTACAAATGAAATAAGTCAAACTGAGTTGCTTGTTAAGATGGGATGTCTCTAGGTGTCTCGTTTAGAGATGGTCTAAGATTACATTTTATGATGGCTGCTGTAGTTTACAAATTTACATGGTCAGGAATGAGAATATGGGGGACTTTATTTGATTTAATTGTCACGAGTAATCAGAGTTGATGTTATCATTTGACCTTTCCAAACTTTGATTTTGGTGAATTGATGCCACTACCCATATCTCTGGCCATTGGCCTGCTTTGATTTGCTGGCGGCTGCTTTCAAAACATCTGAATTCTGGCAGGTAAAATTAGCATTCAAGCTGAAATGCTCAGTTAATTTAAATTTAAGCACAATAGACTGAATGGTTTTTAAAATAGAAAAAAAGTCCACAGATAAAATCCTAATGTGACTGTCTCTTCAAGATGTCTATGTATCGTCTTTAAAAGAGTGAAGAGGGCCAGTGTGTATGCCAGTTCAGATTTTGTGTCCATCAATTACTCTGGCTCAGTAAGTTAATTAGCTGTATACACCAACGCAGGATCACTCATTGATTAGATCACAGTAAAATATTTCACATAGGGACACAACAGTCTTCAGTTTATCAAAAAAATTTCCAAAAATGCCAGAACGATTTGTTTAAATAATTAAGAGCAGCTGTTGGCATAAATCTTGAAATCGATCTGGGCACTTTGCTCACTCCTTTTCGAAAAAGTGCAATGCCCTGCCCGTCAACATTTTATGATTAATAATCCCGTCAACGTATTACATGAACAGGGCTGTGAGAGGGATTGTCCTATAGTTCTTCAGCTCTGATGGGCAGTTTTGGGAACTGGGATGCAGGCATGCCGGCTAAGTGATATCTGAAATAATCTAAAAAGTCGATGTACTTTACCACTGTTATCAGGACTAGGGCTTTTGTTTTTGGTAGTAACTGTTTCTCTATTGTCCTTTAATTGGTATTACCATAAAAGTATCATGAATTATGATTACATGCGTTTCAGGGAACACCTGTGAATACACAGTATTAGTCCATTTTTTATCACATTTATTTCAAAAACAGTCTAATTTGCTAGAACGTCCACAGAATTTGTTTCATGCAGGAAAATTGGCTGAAATCATTACAAGAGATTACTTTATCACTGTGTCAACTGGTGGCCTGGAAAAGCAGAGGGAGAAACCTTTTAACCTTTAAACTTATGATTGGCCTGAACCCACTTTCATTAATTTTTCTTGATGAGCAAGTACATAAAACTATTGGCCAGTATCCCCCAATGCTTTCTCTTAGTAGTGTCTTATACACTGCCCGGCCAAAAAAAAAGTCGCACACTGTAATATTTTGTTGGACCACCTTAGCTTAGATTATGGCGCGCATTCGTCGTGGCATTGTTTCGACAACCTTATGCAACATCACAACATTTATTTCCGTCCAGACTTGCATTAATTTTTGGCCAAGATCTTGTATTGATGACGGGAGAGTCAAACCACTCTGTGAAGTCTTCTCCAACACATCCCAAATACTTTCAATGGGGTTAAGGTCAGGACTCTGGTGGCCAATTCATGTGTGAAAATGATTCCTCATGCTCCCTGAACCACTCTTTCACAATTTGAGCCTGATGAATCTTGGCATTGTCATCCTGGAATATGCCCATTGATGAGATAACCTAGTCATTCAGTACATTCAGGTACTCAACTGACTTAATTTTATTGCTGCATAACGTTGCTGAGCCTAGACCTGACCAATTGAAGCAACCCCAGATCATAACACTGCCTCCAGAGGCTTGTACAGTGGGCACTATGCATGACTGGTGCAACTGCGACTTTTTTTTTGGCCAGGCAGTGTATAATGTAGCACACTCTTTCTTCTTGTCATATTATAGAATGTAAATAAGATGGAACCCCATATAGTATAATCAATATCATAATGTACATAAAACACAAGTGGAAAATCTCTCCATTAACCATGTGAGACAAGAAATCAGTTTAGTACATCGTTATGTTGTCAATGTTTGCATCACTGGGTCGCCTGATGCTGACTGATGAGTCAAATAATGCACATTTAAAAAGCAGAACCACATTATTTTCAACATGTTAAAGTACTGGAATAATTTGCTGAAGGTTATGCTATCCCCATTATACAAATCTTGGATCACCCTTTTTATCTCCTCAAAAACAGTGGTTTTTGTTGCTATCTTTATAATAACTGATGATTCGCTTCCCTGGTGGATATTGTTTGTCCACTTATTTCTAAAATGAGCGCAGTAAATTGCTGCCATAATAACTGTATTTCAACTTTATTTTCTTTTTTGCATACTAATGTGTTGTCTTGTACCACAGATCTTTACTTTCACAAACCACAAGTTTTGTGTTGTGTCCACCATTAGAGTTTTTATTGGAGTGTCAGGTATACTGCATGAGAGCCAATTACTGAAGCCTGGAATGTCAGTAGCTCCAGAGGGACACAAAATAAAAATCTGAAAAAGCCAGTCCTTCAAGCACCAATTTTGTTTGTAGATGGAAGCAATTATAGCACTTATTTTACACAGTAGCATTCAAGGGTTTGCTTTCTCAAGTTTTAGAGGATTGGAAGTTTCTATTTCTGCTAAACAGTTTAATGTTACACCACTGAATAGATCCTTTGTACTTGCTTTTTACTAACAGTGTACAAAGGTTCTAGAATCTATTAGAAACTGACATGGTATGATTCACAAAATGGGTATACATCATGTGTATTGCTGTCATAGACTGTATTAAAGGAAATACATTTTATAAGCACAACCCCACAGGAGATTACTTTTGTAATTTTTTTTGCAGAACACTAGAACTTGTACCAGTGAAATGTCCATAACTTATCTCTATACTCATTAGTTGATATAAGTCCACCTCCAATGCACTTGACCCTATGCATACCCCACAACTTAAAGCTTGTCTCTCTGTCATCTGCCCTGTCTTTGTTCACATCATAAACAGTTTGTTATCCTCTGACACTGTACCCTCCAACCTGAAAAATGTTTCCATTATACACAACCTGAAAAAAGTGAGCCTTGAACCTGACTCTTTGATGAATTACAGACCAATTTCAAATCTGCCATTCCAAGCCAATTTTTTTTATATATTGTGGCATCCCAACTACACCACAATAGCCAGTCTACTCAGGCTTCCACAAGAAGTACAGCACTGAGGCACCCTTAGTCAAGGTTTTCAATGGCCTGTTTATAGCGAGTGATGCAGGGGCTGTCAGCATACTAGTTCTTCTAGGCCTCAGTGCTGTGTTTGACTTGGTCTGCCATCACTGGCTTACATACAACATTCCCTCTCTATCACTGGCACCATCCTGGGTTGGTTTTGGTCATACCTGTGTGACAAGTAGAACTCGGTGTCTTCAAATTTCCCTTGGCCCCCGTCACCTGCAGTGTGCCTCAGGGCTCAGTGCTGGGATCAATAGAGCATTCTTTGTAGCGCTCCACCTACTTAGTAATGCAAAGCTTTTAAAAAAAATTTTTAATTTTTTTTTACCATTTTTAAATGCAGGGGCACTGGAAAGGCTTTATATAAGTAAAGTTTATCATTATTGTTATTATTATTATTATTTGGTGGATGTGTCTTTGTGTGACACAAGTTACCAGGAATTTGGAACCTGATTTTTTATTTCAACATTTTAAGCAATATGGTTTTGAAATCACTTGCAGGCTTTGCACAAAGATTATTCAGTCTTGTTGCCAGTATAGTTCTTTCCAAAATGCAACCTACCCTCTGAAACACTGCTGCCTTTTATACAGTAATACTTGATGCAGATTAAACGCCATTCTGCAGATTCAGAAATGGAATATTTATGGGTTTACAGTATTATGTGCAATTTTTGGACATTTTCCAATTGGGGAAAGACCTTGTTTTTTTATTGACTGGCTTGGTGTAAGGAAGGGAAATCCAGGCTCAAAATGAAAAGCAAAAATACAAGTTAAACAATTCACCAAAGTTTTATTTATTCATAAACCCCATCGATCGCTACAATGATACAACACAATCGATTGAACTGCAATATATTCTTAATCATAATTAGGACTGTGCAAAGCATAGCCTAGTCTACTATTTACAGTTTTGTAGCTTACAGTGAGTAGTCTATATCTTTTCATGTGATGAAATGAGCTTCACTTTCCACTCATAATAAGTTACAAATACTTCAAACAAGTAAATGATTCTCGTTTTTACATTTGTTTGCAGCTAGATATGAGAGTAAATATTTTGAAATATGCCTACAAAATAATTAGAGAGGGGTTAGAGTTTAGGATTTTACTCCCAAAAAGGTGATTTATTTCATAATTTTTGATGACAAGTCGATTCCAATGCCATTATGTTTCCCCCTGGCACTGAAACGTTGATGTGAGAATAGATACAGTATTATAACATGTAATAGTTATGTTACACAATTGAAAATGAGCTAGGTAGCTGGTACAATACAAGTGATTGCCAGACCAACATGGTACAAGGTAAAGCCAATTCAAGCAAAATATTATAGATCGTCCAAAAGAAATATAGCCACTTCAGCATTGGTTTTGTGTTAGTCAACACACCTACTTTTGTTTGCCCTATAGGAGCTAGCTGGCTAGTGCAGACGTCAATGCAATTGAATGAGGAATACGTACAAGAAGAGAGTGAATATGCATCAGCCAAGTTTATGCCTATGTTGCGCGAGTGCTGTACATATGTCCATAGTTGACACTGCAGGTTTTACAGGAACAGGATCCAACCGTCTCAATACTTTTCCTCCTGTGCCACCAGGCAATTTGCATCACATGTTACCCAGATGTTAATGGAATGGACCTCTTTCGATTCAGATAGGTGAGTGGTTGGGTAGAAAAGCACGCAACTACACATGTGCAATTGGTGGCACCCTAAACCCCAGGAAATCCACATTTGCTCAGAAATGGTTTAGTTCTGAGCTGGCTTCCTGAGGTTATGAAGGAAAAACAATGGCATGTTGGAATAGGTTTGAACAAACTGCATGAATAGCTGAGCTGACAGCACTCTGGCTCATGCCAGCCACCAAGCTGATGGTATGCTGGAATGAAGCAGTGGCCAGAAAGGCAAGGGCTACTGTTACTTTGAGCGCAACTGGGACCACACATGAACCTATTGTGTTGCCCTCAATGTTAGCTGCAACTATCCCACAGACCTCCCGCAGCACTGCACTGCACCTGTTCAGGCTACGCTCTCGGATTTTTTCCGTTTCGGTGTTTGAATCTCGCCCGGCAATTATCCCTTTCACCTGTTTTGGATTTCCTGGTGGTTATAAATAGCCCAGGACTTCCGCATTTCTGATGCTTCGATATTGTCTTTGCTATGTTGACAACGAAGTCGGTAAGGTATAGGATTCGGTTGCTGCATTTCTGGTTTGTACGAATAGGAAACGCAGCAAGTCCGGTTTAGAGTTGGGAGAAAGATTTATTTTAGTCTTTTTCTGTCCTTTCTCTCTGTATCCTTTATACTCCTCTCCTCTACCAGAACCCTATTTCTGTCAGGACAAATCGCATATTGAATATATGAATTTAAGTATAATGAATATATGATTATTTTGGTTTGGCACTGAATAGATCTGCTTTTTATGCTTTCAATGCATGCACCATGCATGCACTACCTATGAAGCAGGAAGCAGGACACATCTCCCCTACTAAGCAGGATATACCAAAACCCCCAACACAGCAGATAAATCCAAGCGGCCAACCCCCAAAATAGCAGATCATTCAAGTGCCCAACATCAAACTATGGGGTCGATTTACTAAAGGTTTGTGTGTACAAAAACACTTGTAAAACTGTTACCACCCACAAAAAATTGTCCAAGGTGATCAACTAACGAGCTGTAGAGGAATGTGTGTGCTAAAATTAAAAGATACTTTAATTTCTAATTTTTCCAGGTTGGCCAGAATGAATATGCAAAAATCCTCCTCAGGCTACGTTATTTCACAAAATAGTGGGAGGTGGTCATGCAAATAGATTACTTTATCATGTGTAAAGTGATTTATTAAACCCATAAGGAAGTTTGAGAAAGGTATTTGTGGGTGCATTTTAGTAGAAATGGAAAGCAGGTATTAAAGACACGGAATCGATAAAATGACGGCTGTCATTGTAGCAAGACGGTACGGGTGTGTTTGGAATATCCATAACTGAATGTTCTGAATGAGTGCGTAACAATGGGGGCTAATTAACTGGCCCATTTTAGCTAACACTCAAAATACACAAGAAGAGAATTTGTGGATAGCCTGCACCGGAGCAATCTGAGGAAGAACATCCTCTGGTGCGCTCACTTGATGACATTAGAGTGTGTCTCCCATTTCAAGTCACTGGTGATGGAGGCACCCAGGAACTTGAACTCCACCAACTTTACCGCTGTGTTGTTGATGAGTAGTGGGGGTTTGAGGATTGGTTTGATGAAGGACAGAATGAGTCTTTCAAAGCACTTCATGACTACAGATGTCAAAGCAACAGGTCTGTAGTTATTCAGGCACGCTATTCTGTCCTTCTTTGGAACTGGGATGACGGTGGATACATTGAAACAGGGTAGCACACTGCATTCAGAGATGGACTGATTGAAAATGCCTGAGAACACTGATGAGAGTTGGGTAGCGCAGTGCCTCAGTGTGGCTGGGGAGACGCCATCAGGACCTGGGGCTTTCCTTGGGTTCAGTCATGTGAAAAGCTTGTGGACTTCCTTCTCTACGAAGGTGAGAGAGAAGGGAGGGGAAGATGGGAGGAGGGAGGGGTGAAGCAGATAGTTTACAGCTGATGGCTCTGTGTTGTATTCCTGAGATGGGGTGGGGGTGGGAGTAGGCTGATATTCAAACCTTGTGTAAAAGGTGTTGAGTTTGTCAGCCAGTTCGAGGGATGGAGTGATTGCAGGGCTTTTCTTTTTATATTTTGTGATTGTCCTGAGTGTATTCCAGACAGCTGCAGGGTTGTTGGTGTTTGAGTCACGCTCCAGCCTGGCTTTGTATTCCTCCTTAGCAGATTTGATAGTTTTCTTGAGGTTATTGTACCTTTATGATGATTTTGGTTGGAAGGCAGATCTCCTCACAGAAGTTGATATATGAGCATACAGTGTCAGCAAATGAGTTGTTGTTGTTATCCTCAGGGCCTCTCAGAGATTCCCAGTCAGTGGTCGCCATACAATCCTGAAGCATGTTTATTGCTTCTGGAGTCCATCTCTTTGCTATGATCCTGGATGGTTTAGCCCTCTTCAGTTGCTGTCTGTATGTCGGGACCATCTGTATTATGCAGTGATCTGAGTGACTAAGGGGGGCATGGGGGATGGAGCGGTATGCATGTTTGATGGTGGAGTAAAGTGAACTAGTGTATTACCGTCACTTGTGGCACACGTGACCAGCTGTTTGTAGCTCGGCAGTTCATGTGAGAGATTATACGAGTTGAAATCACCCATGACCAGAACTACGGAGTTAGGCCGGGAGTTTTCCATGGAAGAAATTGCTCAGCCAGCAAGTGTTCGGACGGATGCCTCTCGGACGGGAGCTTGCGGGGGAATATAGACACCTGTGAGGATGACAGATGAGAATTCTCTCTGGGAGAAGTATGGCCTGCACTCCATAAAAAACTGATTCCAGAATACTGGAGCAATGTTGATGTAATTTTACTGCATCCGAACACCAGTTGTTATTGATGTAAAAACACATACCTCCTCCCTTTGATTTCCCACATGCTGCTGTGTCACGGTCAGCTCTAATAGTCACTTTCAGCTCTAATAAGCTGAGAGTATGGAAACCTGGTCACAGTAATTAAAAAAATATGAAGGATGAAGACTAAGGTTAAAATTCAGTTAACATGGTGAAATTTAAATTAAAAGTTTTTTTAACCATAGATCTAGCTACTTACCGAATGCTAAATCTGGCCAATTTCCCTGATAATTTCAGTTATTTGATGTGCTCATACCACTCAACAATAACGTTAATACATTTCACCAGTGAATACGCTAATGGTTCGTATGAACATTCTCCCCCGCACTCGAAAAATGTCTTGGCTTTCATAATCTGTAGCTATGCCTTAATGTCACTTTCGGAGTAAAAATATAATGTTAGTAAGCTTTAAAAAGTAAGCGGCTACAAGCTACGTTATTCACCTGATTTTACTTGTAAAATGTCTTGGCTTTTATGATTTGTATGTCTTAATGCCAAACTCAGAGTAAAAATACAGTTTTGAAGCTTTTAAACATAAGATGACAAGCTAGCACTGGAGTTTGGCATCGTTTGGAAGCTAAGTTAGCGAGCTTGTCACCACCAAACATAAGCTTTCATGGCTGCAAGCTAGCTAATGAATTGGGTTTTGCGTGATTTTACTAGGAAAAATAGGTCTTGGCTTTCATGATCTCTATGTCTTAATGCCAAACAGTGTAAAAATATAATGTTAGTTTTGAAGTTTTTAAAAGTAAGATGACAACCTACCACTGGAGTTCCACATCTGCTGCTTTCGCAGCTACAAGCTAATGTACTGGGTTTCATCTGATTTTACTTGAACATTTCTTTGCTTTCATATACAAGTCAAATTCAGAGTAGAAATAGTTATGTTTTTAAACGTAAGATGACAAGCGAGGCCAAGCACTAGAGTTTCGTTAGGCTGTATACTGAGAACCAGCCCACATGAAACGACTAACATCGACTGCTTGAACTGGAAGCTCAGCTAACCGGATTCAAATGGTTAACCTGTCACTTCCTCTTAACATATCGCAGTGTGGAAAGTGTCTATTTCAATGCCATTCAATGACAATTCACGCATTAGGTGTTAATGACAATTCGCACATTAGGTTTGATATAGGTGTTATCAGCAAACTTTTTAATGGATAGCCATTGTCCCATAACAGAAGATTGTCCTCCCCAGAAGATTACAGAAATTATTGGCAAATATAAACTAAGTCATAGCTTGATCCAGGATAATTGCGAATATACATGTGACCTTACACATACCATCGCACATCGCCTGGATGTTGATGGAATGGGGTGAAAGCTATTTAATGCGGCATTCCCCTTCGCTAAGGGACAGGTATGTGACAGGTAGGTCTTTGACCTATGGACCCTTTTATTATTATGTATTTTTTGATATAGCCTACACAATAATATTTCACATTGTAATCTTGATATTTTTAGTCATGCTTGTGCGCGCCCCTGTGTGTAACAGACAGGAGGGTCTACGTGCATTGTGCACATGCCTATGTAGATGCACTTATATGCACCGTTAAAGTAACATGTAAACAACTGCAACATGACTTTAGACCAGGTTTGTGGTGGTTTTAGCACAAGCGCTTTCTGCTGGCTCAAGATAGCAATACGCCAAAAATGATCCTGGCCACACCTCATCTTAAGACCAACACGCCCAGTTCACCTGCAATGGGCACAAGAATACTTAGTATTTAAACAACATGAGCACTAGGTGCTATAATGAACCCTGCGCCGGGTGTAAGATAGCAAAGACACTTGCGTTTGGGTTAGCGCCACTTTGCGCCAGGTGTAAGATAGGGCCCTATGTCTCTAAAAGTTATCTATGCTATGCTCTGCTTGCCATTCACTCTCTCTGAGTGACTTACAAATAAACACCAGGGGCTCTGCTTTTGTGTGAATCATAGTGAATTTATGATAGACAGTTCTGAAAAGCCAGCTGAGTACTGCAGGGCTGCTTGAAAGAAAAGCCTGACTCATTACCTAATGGAGAAGAACACACTGTCGCAGTGAAGCACTGATCCTGAATTGCATCGTTATCCTGAAATCTTCACTTGGAAACAGGATGATTCACTTGTTTAGGTTGTGGTGCAACAGAGTGAATGTTTGGAGTCATTTTCTCACATTGAGGATAGAATTTTGTCTTGTATTCTAGAAACAACCATTGCAATAGACAATGCTTTTGCATTGAACTGGCAGCATATTTATTGCAGTAACATGCTTAGTTATATTGATAAGTTTTGTTTCTGTTGTAAAATCATCGAGGCAGTTGACCTTTTTCTTACTGCAGCTGATTAGCGTACCATCTTAAAGTGCATATGCAACTGTTTATATTTGAAAGCAATGGTTGGCTTTATATGGCCTGCCGTTTTCAGTGTACAATGCTCCATCTCCAAATGTCTGGAAGGTGTCCCATCTGGCGATCTCTCCTACTTTCTACAATGCTGTAGACTAAACAGGGAGGGTTTTCTCTTTCAACTGTCAAGCTTGATATAGCTCACATGGATGTTTGGCGACCATTCTGACCATTGTAATGGGGCAGATGAGAAATACCTTGGAGAGGCATGGCCAAGTCATGCGGATGTGTGACAAACATTTCCCTGTTGCAAACAGCACCATAGTCCAGAGCAAAAAGGGATCTCCTTTTTGCTTCCATCAAGACATGTTGTCGAGCTGTTGCTTCTCTTCATTCACATAACAGAAATATGTTCATTTCTTTAATTCCACCAGTTTTATCATGGATGTATCTGGCGTCTGACTCCTCTTTTAAGTTCAGCCAGCATTCTTGACACATTTTATTTTCAACTACATTTTGAGTTTGACTCCCTGTATCGCCCATGTTAATTACGGTGTTTCACTGTGTCTATTTTTGTGAATTTAAACTATACACAACCATTTAGGCATATTTCATACTGTATGCTTATTTTGGTTACTTTATCATTAAGCACATCTCTAAATTTACTTTAATGCAAGTTCATACTTTATAACAATTGTTGGGCACAATTGATAGTTGCAGGGTTTTTCCTGGCAGAGAAATGGGTTTTGGTGGCACCTATGGGAGTCAATCAGCAAATCTTTTTTGCATTAATTTTACGATACAGTTTTTGGAGTACAAAGAGCCCATGTAGGCTTTGTTTGTGAAGTACAGTTGTGTTCAAATAAATAGCAGTGCGTTAAAAAAAGTGAATAAAGTGCAAATATTTTTTAATAGCCTTTAGTTCCATATTTCGAATGTAGTGGAAACATTACACATTCAATTCCAAATCATAGTATTAACAAATTTTATCAAGTCTGTGTTATTCTTTTACAGGAAGCAAATAAAAGGAATATTAATCTGTTCAAAAAAATAGCAGCGTCGACATTTTTCTCTTCAAACTCAAACACTTACTGTATAAACTGAAGAAATTTTTCGAGATTTAACTTCACTTTAAATTACTGAACTAATATTTAGTTGCATAACCATTGTTTTTGATAACTGCTGCGCATCTGCGTTGCATTGAGTCAACCAACTTCTGGCACCTAGAAACAGGTATTTCAGCCCAGGATGAACGAACTACATTCCACAGTTCCTGTGAATTTTTGGGTTTTGCTTCAGAAACTGCATTTTTAATGTCAAGTTTTCAATGGGGTTGAGGTCGGGGGATTGAGCTGGCCACTCCATTACCTCAATCCTTTTTGTCTGGAACCAAGATGTTGCTCGCTTACTAGTGTGTTTGGAGTCGTTGTCTTGTTGAAACACCCATTTCAGGGGCATTTCCTCTTCGGCATACGGCAACATAATCTCTTCAAGTATTTTGATGTATTCAAACTGATCCATGATCCCTGGTATACGATAAATAGGCCCAACACCGTAGTATGAAAAACATCCCCATACCATGATTTTTGCGCCACCATGCTTCACTGTCTTCACAGTGTACTGTGGCTTGAATTCAGTACCCGCGGGTCGTCTGACGTACTGTCAACGACCACTAGGCCCGAAAAGAACAATTTTACTCTCATCAGTCCACAGAATGTTACGCCATTTCTCTTTGGGCCAATCGATGTGTTCCTTGGCAAATTTTATCCGATTCTGCACATGCTGTTTTTTCAACAATGGTGCTTTACAGGGGCTTCTTGCTGATAGCTTAGCTTCAATCAAACGTCTTCTGACTTTAACAGCACTTACAGGTAATTTTAGATCATCTTTGATCTTTCTGGAGGTGATGATTGGCTGAATCTTTGCCATTCTGACTATTGTTCGATCCGTTTTAACAGTAGTTGCTCGTTTTCTTCCGCGTGTTTCGGGTTTTTGTTGCCATTTTAAAGCATTTGAGATCATTTTATCTGAGCATCCTATAATTTGCTGCACTTCTTTATACGTTTTCCCCTCTCCAATCAACTTTTTAATCAAATTACGTTGTTCCTCCGAACAATGTTTGGAACGGCCCATTTTACTTAGCAATTCAGAAGGAAATATATTTTATAACAATGTGTGAAACATTTGCTTCCCTTCTTCCTTAATAAAGGACAATTAATGACACCTGTTTTTTCACAGAATGAATTAATTCTCTAATTAAATTCCACACTGCTATTATTTTGAACACGGCCCTTTCAATGAATGAGTCAATTACTCAGAACAAGCAGCGTGCATGTCATGACAGTTGGGTCTGTTGTTTTTCTATTACACTACTACATCTACAAGTAAATTATGTGCCATGCAGAAATATCGCTACTACTAATAATAGTGGTTCATCAGGTTACTGATGTCTTTTTGAATATTACAGCATTTAGGCTATTTTGATAGCGCATAAATAGAAAAATAAATAAGCAACACTTTAAAACAGAAATAAAAAATAAGCGTAGCTACAAGTTTTTAAAAAAAACGTACAAAAGCATCGTGTGTGTTTTTACATAACTATAGCAACATAGACTATTTCAGCCCTAAATGTAATAGGTCACTGTGGAAATGTCGACTGCACGGGACTTTGGCGAAACATAACAAGATAAACTCTTCAGGGTTAATCATAATACAGTGGTAGCTGCATATAGCCTACAGGTAAGATTGATATTTGGTTTCATTAACATATTCATAGCTAGGAGAGATTTTGGAGAAAAAAAATTAGGTGTCTTCTAAACCGAAAGTGCATCAGGTAGCCTACTGTATATTAGCCTACAGTAAGCAATGGAAAACGCCGAATGCTTAGGCCTAAGCTTGTACAACATTTTTTAAAAATATTATTGTTTCTAGCTATATCTGAACATGATTTTCTTGTAAATGGTGCATTTTACAGTCTGTGGCTGTGGCAAGATGAGGGTCGTAAGCGCTTTGGGCTATTAATAGGACCTTATTTTATTGCACTGCAGTATCAATCCTGCAGACTTTCTTAAAGCTGTGGCCTAGTTTATAATTTAAGACAAACATGAATACTGTAATTGGGACCAATACATCTACCACTATAGTATGGCGTGCCAACGTGGATCGGGTTAAAGCTTTTACCTTTTCAGAAGTTAGGGCTTCAAAGGTAGCCTAATTCAAAATTTGAGCGTGTTCCATCCAACTCGCTGCGCACGCTATGTCTTAGTTTCTACCGAGTCGTACTCTGCCACAGAATAGCTGAGCCGCATTTATATATATGGTTCTATGCTTCTTCTACTCGTCTCCTAGTACTGACATCTTGAAGGCGACTAGTACAATATATATATCGCCATCCGCTGGCCGAAAGACCATATTGCACCCAAAAAATAAAATTCAATTAATTTGGATATGATTTAATTTGACGTTTTCTCAATTATTGTCATTTTGGCGGTCGCGATTTCCCTTTGGCCGCCAAATAATTTACTATGTAGGAATAACCCTGCGGTTGTACCACCTGGAGCAATGTGGAAAAGCATTTGCCTCAGTTGTGATTTCTTGAGGAATGATTACTTTGTGGGAAAGAGGAGCTTTAGGCCCCTGTGAGTAGGGTCTGGGGCAGGAGAGGAAAGGCAAGAATTCCTTGGAGACCCATGGAGAGAAGGCATCGCCCCGCAGCAACACGAGCAGAATGACTGCCCTGTGCAGCAGAAGGCAGAGGGGAACCTGCTTAAATTCCTCATGATTTTAGGAATGTCATGGTGGAAAAATATGCGCCTGAAGACTTTCAGTCGAAACATGGTGCATGTGCACCTATGTTGGGTAGCCTTTGGGAAAGATCTGTTGTCTGAGTGTAATTAGAATTTTTAAAATGTAAAATATAAAAACATATACGTATATATTTGTCTCACTGCAAAGTTGTTTTTTTTTAGTTTTTGGAAAAATCCAGTATTCCATCCTACCCTTCATTTTGAAAAGTTCTGGCTCTGGCCTTGGCAGCTACATATCTGTGGTCAGGTAAGTATTTGTGCTCATCAAAATACTGGATTTTGTTCTCTGGTCATTTGTGTTCGACATTACTTTGCAGAGATTTCTTTTGCTTGCAGAGCTAGAGCTTGTGTAGCTTAAGGTGTCTTACTCCAAAGGTATGCCAAAAATAAACAATCCTTTCAAAGTCATGACATGCATAATTAAGCGGAAACCCTTAGCATGTTTATATTTGGAAATATGATAGGTTTTCATATTCTAGGAAAAAATAAATCCCAGTGGAGTGCCATCATATTTGTTTCTTTAATATCCTTTTAATGTCAAAACAAATATCAGTTTGTGTATTTTCTGATTATTCCACTTTGACTTTTGAACCAATGGCATGTTCTCAAATTCCCTAGTCTCTTTAACTCATATTTCATATGCCACCCAGTATAGTTCTGCAGATGTGAAGTAGATTAGTTTTCCCAGCCCCTTCCACCATAAAGAAAGAAATCATTGAGTCTCAGGCTTTCTCAAAACATTCCCTCACTGTGCGACCAGACAGGGGCACAGACTTCCTCCTGCTCCAGTCTACCAAATGTTTTTTCTGTGGAAAGAAGGAATGAACAGGAAATCTGGGGGTCTTTATTTAGCATCAGGAAAACTGGAATTTTGGCTTTGCATATAAAAAATTCTAGAGGATACATTTGAAAAAGCCTGAACAAACAAAAAAACTAGGGAATCCTGAAAGCCTTACTTGATTGAAAGTTCATTATCAGGGTAAGTACTGTTTGTTTAAAAGTTTTGTATTTTAAGTAGTGGACTTTTGCAGTGAAGTTCGTCTACCATCACTTTTCTAAGTGGGGCATGCTTTGAGTATTTGTGCCCTTCTCCCCTTTAAAGAAAGTTTTCAAGAAAAATGCAGAAGTGGCTTTGAAAATTGTTCTGGACATTTAATGGAAGTATGTCTATACACAGTTTTTATTCCTGAAGGGAATAATGAAATATTATTTCATGCCAACATTATCTGAGCACAGCAATGAATGAGAGAAAGCAACATAGAACTTTAAATTCAGTCAAATGTAATCCAATAGGCGAAGAGAAACAATAATATTTAGTCTCTGGGGTGTATGTAAAACTATTTGATGTTAAATTTATGACTTTGTACTCCAGAGAGACCGATTCATCAATTCAGCCTGGGAAAATATATTTCTTGTATGTTTTCTTTAAGCGCAGCAATGGGTTTACCCGCAACTGGGTGAAGCAATCTCTCAAGTGTGTTTTTAAAGATAATTTAATATAAATATCAATTCGGAGAATTAATCCAGAATTGCAGTTGCTGAATTACATTTGCTGTTGTTATAGTTCATTTTATTTACAAGGTAAACATGAATCTTTATGGCTAAAACTATTCTGAATGCTGAAAATGTCATACTACAAACAGCATCAAAGTTCTACAGAGCGGGCAAAATGCTCGCATTTGTGCCAACTTAAAAAAAAAAGTGAAATACACTTTGAATTCAGGGGCATTGGTGCGAGAGGAGATTTGAACTTTTGCTGTGCTTAACCCCCGGATTTGCACCAAGCGTGGCATTCCTACGCCGCTCTGGCCAGAATAATTCAATTCCAATGGAAAAATTCTGCCGGTACTATTATTCACTCAACTTCATGGAAAATTGCTGTTACCAGCCAGTGCTCAAACCAATCATATGAAAGGAGAAGGGTCATCTCATCAGAACAAGACATTTCCGTTAAAAATGGAGGAGAAATTCATCCTCAAGGTTTCAGAATTTATTTTTGATGCTTTAATGTATATATACAGAAACCTTAACAAAAAATGTGGCATTGATGAAGATCAGTGACATTGTGGGCTTCCGTAGTGAGTTATTTTTTACAATGTGACATTGTTTTTCTTCATTAGCTACAATCGTTTGTAGCTTGTGATAATTGCTTCGCTATTAAATCTTCCCTAACTAATTTGCGTAACAAGTTATGTTCCAGCTTGCATAGCTAGCTAACTAAAAAAGCTGAAAGCCTTTTTACCCTGCTCAGCTAGTTAACTGTGGAGGACAAGAAATGCCAAAATGAGGAATTAATGAATCTTTATTTATTTCTGTATTTCTTCTTTTCTGTATTGATTATACCCGCGCGCGCTTAGCGCAAGCAGGGGGTATTGTTTTCGCTCCTGTCTGTGTTTGTGTCCCTATGATCCATAGCTCGAGCAATTCTACTCCGATTGTGATTAAACTTTGTGGAAATGTTAACAGTTGGGCAATGACATTTTTACCCCAATCGGTCAATGCCCGACTTCACAGTGCAAGATCACTGTTTTAGCCCCATGCGCGGGTGTAGCATCTTTCTGAGTGCCATTCTAGTTTACCATACTGTATTTACTACTTTTTGTATCTATTTATTTCTGCATTTCTTTTTTTTTGTATTTATTTCTGTATTTCTTTGTCCATATGGTAATTAGGAGGCATGGCTTCAGTGGCAGAAGCTAGTTATGATGGGCCCTGTGCAAGATTTTGTACAGGCCCCCTCTCACCCTCAGACGCATGCTCACACACACGCTGCACCATTAGGCCTAGATATTTTACATTTTTACGTGTTGGGTTGAGTTAGGCAATTGAGAAAGTAGGTCAGGGTAGACTTTAGAAGCATGAACAGTGCTCAGCTCGGACAGTGCTCGGTCACAGGAAGGCAAACAAACGGTCACAAAACAACATCCCAACTGGCTTGGCCTATAGCTTGCGTAGGCCTACACAATACAACATGTAAGACCAAAGAGCACAGAAAAGAGGCATGGTTTCACACGGCTGCACACACTGTAGTAGCCTAGGCTATGCATAGGCTACAATGAGTATTCATTTTCACAAGATTTCTATCATGTGGGGATCATAAAAAAATCACTGTAGGCTATATTTGTTATAGTAATCAATTTTCAGATCAAATTTATTGACTAAAATTATTTCATTTACTAAAACACATTCACCCACCCTACTTATAGTTTTGGATCTTGAAAATATTCACACTAAGAAACGAGGCATTACTGTTATCCATAACCAAAATGTTATGATCATGGTTTACTGTTACATACCCCCCCAAACGACCCCCAAAAACTGGATGAAAAAGTTTGGGAACCCCCTGCCATGCACAGATACACTGATAACCTGAGCACGGTATGCAGTATTGTAAAAAGGACAATTGTTTTGTTAAATAAAACATTCTGACCTTTATTATTGGCAATTTTGAACGCGTTTCTACTATTGGAAAAGATGAGAAATTGCATGTATAGTTTGTTCTCCTCCGTTTTGCTGTGCAATATGACGTTTTTTTACTTAATTTTAATTGCCTTATTGTTGATGCCAGGGAGGATGATTGGATGGATATGTGCCAGTCCTGTGCTAATCTTTAGGCCATACTGTTAGCTGTGTCTTAAGTTGGGAGAAAACGTCTGAGTGATGCTAAAGGCTTTCTCATTAGGACACAGAGCTACAGCACAGTTGTCACAGGTTATGTTGCCATGGCGGCTGGGACAACGCAACACCGTAGGCCTGTTTAGTGTGTCAGCTGCACAGAAAACCTTAGAAAGAACATGTAATATAATTTGTGGCCATGGTTGGAGGAGGAATCTCACTTCACCAGCAAACCCATCAACGAGTGTTTGAAACTGCAGCTATGAGAAAAGGTTTGTCTCATCTTTTTCCTAGTCTAGTTGGAACTGGCAAATAACTATTAGAATCGATGCTGGCAGCCAAGCTATGGTTTACATCTCGGTTTCATAACCACAACATACGAATAGGGTAATTGCTCACAGTCACAAAAGCTGCTGCAGTCTCTCTGACTGCTGTGTGCGTGTGTGTGTGTGTGTGTGTGAGAGAGAGAGTGTGAGGCTAAGCCTTACTGGAGCCTTGTTTGTCACAATGTACTTCTAAAACCAGACTGTTTATTAAGATCAGGATAAGCAGCCTTTTCCACAATAAAACATTCTGCCACAGATGGAATTACAACTCCCAAGAAATCCAAGAGCCTTTCAGTCCTCCATGATTTAACTAAAAACAGAGTAACTGAGATTGAGCAGAGAAAGGATCAACAGGCAGGACAATAAACCCATTCAAAAATTTGGATTTTACCTGCTTATAAATGAATTCCTCAGTGTTTACTTTGAAAGGCCCATGCAAGAATAACTTTTGATGAGGCGTGCAGCACAACGGCTCACAAACGGACCAAGTGCTGCTAATATAATGCTGTTTCATGCTAATTATACTGCCTGGCCAAAAAAAAAAGTCGCACACTCTAATATTTAGTTGGACCGGCTTTAGCTTTGATGGCGCGCATTCATCGTGGCATTGTTACGACAACCTTATGCAATGTCACAACATTTATTTCCGTCCAGAGTTGCATTAATTTTTGGCCGAGATCTTGTATTGACGACGGGAGAGTCGAACCACTCCGTAAAGTTTTCTCCAGCACATCCAAAAGACTTTTAAGGTCAGGACTCTGGGGTTGTAGGTCCACTCTGTGCCAAACTGCGGTTAAGGTCAGGACTCTGGTGGCCAATTCAAGTGTGAAAATGATTCCTCATGCTCCCTGAACCACTCTTTCACAATTTGAGCCCGATGAATCTTGGCATTGTTGTCCTGGAATATGCCCATTGATGGGATAACCTGGTCATTCAGTACATTCAGGTACTCAGCTGACTTCATTTTATTGCTGCATAACATTGCTGAGCCTAGACCTGACCAATTGAAGCAACCCCAGATCATAACACTTGCTCCAGAGGCTTGTAAAGGGGGCACTATTCATGGCGGGTGCAACGGAAACTTTTTTTTTTGGCCAGGCAGTGTATGAGTCCCACTGAATCAATTTTTACAGCATTTCCAAAGATCTGTGAAAGGGGAACAATGTATTCAAACACTGGGCTTCAATTTAAACAAATGCATTGTACATTTTTGATTATCCTGAAAAACCCAGCACGAATCTATACTTTATGATAATTTCCCTTCAGAAGGTCCAAACATATCGACTATCGGCTTTATTTATTCATCTGGTTATTGGTCTAGCAAATTACCTCAACAGCAATTCAAGTAATTTCACTGGTACGAAAGCATTACAATAAACTGGCTCTCTTTCACAATGTACACCCTGCAGAAGTGGATCAACTGAGTGGATCTGCTTGTCTAGAGATGAAATCAGGTCTCCATCACTCTGGCCTCTGCATTGGCACTCTGTCATGTGTCTCAAAGCAATCTGAAACGATTTTGGGGTTTGTGTTGACTAGAGGTCACCTTTTGATCAAATCAGAAACATGAAAGGTAGGTGACCTCAACAGTAAAGCTTTTGATATAGTCTTGTATAGGGCTGCAGCTCCCCCCCAAAAATATGGGTTTCTCATTCATGGTCGGACGATATCATCAATAGCTAAATCTTCAGATCATGCCTCTCTTAAACCAGAACTTGGTTTATTTCTGCATTTTCTTGTCCGCCCAGAAAGTTTGGCTTCCTATAGTGTCTTGAACACAATACTTGAGTCACAGAGAAACATTATTTATGCGACATGCTATTTCAGGGAAGCCTAAAAAGCAAATGTGGCTACCACAAAACCATAGAAATATTCAGTGGACCTCAGTGGAAAACTGGACCTCATGTGTTTGCCCAGTCTGTTGCTATGTATCATGTTTCAAAATGTGTTAATTTCTGCTAGAATGTGTGACATATTGTGAGAAACGGAATGCTTTGGTAAAACCAATAAAATGTGTGGAGGAACCACAGGAAAGGTGAATAAGTCCAGCAGTGAAACCAAGGACTATTGAAAAAGTTGTTTTTTTTCCATTGTATGCAGACATGCTCATTTAACTTTAAGAAGATAGCTTTCCAACATTGTGGCTACTTTTCTTGGCGGCCAACTTTTGGCACAGAGTGGACCTACAAGATTTGCTTTACAGTATTACTGTGAGGCCTTTAATTAAAAAAAAAAAGTGTTTCCCCTACCGTTATCTTGGCCGGGCGGCTCGCCCGGCCAAACTCACGTGCCGCCCGGCTTGAGCAAGAGGGAAAATAAATAATTTTAATGAAAAAAATTTTTTTTTTTATATTATTCTTTTTTTTTTAATGTAGCTGCAATATTTCCCTTACCGCAGAATGCGGGAATGATCAAAATAGCATCGGGAAAAACCCTTGCCAAAACAGCTTCGGTTTCCCTAGGCCTAATTAAAATTTTCAATGGCAGCGCTATTATGAGGGTGTAATTATAGTTTCCGCCTCTACGCAAAATGGCGCACTTTCACCGCCCGGCCTGAAAAAAAATCTAGGGGAAACACTGAGCCCTGTTTGCATTTGTCTTGAGCTGCTCATTTGCACAGAATGGCAGCAGCACATCTTCCAAGAGTAGACAGACATTTCAAGAGGAACAAAATATATGGAAAGGCATTGTGCCAATTCCTGGATATGTGTACTATAGCATCATGTAAACATTTGGTCACATCACATTACTGGCCACTTAAAGCTGCAGAAGGCAAGATTATTTTGCTATAATTTCAGTGAAATTATTGAATTTACTCATTACATTCCAGCAGATATCAACAAATCAAGTGTTCTGTGAAGAAATCCAGTTTCTATGTCCTGGGCTCTGTATTAGGCTGTAAAAATATTCCATTCTAACACTAAGAATGGCATATCACAAAATGTTTTTTTTGTTTTTTTTTTGGTTTAAAAGGACAATGTGCACAAACATTAATTATTGGGATAAAAAGATGAGTGCACCAGATTTAGCAGAAAGCTAATTTCCATCTGTAGTCCTATACATAAAGACAGATATAAAAAAGATACAAAATCCAACATCACAACAACACAATTACAAATGCAGTACAGAATAAAATAAATATACAGCAGCATAGTATAAAAAGTGAAGTGCATAATACATTGAATAATCACAATAAAGTGCCAAGTGCCAAAAGCTACACAATTCTATACTAACCATATTGCACAATCCTTCATGGAGCCTAAAATACACTACTTAATTACCTATATTGCACAGTCGATATTCACAGTGAAGGGCTAAAAGCTACACAATCCTATAGGCCCATATTGCACAGTCCCTCATATAGCCTACACTACACTACATGATTATGTATATTGCAAAGTCTATATCCATAGTGGAAGGGCCAAATACACAGTCCTATCCTGACCATATTGCACAATCCTCCTTTCAGCCTGCGCTACACTACACCACACACACCGGACACCTGCGTCCCCCAAGTCGACAGAGCCGAACAACCCGCCATTATACTAAACAGTTATCTATATAGCATGGCCCTATATATCACCGACCCTACCACCTTGCTGCGATCACTGCTGGCAAGATTGGTTACTCAGAATCAATTTTTTTACATCACGGGAGAAACTGTAAAAGTTTGTGATGTTTTTCATAATATCTGGGAGCCTATTCCATTCTTTGATGGCTTTATATGAAAAGGCTGTTTGGGCAAAGGCAGAGCTTCGTTTAGGAACGTTGCAGTCACCCCTAGAGGTGGCCCTCGAGGTTCTGATCATTAACTCAGAACGAGGCTGTACAAATTTCTTTAATGGGGGGGGGGGGCGCATTATGGATTATTTTATGAGCTAGGCGGATATCTGAGAATGTGACTAGGTTGTCAAACCTTAATATGTTATCTTTCACAAGCAGATCGCAGTGGTGGTAGTGTCTGGGTTTTCTGTCCAGGACCTTCAGAGCTTGTCCAGTCTTGTTTGCCTGGGACCAGCAAGACATGCAGTACTTAATATAAGATCATGGCGTTCAGATATGCCTTAGCAGCTTCGGTTGACAGCGAGTTTCTAATGTGTCGAAAGTTTGCAATATTATACTTCAAAATATGACACATCTTTTTGATATGTTTTTTGAAGGTCAGGGTGGAGTCCAGAATGACCCCTAGGTACCTGAACTCCTCAACATTTTTTATCATTTGACCTCCTATGTAAATGTTGGGGCGCACACTTTGATTTTGTTGTTTTGAGAAGTACATCGTCACCGTTTTCTCTGTGTTCAGGGTGAGACATGATAAACTGAGCCACTCTGCTACTTTTTCCAATACTGCTGATAATTTGGCCGCAATTATATCAGCGTTCTTCCCATGTGTATAGATGACCGTATCGTCCGCATACATCAAGACCTCCACGCCATCACAGATGGCAGGGAGGTCGTTGATGTATGCGCTGAACAGTAAAGGGCCTAAAACTGAGCCCTGCGGCACTCCCATGTTACAGGGTCTAAAAGGTGACGTTTTGTCCCTCATCCTGACACATTGAGAACAGTCGGCCAAATACGACTGTAACCATTTGAGGATATTGATAGAAAGTTTAAAATTGGACAACTTAGAGAGAAGCACAGAGTGATTGACAGTATCGAATGCCTTGCGAAGATCTAGAAAAACAGCCCCTACGACCCCTCCTTTGTCAAGATTGGTCTTGATGACCTTGAGAAAGTAGCAACACGCAGTTTCAGTTGAGTGGTTTGCTCTAAAACCAAATTGCATTGGGTGTAGTAGGTTTTCTTTGTCAAAGTGAGCTATAAGCTGCTCAGCAACAATTTTTTCAATAATTTTAGAGGTGACAGGGAGTATGCTAATGGGCCTGTAGTTGCTGACTTCCTTTCGGTCACCTGATTTAAAAATAGGAGTTACAATGGCTGTCTTCAGGGTGGAGGGAAACAGACATTCGTCAAGAGATTGGTTTACAATATGCATTAAAGGAATAGTTAATTCATTTTTACATTTTTTAAAGAGGACTGGATCGAGTCCCCAAGTGTCCTTAGCTCTGGAGTTAGACAGAAACAGGAGGATTTTATTAACCTTAGCTTCATTTACATGAGAGAAGCTCAGCAAGGCCGTAAAAGCTTCATTAGTCAAGGCCATAGAGGTCATGGGAAGCTGGCTATTTGCAAAAGGTTCGCCTAACTCTAAAACTCTTAGCTCGCTCCCTACCTGATAGTTGATTTATACAGCTCCATAGCACTTTGCAGTTCCCTTTGGCCTGCCTTATTACATTTAGGAAGAAGTTTGCTTTGGACTTTCTAAGTTGACTCGTGACCTTGTTTCTGAGGCTTTTAAAAACCAGCCGATCCGTTTCCAGGCCAGATTTAAAGGATTTTTTAAGAGCTGCATCTCTTGCTTTCATTAGACTCCATAGCATCTCATTGAACCACGGCAGGGCCTGCCTACGTTTATGTTTCAAAGGTGCTGTTTTAGTGAATTTGGATAGGAGCTGTGAAATGGCTGTTTTAACAGCCTCACAGGCCTGCTCACAGTTTACTCCATGGGTTATACTTTCCCAGTTTATCAGCTTTATTTAATTCTCTATGTTCTCTAGGTCCTTCTTTGGGATAAAGGAAGTCGGGGTGTTCTCTTTTTTTTATTTTGGGCTCTGTATCGCATCTTACATAGCTGTCGTGACACCAATGTAAGATTATGGTCAGATATGCCCGTAATTAGGTTGTAAGACTTAGATATACGGTCAGATTTTTTCGACGTGTTTTGTCTAGCCAATTTAAATTAAAATCACCCATTAAGAGGACCTCTTTACTGCTACCAGTCTTAAGAATCTCAGACAGATTATCAAAAAACACATCTTTTTAATTGGGTGGCCTATACAATACAATTATATTAAAAGACATTTCAGGGGAGAGAGTGATGGTGACTCCAACACATTCTAGGGTGTTTTTTGGGGAGATCAATCTGTTCACATTGTATATTGCTCTTAACATAGAGCAAAACACCACCACCCTTGCCTTGTGAGCGGTCTCTTCTAAAGGTATTGTAGCCTGGGATATAAAAAACACCAGACGGAGTTGTTGGAGTCAGCCATGTCTCAGATAGTCCTAGATAATCAAGATTTGAATCTAACAAGAGTTTAGATTTGATTTGAATCTAACAAGTGAAGTTGTTCACTTTTAGACACAATACTTCTAACATTAATATGTCCCCCAAATATCCCTTTCGGTTTGACTTTAGGGTCCCAGATAACTTTAGCATGATTAACAGTCTGTAATAGTTTGGTTTGATGTTGTCTTAATATTGCCATGCTAACGGCACTTGGTACATTAGCTAAAGTCAGGGAATTCTTGATGTCCCTTGTTGAGACATCCTTACCAGGTCGATTAAAGTGTCCGCTGGTGACCACTGTTGTGGTTGGCTGTGCTGGATTCAATGGCTGGACTGGTGGATGGTCTAAGTGTTCAGCTGCTAGGCCCCCCTGGGCCGTCGGTGCGGAACCACTGATGTCCGCTGATGTGATTAGCAACGATGGTAGCCGGGCCAACGTTAGCTGTTGTAGCTGTGCAGGCTGTAGTGGCTGGGTTGCCGGGGGTAGCCGTGGTGAGAGTGGTAACCACTTTGTAATGGAACCGGCGCGGAACCAATGGAGACCGCTGTTGTGGTTAGCTTTGCTGGATACAATGGCTGGGCTGGTGGATGGACTAGGTGTTCAGCTGCTAGGCCCCTGGGCCGTCGGCACGGAACCGCTGATGTCAAGTCAAATCAAGTCAAGTCAAGTTTATTTGTATAGCACATTTCATACACAAGGCAGCTCAAAGTGCTTTACATAAGACATAGAAAGACATTATATAAAAAGTAAATTAGAATTGAACAATGTTAATAAGAAGTTAAAACAGTTATAATAAAACGCAATACTGGTTGGGCCCACAAAACAAATACCCCAACAAACACTCCTACCACAAACAGCCTGCTACCTGCCATCTGCTACGCACCATACAGCCTCTCTCTCTGGGTGATATTATACCTGCCAGCTCCGCTGCAGGTGCCTGCCAGCTACGCTGCAGGACTTTTGTAAATATATTATGTGAATAGCAACGATGGTAGCCGGGCTAACGTTAGTTGTTGTAGCTGCCCGGGCCGCAGTGGCTGGGTTGCCGGGGGTAGCCGGTGGTGGGAGTGGTAGCCGCTTAGTAATGGAACTGATGCGGGACCACTGGTGACTGCTGTTGTGGTTAGCCGTGCTGGATGCAATGGCTGAGCTGGTGGATGGTCTAGGTGTTCAGCTGATAGGCCCCCTTGAGCCGTCGGCGCGGAACCGCTGATGTCCGCTGATGTGGTTAGGAACGATGGGAACATTAGCTGTTGTAACGTTAGTTGCGCAGGCCGAGGAGGCTGGGTTGCCGAGGGTAGCAGGTGGGCATGGTAGCCGCTTAGCAATGGTAGCCAAGCTAACCATTTGGAACCATTTGGAAACCAAAAAAAAAAAAAAAAATAAAATAAAAAATACACACGGAAACGAATGAGGAAGTGAAATCTACGTCCATGCAGCACGCATAGCACACATAGCAGGGGACTGATCTCCTCTCTGCACGGCTTCTGCCTCCAGGGCGAGAGGTTAGCTAGCCTGTTTTGGACATGTCGTGCCAGATTTGCCTGCTTTCACCTTTTCACCTGCTTTCATTGTTGTTATGAGCATCTCAAACAAAGTGAGCATAGCAAGTTCTGTCAGGAAACTCTTGCTGCAGCTGACCATCATGCAAACACCTCTAATGAAGTGCCCTTTTAAAACCAAAGAATCAGACCTCCCTTACTGCTCACTGCTGTGCTGCTTCTGTGTTAAAAAGTTTGCGATCATGTTGGCTTTGCCTGCGGCTCATTCGGCCATGTGCTGCTGCTGTGCTATCCCTGGCCTGCCCTTCTTACTCCTGCAAGTATGCCTTTCAGGAAAGTTTTTGCATGGTTGTTCATTGCCTGTCTTTGGAGTTTACTCATGTCAAACGAAGTGACACTAAAATAAGCAGGATCATTTAAAACATGCGGACTAACTATTTAAAGGGATAGTTCGGAATTTTGGACATAATGGGCCCTATCTTACACCCGGCGCAAAGCGGCACTAACCCAAACGCAAGTGTCTTTGCTATCTTACACCCGGCGCTAGGTTCATTATAACGCCTAACGCTTACGTCCTTTAACTACCATGTATTCTTGCGCCATCACAAGTGAACTGGGCGTGTTGGTCTTAAGATGAGGAGTGGCCAGGATTCTTTTTGGCGTATTGCTATCTTGAGCCAGCAGAAAGCGTTTGCGCTAGAACCACCACAAACCTGGTCTAAAGTCATGTCGCAGTTGTTTACATGTTATTTTAACGGCGCATATAAGTGCGTCTACATAGGCGTGTGCACAACGCGCATACCCTCCTGTCTGTTACACACAGGGGCGTGCACAAGCATGACTAAAATATCTAGATCACAATGTGAAATATTATTATTGTGTAGGCTATATCAAAAATGCATAATAATAAAAGGTTCCATAGGTCCACATACCTTTCCCTTGGCGAAGGGAAACGATGCCACATTACATTGCTCTCCATTAAAAAGGAGCTCATAACACCTATATCAAGCTTAATGCGCAAATTGTCATTTACACCTAATGCGTGAATTGTCATTCAATGGAAAACTCGCGCACTGCAATAGACGGACTTTTCAGTTCTGAAAATGCGCTTCAGACGTCATTACAATACAGCTCTGTTTATCTAGGAATACAGCCTGTAAGTAGGCTAAATAGAATGGTTTGTGACTGAAAAAAGTTCAAAACCTTGTCCAGTTGAATATTGCTTTTATTGTTTTTCAAATAGCCTAGGCTACAGCGGATTCGCTGTGCATACATATGTTTTTCTCGATAGCCTATGGTTAAAAAACGGTGCTAAATGTCATCATGTTAACTGAATTGTAACCTTAGCTATTCTTCGTCCTTCATATTTTTTTAAGTACAGTGACAAGGTTTCCATACCCTCACCTTATTAAAACCCCGCTGATTTCACCTGTTATTCCATAACTGAACAAAAGATTTTAAAGAGAACAAAGCGGTTAATTAGAGACAAAATTTGCAGCACGTTACAAAATTTATTTACAATAACGTTATTTATGTTAGTAATCATAATTAGAATGCAGGTAGCCTAATGAACTTCGGATGAAGCTTGAATATGAGTTCATTGCATAATTAAATTCAATTAAATTTTATTTATATAGCGCTTTTCACAGATGACTGTCACAAAGACGCTTTACAGAACAGAAAGGGGAGGAAAGGGGAAATGGGAAATGCCAGCTCTAAACCAGCTCTAAGGCCCCAGATTAGAGATTAGAATTTCAAACGAAATTCGTTAAACAAGCAGGCTAATTTGGCGTTTTCTAAGGTGAGACGGAAGCAATTGGTTGCTTATTCTCAGCTCTTGCAGGTGCTTTTAATGAAATTTAAACCGCATATATTTTGTAAACAGCACTGTCAGGAATTACCGGGAACTCATAATGGTTAGCCCGAATAATATTGATCATAGGCTACTATTGATCCATATAGCCTATTCCTTGATCGCACTAAACACGCACGAGCATGTCTGTTTCGCCATCATAAGCAATCCGCCAAGGTGGAAAAGCAGGCTTTGAAAGGGAATGGGATATAACATTTTGATTGGTTTATTGCATGTCACGCCCAAGACACACCTATAATTAATGAAGAGACTAGGTTCAGGCCAGTTGCACATTGCGCTGTGCTTAGCGCCCAAAAAACACGCCGTTAAAATATCAAAAGTGGACTTGGACACGCCCTAAATGGACTTAGCGCCATGCGCTTAGACCAAGCGCCAAGATCGTCAAGATAGGGCCCAATGTCTCAATTACGACTTACCCATGATGTAGTTGATTGATGGAAACCATTTTCAGCTAATTCCATGCTGTCCATTCTTAAGGACACCCATGATGGCGGCGGAGCGAACGTGGCCATTGCAACTTGTTGCTCTTCTTTGTTGTTGTAGTCGACCAGTGCCGGCACTACATTCGTAGGTAACGTAAAGTATCGCTCCACCGCTGTGCTTCCACAGAGAATATAGGCCAGCACAAAGTAAAGGATTCAACGATACTGCAAAAATTTTGACTTCAAAAATGATGATATAAACACTCAAAATAATTCCGATAGACTGTGGTCGTATTTTATTTGCTTTGGGTGCACTGTGGAGTGTTTAAGCGCATTTGGTAGTGGATGCTACTGGTTACCTTAGAGTTGCGCTAGCATTAGCAACGTGTGTATGTCCAAAAGAAGGGACAGCATGGAATTAGCTGAAAATAGTTTCCATCAATCAACTACATCATGGGTAAGTCGTAATTTCGACATTATGTCCAAAATTCCGAACTATCCCTTTAACCCAACCTCACTCGGTTGTTTCAAGATGTTATCATTTGTTAAGCATTCATTGGATGTGTTTACATAGGCTACTGTGTGTTGCTGACTCCCTCCGGAAGAAGTAGAACGCGACTTTAGTAAACTTACATTGTGGATGTCAGTTGATTAGCTACTCGTTACCTGATTTTACTGCCAGGAGATTCGGAGCGTTCGCTACTGCTAATACATAATTGTGACTAATGGTCTAGCCTATTTTGATTGCAACTTTATACTGCTATTGCCACTAATAACTATTGCTGTGATCCATTCCGGTGTGCACACCAGGTATTGCTCTTGCTCTTTAGCCTGGAGCTAAACTTATTTCTTAGGTCTTCCTTGCTAAAAAAAAAAACAAATAAAAAATTATGGAAACCCACCATTATGTGTTCCACCATCGCAATTTCAAGACGTCGGAAAAATATTAAAGAGTAAGTACACCCATTGTCTCAGCCTGTCCTGACTACTACACAATTTTGAAAAATACTTTGTGGGGTGAGTGAGGGAGAGGGGTGTTGGCGGAGGAGCTGTGTCCATCGTCATTTGCATAAATGAACGTACATTGTACAAATTTTGTATATCTCGGATCAAACTGTCAAACTAGACATTGCACATCAAGATTCAGCAACTGCATGGCCTATTTCTCACCTGAAATATTTTCAGAAACATATTTTAGTGGACAATTTAGGTGGAATAAGTTGAACAGGACGCCACGTTGTTCCGGTTTAAAAGGTAGAGCCGAAACAAAAGTAACGTAGTGGGTCTAACCAATCAGGTGCCAGCTGTTTTCGTTGTGGGCGACAACAATTATCCTTATGATGTAGAGGTACCTCCAAAGAGGTACTCTGACATCACGATTGGGGTGGGGGCAGTGTGGGGGGCAGAAAGGAAATTTCAACTGTTAGGAGCACAAAGACACTTTTCTACCAGTTTCTTATGCTATACAATATTATTTCAGAATTGTTGAAATAACGGAATGCATGAATAAGTTTCATTATAAGGCTTAGAAACACATTTATAGCGAAAAAAAGTGATCTAGGGTGTACTTACCCTTTAAGGTGCTGGGCGCTGTTTGCAGTTTGGTATTCGCCCGCTCGTTCTGGTTTCATGACAACCTAAACTGCATTAGTAGGGTAGGCTATAATTTGTATTTAGCATGGTACATTGCACATTACTATGGTTAGCAGTATTATGTTTGCACATATAGTACCAGTGCATGTTCTATGCAGCTAAAACAAAAAAGCAGTGTTACTAAATAGCTGGAGTTGACAACTAAGCTAATAACCTGCGGGAGCTCATCAGATGGCAAGTTGTGCGTGTTGCAGCCATTTATAAACCCACCATACTCATAGCTCTGCTATAATTTTCCTTAAATTTGCCTTCAAAACGTTGTCCTTTTAATGTTAAATAAAATAAACGCCCCCTTTTCGCAAACAAAATTTTGCATTTGACATGCAAGATGTACAGTTGAAGTCGGAAGTTTACATACACTTAGGTTGAAGTCATTAAAACTCATTTTTAACCACTCCACAGATTTCATGTTAGCAAACTATAGTGTTGGCAAGTCAGTTAGGACATCTACTTTGTGCATGACACAAGCAATGTTTCCACCAATTGTTTACAGACAGATTATTTCACTTTTAATTCACTATATCACAATTCCAGTGGATCAGAAGTTTACATACAGTAAGTTCACTGTGCCTTTAAACAGCTTGGAAAATTCCAAAAAATTATGTCATAGCTTTATAAACTTCTGATAGGCTAATTGACATTTGAGTCAATTGGAGGTGTACGTGTGGATGTATTTTAAAGCCTCATTGCTTGACATCATGGGAAAGTCAAAATAAATAAGCCAAGACCTCGGAAAGAAAATTCTGGACCTCCACAAGTCTGGTTCATCCTTGGGAGCAATTTCCAAACGACATGTTCTGTCTCCTAGAGATGAAAGTGCTTTGGTGCAAAAAGTGCAAATCAATCCCAGAACAACAGCAACGGACCTTGTGAAGATGCTGGAGGGAAGAGGTACAAAAGTATCTATATCCACAGTAAAACGAGTCCTATATCGACATAACCTGAAAGGCTGCTCAGCAATGAAGAAGCCACTACTCCAAAACCGCCATGAAAAAGCCAGACTACAGTTTGCAACTGCACATGTGGACAAAGATCTTACTTTTTGGAGAAATGGTCCTCTGGTCTGATGAAACAAAAATTGAACTGTTTGACCATAATGACTATCGTTATGTTTGGAGGAAAAAGGGTGAGGCTTGCAAGCCAAAGAACACCATCTCAACCGTGAAGCATGGGGGTGGCAGCATCATGTTGTGGGGGTGCTTTGCTGCAGGAGGGACTGGTGCACTTCATAAAATAGATGGCATCATGTGGAAGGAAAATTATGTGAATATATTGAAGCAACATCTCAAGACATCAGCCAGAAAGTTAAAGCTTGGTCGCAAATGGCTCTTCCAAATGGACAATGACCCAAAGCATACTTCCAAAGTTGTGGCAAAATGGTTTAAGGACAAAAAAGTCAAGGTATTGGAGTGGCCATCACAAAGGCATGTGCAAGCAAGGAGGCCTACAAACCTGACTCAGTTACACCAGTTCTGTCAGGAGGAATGGACCAAAATTCCAGCAACTTATTGTGAGAAGCTTGTGGAAGGCTACCCTAAACATTTGACCCAAGGTAAACAATTTAAAGGCAATGCTACCAAATTCTAACAGAGTGTATGTAAACTTCTGACCCACTGGGAACGTGATGAAAGAAATAAAAGCTGACATAAAAAATTCTCTCTATTATACTGACATTTCACATTCTTAAAATAAAGTTGTGATCCTAACTGACCTAAAACAGGGAATGTTTACTTGGATTAAATATCAGGAATTGTGAAAAACTAAGTTTAAATGGATTTGGCTAAGGTGTATGTAAACTTTCGTAAACTTGCGACTTTCGACAACTATGAACAATACAGGAGCTTGCATTTTGTTTTCAACATGCAATTTTATTACCACTGTAGTCAGGGTTTGAATCTGTAAAATGTTGTTGGCCGGGGGGGGTCCTTAAACTAAAATGTGTAAGCGATTGCTATACATTTGCCGCAGGCAGGCACACACAATCCAATCTTACCATTCCTTTTCATTTATTATAAAGCGCTTTAATCCATATAACAACACTCACTCTTTGGGACGAGCAAAAGCCACGTTTATTCAAAAAGAGGCTAAAACACATTACAGTTATGCGCGTAAGCATATTACTGACGTTTTTCTTTCCCATATCATTCCGTGTGTTTGTTACTAGGAAACGCAACCTTCAATGCTTAACATTAACCCATGTCCTTTCAAAAATATAGCCTATTAATTTTGCCGTATGTAGCCTATGCAATATGTCACGTTTAGACTATAGGCCTAATTATAATAATGTTCATACAGTTGAATGCATCTGGCAAAAAATAAATAATAAAAATGGTTGGCTCTACTATGAGGTGGTAAACCTGGCGGCATGCCCCCCCGGGAGAAATCTTTGTAAATTTGAACAGTTAAATGCATCAATCTGGTGCACTTTCAGAGGAAAATTAAGATGCTAGATCAGTGATGAATTGTGTGCTCTTGTAAACAATCCAAAAACCCAACAATTTGTAAGACGCTTGACACTTGAGCCATCAAATAAATTACATAAAAGCTGTCACGTTTGTTGTACTGGTTTATTTAACTCCTTTGCGTAGAAGGTGACGCCGGTGGAAGCTTTTTGCTCAACTGAGACATTCGTTGCTACTGCATTAATACATTAAGAATTGATGATAACCTACTATAAGCTGCAATCCCTTAAGAGATCGGATTTATAAACTTCCAATTCCCCAAACATATCAGGTTAGTCACTTTAAAAGATTTCAATAGCCTGGGAACATGGCTCTTGTCTCCTCCAGCCCCCTAGATGTACTGCCCACCTCCATGCTAAAACAGGTTATGCCCACTGTTGGCCCCAATCTAGTTGCCATCATTAACATGTCCATAGCGTCTGGCACAGTCCCATCCTCTTTTAAGCAGGCGGCCGTTCAGCCCCTCCTTAAAAAGCCCAACCTAGATCCCTCTTTGCCCCAAACCTATAGACCCATCTCCAAACTTCCTTTTGTCTAAGATGTTAGAGAAGGTGGTAGCCACCCAGCTCATCTCCCATCTTACAACCCACAACATCTCAGACAAATTTCAATCCGGTTTCCGTAAGGGACACTCCACTGAAACGGCCCTCCTCAGAGTATCCAATAACATCATGCTCTCATCTGACGCTGGTGAATGCTCAGTCCTGGTCCTGCTAGATCTCAGTGCCGCATTTGACACGGTAGACCACTCCATCCTGTTAGACAGGCTCAGGGACTGGGTGGGCATCTCCGGGAGCGCCATTAAATGGTTTGCCTCCTACCTTGTAGATAGAAGTTTCTCTGTGGCTGTAGGCCCTTTTAAATCTGACCCCACTCCCCTTTCATGTGGTCTGCCACAGGGATCTGTGCTGGCCCCTATCCTGTTTGCCCTGTACATGCTTCCTCTAGGCCTGTTGATCAGCAAATTCAAGGGTATTTCCTACCACTTTTACGCGGACGACATCCAGCTGCATTTCTCCTGCAAGCCAGACAAATTAGAACAACTGAGCATCCTCCAGGAATGTCTATCCGCCATTGAGTCCTGGTTGGGGAGTAACTTCCTACAACTCAATGGAGCAAAGACAGAGGTGCTAATTGTAGCTGCCCAACCAGTCGCTGCCAGGGTTGCTGTCCACCTGGGGTCCCTTGAGGGAAATGTCCGTCCTCACCTGAGGAATCTGGGTGTCATCTTTGACCAGTCTATGCTTTTGGACAAACATTTACTAAACCTGACTCGCACCTGTTTTTTTCACCTTAGAAATATCGCAAAACTCCGGTCCATCATATCCCACACTGAATTAGAAATGTCTGTTCATGCTTTCATCTCATCTAGACTTGATTACTGTAATTCTCTGTTTACCTGCCTCAACAAATCATCTGTCGACAAACTCCAACTTGTCCAAAATGCCGCTGCTAGACTGCTGACCAGGCCCAATAAATCATGCCATATCACCCCCATCCTCGCCGCCCTGCACTGGCTCCCTCTGCAGTTCAGGATACAGTTCAAGGTTCTGGTTCTCACCCATCGTGCATGTCATGGTCTAGCCCCAGCCTACATCATGGACCTCATCCGCCCCTACACCAACAGCCGGTCATTACGATCAGCCGACCAGGAGCTCCTGATGGTGCCCAGGACCAGGCTGAAGACGAAAGGTGACCGAGCCTTTGGGGTGGCGGCCCCTAGGCTCTGGAATGCACTCCCCCTGGACCTAAGAAACATTCCATCAGAGACTCTTTTTAAAAAACAGCTGAAGACGCACCTGTTTAGGCAGGCGTTCGGACCTTCATAGGCTCTCACCGACTGACTGTTATTGTTTTATTCCTGTTTTAATATGTTTTTATTTTTATACTCATGGTTTGTAAAGCACCCTGTGCATCCGTGCTGGGAAGGGCGCTATATAAATAAAATTTACTTACTTACTTACTTACTACCCTACTCTGCAGACAATGTAGCTTAGGCCTACTGCAAACACTTTTAATAAAAATAATAAGAATCTGTGGTAGGCTACTTTCTTAGTAGTATCTATTGTTTTCTTTCTGGCTAAGATTCCTGGGAAATATGCGTTGTCCAATTAAGCTTGTTAGCCAACGTTAGTTTTGCCAGAGAAACGTCAGTTAGCCGCTAGTCAGGAAGCAGGTACAAGCTAGGCTACTACAAAGTGAATCAACATGCCTTATACATTCATTGCACTACAGAAAACTAAACTAAACCTAGCTACATGGTCCAGTACCAAAAGATTTCCCGCAGGCAATGTTAGGCTACACTACCGGAAATAAAACTGCGAAGGAATTATGCTGTGTTTATGAAGTCCGCAGCTCTTAGCCCAGACATGAAAGCTTGGATTTAGGCCTACGCATCCGACAAGCCAGTGTTGAATAGCCTAAGGTTAAATGTATATTTATAGAATACTAATACGCCTATTTTACAACTGTATTTCCATATTTTACTTATTCAAACGATTTAGGCTGGACTACCTATTTAGGCTGTATGTATTTCTTTCAGCTACAATGTGTTTGCGTCTAGTCTATTGTGCATGCATGTCTCCATATAGACTTGGTTCATTAATTTACATGCTTCTTCATGATCCAAAGTTCAGGTGGTTCTGTTCATTGTATTTCATTAGACATTAAATACAGCTCATCTACAAACTCTTTTAATGTAATTGTGGGTTATCGGTAATAGGAGAAATTCTCATTCTCATCAGTACAGGGCATTATAGATACACAAATGTCTGCATGCATTTATTTGGAATGCATGTATTCTGTATGCATGTCTCTCTCTATGTCATTATCTTCATGCATTATTCATCATTAGTTAGCTACCAAAAATAAGTGATATCTGATCAAAAACGTCTCTGACATAAAAAAATTTAAAAAACGAAGTTACTCACGCATAGCTAATAGAGCGCTGTCCATAAGTCCTAAATTTCAATTTGCAAAAACTAGGCCTGCCTTTAAAAGTATTGATATCAAAATGTGGCCAAGTTACAACTAACAATATTGCCTATCGTAGCTCACATTAAATAAACTAGCTCCATTCCAAAGCAGTGCTTTCCTAAATTATTTAATGCAACTTGGCCCTGTGTTTCTTCATCTTATCTCAAGAGAATGTGGTCAATGAAACTATGTTCCACATCAAACTGCAAAATGAGAATAATTTATAGTGGAAATACTCTGATTCAGATGTGTTGCACTTAGAAATTAAACAGAAAAATTACTACACTCTTTTTAAAAAACACAACAGGTGGAACTGCACATGGTTGCTGAAGGAGCAACAGCTCAAGGCAACAGCTCAAGGCTACAGCTGCATCGGGAACTGGGGGGGAGAAAGAATGGAATGATAAGCTCAACGAAACAACAAAACAATATAGCAAATGCTTAAAAATCACTGAAATCAAGAAAATGGTTAAGCCAGAAAGGACAGAAAAGACAGCTAAAACAAGTCACTCAAATCCATCGGACTTGTCAATAATTATGGAAAGCCTGGAAGGTATCAAGATCCAACTGAAAGACATAATGCAGGAGTTACAAGATCTTAAAGAAGAAAATATCAAGAAAGACCAACGAATAAAGGCTCTAACATACAGAGTGGAGGAGCTTGAACAGCAAGGGAAGCTTAATGATGTGATCATCACAGGGCTCAGAATCAAACCAAGGAACTATGCCAGGGCGACGAGGTCCCACGATGAGACAGACGAGGCAGACATTCAATCTGTGGAAATACAGGTGTGGAATTTTCTTGACTCCAAAAAAATCGATATGGATCTTACAAACGTGGATTCTTGTTATCTGCTGCCCAAGAGAAAAACTAACGAAGGCAGGGAAAACGAAACCCGCGCCGTGGTGCTGAGATTCATAAGTAGGAAATACAAAGTTGCTCTACTGAAACAGGGTAAAAATCTGAAAGGATCCAACGTGTTCATCAATGAAAATCTCACCAAAGTAAACGCCACCATCGCTTGGAAAGCGCGTCAATTGAAGAAAGGGGAAAAACTACAGAACACCTGGACGGCAAACTGCAAAGTTTTTATCAAACCAAATGGGTCTTCAGAAAACACCAGACCGGTGCTGATCAGGGCGCTGGAGGAGCTGGAGAAATATGAATAGTAAGGTACGTGAAAACAATGTGAAAACGCCATGAACTCAGTACAAACAAAAAGTAAAACTTCACGGATTAAAATGAATGAATTGATGGATAAAATTGCTGACTATGAAAAAGGGAGTATGATATCTAACCAGAACCCAAGATCAAAAGCCCCGAATGAAGAAGTGGATCCAGACAGACACTTTTATTATAATGAAACAAACAAATGTGGATATTACTTGGAAGACCAATTCAATAAGAACATTAGTATGGGTGGAAAGCTGTCAATAATCCACTTCAACAGCAGGAGTCTATACGCAAACTTTGAACAGATACAGGAGTATCTATGTACATTTGCCAAACCATTTAACATCATTGCGGTGTCGGAAACTTGGATTAACGTTGAGAAATGCATGGATTTCCACCTGGAAGGGTATAATTTTGTGTGTAAGAACAGAATCAACAAATCTGGTGGAGGGGTTGCACTGTTTATTGAGGAGAGCATAAATTTTGAGATACTGGAAAGCTTGTCAATTGTCGTTGAAAATGTAATGGAGTGTGCAACAATTGAATTCTCAGCGCCAAAAGGTAAAAAAACTGTTATATGCAATGTTTACAGAGCTCCCAGCTCAAAAATAGACATATTCAAAAATTGTATGGGAGAAATATTATCAAAAATGAATCAATCAAATGTTTTTATATGTGGTGACTTTAACGTAGACATATTAAATCCTAACGATAATAAATTGATTGAGGACTTCGTTAACACAATGTATGCGTGGGGAATGCGACCACTAATCACCCAGCCAAGCAGAATCACTAAACATAGTGCCACACTAATTGACAACATCTATACAAATATACTGGACACAGTAATAACAAGTGGTATTTTGATAAATGATATCTCTGATCACCTTCCAGTCTTCGCTATCTGTGACTGGAAACACACTTTGGATCAGAATCCAGTGACAAAAATCTTAAAAAGAATTAGAAAAGAAAAGAGACTCAAAGATTTTGAACAAGATATGATAAAGCAAAAGTGGAATGATGTATTGAATGAAAGAGACACAAACAAAGCGTATGAGGCCTTCTTAAACACAATAAATTCAATATATGACAAGCACTGCCCGGTAGTCAAAAATTCTAGAAAAGGCAAAAAAATCAAAGAAATAAGGCCATGGATTACCAAGAACATAGAAAACGCCTGTAGAAAAAAAAACAGCTTATATAAACAGTTTTTAAAGGAAAGGAGTGAACAATCATATGCAAAGTACAAACGTTGCAGAAACAGAGTGACTGATCAGTTGAGGAAACACAAAAAAGAGTATTATGATAAGTTACTATCAGAAAATAGAAACTACACCAGAAATCTCTGGAAAATAATTAATTCCGTCTCTGGGCGTAAGGTCAAGAGGACATTCTCGGATCATTTCAATATAAACAACAAGAGGGAAGAAGAAAAAAAGTCGACATTAGACAATTTCAACAAATACTTTGTTAGTGTTGGTCCGGAGCTAGCCAAGGCCATTCCTTCCTCACTCCTGCAGTGGGATCACTTTGATAGGGGCAGTGAGACAAAACAAGAGTCATTATTTTTATATCCTGTTACACAAAATGAAATTAAAGCAATACTGAGAGACTGCACAGCTAAGACATCCACTGACGTAGATCAGATAGACATGACATTGTTAAAAAGGATATCAAAGGCGATCATACCTCCACTAACACATATATGTAACCTATCGTTCTGTAATGGCGTGTTTCCAGACAAAATGAAGATAGCAAAAGTTCTTCCTTTATACAAAAGTGGAGACAAACAGGAGTTTTCAAATTATCGTCCTGTTTCAATTTTACCTCAGTGCTCAAAAATTATTGAAAAGCTCTTTAATGTCAGATTAGATAATTTCATTGATAAACACAAACTGTTATGTGACAACCAATACGGGTTCAGGAAAAAACATTCAACAGCACTGGCCCTAACAGAATCCATAGAATTTATCAAAGACGCGCTAGACCGGAAACTATTCACCATAGGCATCTTCATTGACTTGAAAAAAGCTTTTGACACGATAAACCACAACATATTGATGGAAAAATTGTACAGATATGGAGTTAGAGGAATCGCATTACAATGGATAAAGAGTTACCTATCAAATAGAGTTAAATTTGTTCAGATAGGGGACAACATATCATCATGCCTGGATATCACCTGTGGGGTCACACAGGGTTCAGTCCTAGGACCAAAATTATTTTTACTATATATTAATGACATAGTCAAAGTATCTGACGTTTTAAAATTAATTTTATTCGCGGACGACACAAATATCCTATGTTCTGGAATTGATCTTAATCAAATGGTCACATCAGTTAACAATGAAATGTCAAAGCTTCACACGTGGTTTAATATTAATAAACTATCATTAAACCTTTCAAAGACAAAATTTATATTATTTGGGAAAAGAGGCCTGAAAGAAAACATAAACTTAAAGGTCAATGGTATCAACATTGAACGAGTGAACGAACACAAGATTCTGGGGGTTACGGTAGATAGCCTCCTGACATGGAAACCACATGTGAAGCTAGTTCAATGTAAATTGGCCAAAAGCGTGTCTATTTTGTGGAAAATGCAGAAACTACTCAATCAACATTCACTTAAGACAATTTACTCGGCACTCATAACACCTCACCTACACTACTGTGTTGAAGTGTGGGGACACACCTATAAAGACACTATAGAGCCACTGTTCAAACTCCAAAAAAGGGCAATGAGAGTTGTATATAGTGTCCCATATAGAGACCACACAAATGATTTGTTTATTAAGGCAAAGTTTCTCAAGTGGCAGGATATAATTAAATATAATACTGTACAAATATTATTCTTAGCCTCCAAAAATCTCTTACCCGTAAATATACAGAAACTGTTTCTAAAGAGAGATGACATACATAACCTAAGAGGAAATATGATTTATAAACAAAAATCTATAAAGTCAACACTCAGAGGTCATTCATTATCCATTGTGGGGGTTAAGCTTTGGAACAGTTTACATGATGAGATTAAAATGTCTACAAATTTAAAGACCTTCAAGTGTAAGATAAGATGCAAGATGGTAGAAAATTATCAAGTTTAAAAAATAGGGGGTTATCATGAAATGAAAACAATGTCATGATGTACTTTACTTTACTTTTTACAAAAAAAAAAAAAAAAAAAACCATAGCAAGCGGTTTACACAGGATCCTGGACCTTGCAACAAAAGACAACAGACATTGGTCGCACAAACTCTCAGGATGGAGCTTCTAAACTGGTCATTTAACGCTATTGACAAAATATTCTCGACAAGGCGTGAGGGCACTGGCGAGCCGTCATGTCCAGATGGGACCTTTCTGGCAGGGTACACCATGGATGGGTGGGACAAATGGCGTGTAGTGTGTCTGGCAGTACTAGATATAGAAGATGTGGAAGATGTGTACCTGTTTGGATTCATGATGGTTGGACTAATCGGCCTAGGATTTGGCCAGTACTTGATGTACCGACAGCTGAGAAAAAAGGGGTTTGACGTCTCTGGAAACAGGGAATTACTGACCATACTGAGAAATTTGAGATCGGACATCAACAAAATCAAGGGAAAAATAGCCATAATGCAGGCAGAAACCACCAAGCCTCCGGAGGACAGTGCAGAAAATAGTGAGGGGTAATGAACTCCGAGATCTGGCAATCATACCTACTCAGGCATAATGCACGGAATTTACAGGGGACAACAGAACATCATAAAAACGTAGAAACGGACACTTTTAATTTGGACATTAGCTGAACAATATTTGGGAATGTCTGACGTTGAAATGAAACAAATTGTTTTGACCAATGTATGACATGTACATTTAAACCTACTTATTTGGACTTTAATAATCTGGTTTGTTTTACTTTAGAGTATTTTATTTTATTTTATTTTATTTTTCTTCTTGATCAGTTTCGCTATAAAGAAAATTCAGCTATGCTGTTGTGATACTAAAAATATCTGTTTTAATCAAATGTATAATATGAACATTTAAAATCGTGAGGGAATTGGGGCGGGACTTGATAAGCAGGCTGCTTTTTTCCCGTATCCCTTTTCGGCAGGAAATGTATTTGTTAAATGCATATTTCAGAAATGTGATGCAATGTGACTATACACATGCCGAAATAAACAAATAAATACACTATAGGGCATGTTTGAACAATTGTCTGCATCCACTGCTTTGGGTCTATGAAAAGCACAGAATGAATAAAATGTATTATTATTATTATGTAATTATTGGTTTATTTATTTGGATTTCTATCAAAACCTGTGTGGTCCTACAGAGCATAGATATCCTTGTGTTCACAAAATTCTGTTCGCAAATATCATAACTATTATTATGTTAAGGAAATTAGTACTATTACTTATTTGCTATCATCTGACCCACAAACATTTCTGGATATGTTTGTAAAAATACTATATGTACGCTATTTTCTCTGTAAAAATATTACAAATTTTTATCTGCATTTATTTATTCATCCTCCCTTTCTCTATTGTATTGAGTACCGCTAGCACTTTGGCTCTATTCCCCGCACATTTTCTTAATTTTTGGGACCGAAAAAAATTATCCAGGCGTAGAAATGTCCGGTTAGGGTTCTAGTTGGAGCAACTGGCTAAAATTAGTAACGTTAGCTAGGCAATCACGGTAGCAAGCCAACTTATATGGCCAGCCAGCAAGGATGACTTTAAGGAAGTTGAATAACTGTTAAATTAAAAGGGCTTGCCATAAGCTACCATTCGCTTGAGCTATCGTTAGCTTGCTAGCTAGCTAACCCAGCATTGCTAAGCAATGGTAATGTTCATGGCAGGGGAGTATGGCGATTGCGTACGGGAGGGGGTGGAATAGCTAAATTAATATCTAAATTGTTAAGGTTATACAGATACGGAACAATTGATTTCATATACTTAACCCACAGTTTGGCTGCTTGCTCTGAGACACTGGGCCTGTATTGTAGCTGCAACATCCCCTGCTGTCTCATCTCACAAAACAGTATTTTTTTTGTAGTAGACACATCATAGCTCGCTCCAAAATGAATATGTGATGACAAACATGTTGAAGATGAGCGAGTAAGGCAGTAAATTTATTAGGCTATGCTACGAACTGCGTCCGCAAAACAACAGCTTGTAGGCTACTAAGGGATGTTCTCCATCGACTTCCACTCAAAAATAAAGCGTGTCTCCCTGTCCCAAGCATAGACTGTATAAAGGTCCCAAGACGCCAGGGCGCGTTTTAGACCAATGATTGTTGTCTCCCCCTTCTGGTCCCGCCCCTCCGAGTGAGGGCAGTGAGAACCCTATAGAACCTATCTTTAGCAGTGCCCCCAGGACTCAACCTGTCCCTCTGATTGGTCCTGAACAAATGTTAATACGGCTGTCCAAATGACACAATAACTTAAAGAGATACTGCAGAGCCTTTTCTAAGGCCATTTTTACAGCTTCAATTTGAACTGGAACTCGTGAGTAGGTGTGGTCATATGACGATGGTGCGACATAGTCATATTATGAATATTCATACGGTCAAAGAGTGAAAGGGTGTGTCTTGGTGAACTGACTCAGGCCCACTGAACTCGGCCCCCTTCCTGCTCTCTCCTCACAAGTAAACAAACAACAAAATGGCGAGCGACAAGAGTGACAGCAGTACTGCAGGGAGTTTTGAGGTGGAGGAGTTTGAAAGGATTCCTTCATGGTGGAAGACTCTCCGCGCGAAGATGTTGCTCGGGCAATACAGCCGTATGCATTCGAGTCACTGGCAGCAGCAGCCGCCGCCCCGGCTATATTGGTTGAGCGATGTCTTTGCGATCGAGGAGAGGACCGGGGATGTAACCGAATGGTAGAGCTAACATTACCTAGCTAAGTTAGCTTGTTTGTCTGCCTAAAGTAACGTTACTATTAAATACATTCAAATACACAGCAAAACCCAGTCACACAGTAACGTTAGTATATTGAACATGGCTGGTTGTAGCGCCCAGCTCCACTTGGTCCGGAGAGAATTGTTATCATTTATTAGCTAACATTATTCATAAATGATAGCGATAATTAGCTAGCTAGCTAAGTTACCAGTTATCTGACTCCTTGCCATAATGCAGGCAAATTAGCTAAAGATACCAAAGTAAGACGTTGTAGATGAATAACTCTATGGCTACGTTCACACTGGAGGTAAAAAGTGGCCCAGATCCAATTTTTTCCTCTAATGTGACACAGATCAGATTTTTTTATGGAAGTGTGAACAGCGAAAATCACATTGAATCTGACATTTCCAATTCTCTTTTGGGACACTTTTGAATGTGTTATTAGATGCCGATACATAACCGATTGTGTCAAAGCGACAGCATTCTGTCAGATCGGAATTAATGTGACTTTTTACGTAATTTTTTACGTCAATGTGCAAAGCTGTGGATTTTTTTTGGGCACAAACGATATACCCCATAATAAGTCGGAAGTAGGCAACGTTTTTATATCATTCGCGGACAGCTGCGTTAACCGTTTTGTGATTTAAAATAATGTTAGAACTGTCCATATTATTGTCTTGGTTTGTTGCACGGTATTCATTATTCACGGTTTTCTCATGTAGCTGCTTACAGAACGTTATGGTTGTCAGTCCAATAATGTGTCAATAGTTTAATCTAAGGGTGCGCAGTGATGTTAGACATGAAGTTGAACAGATGTGTCGTGTGATAGATTTTTTATATTGTGTAATTTAACATGACTGGAACGCTGTATTGACCAATCTGCATCCCGGAACTATCCGTTTTATAAATGTTATATCAACTGGTCTCACTAGCCAAACGGCCGAGCGCTCCATTTTCTTAACTCGCCCGTCCTCAGAATCACTCGCCCAGGTGAGTGGGCGAGGTTAATTTCATGCCTTGCTTGAGTTTCACTGAAACCGCCCATGTCACGGTCCCCCCATTCCTGGCTCCGATCTCGCATTCACAAGTCCCTCTGCACAGAAGTAGCATCCATGGCAGCACAAAAAGCTAGTAAAAACCTTGGCTTTTTTCCCGTCTCCTCACCCTTATCATTAGCTCCACTGCACATGAACTTTAAAATTAACGCAGAAGCTGTGACTTTGATGACTTCCTTTTTGTTGTTGTTTATTTCTGCAGGCTGTATAACAGGCACTATGTCTTTTGTTTTTGTTAATTTGCACGGGTCATTTGAGGAGAGCAATCGGTTCACATTGGACTCAGATATGGGCCACATTAAAAAATTAATGTGAACAGCCAAACAAAAAAAATCGGATCTGAGCAATAAATCGGAATTGTGCACTAAGGCCTGCAGTGTGAACGTAGCCTTTGTAGCTTGATATAAGTCGTAATATTCACGTTAGCAGAAATACAAAGCAAATTACTGACGTATAGAATTCTAATTGAGTATTGAACTTAATTAATTCTGAATAAAAGTGACCAAAACTCACTACAGCACAAATAAATCATGGCCAGTGTGATACAGTGACTAGCATCACAGCGAGGGATGCTATAGCAGGCAAAAACAGGAAGAAGCTTTTTTAAGCTTTTTTCACCACATCTATTAAATGTATTGTGGTTAGGTTGATAGTAATCTATAAGCGTATTTATAGTGTAGTTCTATGACAATTCATGCAATGCACAGATATGCGCCATCATGGCTTGGATAAATACTCGATTCTGATTGGTTGACAGCCGTGGTTTAAATGCTTGTATATGAACGGTCATCCGGGTCACAGGTTTCATCACCATTGTAAATTAATGCGCTGCTAATTCAGAGTCCAAAATGTTCAATAAAATAAGTGGAATAAATAAAGTGAATTGATGGAGTAAAATAAGCAGAATGTAGCCTACCTACTTTCTTTCCCTCAGTGACTAACGTTATCGGACGGCAGACGGCTACGCCGTCTCTCAGAGTTACTCTCGTAACTTTAACTTGGGCAACTGCTTAGCTGCCTACAATAAACTTTTGTCATTGTTTTTAAGATAATGCAAATGCAATACATGGTTAGGTAACTAACGTATCTAGGCATAGTTACATTATCACGGAGTTAGCAAAGCAGTTTAGTGTTTCATCTTTTTTTACTGCGAGCCATAACGTTAGATTCATCTCTTCTATAAGTTACCATAGCAACAGCATACAGCTGACTTATAAACCGGTAAATAACATTAATCTGCAGATAAACAAAGTTTGTATTCGGCAAATATTTTAGTTACAACAACTTTAATCTGGCAAAACATTTTTGTGGTTAGAGGTGCAGTATTTATTAAGTTTGGAAATACAAATCATGTAGCCTAGGCTAAATTAACATCAGTAACATGTGGACTGCTTGTGAATGTCACTTCACAAAGCACGTTAATCTGTATAGGCTATATAAAACTTTTTATCCAGCAAAATTTCTTAGATAAGTTACATCTAACAAACTCAGTAGTATTTTTCAGATGTTCCCAATACATATCATGATGCGAATCTGAAATGTAGGCTAGCCTGCACGTTAGGCTATTTAAATAGGCTAGCCTACACTGCATCGTCTGCGTGACCAAACCATTTTTAAAAAGCAAGACAGAGAGGGAGCCAGGGTAACATTAAATCTGATTGAGTTATGGTTTCATACAATTTTCTTCAATAATGTAATGACAAAAATAACCAAATAAAACCAAGAAGGAACTATTTTTTCCTTATAGAATCTATTGTTTTCAGAACTAACAACGAGAAATAGAACTAGTAACCAGAAATAGAATTAACGACGAGATGTTTTTGGTTCAAAATAGAACTGCTTGACAACGCAAAAACATGTCAAAAGGCCCGCGGAAGGATATTTCAATTTCAGCTGATTAAGTTGATAAAAATCTATTAAAGTGACTACTGTATATATAATCAGATCAAAAACGTCTACGACGTAAAAAAAAAGCCAAGTTACTCACGCATAGCCTACATAGCGCTGTCCATAAGTTCTTAATTCCAACTTGCAAAAACTAGGCCTGCCTTTAAAAGTCTTGATATCAAAATGTGGCCAAGTTACAACTACCAATATTGCCTATCGTAGCTCACACTAAATAAACTAGCTCTATTCCAAAGCAATGCTATCAAAACTTTCCTAAATTATTTAATGCAACTTGGCCCTGTGTTTCTTCATCTTTGCATGTGAAGAGATTGTGCCTCATGGAACAACATATGATTTCAATGAATGTTTTTAACAGTTGATGAATAATTACACTCCAGAAAGGATATGGTTGTACTTTGTTGGCAAGTTTACTTTAGAAAATGTACAGGTTTTAAAATGTTAACTGCTGCTACAGCATTCTTTACAATTCACAAACAGACATTTATATGAAGAAACATCATGTACAATAGAGAAATGGGTGATGAATAAATAAATGCAGATAAAAATGATGCATACATAATTATAATTATAATAATTATAATAATAACAATACATTTTATTCATTCTGTGCTTTTCATAGACCCAAAGCAGTGGATGCAGACAATTGTTCAAACATGCCCTATAGTGTAGTAATCTTTCTGTTTAATTTCTAAGTGTAACACATCTGAATCAGAGTATTTCCACTATAAATTATTTTCATTTTGCAGTTTGATGTGGCACATACAGTTTCATTGACCACATTCTCTTGAGATGGTAAGATGAAGAAACACAGGGCCAAGTTGCATTAAATAATTTAGGAAAGTTTGGATAGCATTGCTTTGGAATAGAGCTAGTTTATTTAGTGTGAGCTATGATAGGCAATATTGGTAGTTGTAACTTGGCCACATTTTGATATCAAGACTTTTAAAGGCAGGCCTAGTTTTTGAAAGTTGGAATTAAGAACTTATGGACAGCGCTATGTAGGCTATGCGTGAGTAACTTGGCTTTTTTTTTTACGTCGTAGACATTTTTGATCTGATATCACTCATTTTTTATAGCTAACTAATGATGAATAATGCATGAAGATAAACACAGAGAGAGACTTGCATTCCAAAGAAATGTATGCAGACATTCGCTTAACCATAACGCCCTCTATTGACAAGAATGAGAACAGTTATCCTATTACAGACAGCACACAATTACATTAAAAGAGTTTGTAGATGAGCAGTATTTAATGTGTAATGAAATACAATGAACAGAACCACCTGAGCTATGGATCATGAAGAAGCATGTAAATTAATGAACCAAGTCTACATGGAGACATACATGCACAATGGGCTAGACGCAAACACATTCTAGCTGAAAGACATACAGCCTAAATAGCCAGTACAGCCTAAATAGTTTGCATCAGTAAAATATGTAAATACAGTTTTAAAATAGGGCTATTAGTATTCTATGAAATACATTTACAAGTGAAACATTGAACAGTTAATATTGTAAACCTCTTTTGCCTTTGCAATAAAAATACGTTAATGTGTCAATGGGAAAATAATAACAGTCTAAGAAATGAAAAGTACTTAACAGTTGCACATTATTTTTGTGGAAAATACACGTGCCCTGCTGGGCTCGAACCCACTACCCACTGTGTGAGAGACTGCAGTTTTAACCACTAAGCGACACTACCTTCTTGGAAAGCATGAAGCCATTAGCTATATTAACATTAAAAAACATTAGTATGAAGCGTTTTTATTGAACGATAAGCTTGATGAGCAGGTATATGGACCATACCCTCAAATAATAATTCTCCCCATTGGATAACATCGCGACGGAGGCAGGCAGTTTGGCAGGAAAATGGGAAGAAGAAGAAGAAGCGGAAGAGGAAGGAGAAAAATGGCAAAATAACCCAAGTTTGGGGCTTTATTGTGTGGATGTGTGAAGTTGTATCTGAATGCTGTGTGGTTACATGAGGTCAGAACATACAGAAGTTAATGTTTTTAAGGGCTGAGAGTATGGTCATTGTGGTTACTTCTGTAGGAAACCCTGAAAAGTGCCAAACTCTCGGTGCTGTATAGGTATGGGGCATGCCCCACCAAGTCGTAACTTGGCGGATGGCATACCTGCCATCCCAATCATTGTTGGTAACCATGGTAAAAGAGATATAAACCACTCCATGCCAGTGTATATATACAGAATATATGGCACTCCAGGGTGGTTAATCACCACCCCTGTCGGTATCAAACAAGCCTCAAACCATCACTCTGCTGCCAGATATGCAGTAGATATGGATGGATCACTTTAAGGGTGGTTTCTCCTGACAAATTTTCCTATTGAACTCTATGGGAAAATAAGTCAGGGGAAGAAACCCTTCAAGTTATCCATCCATATCTACTGTATTTCTGGCAGCAGTGATGAATTAAGGCTTGTTTTATACTACAGACCCTTGATGACTGAGCTATTTAGCCAACCATGTGTTTCCATACTGTTCCAGTGTAATTCATTCCATTCAAATGCAGAGACGTTATAGTATCGTAAGAGTACCAGAAAATAAGATATCAAGAGTCTTTTGATGTTGTTGGGTCACAGACATCAGGAAGTCATGGCATGCAAAGGATATGCGACCAAATATTAAAAATGATTACTTTATTCTACATTATGTGAAACTGTTTCTTTAAAACAGTAAAGGCACATTTAAAGGCAGTCAACTTAGTGTATGTAAACTTCTGACCCACTGGAATTGTGATAATTAAAATTAAAAATTAAAAGTGAAATCATCTATCTGTAAACAATTTTTGGAAAAATGACTTGTGTCATGCACAAAGTAGATGTCCTAACTGACTTGCCAACACTACAGTTTGCTAACATGAAATCTGTGGAGTGTTTATAAATTAGTTTTAATGACTTCAACCTAAGTGAATGTAAACTTCCAACTTCAACTGTAAAGCTAAAAGCAAGGGGCATAGACCAGGCTTAGTTTGTAAACTTCCAACTTCAACTGTAAAGCTAAAAGCAAGGGGCATAGACCAGGCTTAGTTTTTGACACTCACTTCCTGGTCGTGTTGTGAGCGGTGCTCTCTGGCGGCAGTGTGGTTGGCTTTCAGGCCCCTTCATTGTAAATCAATGCTATCAAAGCAGTCAAAATAGTAAAACAAATCCTGCAAAGCCGGTCTCCACCTTGTCTGAGTGACCCTGTATATGTCATCAATGTCATCACACTCCCTCTGCATATTTGCTGCTACAACTGCTGTTCTGTGTGTGCCTGCTGTAGGCAGTGGCACACACTTCCTGTATGGAAGTAGAGTTGTTGGAAGAGTTGTCGGAGTTTGGAAAGCATGGAGGAGGATAATATTGTGCTTCAGTGTGCAAATGATATTGGTTTGAGTTTTAAAAATCCATATCATAAACTGGTAAGACAGATTCCTAAGGTGAAAATCTTTGTTGCCACTAGGGGGCAGGAATTTTCCACTTTTTCCTCAATTAAGCACTGGGCTAGCAGCCCGTTAGCTAATTTGGCCACCTTCGTTTGGCCCTTTTTTGTGGTTTTTTCGCCCTCTCAGGAGCAAACCTAACTGTCATGAATAACAATTGGCTAACCGTAGCTTATTATAATTCACTTTCAGCTAAACTTGGCTGTATATAAATGTGTTAACGTAAATAAAATGTTACCACTTCTAAACATACACTGCCTGGCCAAAAAAAAAGTTGCACCCGTCATGCATAGTGCCCACTGTACAAGCCTCTGGAGGCAGTGTTATGATCTGGGGTTGCTTCAATTGGTCAGGCCTAGGCTCAGCAATGTTATGCAGCAATAAAATTAATTCAGTTGAGTACCTGAATGTACTGAATGACCAGGTTATCCCATCACTGGGCATATTCCAGGATGACAATGCCAAGATTCATCGGGTTCAAATTGTGAAAGAGTGGTTCAGGGAGCACGAGGAATCATTTTCACACATGAATTGGCCACCAGAGTCCTGACCTTAACCCCATTGAAAGTCTTTGGGATGTGCTGGAGAAGACTTTACGAAGTGGTTCGACTCTCCAGTCGTCAATACAAGATCTCGGCCAAAAATTAATGCAACTCTGGATGGAAATAAATGTTATAACGTTGCATAAGGTTGTCGAAACAATGCCACGACGAATGCGCGCCATAATCAAAGCTAAAGGCGGTCCAACAAAATATTAGAGTGTGCAACTTTTTTTTTGGCCAGGCAGTGTAATTCAGAAGTGGGCGGGAACCTGGAAAATTCAGTAGCCTATAGCTAAATGTGAAGTTCTACATGCGGGAAATAAAAAATCATAAGACAATACTTGATGGGAGGAACAAATCAAAATGCGACTTGGGAAGACCCATAAGCTCTCATGCATCGTAAAGCTTACTAATAAGTGCTGCCTTGTTGCTTCGTATTGCATATCGCTGGATCACGGGTTCATTTCTTATGGCAAAGCTTATTCTGCTTTATAGACAGTGCATATATGGTGGAATGTTGGGCTAATTGCTTTATTCTAACAGCAAAACATTCAAATGGCTAAGGATTCTAATGGCAATCAAATCCTAATAGCAAAGTTGACACCAATAGCTCGCTTCTCATAGTAAGCCATACGGCCACAGCACAGCCTGCCTTCACATAGCGAGTGGGAGATTGGCCCAGTTGTATAGTGGGTGCTCCACTAGTCACATAACATAAATTATTATTTATTTTTTTTTGGGGGGGGTACCACTACCTACATCCAATATATGAGTGTCGCTATGCCGCCATTCTGCAACTCCTCATGAGCCTCCTGGTTCTGTGCAAAACTCTCTGTCTCTGCCAACACTATGGGCACCCTCCTGAACGCTACATTGTTCACTCATTCAAGATCAGTGCAGCCACCACGTCCCAACAGTTACACTCAAAGCCTTAGGCCAGTGGTCATCTGCTGCTGCTTTTGAATGCTACATTAGGCTCAATACAAAGCATATCATCCAAGCTTAAAAAATTTGTTTTTTTTTTGATGAGCATAATATTCTTGTGCGTGCTGTTCATACACATCAAAATATGAAAAACTCTAAGGGGGCTGAATACTTTCTTAACCCATTGAATATATTCTCTAAATAGATTTCTGTACTCTCATAAGAAAGCAAAGGTAATGGCCCAACAGGGTTTTGAATATCCAAGTGCTATTTGTTTGCTAATCACTAGGTTGCAGTTAGTCCTTAGATCCTTGCTTCAAAATATATTCTGTAATTGTAATTTTTTGTACAGCAATGACATTTCTAGCTTTTATTTTGAAGTTATTGCATTAATTTTACACAGTACAGAGAATGCTAGAATTTTACAAAAAATAATTTTTCCTATAAAAAAAGCTAATCAATTTTTTTTCTTTGGCTGTCAAGTTATTTCAGCCACTTAATATATTGTTTCTGGACGTTCTCAATCAGCTGGACCACCAACTTTGTGCTGCCATGGCAGGAGTCAAGCGTAGACATTGCTTATGCTAACCCTTCCTGTGGCCTCCTCCTCCTCTCTTATGGCTCACATTATCCTCCCCTCTGCTCAAATCAGAAGGTAGGTCTTGAATGAAAGGTGGTAATCCGTCTCAGGCCGGGAATACTGTTGTGCTATCCAATGCTCTGCTTGGGGGGAGAAACCTATTACTCCTCTGCGCGACGGGAGAAGCCTCCATCAATCAGAGGCATGTTGCATTAGTCCTTTCCACAGTCTACCAGGCAGAGGTCAGAGAAAATATGAGCGCCCTGCCACATTAGGGGCAGCTGGGAAAGCCAGGGGTGGTAGAGGGGTCACTGGTTGTAATGATTGCTCTAATAGTCACTGCCAAAGGCCTGTTAGGTTTCTGTAGAAGATGAGGCTCACTGAAAGGGTGAATTGAGATCACGTTCCAATTTATTATGCAGGCTAAATATAGCCAGATTTTAAGAGTCTATTCTTTGTGCTCATGGCGTTTTTTCTCATTGTATGCAGATGTGCTCTTTTAACTCCTGCAGCTTTTAATAAAGATGGCTTACTGCCCTGATGGTAGTTTTCTTGGCTGCCAACATTTTTGCATAGAGTGGTCCCACAGGATTTGTTTTACGGTACAACTGTGAGTTCCAAGGGGAGTGTGTTGTATATATTGTGTTGGAGTAAATAAATAATTAAGACAAAGCTCCATTTAGTTGTTTAATTATTTGAGCTGTAATAAGACACATAAATAAGAGTTAGGTGTTATCACATTTCTATGTGAGGATGACCCAGTTAATATTTCTTGTCCTCTGTATAATTCCAGCTTTTTTCCATGTTAATATAATTGTTCTGGATAAATAATAATTGTGTATTTACTCTCCCAGGCTTATGTGAGAGATAGCAATTGATTTTAATTATGTTAGAAGGCAATAGGTCAGGTTAACTCCATTTGTGTATTATGGCAATTTTGTTAGCTTTGTTTATTGTCTTTCATTGCAGTAACTTTTCTAGAACACAAAATGCAGTGCCACAACATGATTTTAAGACCACGTTGAAACTAGTATTTACCATTTTCACAGAGCAGGATTAGCGAGTTAACTGCACTGAGTAAAATCCAGGACAACTCTTTTAATTTCAGTCCATGTTCCAGATTTGAGAGGGTTCCGGGTTTTACTCAGTGCCGTTATCTCAGTAATCAGTAGCTAACTCAGTAATCCTGCTTTGTGAAATATCCCCTAGAACAGACCTCAGTCAAGATAAGAGTGACATGAAGAGTGGGAGTACCTGTAACTGAAAGCAATAAGAAATTGAAACAGTAAATCGTCTTAATCAATTGCATTACAGGGAACTGAAAGATGTGAGGTTGGTCCAGAACTGACCTAATCATTCAAACAAGCATAGAGAAATTACATTATGAGAAAACAGACAAAGTCAATAATGTGAACCAGACCAGACAAAGTCGCAGTGACGCAAACAGGACTCGAGCAGGAACAAAGTAAAGTATACCTGCAAACAGCCATTCCCAGGTTCAAGCACCACAAGCAACAATTTGCAAGCGCACATAATTTATAATGCAATGCACCAACTTTAAATGTTATGGTAACATGCAGTATGTTCAAATTGAGATGATCGACCACACCAGACCTGTTTCTTAAGGCTCCCCAAGATCTGGCCAGCCCACATAAGTAATTATAATCAAAATAAAATAGATTATTTGTTAATATATTTCTGTTCATGAGCAAATAATTTTTTTTATCAATCAATTATTTATCTAAGCATTCATTATATTGTGGCAGCCATTGTCCCACAGCTGAAGGAATGTACAAGTACATCAACTTTGAGACAGATGAGATGAAGCAGTGAAATGTTTGGTAAAATTTGGTATATACGTATACTCACATTCACATTCATACTCTAAACCTAGAGATTGGGCACTCAGTGGCACTATTACCATGTTTTGTTTTTGCAATATTTAAACAATCGTAACTCTGACCCCGTCTGACCGAGAGACTTGAAACCAACCTAAAAATGTCACACTGTCCATTAGTAACAAAACTGTTTAATAGTAAAAATCCACACCCACTGAAAGCTAATTGGCATGTTTTGATATATCAAATTTCTGTTAAGAACTCTCATGGTACTTCATCTACAGAGGTGGTATGCCAAATTCCATACAAATTAGTTTCTATAGGAGGAGTAGTTATTTTAGTTATTTTAATTAAAAATATATATATATTCAAATCATGGAAAATGTGCCAAGATGCACTTTTTGGGTCCTTGAAGCAAAAGGCAAACAGGGTGCAGGGGCTCATGTCATTAAGGTAAAAAAAAATGATTGTCCACTGTAGCACCACCAGGTTTCCAATCTGCGCCATATTTTTCATGCACCAAGATTTTATCCGACCAAATTATCCAAGCCTATCAAGTTTGGTAAGCCTTGGACATGCCAGCTAAAAGTGGCTTGGACCCTTAAAGGGATAGTTCGGAATTTTGGACATAATGCTTCAATTACGACTTACCCATGATGTAGTTGATTGATGGAAACCATTTTCAGTTAATTCCATGCTGTCCCTTCTTTTGGACATACACACGTTGCTAATGCTAGCGCAACTCTATGGTAACCATAGCATCCACTACCAAACGCACTTAAACACTCCACAGTGCACCCAAAGCAAATAAAATACGACGACAGTCTATCTGGGTTATTTTGAGTGTTTATATATATCATTTTTGAAGTCAAACTATCGTTTGAATCCTTTACTTTGTGCTGACCTATATTCTCCGTGGAAGTACGGCGGCGGAGCAATACTTTACGTTACCTACGAATGTAGTGCCAGCACTGCTCGACTACAACAACAAAGAAGAGCAACAAGTTGCAATGGCCACGTTCAGGGCCGTTTCTTGCTATATGCGGTTGCATAGGGGCCCCAAGCTGCCATTTTAGCCGAAATTAAAATGACCGGTTTCTCTTGGTAGCCAAGCACCCTCGTGTGTTGAGTGAAAGCACCTATATGGTCAAAAAAAAATATATATATAGGCTATAGGGATGTGACAAATCATCAGTTTAAAAAATGTAACCGTGTAACCAATACTGCTTATGACCGTAAGTGGGCGTTTCTTATTTATATATTTTTTTAAAACGTAAGTAGCTTACTGACAAAAATGTAATTGCATTTTCAAACTTTATTTTCGGCCACCTTAAATAATTCCTTTTAAATTTCAATATTGTAAGCCAGATAACTGCCTAATTTGCAAACCAAAATAACACAGATGTCCAGCAGTTGGTAGCCTGCTTATTTGACTTTAGTGAGCTGGCGTTTTGCACCAACAGAAAGGTTATAGTTTCTTGAGCTGGGCTGTCACGGTATTCCAACAAGGGATTTTGTAGTTGGGTTCTAAGTCTATGTCATTAATTTGTTGAAGCCGATATCATCAAAGATTGAAACTGGCTGCAAATCAAGTGCAGCCATTTCGGTAATTAGCTGTACGTAATTCGTTCACTTCGTCCTTTGTCACACTTTTTGTGGGTAGCCTAAATGTAAACATGGACTGCTATTGAGGGCTTGCTAGCAGTCGTTTCTGTAGCATTAATATCTAGCTGAGAGACAGAGTTTGCATCATCGACGACTTTGCTTCTAAAAAAGCCAGGAAGCAGAAGTTTTGAAGATGATGATGAAGACATGAGACTGTGATCATGCAGATCTCTGCTCGTGAGGGGATACCAGCTTCCACATGCTGACTCACAAGAAACCGACCCAAAATGGTCATGAAGGCCCTTCAGAAGGGGGCTTAGTGTTACATGTTCCACATTAACCGCAACATATACGTATATATATTTATTATTGGTTTGTTATGTGTTTTTATCATTTGCACTTTTATATGGATGCTAGTGTCATTATTTATGTTTATTCTGTGCAATGGCCTAATTTATTTTATGTTCATTCTGTGTAATGGCCTAATTTATTTTATTTATTGTTTTTTGGAGGGGAAAGGGATATTTTTATATGTTTAGTATGTATCGGTTGCAATGTTTGCCTTAATTTTGATTCCTTAACAAATTTGTTCCCAACATTTAAAATAAACATTTTAAGGAAAATGCAGCATCTGTCTCATTAATGCACATTTGGGAGATGTGATAATGCAGATTCGGTAAATCCTGTAAGTTTTCAGGGGTTTCTTGATGTAGGGGAGCCCCAGTGTTTTCCATTTATTATCATTTTCTGTCATTGCTGGAGTCAACTTGAGATGTTTGATTTGAATTTGAGAGAAAAAAAGATGTTAAGAGTTTTTCACGGATCTAGCCTCTTCCTCTTAAAGTGCACCAGATTGATGCATTTAAATGTTAAACGCATGCCCCTGGACCAGCTTAAATGGTTTGGAATCCCCCCACCATAGTTTCACAAAATAGGGGCCCCCAAACAACATTTCGCATAGGGCCCCCAAAAAGCTAGAAACGGCCCTGGCCACGTTCGCTCCGCAGCCGTACTTCCACAGAGAATATAGGTCAGCACAAAGTAAAGGATTCAACGATACTTTGACTTCAAAAATGATGGTATAAACACTCAAAATAACCCTGATAGACTGTCGTCGTATTTTATTTGCTTTGGGTGCACTGTGGAGTGTTTAAGTGCGTTTGGTAGTGGATGCTACCGGTTACCATAGAGTTGCGCTAGCATTAGCAACGTGTGTATGTCCAAAAGAAGGGACAGCATGGAATTAGCTGAAAATGGTTTCCATCAATCAACTACATCATGGGTAAGTCGTAATTGAGACATTATGACCAAAATTCCGAACTATCCCTTTAAAACTGCACAGGAAAAACTGTACAAAATCATTCCCAATCTCAAGCGCATCTCACTCCCCACAGGTCGCAGAATGCTACTTCACTCGGCACTGGGGGTGATGGTGGCTATTTCAATGGTGACACTTGGCTGCTCTCAGAGTGGGGATGGGGAGTGGGGTTCAGGTGACACCCCCCACCTTTTCTCTATCCACAACTTTACTCTGGAGCCCAGGGATCAGCCCTTGGACAGTGGGGCCCCACCTGAAACCGGCAGCGATAGCAACAGCGACGGTCACAGCAATAGCTGCTCCGCCTTCTTCCACACGTGCCCCACCGTCCCCCGCTGGCTCCGTGCCCAGAAGGAGGAGCTTAGCTACCTGAGGGCCATCCAGCATGGCAACCAGGCAGTAATGGAGAACCTGATCCAGTATGTCAGTGCAGAGATGGGGGAGCAGCGCTACCAGGAGGTTATCCTGGAGAATGTTGCTGGAATCAAGGAGGACCACCTCAGCTGCCAAGGTGTTGTGCAAAAGATCACAGATAATCTGGAGACCCAGCTGGAGGGGGAAGCTCTGGAATCTTTGGCTGAGGCACAGAAGTAAGTTAACCTGTTCTTGCTGCATAGCCAGGCATGGCCAATATTTCATATACATGTACAGTATAATCTCAGTGATATGAACTTCAGAGCTATGGACAGACTCAGTGTGCAAATTTTTATAGTGTTGTGCTGTTGTTTTTTTATCTATGGGAAGTAGCCTACAGACATAAAAAGTGCAGTTACTGTATATCACCTGCATAAAAATGATAGAATGGAGTGCTATTCATAGTAATTAAACGATTTCCAGCTCCACATATCTGGAATAGAAGTTGGGGTACTGGAAATGGTTCTACACAGCAGAATATGAACTGCCTATCTCATTTTGCTTGGCTCAGGTGGGAGTTTTTTCATATACATTTGGAATGTCCAATTATCTGCAACCGCAGCCACTTTCATGTGTAAACTCCACTGCCGATTCAAGAGAGTATAGACATCCACGGTTCTCCTTCGAAACATGTGGTGACACTAGATGCTTATTGTCACATCACAGACTACAGCTAAGCTTGCATGGAGTGGAGTTGGAGGAAGACCTTTCATATGCGGCTTTAATATGCAGTCCATGAGTGCCCGATTGACCAACAGGGGTCACGAGATAACGATGAAATCTGGACAGACAGAACCTTCCCATACCCTTGGCAATGCGTTCCCCTATGGAGCAACCAGCCACAGTCGGATTCACAACACAATCCGGATTTGTTCCGAGACCATGAGGCATATCCATGCACCACAACATTTATGATTCAATCTGTTAAGTCATGAATGACATCCAGCCACTGCTCAAGGCTTTCTTTTCTCCTGATGAGAGATGATTCACCCTAAGTTTGGATCTCAGATCTTAACTAATGTTTGTTTGTTTTTTAATGTTGGTCTTCTTTGCATGGTTTATTTTTAAAATTGATTTCAGAGTTCTGAACAAACCCTAGTCCTGAAGGGTTCATATTTCTGAAGTTCTACTGTACTAGAAAAATATTTTTAAATCATGCATTTATTCAATATGTAACACAGGATGCCCCTTTTGTTTTTGCATGGATTATACCTATGTAATACTGTGCAAAGCCACGTGTGTGTCCAATAATTTGATTGTAATTTAGCAGTAACATTATTTGGGAGTTGTTTTGTATTTTGTAACAAAATCATTTTATTGCATTTTACCATCCCTGTGAATAATGCTGGTTAAAACAGAGAAAGAGATGTACATTTAAAATCCAAGTTTAAGACAGCCTGAATAATGGCTGCAAATCTGTTGCAGGGTGAACCAAGTGTGATGGAAATCTCATTCTGGCCGTAAAGGAGCTGTAACTAGGGGGCAAGCAAAATGTAGACTATAAATTACATGCATAGAGAAACCTAAAGTTAACCCCATCCACGTTGCCCCCTTAGTCTGTCTGAAATGATAAACTACAGCTTTAAGAAAACCCTGAAAATTTTGACGCAGGATTGTTTAAAAGGGTAGCCGCTTGCGAAAACCTCAGCCTCTCCAGTTGCACTGCAGGAGAATAAAATAGGAGGGTGCTATTAATATCCCAAAGCAGTTATGACCCTCGTATCGCCACAGCCACAGACTGTAAAATGCACCGTTTATACACGCTAAGAAAATCATGTTCAGATATAGAAACAATTATATTTTTTTAAAACAAATAAGCATTCAGCGTTTTCCCTTGCTTACTGTATTGTATACTGTATTGTATTTCTTGTACCTCATCACATTTGGTTTAGAAGACACCTAATTTTTTTCTCCAAAATTTCTTGTGTAAGTTATGTTCATGACACCAAATATCTACTTGTATATGAAGCTATAACTGTATTCTGATTAACCCTGAAGAGTTTATCTTGTTACATTTCGCCAAAGTCCTGTACAGTCGACATTTCCACAGTGACCACCTATCGTACTTAGTGCTGAAATACATTGCTGTTGTAAAAACAAGAATGTATTTAAATACATTATGCTACTCATTTTATGCGTATTATGTATATACTGTATGTGACTATTCCAGTGGTGGCTGCTGAGCTGAAAATTGAGGAGGCAGAAAACGTCCCCTTAAACTTAAACTTTTTCAATCATTTCCCTTGATTAACAATAGGCTACAGCGTTTAATTCACAAATTACTCATTGCCATCAAATGTAGCCAGTTCTCCTCAATTAGGCTATTAGGCAAGTATTAAATTCTTTTAATTTGCATCACAAAATTGTGCACATTTTAATCAACATCATAATTGTGGATACATGTGCTCTTTGTTCAAATTCCGAGAATATTCATGGCAATTAAACAATTTTAAAGCTGTTAGATTATTTTTATTGCAAGTTGAGCTTTTTTCGTAAAGTGTACTTGAAGCTGTGTCTTCATCTGCAAATGGATTATTCAGATCGTTGGCACACTTGTTAATCAATGAAAATGATTGAAAAATTACTGAGACCAATAATCAGTTTAATGGGAAGTTTTCTGCCTCCTCAATTTTCAGCTCAGCAGCCGCCACTGGACTATTCTGAAATAAATGCATTCTGTTGCAAATTTCTAAATGATACAGCCTCTTCTTCAGTTAGAAATTGAAACCATGGATGCGCAGTGAATATTTTTTGATATATTGACACTTAAATAAGACTAGTAGAAACTACGTAGAAATTGCCTCTGGAGGGCCAAAGTTAATAGGGTTAACTATGTTCCGGAGAATGTTCTTCTTGTTCCTATCTAATAATAATAATAGTAATAATAATAATACATTTTCATAAAACTTAAAGGAAATGTATATATTCATATTTAATTGCATAATTATAATAATATATTAATATATGCAATAAAATATTATATATCATATGTGTTAATATAGCAATAAAAGTATATGTGACATCCTATATATATATATATATATATATATACAGACGGGTGACAAATTAAAGGAAAAACCCCTACAGTGAGAGGGTCTGGTGGCTCTTTTATGCTGTGAGGGGCATTTTCCTGGCCTGGTTTGCATCCACTTGTCCCCTTAGAGGGAAGGGTCACTGCAAATCAATACAAAGTTGATCACCTATATCCTATGGTGAAACATTTCTATCCTGATGGGAGTGGTCTCTTCCAGGATGACAATGCCTCCATCCACAGGGCACGGGGGGTCACTAAATGGTTTGATGAGTATGAAAATGATAGAATCATATGCTATGGCCTTCGCAGTATGGCCTTGAACACCTATGGGAGATTTTGGACAGAGCTGTTAGACAGCGCTCTCAAACACCAACATCAAAACGACAAAAGAGGGTATAACTTTTGGAAGAATGGTGTTCTATCCCTCCAGTTCCAGAGACTAGAATCTATGTTAGACTAGACGTTAAGGTTCCGGATTGGGACTGGACTCAAATGCACGACTCAGAGACAGAAATACAATAATGCTCACTTGGAGCATTTATTACTTCGCCAAAACCTCCGGAAGTATAGGGAGAGAGGGAAGGGGGCTGAATCCTGGGTTGGGTGAGAACGGAGGGCAGAGCGGGAGCGGGGAGCAGGCAAGGGGCTGGACAGTGCCTGAATCCTGGGTTGGCGTAGAGCGGGATGCGGGAGACAGGGAGGCGTAATGTGGAGCAGGCAGCAAGCTGTAGGCTGGCGGGTATAAGCAGAATATCAGACAAGGCGTTAATTTCAGCAAGACAAAACGAGACTGAGAAGCGTTTGTTCAGCAAGACAAAACAAGACTGTGACTTTTCAAAACTAGATGAGACCAGAGTAACAACGAAATAAAACTTAACGAACTGGCACCAGACAAAGAACAACGGGAGAATATATAGTGAAGTCAATGAGCTAATGAGTGATTGCAGCGTGAGAATGTATGCGAGAGTGATTGAGTGGAGACAAAGGCGTGAGGAATGCAAATGGAGAAAAGAATGTGATAGGCAGAGCAATAGTGAGGGTGAAATGAGCGAAACAAGAAGGGAAACCACGCCTAGCCTGCACGACACGGAAGACAGATGGGGAAATGTAAAAACAAGACAAGAGACGTGAGGAAAAGGGGAAAACACGGAGCACAAACAGGGATGGGGACTGAGAGGGAACGGAGAGTGTAACAGTACCTCCCCTCAAGGGGGGGGTGATCCCAGTGGAACTCCCGGGTGAGGGAGGGGTCCAGGATTAACTGGCGGGATATCCATTACCACTCTTCTGGGCCGTAGCCCTCCCAGTCGACAAGGTATTGGAAGCCGCGACCCTTGCGGCGGACTTCAATAATATGGCGGTCCGTGTATGCCGGGGCGTCATCAATGATCCGGGGAGGTGGGGGGGCTTCAACGGGGGCACTGAGAGGACTGGAGGAGACGGGCTTGACCTGACTGACATGAAACACCAGGTGGATTCTGAGAGATGAGAGGAGCTTGAGTTTGAGGGTAACAGGGTTGAGGACAGTGAGGATGGGGCAAGGGCCAATGAACCGGGGCTGGAGCTTACAAGGGGCTTGGAGGGGAATGGAGGACGTAGACAGCCAGACCTGTTGACCCGTAACATAACGTGGGGCTGCGGCCCTGTGAAGGTCGGCCAGGCGTTGGGTGCGGGAGGTGGTGTGGAGGAGTGCGGTGCGCATCATCTTCCAAATCCTCCGACAGCGGAGGAGATGGGCCTGGACAGATGGCACAGCAACCTCCTCCTCCTGGACCGGGAACAGGGGGGGTTGGTACCCCAAGGAGCACTCGAAGTGGGACATCTTTGTGGCGGTGCTCCTCAGGGAATTGTGGGCGTACTCGACCCACGGGAGGAACTTGCTCCAGGAGGAGGGGTTACGGGCGGACAGAAACTCTTCCAAAGCGAGCTTGATAGCTAGTAACTCATAGTCTCCAACATCGTAGTTACGTTGGGCGAGGGTGAGTCAGCGGGAGAAGAAGGCACATGGGTGGGTTTTTTGGTCCAGGGCGGAGCGTTGGGAGAGTACAGCCCAAACTCCGGTGTCGGAGGCATCCACCTCGACGACAAACTGGTGGTTGGGGTCCGGGTGACAGAGGATAGGGGCTGTGGAGAACCTGGTTTTGAGAGTGGAGAAAGTATGGTTAGTTTCAGGAGACCAGGTGAAGGGAACGGAGGTGGAAGTGAGATTGGTGAGAGGGGCCGCAATCTGGCTACACCCGCGGATAAACCGCCTATAAAAATTGGCACAGCCCAGAAATTGTAACAAGTGCTTGTGGGAGGCAGGACGGGGCCACTCAGTGACAGCTTGGATCTTGGCGGGGTCGGCCCGGATCTTCCCCTCCTCAATAATAAACCCCAGGAACGGAACCAAGGACACATGGAAGCTGCATTTCTCCGCCTTAACAAACAGCTTGTTCTCCAGCAGTCTTTGAAGGACCTGTCGGATATGCTTGACATGATCTTGGGGGTTTTTAGAGAAAATGAATATGTCGTCAATATACACAAACACACACCGGCCGAGGAGGTCACGTAGAACGTCGTTCACAAGGGACTGAAAGACCGCTGGGGCGTTAGTAAGACAGAACGGGACCACCAGGTACTCAAAGTGTTTAAATAGCTGGCAGAAGAACAGAACAGGTGCGATCACTAAGTGCCAGGATAGAGCGAAAACCCGGAACAGACAACGGAAAACAACAGAAAAGACGCCCTAAAGACTCTCAGAGGAAGAACGACCACAGAAAGAAGATACGACTGCCAAACCATGATAGGCTAAGCTAACGAAATAGAAGTAACGTTAGCCTATTAGGCTACTAACAACAATAATTATTATAATAGTACTATAGTATATGCTATAATGTTACTGGTAAAGTGTACTTAGACTTGGGTGTTTTGATCTTAGATAAAACCATTATCTTACCTGCTGACATTCGAATCAAGTAGCTATAAATATGAAAGTAGCTACGTTTGTAACTTCTGGCCATTCTATGAGATCATTTATCCAAGACGTGAAAGGAAATGAGAAGGGACATAGAGGGAGTCCAACAATATTGCGTTTGTCAATATTCATTTTCCTCTGGTAGACACAGGGTACCAAAATAGTCCTTTGACATGCTGAAACATGGTTTTCTTCACACTGACCTGAAATGAAATGTTCTAGATCAGTGGTTCTTAGCTAGTTACCGGCGTTTTCCCATTGGTGACACTGTTTCGCGCTGATTGTTTTCCCCCACGGTGGGAGTGGTTTTCAGAGTATGACACGACACGCTCTGTCTCTATGGTGATTCAATGGAGGGGATATGATGCAGAGGTAACAAAGGCTTATGATGTTGCAACAGTTAGAGTATGAACGAAACTAGGGTACTTCTGGGAATTGAATGAGAGAACTCATACTGGGGATTGGATACAGGAGACAAAACTTTTGTCAATCTCATTGTGAAGGATGCTATGACAGATACAGTTGTATTATTTGATATGGGTGATTGAAAAAACACAATTTAATCACAATGACACACAGTAAGCAACTGTCCAAGTGCAAATTGCATCAGATAGGTGCACTGCATCTCTGTCCTGTGGTGTTTCTTTATTTCAATTAGAGGATATAGCAGCAAATCAACTGTTAGGTCCTGGTTTGTAAATATAAACAGATTCTCTTGAAACTGGTTTCATAATTTTGGTGAATTTGCCTAAATATACCATGGAAGAAGTTGCTGCTTTACATGCATTCAGAAAAATTTGTCTCCTAACTTGCCTGACTGTCCATCCTGGTAACAGACTCCTAGACTGGGCTAAGACTAAACTAGCTCATTGTATCTCAGCTGCACTGTCCCAGCCCTGGGGAGACATGATTACTTAATCAACTCAATTAAAAGGCCTAATCAATGACCACTGTTTTGTGTTCAAATAAAGTGGTGGTAGCCACTGTAGAGGAACCTATTGAATTAGAGGGAGAAGGGCTTTCAGTGCAAGAATGGTCCATCTGCTTTTACCTTTAGATTTTATTGTTATTCTGGTTCTTGGAACTCTGTGTGATTTTTTAATGTGCGGAGTGCCTTCACTGTTCCCTCTGATTTTTGCTGCTTGTTTTTTCTCAGAATTAAAGAAGAGTCATTGGCCTTCGAAGATATGCTCCGCACAGCAGCAGAAATCGCCAACAAGCTGGAGATTTCATCGCAAGCGCTCCACACATCTTTCACAAAGCAGCTGAAAAAGATTGTTCACCATTAATCTTTTGCCCTTTTCAAAAAAACATAATGCTCTAAGGGCCTGATTTACTAAGACCTTTAGCAGTTGCTCTTTTGTGATAATATGTTATTTTAGTAAATATTCAGGGAATTATATGTGCTGTATAGTATTATCAAGTATATTTGTGGCATACTGAAGCATTATATTTGCAGTACATTGAGTTATTCAGTTCAACTGCTTGCTGTTGTGCCCAATATAAATCATCATTGGACTTACAAGCAATCTTGAAATGATTATTATGAGAATTTTTCCTTCCGACATTCTCATATCTGTTGTCAAGCCATCAAGTGATTAATACACTGCATGATCAGAGAAAGCAAGAAATTCAATCATATTTTCCACCACAGAGATTGCCCACAAAAGTTTTCTAATCCTCTGAAAATGATTGTGGCGCCCAGAGATATGATGGTATATTCATGCAGGCTATATTTTTCCTTTAACAAGGAAATAGTTTGCAATTAAGAATTCAATGCCTCTATGATTTGTATTTAATGTTATCACTAATGGCGCCTAGACTCTTTACAGAGGGACAGGACATGATGACAGTCTGATTTTTCTGTTTCAGCATAAGGCAGCCACATACAGTATATGACTGGGTAGACCACCTCCAAGGTGGGTATAGGGGACATGGGAAGTTTCAAACTGAAGAATGAGCGTCTTAGAAGGCGCCCGGGATTGTTCTATGAAAATATACAACATTTAAACTAACATAATATCTGACCTTGATTATTATCATTTTATGTGTAATACAACATCACATAAATGTGTGTGCGCATGCATGTCTGCATGTGTGCTTAGACAGTACACTGTACCAAACACACACAAAGAATATGGCCTTTAACAAGGTCTTTGATAAATGTCTGGCATGTCCAATTAAATCATTTTCTCTGGATTTATGTTTTCTATGAATCATTATAGCTGACTTCTAGTGGCGAGTGTCATGCATCTGTATCAGTGGTCTTGGGAGCTGAGTATGTTGCTCCATTCTGCCTCCTTCCACTGCTTGAGTTTGACTTGATTTAGAAAATGGAAATGATTTAATTCCCATTGGACTGTAAAGCGTTCGTGGACCTGGATATCCAAGGTCAGTGGCAGCTTGATTTGCAGTGTATACTTAACCTGTCTGTATATGTGAAGTGATTTTCAATCTGAGTTTCAGATTTGTGATTCAATTATGCTTCAGCTTTCATGGCCCAGTGACTGCCTGTTAGGGGACCTTCCTGTTAGATCCTGCCACCTGAATGTCCCCTCTAAGGAATTCCCTTTTTCAATTTATCCAGCTGTGATCATTAAAACATTACATATTTCACATTGATCAGTTTTTACTAAGTTTTACACCAGTCCAAATGACTCCAGCATCTTAGAGAATGATTAGAATGTAGAACACTCATTTAGTCAGTACAACTGCTCCCACTATATTGTACTAGAAACTATATTGTGAAATATATTTCATATCCTCTTTCATGTGTTCAACTGTAAGCAGACATTGTAGCAGAGGCGCTATTTTACAATATGTTATTTTCTACAATATTAGCAATACAACCCCTTACAAATACAAGTAAACTACAGTTTACTTTTAAGTACAGAAATTTTGATAAACTATTAGTATACTTATGAGTGTACTATTCTGATACTTATTGAGACTAAATTGGTTCACTAAGTATACTTTGAAGTATACTTTTATTAATTAAAACAACAGTATAAATACATTTTTAAGTCATTACTTTTATAAGTCATAAAAGTATCCATATTATTGAGTATGCTTGTTGAGTACACTGGATGAGAAAGTTAAGTAAGCAAAATCTTCTCTAAATGTAGTGCACTTAAAATCCCCGGATGATAAACTTATTTCCGGCTTTTTGCTGATAATAGTATGGATGATATTTTTTGCATACTGCATGTCACATACTAAACAGTATGCAATAAACCAGGGATGGGCAACTCCAGGTCTCGCGGGCTGGTGAGTATACAGTAAAGGAATAAACAGTATGCTAGTACATAGGACACAGTAGCCCCAGTCCGAATCAGAGCCCTATCTACTGTGCCTTGTCTCCTGCAGTGCACTGGCAGAAGTGTGCTGTTTAATGTGCACTGTTTAGCACATGACGTGCAGTACGCTAAAAATATGAGCCATACTATTTTCCAACCATACTGTTGAAATGTCGCAAGACGTCCCACCCTTGCGCTGCCATCTCACGTGTCATTTTTGTTGCTATTGAAGGAAAATGTCAGCGAAGCTGCGCCTCATTTTTTAAAATGAAGCATTCGCGTCATTATGTGACCAAAATGTTTGTGTACTTCTTGAAAAGTGTGCTCCCAAATGTACTCAGCGAAACCCCGGAAGTAAGTGTATCATACGGGTGTTTAAAGTATACTATATTTAGAGAAAATACTACTTAACGATTTGTTAGTCCTGTCTACTCAACAAGCCTATCTAATAGTATGGAAGGGTACTGATTCGGACACAGCCACAGCTAGAGTACATTTTCCGGGTTGTTTCGTGAAATTAATTGAAGAGAACAGAACCACATCAGTCTCTCTCGCAAGCCATTTTGATTTGTGTGCGCTGACCAGTGGACCGCCCACGCTGTCCATTGGACCTCTCTCGCAGAGGGGTATCATATTTATGCCACCAAAATGTTTGCGTACTTCTTGAAAAGTATGCTCCCATTTTTTTGGGCCTATCCCATTACGCACAGTTTTGGTTTTATCTACTTTAGATCACATTCACACGGCGCTAGTACGTGTGCAAGACAGTCCCATGCCAGAAAAATGCCAACATGCAGTACACCACAGTTGCGTGCATTACTTGAAAATTTGAATATACAGTCAAGCCGGAAAGTCTGCACACCCCTTTCACCTTCTCCACGTTTTATTACGTTACTGACTTATACTACAATAGATTGAGTTAATTTTTTGCCTCAAACATCTACACACAATAGCCAATAATGACAAAGTGAAAACAGGTTTTTAGAAAATATGCAATTTTATTTTACTGACAAAAATAGGTTATTTAGGGGTTACATATCTGTACACACCCTTAGCCTAATACTTAGTTGCTGCACCTTTGGCAGCGATTACAGCCTCAAGGCGTCTTGGGAAAGAAGCTACGAGCTTGGCACACTTGTTTCTGGACATTTTTGCCCATTCCTCTTGGCATATCCTTGCAAGCTCCGTCAGGTTGGATGGGGAGCGTCGGTACACAGCCATTTTCAGCTCTTTCCACAGATGTTCAATTGGATTGAGGTCTGGGCTCTGGCTGGGCCACTCAAGGACATGCACAGACTTTCTCCGAAGCCACTCCTTTGTTCTCTTGGCTGTGTGCTTCAGGTCGTTGTCATGTTGGAAGGTAAACCTTCGCCCCAGTCTGAGGTCCAGAGCGCTCTGGAGCAGGTTTTCTTCCAGGATCTCGGTGTACTTAGCTGCATTCATCTTTCCCTCTATCAGGACTAGTCGCCCCATTCCTGCTGCTGAAAAACATCCCCACATCATGATGCTGCCACCGCCATGCTTCACTGTAGGGATGGTATTAGCCAGGTGATGAGCGGTGCCTGGTTTCCTCCAGATGTGATGCTTGGTATTCAGGCCAAAAAGTTCAATTTTGGTTTCATCAGACCAGAGAATCTTGATTCTCATGGTTTGAGAGTCCTCTAGGTGCCTTTTGGCAAACTCCAAGCGGGCTGTGATGTGCCTTTTACTAAGAAGGGGCTTCCGTCTGGCCACTCTACCATAAAGGCCTGATTGGTGGAGTGCTGTCTGGATGGTTGATCTTCTGAAAGGTTCTCCCATCTCTACAAGGATACGCTGGAGCTCTGTCAGAGTGACCCTCGGGTTCCTGCTCACCTCCCTGGCCAAGGCCCGTCTTCCCCGATTGCTCAGTTTGGCCGGGCGGCCAGGTCTAGGAAGATTCTTGGTGGTTCCAAAATTTACGAATGATGGTGGCCACTGTGCTCTTTGGGACCTGTAAAAGCTGCAGAGATTTTTCCGTACCCTTCTCCAGATCTATGCCTTGACACAATGCTGTTTCTGAGGTCTGCAGATAATTCCTTTGACCCCATGGCTTGGAGTTTGCTCTGACATGCACTGTCAACTGTGGGACCTTATATAGGCAGGTGTTGGCAATCCCCAATCATGTCCAATCAATTGAATTTATCACAGGTGGACTCCAATTAAGTTGTAGAAACATATCAGTGGAAACAAAATGCACCTTAGCTCACTTTTGGGTATCATATCAAAGGGTGTGCACACTTGTGTACATATGATATTTTACATTTTGATTTTTAATAAATTAGCACAAATGTCTAAAAACCTGTTTTCACTTTGTCATTATGGGCTATTTTGTGTAGAATTTTGAGACAAAAAATGAACTCAATCTATTGTAGAATATGTCTGTAACGTAATAAAACGTGGAGAAGGTGAAAGGAGTGTGCAGACTTTCCGGCTTGACTGTATTACATATTACTAGTTACGTTTTTTAAAAGGTATATTTTTTATATTACTATATTACTTTACAATTAAGGCAATGCGTTATATTACCCATTATATTACTTTGCGTTACTCTGTCATAAAATCACTTAAATCAATTATTCCCCTTTCAGAAGTATGATTATTAGGACCATTTAACCATACGTATTCATTATAAAACATTGTTAAAACATGTTATAGATTGTTTTACAAAACGATTGAAAAATGTATCACCTTCCTAGCCAGTAGGCATATAGCAACCGATAAAAGTCTACCCGTATTCATTCTTGCATTCTCACAATGCTTTGCACTTTTGTTAAAATCCTCATGAGGGCGCTTCACGCCAACATTAGAGTTGACTGAGATTAATTCAACAGACAAGACATATGGAAAATAGCCTTTTTAATTAACCTTCTTCAACATTACATTACAGTACAATAAGTGCATATTGAGGGTCATTGACATGACTACAAAGCAGATCCGACAAATCACAACTTTCTCACAATGTAGGGGCCATCCCTAGTAATGAACATAGAACACTGTCAGCTATACATTTTTAACTATAAAATAACAAAAAACACAAGTTAAATAGAAAACAAGTGGGGGGAAAAAAGCACGAAGCAAGTACTATAGAATTGACCCTATATAGGTAGTTTAGTCGAGGTGGAGTCTGAAAAAGTGCGTTTTCAGACCACGGCGGAAAACAGACAGTGTTTCAGCTGAGCACAGCGGAGTGGGGAGTTTGTTCCACCACTGGGGAGCTAGGGTGGAAAAGCTCCGCAGACAGGATGAGCAAGGGCCATTAACACGGAGGGAGGGAAGTGCAAGTCACCCTGCAGCAGCAGAGCGAAGTGGTCGAGCAGGAGCGTAGTGCTAGATTAAGTCCTGTAGGTAGGTGGGGCCTGACCTTTTTGGCTGCAGTGTAGGCCAGGGTCAGAACTTTGAACCTGTTCCTGGCCACGACCGGCAGCCAGAGGAGTGACCTCAGCAGGGTGACCATTACAACAATTACTACAAATAAATGAAAGTAGGTATTTTAAAGGATTGTATAGCAGACTAAGTTACTCACGCATAGCCGACAAAGCACTACTAACAACACAAAACTGTGTGTTTGCAATGTAGCTAACACTAACGGTAGGTTAAAGTGGCGTTATAACAGCGGTCGTTGTCAATTTAAAATATATAAATCTGTCGTCATGAAATCCATATGCCTTTTGTGACTTTTCCTAATTACATTGTGATATAATTTGAGTATCAATATTGCATAAGGAAAAGTTATGAACACTTAAGTAAATGGCCATGAATGGTGAAATCTGACACGGATCTTGCAGTTTGCTCTGGTCATGCGTGTAACAAGTTACTGGCATAGGCTACGTGCTTGTGTTGCATATAGGCCAAATGTAATCATTATTACAGTTATAACTACAGGGCCGGTTCTGGGGGGGGGGGGGTGGGTCTTCACACTCCTTTCACCTTCTCCACGTTTTATTACGTTACAGACTTATACTACAATAGATTGAGTTCATTTTTTGCCTCAAACATCTACACACAATAGCCAATAATGACAAAGTGAAAACAGGTTTTTAGAAAATATGCAATTTTATTTTACTGACAAAAATAGGTTATTTAGGGGTTGCATATCTGTACACACCCTTAGCCTAATACTTGGTTGCTGCACCTTTGGCAGCGATTACAGCTTCAAGGCGTCTTGGGAAAGAAGCTACGAGCTTGGCACACTTGTTTCTGGACATTTTTGCCCATTCCTCTTGGCATATCCTTGCAAGCTCCATCAGGTTGGATGGGGAGCGTCGGTACACAGCCATTTTCAGCTCTTTCCACAGATGTTCAATTGGATTGAGGTCTGGGCTCTGGCTGGGCCACTCAAGGACATGCACAGACTTTCTCCGAAGCCACTCCTTTGTTCTCTTGGCTGTGTGCTTCAGGTCGTTGTCATGTTGGAAGGTAAACCTTCGCCCCAGTCTGAGGTCCAGAGCGTTCTGGAGCAGGTTTTATTCAAGGATCTCGGTGTACTTAGCTGCATTCATCTTTCCCTCTATCAGGACTAGTCGCCCTGTTCCCGCTGCTGAAAAACATTCCCACACTACATGCTTCACTGTAGGGATGGTATTAGCCAGGTGATGAGCGGTGCCTGGTTTCCTCCAGACGTGACGCTTGGTATTCAGGCCAAAAAGTTCAATTTTGGTTTCATCAGACCAGAGAATCTTGATTCTCATGGTTTGAGAGTCCTCTAGGTGCCTTTTGGCAAACTCCAAGCGGGCTGTGATGTGCCTTTTACTAAGGAGGGGTTTCCGTCTGGCCACTACCATAAAGGCCTGATTGGTGGAGTGCTGCCTGGATGGTTGATCTTCTGAAAGGTTCTCCCATCTCCACAAGGATACGCTGGAGCTCTGTCAGAGTGACCCTCGGGTTCCTGCTCACCTCCCTGGCCAAGGCCCGTCTTCCCCGATTGCTCAGTTTGGCTGGGCGGCCAGGTCTAGGAAGATTCTTGGTGGTTCCAAACATCTTCCATTTACGAATGATGGTGGCCACTGTGCTCTTTGGGACCTGTAAAGCTGCAGAGATTTTTCCGTACCCTTCTCCAGATCTATGCTTTGACACAATCCTGTTTCTGAGGTCTGCAGATAATTCCTTTGACCCCATGGCTTGGAGTTTGCTCTGACATGCACTGTCAACTGTGGGACCTTATATAGGCAGGTGTTGGCAATCCCCAATCATGTCCAATCAATTGAATTTGATTGGTGCAGCAAAGGTGCAGCAACCAAGTATTAGGCTAAGGGTGTGTATAGATATGTGTGTATGTATATGTAACCCCTAAATAACCTATTTTTGTCAGTAAAATAAAATTGCATATTTTCTAAAAACCTGTTTTCACTTCGTCATTATTAGCTATTGTGTGTAGATGTTTGAGGCAAAAAATTAACTCAATCTATTGTAGTATAAGTCAGTAACGTAATAAAACGTGGAGAAGGTGAAAGGGGTGGGGAGACTTTCCGGCTTGACTGTATATACGTATATATACTGTATATTAATGAAATGATGAGTCAATTACAGTAACTTAGTTTCACATGTAGGCTAAATAGAAAGTAGCACAAAGAGACTGAAATGATGAAGGAATAAGCAATAAGGAATAAGTAAGATTTTATTTTTTTAATTTAATTGGACATTGATAAAGTAGTCCTCCATAAGGGGGGGGGGGGGGGGTGAATGATGAGCCAGTTACAGTAACGTAGTTTCACACGTAAATGGAAAATAGCACAAAGAGACTGAAATGGTGAAGGAATATAGCTCATCTTTAATATATGTTTCCATAAGATTAGATCACGATTTGGTATTATTGGGCATAAATAAAGTTGTCCTCCTATAAGATGAGGGGGGTGGAGGTGGGTTTAAAATGTAATAAAATTATCTTATCCACTAATATACTGATTAGCCTATACTTTAGCTTTATGTGAAAGCATCTCAAATCTCATCTAGGGCTTTGGGGGGAAAAAATCTTCAAAATGTTCATAAATTAAACATTTTATTTTAGAAAATTCCCTGTGTGAGGTTGTGTAGAAATGCAGGAAATTAGTTTTTAAAAGGCTCAAAATTTTCTGAGGGAGGACCCCCAGACCCCCGCTACTTCGACCCCCAGACCCCCCCCCCCCCCCCCCCCCCCCACACCCCACACCTTGTGCCCCACCAACATCTCTTCATGCCCCCCTAATCAAAGCTAGAACCGGCCCTACTTATCATCGGCTCTATTTTCAGCATCCTCCACATTGTGTGACTAATGTTTAGATTCCTGTGTAATTGTTAATGTGCAATAGGAAAGTATGTTGTGTATAATTTAAAAGAAATATTAAACAAATTAACATTTATGGTGACTTATTTCAAACACGTTACAAATATTGAATGTCATCGTGTCCCTTTATATGCAAAGTATATGGCTTTATATAAATCCCATACCAGTCCCCTGCCCTGTATATCTCGATCGTTTAATTTGTTAGTGCTTTATTTATGCAATCTAAAATAATACGAGCCCATGAGGCAGTGGTCAACCAATTAACCAATGTAGAGATAGAAGTTGATATCAACATTCACCACTCTTGTGTTTTCACAAGAATACAATTTTATTTATTTATTTCCCATACTTTGAAACAATATGTTTCCCCAAATAGCTTAAGTAAAATACTGAAAATGACATGTATCCATTTTACCAGACGTGTTCTGCATGCATTGATTATTGGCTTATATACAAACGGGTCCCTCCTCTGTCTTCTGACATCATTCAGACAGAGTGTGTGCAGGAGTTCAAGAGAAACGGAGCGGGGGTAAATGCTTTCAGTTTTGCCAGGGGGCGCTTCGATTGATGTCATGGGGATGGATACAAACTTTTAAATGCTAAAACGATGACTCGACAGAAGGATTCCAACACAGAATCAGGTTATTAATGAAGATGGCAGAGTCAAACGGAAAGTAAACGTTTAAACCCTTTTCTACCCCCGAATTTCCCCGTGCTTTCGGCCAGACTGCTAAATTGCAGCTTGTGGAGAACAAATCCATTTACGAGACCGTTTGAACTTAGTTGTGTCTGCCCGCAAGGTGTAGCTACAATGAATGTTGAAAATGTTTTTCAAACGTTGTCAAAGTAAATTAAATACGAAATATTCATGAATTGTAACCTACAGTCGGCTTGACACAGAATCTTGTAACTGGACGGCCAAAAATAAGGTAAGATTGCATGCTATGCTGTGGTAATTGTAATATTGTTTCACGTTGTTTCACAATGTCAATTTAAAATGAACATATGGGTAGCTGTAGTCTATAATAGGAATCATTAGCCAGGTCTGGCACTCTTGCTCATACGAACCAGGTGAATGCATTCATGTTCTTATGCGTTTTAATTCGCTCTGGGTAAGAGCGTCTGTTATATTACGCTAATGTAATGCAACAACAACAACAAAGTTACAGTTTATACGCACGTAAATAAAGCATACAAACTCTCATGGCCACCAGTGTGAAGTTATCTTGTTAATAGTTCAATTCTGTGTAAATATAATTTTTTACATTTTCAAACAAAAGGTTGATATAGGCTAAGGTGCGTGTCATCCTTTTTAAACAAACATATTTAATTTAGTCAAATCTATTATCCTACCATGGTGCAAGACATCGAACATGAACACGCGATGAGCACCATTGCAATTTATTAGACAGTCCGTTCCATGGCCTGCTCAATGAGTAGCTACGCTACTACCGATCGCCCTCTGAGTAAATAAATAATAAATAGCTTATCTGGCGCTCTGGACACTTGTTGCTTTTTAGATGAAAATGTAATGGTATTCTGCAATTGACCGTTTGTTTCTCTCTTTTTCCCCCAGGTGTTTTTTTATTTAAATTCATATCATGACCAAAGGAAACCTGTAGCCAAAAGTGTTTCATAACACTCAGAAACTTTGGACAATGTCAGTGCTCCAGTGAAAGACAGGGAGAAATGTGTTCAGTTATCGGCTAACAGCCTTCTGTTCCAGACGCGATACGCCAGAAGTTTGGATGCGCCTATTATATTTCAGAACCATGAAATGGATAGCTCAACTTTTGCAAACTGCGAGCATTGTGCTATGCACTACCGGAACCACTGACGCCGTTAGAATGTTAATTTAATTACAATGTAATGCTTGGTTTCTATTTGCGTATCACTTTAGTATCTTTATTTTTATATTAACATTGGACCACCGTCATATTAGCTCTGTTCCGCCCCTAAATCTAAGGCACATGGCATGTCAAAACTGAAGACACTCAATTTCCGTTTTGTGCGCCTCAGGTTCGAAGTGGTGGAAAAGTCTTGCAGGCTATATCATGCCAGATGCATAAAATGAGTTCAAGATCGAGGTAACTACACTCCAGAGAAGACAGCCTCCTGGGAAATTATATAGGCTACTCTATGTGTTCAGAAGTTGAAAATCTCTGCTCCACGGTGGAAATATGGAACTGGAATTCAACGGTCTGTTTTCCTTAAGAACCACGTTATTCTGGTTTGTCTTCTTATGTAAGTCAAGTAAGTGTGTTTATTTTGTTCCCTGCGTTTGACATCAATGTCGATTCTTGGTGATATGAAAAGCATGACTGCCGTGCTGGTGAAGCTGGATTTCACAACTAGGTTTAAATATTGTCTCAAATAGATTTTAAATTGAATTGTAATATGTTGCATTTCTCATTCCATAAACTTTCCTACGCCATCTCCGGCCACATATAACATTGGTGGGAGGTGTAGGAAAGTTAATGATGGCTTCAGGTTCAGAAATGCAACATATTTCATCAATAGGACATAACTTGTGAGTATGTAATTATATTATACTTATCGTTTGTGTCTAACAAGAGGCCTATGCCCAGCAATTTAATACTGTCCAAACTCCAATAATGTGAGAATATGTCAATGTATGATTCTAAATGAGGCTATTTATTAACGTAAGGTGAATGTTTTTGACGAATTTTGACGGGTCATCGACCTATAACAGTGGGCTTTACATTCTCCCGAGGAGAATTCCTTCAGCGTTCCCGCTTTTGCTGGCTCATGGACCATCCCATTATCAGACAGGCATATCTATAAAGCAGCGACGCTGACAGCCAAAGTGGGGTGGGTAGATCAGATAGCAGTGCTCTGACCGGGAAAACGTGAGGTTTTCCGCAAACTGCCGACGGAAGCATTCTTCACGGGCCTATCTTTGCGCTTTGAAATTAACGTCCTGGGGCAGCTTGAGAAATGAGAAGCGTCTATGATGTTTTGGGGTGCTGGATACCTCAGTCACCTCTCGTCACTTATCTTGACTGATCTATGGCTTTGATCTCCACCCGTTGAAGGGTTTTGTCAACTTGTCTTTTTGACTGCCTAAATCCCTCCCAGATTTGCAAACAGCTGTGGTTGAAGAGGCGGTTAATTGAAGTGCAGTCTGCAGGCTTTGCCAGAGTGGAGCTCCTGCAAATTTATACGGTACAACAGCCAGTGTGATTGTTCTCTGCCTTCACGTTCTCATTTTGATTATCAGTGCCAAACTGCTTTGGATTTCTTAGGACTAGGGCCTTGGTTTATCTTTTGAAAGATGCAAGCTGACTATAGTGGAGTTCTCATATACTTTGGAAATACAGTAGGCCCTAGTAGCATATAGTTGTTATTGTCAAATAGCTAATTGCCAATTGTATGAAATACAAAATAAGGAATATGTTCTTAAGTTTGTGGCAAATATACTGAATCCATTAGCAAATATTGCATCTTTTTATTATTAAGAATTTTCACTTCAAATAATTTAATATTCAGATAACCAATTGCTCCAAAGATAGCACGTGAAAATAGCCGTGACTTATTGCCAAGAGATCTACATGCCTTCATTTGGGAGAGAAGTTCAAAAACAATATTTTTTGTCTTCAATTTTACATTTGTATACATTACAATCATAAAAATAATCAATTAGTGATTTCATGGTTAAGTATTGTAATGCAAAAAAATGTAATCCTCATTACGTAAACATACTGTACTTTCAAGCAGGTATGTTACAATGTACGTGTACAGTATACATTACTTTGTAATATAGGCTTTGATAGATTCTCATATCATATGACAGTATAATACATAATTTAATATGTATATTATGTTTATGCAATTACATTTTTGCAATCAATCTTATCAGTTGGGCTTGATAGCAGTATGGTGGTCTTAATTGGAACATGGTGTAAAAGGTGGGCATAATACAATTGAATTTAAAAAATGTGAGAAACCAATTGTTTGAGCTATTAAAATAAAAGGGAGGGTACAGAACTATACAATAATAGTATTGATTGTGTTAACAGATGTTTGTTTATGTTTATTTACATTCTCCATGGGAGTAGTGCTTTCTGTGGTGTTTTACCATTTAGCCTACCTGAGATATTTTTTTAATGCACATATGTATGAACATTTAATATTAATTTAACTGTGAAACCGGTAGATGAAAAAAATTTTTTTTAAAACAATTTAAACGTGAGGTATCTGTTGTATATTGTTGTACCCCCCAGTTACATCAGTAGTGTTTCTACGATAACATGAGTAGTGAAAGTTAACTCAGAAAACACATCTTTCATCAGCTGAAAGACAATCTTTCCTTTACGGATAATCTGATGTCAAATATCAGAATATTATTGTCTTAATTTCACATTAACAACTGTACATTAAACAGAAAATGGCCAAAGTTTTTCAGTGTAAAGTTCATAATGCCCACCAGGAGCCATGTGCTCATCATCCATAATTCAATAATGATAATTCTAGTCAGTTTAGAACCGGGGTGTATGACTCACATCCCGAAGGGCCAGTCTGTGAGCTGGTTTTTGTTCCAACTAATTGCCTTAGTTTTAGTTTTCTGACCGCTCAATATACTATGCTGGTTCAGTTCTGTTCAGTCCAGTCAGTCCAGCACAGTAAGATCATTCGGATATGCTTGCAGTCTGTGGCTGTAGCTGGTGCTTATACAAATGTCAGATTGAGATATTATTGGGTAAATTAAATAATTAAGAGCAGAAATGGACATAAAATCCTAAATGGATCGGCCCATGTCGTGCACCCCTGGTTTAGAAAAAAAACCGGCATGAATATTACGAGTTAACTTTCAGGTAGAAAAGAAAACCGTCAGAACTAGGGCCTCGAGGGTCAGATTTGAGTATTCCTTCACTTGGTTTTAGAATTTAGCCATTTATCCACCACTCCATGCTTTTGCCCCGCTTTTGACTTTTGATAATCCCAATCACAAGTGTTGCTTTAAAGTACACTGTAAACAAATGTCAGTAAAAAATAGGGCAGCAATGTTGCTAGTGAAAAACCTTTTAGAAGGGGGTAAAAAAACTGTATAAATCCTACTATTTTATGGGATGGCGTTAAATAAGGAGTTATTGTCACTATTTTACATGACTTCGACAGTGTTTTGATATGAAAAAACAGTGAAATCTGGTAAACATTTACAAACATTTACCTTTTTTTACAGTGTAGCTAGGTGACTTATTGCAGGTAATAGCATGGTAGGTCGGGCCACTAAGTGTCACGGGGTCCACAAAGGTTATGTGCTGTGTGCATTAAATGAAAGTACTCCTCACAATGCCTGTGGTAGGGGGACAATTCCGCTCTGCCAAGCCTGCCGTGCCTCACTGAGTTGCATACACTTTCACTGGGAGCAGTTATTCGAGGTTGCTGTTGCGAAACCTATTTAGCTTCCAATGTCACCAGAAAAGGACTTCAAACATCTTGTTTATATAGAGTCAAGCTGCCGCTATGTTACAAAGTCAACAAGGTTATATAGGTATCTCAAGCATGCTTGAAAGATGTAAGTGGAACTACTGTACACAGCGTTGCAATTACAGCATTACTATGGATTTTGAGTTCAAATTTGTACAAGTGAGATTGATAGAAACACCACATTAACATATAATTATTAGTTAAAACTATATATATATATATATATATATATATATATATATATATATATATATTTATAAATACATGCGTGTTCGCACAAACACATATGCACGCTTTTATGAAACGCAAACATAGTGTTTTTTTAATATGCAATGAATCAACCCATGTGAGCACATTGTGAGGTGAAAAGTATTTTTGCTGCAAAATAGTAGAAATTACTTATGATTCAAGTGTAGTGCTCTGTGACAAGTGTAATTAAGCTCTAAAGCCTGTGTAAAGGCCTGTTCATATGACACATGGCCCAATTTGCTATGCAATCACAACAGTAGGAACACATCCTTTTATTAGTGCTTATTACACTAATATGACAGATGAATAAGTTATTCTCATTAAACTGTAGTGTCTCAGAAAGAGTAGACATTAACATCCCTTTGATGTTTCACAAGGGTGTATGAAGACGTCTGACCTGAAACTGTGCTCCAACCTGACATTGGCCCGTTTTATTGAGTCATCCGGGCTGTGAATTTGTTCTAGCATCATTGCTCTTGCAGTTTTTCTGCCTCCAAGAATCTGCAAAATAGATCTACTGCTAAGCCTTGACTGACACACAATTACAGCCGATCAGACTGATTAAAGCCTGAGCAGTAATTATGGACTGAGGAGTTGCTGAGGTTCTTTAATTAGACATGGCGATAGTGTCGTCAATCTGTCAACACGTATTCACTGCCATATAGATTTCTGTTGCTTCTCAAGTAACTTAAGGTTCCCACCAACAAGGGAAACATACTAACAAGCTTGCAACCAGACTTAACATAACAGATCATATCATTCAGGCCAGAATGAAACTCTGATGAACGCATAATTGTAGTTTTATATAATTACCATCAACTTGCTGTGTTCTTTGCACAATTAAACACTTTCACTGGGGATTGGTTGAAATTATTTATTGACTGCTCTCACAGAGTGATTCCATCTGGAGGAGAATTTTCAACAATTTTCAGTTTGTGAGAGCATATAATTTAGCACACAGTATTAGTACTAACAGATAGTTGCCACTCTGTTGGGTCCTGTAAAACCATGAATGATCCTATAAAACCAATTCAGTGGTGTTCCATTATGTACCACTGCAATTCTTTACATTAGCTAATGCATGCTTATCATAATGTGTTTTTATACAAACTTTCAAATAACGGATAAAATGTAGACTCGTCGACTTGGTAAAAATATTTAGAAAAATTAATGAACCAAAATGAACCTTCTATCAGTGCAATAAATACAACAACATGCTCTAGCAGGGAAAGGTTCTGGTGGTTCCATATTGGTATAGGGTGTGTTTTATCAGCATGGTATGGGCGAACTCATGGAAGGCAAAGTTGATGTCAATCATTACTTAATGATGCTGAGTGATCACCTTTTATCCCATGTTAAAGACTTTCTGTCTTTCAAGATGGCAATGCCACCGTCCACAGAGCATGGGAATGACACTGATGCTATACATATTTCATTGCCTTTTCCGTCTTCAGATATGAACCTAATCAACCATTTATGGGACACTCTTGAATGACAACTGAGACAGTTTTTTTTTTTCATCAACTTGACTGAGTTTCGACTGACTTTCTCAATCAGTGAGTGGTGTCATTTTGCTCCTGCAGAATTCCAGACAGTTTTAGACTTTGTGTCATGTGGCATTCAGGCCATATTGTTCACATATGATGGCCCAACACCAAATTAGGTAGCTTTAGCTCCGTTTAATATTTCTATAGCCACCTAGAAGTTAGCTAACTATATACGTAAGGAAGATTTTTGAGTATGGGCATTCTATATACAAACATATTAGGTATTCTTTAAATTAGGATGCAGGTGCCACTTATGTTCAGAGTTACACTAATGCTAGTGAATGGGGACAATTTGTATTTAAATGCCTCATGATTGAAAACTACTTTTTTTTAGCTAATCCATAAGAAGCAACCAAAGACAGCTATAGTATGTTCAGTTGACCCAGTATGGTCAAGTAAGCATATTTTGTGGTCGGAAACGACAACCACCAAAATAACATAAATCCTGACAGATAACATTAGTATTATCTAACTTCCTACTTCCTACTTCCTACTTCACACATATAATAATTGTCTTAATTATCTATGCTATTGTCTATGTTATTATGTTATATACAAAATAGCAAAGGTAAGGTTCACTACAAGGTCATTTACTTTAAAGAAGGAACATACCCTATGACCCACACCTTGTGCTGGGGAAAGGAAGATGGGCTCCCCCTATTGGGTCTTGTTCTCTTCATAATATAGTATCTGCCATCTAGGTAGTTTTTCCTTGCCACTGTCGCCTTTCGCTTGCTTTTGTTGGGGTTTAGGCCAGGGCATACTGCAAAGCTTACTGGGAAATCTTTGGAAAATTGTCAATATAAATACATTTTGATCTTATGACCCTACGTCTTTCTTATCCAGTACTTGTTTACAGAAGGGTTGAATCTGAGATGACACAATATGGCCTTTCTTAGTTTACAATGAGATGCCTGCTGACCAGTCTGTTCAATGTTTTGTCCTAGTATTCTGTCTTGAGAAGACGCACTCCCATGCAGAGGATGAGCTCTTCAAAAAGCTGTTCATTGGTTACAACAAGTGGTCAAGACCTGTGCCTAACATCTCCGATGTGGTCATCGTCAAGTTTGGCCTCTCCATCGCTCAGCTGATCGATGTGGTGAGTGGGTACTGATTTATTGTCCAAAATAAAATCACATGGCAAATTATATTTTGCAGAATAGGTATTCAGAACACCAGCTGAAGTCCCACCCTTTTGGGTTACCTCAGAATATTGACCCCTGGAAACCCCGGTTTCCTATAACATCGATCGTACAATCTTACAATATCGTACAATACACTTCATCCTAAAATATAAGATTGTTCACTTTGAAATACATTAATTCTTCTATGGTATCCATCTTTCAAACAACCAAAGTATGGACCAAAATATGATTTTGGAATAGTAAAGTCAGTTCACAAAATTGTTGCAAACAGTACTTGACAAAATATTTGACTAATTACTGAGGTCACTACCAAATAATTCTGCATTCCTTACCAGGCTCAGTGCCCTGCATTCGCTGCTCTGGTGTCCTCAGATGCCACTCAAAGACTGAGGACCACAACTGAACTTGCCCAACCAAGAACCATACTGACTGAACTCAGTAGTTATGGTTAAAAAAAAAAAAAACTCTTGGAAGAGTTCTCACTTCAGAGTGCCCAGGACTGAAATCTGGGAACACTGTCGAATACTTCTTTAGACTCAAATACACAGCCTTTTATAAAAAAATTTTTTTTTCTTCATATGTTTTATTTCAGTTCATAAATTTTCTGCAAGCAGCCATTGCAGATTTGGAATTGAACCAGAGGGAAAACTCAGAAGACATAATGGCTATTATAAAGTTGATCAGTTGGTATGTCCAGCCTAAGTTTATATTTTCTCAGATTCCCACTCAGATGGGTACACAGTTTAAACACAATGAAAGATTATTTGCTTGAAAGCAGGTTTTCAGCTCCGCATCAAATCCCACAGCAGCTGCTTGCTCCCAAGGCTTCTCAATTAGGATATTACATTGCAGATGGTGCTGGCCACACTTTTCAGCTACTATGACCTCTTTCTGAACCCATCCCTCATCTGGATGGGCCCCAGCTGCCTGACTCATCTTGTCCCCTCTCACTCCTCCTTCCCCACAGGATGAGAAGAACCAGATGATGACAACAAACGTGTGGCTGAAGCAGGTGAGCTGCCAGGGCTTCCAGAAGGTTCAGGCTGGCAGGAGCTTAAATGGGCAAGCTCCTGGCAGGCAAAGGCTAGCTGTGGGACTTTTACCCCTCACTTTAGATCAAACTGGTCCAAGCTTTTGTGCAGGGGTCAATTTAGGTTACCACTCACAAAAAGCTAATGAGATTATAGTGGATACAGTCATGGTCAATGCCATTGTAGCACATTAATATATAATTGAGCGCTATTCCTGCAAAACGTCTATAATGTTAATTCACTTGTTTTATGTGGATATAGATGGAGGACGATGCATATTTAATTGCTTAACACACTTTGTTATCTCAGTTGATTACACAAGTCTATAAAACAAATACCTGTGAATGGACTGTGAAGGCAAAAGCAGGAAGTGCATGATGAGTGTGTGTTTTATGTCTGAGTACATTTATTTGTCACACATTTGCCTCCTAGGAGTGGAATGACTACAAGTTACGGTGGAAGCCCTCAGACTATGACAATGTAACATCTATCCGGGTGCCCTCTGAACTGATTTGGGTCCCTGATATTGTCTTGTACAACAAGTGAGTGTGTGACCTAACCAATTAGGGGTTTAGAGAAAGGTTTAAGCATTTAAGATGTGGATTCAGATACTAACTGAATTGTATGTATAGATGTACCACAAATACTCTCAGTAAGGCAGCAGTTTGATGTGGGTGTGATTTTTGACTGGTGAAGAGTTTAACAGTGAAAAAGGTGTGGTGAAAAGCTGCTTTGTACTGTACTATAATTGTTTAGTTGTAGAAATTTTACAGTACAATCCTTATTACGGATATCTGTTTTTGAATACAATAAAAAAACGGAAGAATATAGTTGCAAGAATCTGGAAAATAACCTTACTCTGCCATCTAGTGGAAATATTGTGAAATGCACTTTTAGTGCCTTTAATTTCAACAACACAACACTGAGTGACATTCATTTACATCGGAGGAACAAGTTTGTAGTCCAGGTATCTGCATTAAAAACTCAGTGTAAAATATGATTCTGTCTTTTGGAGTTCAAAACTGAGAATGAACTAAAAAAGCTAATGTATGCTAATCAAATAATTATTTCACAAAGTCACAATTAAGTATTGTTAATTGCTTGGTGCTGCCCAACAGTCCGGTGGAACTGCAGTAAATTAGGCAGGAATAAGTGCAGATATGTTACATAAGTCTATAGCTATGTACAGTCTGTAATAATTGTCCACTTTTCTTTTTAAAATTAGTGTATGATGATATGATAGGGAGGTGAAGCCTAAGCCAAATTTCCACTTTCCGGGTGGAGAATTAGGTCAGATTGTAATGACAGCAGGAACAGATTTGTCAAATATAATTGTGTTGTTCTTTGGATTTATTGGAATTCCACTCAAACATAATAATAATTATTATTATTATTATTACACAACTGAAGAGTTGGAGTCTTGATAGTTAAAGCCGAACTGCAGCCTACTAAATTTTCTGAATCCATTCTCCAATATGGAGGTGTTATACCCTGGTGACATTGTTGCTTGTGTACATTTTCTTTGTTATAAGCTAAAGTATTACACTGAATGTGATGTGTAAGAAATTTCAGAGATGCATTATTCTAAAGGTGAGGACCAACATATTTGGAGTTCCCCTTTAATGAGACCAGTGCTTGTCCTGCAGTGCTGATGGGGAGTTTGCTGTGACCCACATGACGAAGGCACACCTTTTCCACACGGGCATGGTGCGCTGGGTGCCCCCCGCCATCTACAAGAGCTCCTGCAGCATCGATGTCACCTTCTTCCCATTCGACCAGCAGAACTGCAAGATGAAGTTCGGCTCGTGGACCTACGACAAGGCCAAGATCGACCTGGAACGCATCGAGAACACGGTGGACCTGAAGGACTACTGGGAGAGCGGCGAGTGGGCCATCATCAACGCCGTGGGCACCTACAACACAAAGAAGTACGACTGCTGCCACGAGATCTACCCGGACATCACCTACTTTTTCATCATCCGCCGGCTGCCGCTCTTCTACACCATCAACCTGATCATCCCCTGCCTGCTCATCTCGTGCCTGACGGTGCTGGTGTTCTACCTGCCCTCCGATTGCGGCGAGAAGATCACGCTCTGCATCTCCGTGCTCCTGTCGCTCACCGTCTTCCTCCTGCTCATCACCGAGATCATCCCCTCCACCTCGCTGGTCATCCCGCTCATCGGCGAGTACCTGCTCTTCACCATGATCTTCGTCACGCTCTCCATCGTCATCACGGTGTTCGTGCTGAACGTGCACCACCGCTCGCCGAGCACGCACACCATGCCCCGCTGGGTGCACTCCGTCTTCCTGGAGCTCATCCCGCGCTGGCTCTTCATGAGGAGGCCCGTCCCGGACGAGAAGCGCCGCCGCGTGCTCCTGCTCCAGCAGAGGGCCAGAGGGCCCTCGGCCCAGGTCAGCACCTCCGAGAGCTGGCTCCGAGAGACGGACGTGGACTGCCGCCACGGCGATTCAGAGCTGGGAGGGGCGCCGGGATTTCCCTTCCCCTTACCCCTGCCCCAGAAGCCTGCACCCCCCCAGCAGCACCGCCCAGGAGGCAGGGCCAACCCCTCCCAGCAGCAGCCCACCAAGATGGACAGCCCGGTGTCCGAAGTGGGGTTCCTCTTCTCCCCCAGCGTCCTGCGTGCCCTGGAGGGGGTGCACTACATTGCGGACCACCTGAGAGCCGAGGACGCTGACTTCTCTGTGAGTGAGCTAACATTAAATCACCATGTACAGGGAAGTTTAAAAAACTCCAAGTCACTCGATATTCGGTAGAAAAAGTTTAAAAGCCTTTATTATATTGGCAAGATCATAATAGAAAACTGCACCAGCGCGTATCCGCAACACATTCCTTCATCAGGGTACCTCATTTTCTTCTAGATGGATACGAACCCCACATCACAATGAGGGCCTGTCCTTTTGACACTATTTTAAGCCATTGTTCTTGACTTGTTTGATCACCTTGTTTGATCAAAACTGCGGCTGCACCCGAATCCTCTTTGGTTTCCCTTCACCTGATCTATAAAGTGTGGACAGATGACAGCAATATGGCAGCGACATCAATAAGTCAATCAGTAGTTACTTAAGATCAGTGAAGTGATAAGGGAGGGAAAGGAGGGAGGATGCTACTCGGGGTGTGAAATGAACACCAGCCACCAGCCAAATACTGGCAAAATGTTGATTGTGGCTGGTAAGATTTTTTACTCTAGAAGCCACTTTGGCCGATAACAAACCAGGGGTGCGTCTCCCAAAAGCATCGTTAAGGCTAAGACGGCGTAAAACCCTTTGTACGAAGCTTCTTGAACTTTGGATGCGTTTCCCAAAAGCATCTTAATTTAAGACGCTCTTAGAAACGCTCGCAGATTAACGATTACTCCAGAGCAGTCGTAGACGGTTAAGTGCGTTTTAGAAGCCCATAAATAACATACTTTATTAGATTTTTCGTGTTAGTGTTCATTTCATTTTACGTTTACCATAACCACTGATTGTTTTTTTATAGTGATGTTGGATGCAACAATATTTACGTTTATTTATTTATTTTTAATTTACTTATTTTTATATATTTGGAAATTACCCATAAAAGCCATTCCTTAAATAGTCCTATAAATAAATAAGTTTGAGACAAGTAAAATTAGTGGGAAAAAGATTTTATTTCAAAAGAAAATTTTACGTGCCTAACCGGCCATGTATTGGGCAATACAGTGGGATTTGCGTCTCCCAATCTATCGCCCCTCCTCTTCCCGTATCAGCAGCACCACAGACAGAAGTACAGAGATGTAAAATCCAGGGATCAGAAAGGAAAAGTCCTGCTATGTGTTTCTTCCACCCATGAACTCAGCCAGCTGATTTCACTAATTCGTTCTACCTCCTGGCTGAAGAATTGTGCAAATTTGCAAATGCAGGTGATTGGAACTAAATACTGGGGAGGATGATTGGAACTAAATACTTTTTACTTTCTGAACCCGGATTTTACACTTCTGGGCCACGTTCAATCTGAAAACGGTGTGCACCGTTTTGCTACGGTTTCCGGGTTGAACGACATGTTTCCTCGAAACGGTGTGAAACAGTGTGCAACGGGCTTTGAGGTACGTTTTCTCTCGTTTGGTGGGTGTGTCAGAGGTGTTACCCAATCAGCAGCGACGTGTATATAACCCCCGCCGTATTAAAAAGACTACGCTTGCGTAACACAACAGGGTGTTCAACGCACCACCGTTTCCGTTTAAATAAACGTTTTGCTACGTCTTGTCGGGGCTGAACGCAGCCCAGGTTAAGTAGCACTTAAGAGGTGACTGCACGTTCACGCTTTAAGAACTGTTTTGGGAAACGCGTGTTACAAATTAAAGAGCCATCGTAGAATCGCTCGTTGAAATTGCACTTAACCCTGCGATTGATCGTTATCGGGAAACGCAACCCAGGTTGTGTTACATTGTAAAGGGTGATGTGCCCGGTAAAAATTTTTAAATGGCTGGTGATTTTTAGAATCCACAAGCCTCTCTGGTGGCCAGTGGGTGGAAAAAGGTAATTTCAGATCCTGATGCTGCTTCAGTGTTTGGGCAGGACCCATGTCAGTCGCTAATAGTTTAAAACAGAACCTTATTTTGTTTGAAAAATTACTTCTACCCCAGGGACACTTGTCAACTTGTGTATTACTGTCTGGACTTAACCAATTGAGCTGGTAAATTCTTATCTGAGGGTTAATACCTTCAAAAGATACAATCATATTTACATATTTATGATATGTATTATTTTTTAGTGATACCTTTGCCTTCCCCCATTATTGTTTTATTGTGTAAATATTAATGTCATTCAATTAAATTAATTTCAGTCTCATTAAAATCCATGCAAGCAGTAAAATCTCTAAAATTTCAACTGAAATTGTGTCCTGTTTCACTGCTCCTCAGGTAAAGGAAGACTGGAAGTATGTCGCCATGGTGATCGACCGCATTTTTCTGTGGATGTTTATCATCGTGTGCCTGCTGGGCACCATTGGGCTCTTTCTGCCACCTTGGCTGGCGGGCATGATCTAGGGCAGCCCCATGGCATCACTGGCACTGAGAGCATGCTGGCGCTGTACTGGACTAAACCGAGAAACTAGCTTTCTGGGAGTGGACTGCTCAGCAATATGAGGAGCCAGAATTTATTCACGATTCAGTTAGACTTTATAACTATGTAGCAGGGAGTCTGTCTGCAATTCAAATAAAGGGACTTTTTTTTTTTTTTTTAAATTACTGACTTTCTCCTCCCCAATCCTTGCCTCCCTGCCAGAGAAATGGACCCTATCTTTCACTGCAATGGTATACTGTATAATAAAAAGAGTATGAAAATGAATGTATTCGGAGATAGTGTGAAACATATTGCTTGGTGTAAATGGCCTTCCTCTGTATTTCTCTGTCATGGAGCAGTAACTGGAGTCACAATGAGGATGTAGCCTCAGAAAAAGCACTTTGCATACTGCACAACTTTCTGTCTGGACACACAGATGTCCCCAGTGATTACCCCCCACCATTTTGAACTCTGATACCAGGAAGGGCAGGACTAATGCCAGGATGATATACAGAACTGCCCTTTCTGAGAGACTCTGGAGGGGTACAGCGCACTAAGATGTCAGCACACGCTAGAAACGGCTTTTGGTCCAATGTGACGCATGCCAGAGACATTTTTCAGTCCAATTACAGCACAAGCCAAAGACAAGCTTTTGTTGTAATACGGCACATGCCAGTCATGACTTTTGGTCCATCCAATACAACACATGCCAGAGATGGCTTTTGGTCCAATTATGGCACATGACAGAGAAAGCTTTCTGTCCAATATGACACATGCCATAGGTGCTTTGTCATATTCAAAGACGATTTGTCGGTATAGGAGGCAATGCTATGGAAAAGAGGTGCTTGGGATGTCATGCATGTGTGTGTTTGTATGTTCAGGGGATCTTATTTAAGGTGCATTCTATTATAACTGAGTATGCTTAAAGTAGCAGATTATAGCTGAGAGGGTTAGCAAATCTTTGATTGAACACGCACATTGTTTGACAAAATAAAACTTTGGTCAGTTGCCTTTCACTCATATGAACTATATTAACGGTTTAAATGCTTTAGCAAAACAAAACAAAAATGCACTGAGCAAAACATTATGAGCATTACGCTATGACCATATAAATAACACCACAATGCATCACTAGGAATTCACAGTAAACTCACTCAGTAAATATACTAGTGCTTCCATGTCTATGGGTTGAGCTTCTTTTAAATAAACCTTGCAAACACTAGCTCACGTTGCTGATGTAATTACACACATCATTGGCAATTAACATCACTAAACAGTGGCAATAATGTCAGCCTTTTTTGATTTCCTGAGGAATTACTTGGACGAATGGAAGTCAGGAAATAGGTCAGGAACTGTGCTGATTGGTGCTCATCCTATATCAACACTGACAATCAATATTTTCCCCCTCATGACAGCACATTAGTCAACCTATCACTACTGTCCCAAACTGCTTTCTAAGCACAGTTTTGCTTATTCTACAAGATTGTCTGTATAGTGTTTTGACGAAAAGCCTGCCCCTTGTCATGCAAGCTGGATAAGTTTGTGTGCAAGCATTTATTACCGGAGTCAAAAACTATTACATAAAAGCTTTTTGCAGTAACAGGGGTGTTTGAGTTTTCATCGAGTAGGTGTGAAGAAATATAGGCATTTTTCCTCAAAAGCAACACAATGGTGGTGACATTTTTCTTTTGTTTTAATTAAAATAACACCACAATTTCAGATGTACAGATTAAACATGGTGATGAACGCAATCATGATAAAATATGTTTTTTAATTTGAATCATTAAAAAAAATATTATTACAAAGGGTGTACGTATTCTGTTATAAATCTTGCTTTTATGTGATACGGTACTGTCAGTTGAACTAAAAACCAAAAAAAATTGCAATTGCTCTTCGCTTAGTAACCATTTCTGTGTATGTGTGTGTACATTTCTCTTTGTTCATTTAAGAAAAAAAGTCATAGCTTAAGCAAGATTAAACACTATAAAATATTCAAAAGCCACAAAAACAGTTTTAACTGTAGAGACCACATGTTTGTTTTCACGAGCACTGCCAGCAGACTATTTTCTTTCGATAATCCTCAGCAGAGAGTCCAGATCCAGGCCCTTCAGCTGACCAATGGGACGGCCCAGGGGCGGCTATGAGGCGGCGGGTTTGGGTTTGGCCAGGTTGGCTCGGACACGAGCCTGGTCAACGGCGTCCAGAAGGTTCTTTGAGTCCATGGCCAGAGTGTGAGCGGCGGCCAGCATCAGCCTCTTACACTCCTCCTTCAGGGAGGTGATGGCATTCTGCTGAGCCAGCCGCATCTTGCTGATCAGCTCCGCCATGTCTTTGTTCAGCAGCTTCTGGGTGCCTTCAATCTGGGGGAGAGAGAGGAGTGTCACTGTTCATTCACTGGAAGGTCTCTGTAACATATGGGCGGGGAAGAAGGTGCGTAGTGTTTCAGGATTCTGTGACAACTTCTGCTCTGAATTAGTTAATTGAGGACTTGTTTCTTGTTTCCCAGTATGAACGGTTTGATGTGAGCAGCCACTGAGCTGGGGTAACTGGAGGCCAAACAATCCTGCACACACACGTCAGAATCCCACATCCGCTCTACGGGATTAATCTACTAAACTCACTGTGACTGATGCTAGGAAATTTAGAGCTGTCAGGTGCCAATTTATCACTGATTGCTCTTAATTCAATAATCCATAGCTCTACTGCTGATGCCTGGCCACTTTCTGCTCTGGAGAGGCTCAGGAAGGCCAGAGTGCAGAGGCACATATGGCATGCAATTTTGCACAAATATTGTTTGCTTTTCTCTCGACAGCTTCATTTAACTTCATTGCCTGAACCACGTCAATCACAAATGACAATTTTTTTTTAGATAACATGCTGTCCTAAAAAGGAAAGTGGCGCATGCTGTCTACAAACACACTTTATTAATACAATATTTCGGTCCTGAGATCTTCATCAGGCATCAAGTTGGTCTAAGGTTTAAGGACCGAAATGTTGTATTAATAAAATTTCTTAACGTAAACAACTGTAACTGTCTTTCATATACAGGTGTGCATAGATATCCTTCTATATAACATGCCGTGCAATATTGTATTATTTCTGCCTTAAGAGTAAACATTTCAGGCAACAGCTAATAGTTGCCAAATTGTCAAAAAAGCTGTGGTTGGTGGGGCAATGAAAATAACTGGGTGGAGAATGACGACAACAAAAATGAAATAACAGAAGTTGAAAGTGGAAGGAGGGAGTATGGAAGGTGGAAGATGTCAAAAAATGCTTGGGGTATGCACAGGATCAGAGAGGAACATCATGCCACAGAAATCCTTCTACACTCAGGCTATAGGATACTGGCCATGCAAAATTTAGCTGGATATTACTGGCTGGACACTAGAAATACTGTAAGCATTCAGATAGTTTTTATGAACACTGATTGACCTGGAATGTTAACGATTAGAGTCAGTGAAGATATGTGGAAAGCTGCATTGCGGATTTCAGAGCTGAACATTTTGTACAATTATATATTATTATTTACAATATATTATATAGGATACTGTATAATTTATAGTGTCATTATTTAATCTGACACAGTATTCTGTAATACTTTTGAAAAACCAAATAAAAGTAGCTACAGTGTACATCGGGGGGCATGTATGTTCAGACCCATCTTTTAGATGTGATCTGCCTTGGTCACAGGACAAGACTTGGTCACGCCTGATGCCAGAATTATGTGGACCCAAACTACTCAGAGAAAACACAATGAATCATGCCAGTCGTTTTTTCAGGTAGATGGAGCTACAGTGCATCCGGAAAGTATTCACAGCGCTTCACTTTTTCCACATTTTGTTCTGTTACAACCTTATTCCAAAATTGATTAAATTCATTTTTTCCCTCAAAATTCTACACACAACACCCCATAATGACAATGTGAAAAACGTTTTTTTGAGATTTTTGCAAATTTATTAAAAATAAAAAAATAAAATTTCTCATTTACATAAGTATTCATACCCTTTGATTTAACGCATTTTTAAAGTATCATATTTCATATTTGGTCGCATATCCTTTACATGCTGTTACTTCCTGAAGTCTGTGACCATCAACATCAAAAAACTGTCGATATCTTATTTTCAGGTACTGTTACAAGCGATACTATAACCTCTCTGCATTTGAATGGATCTCTATGGAAATTGGGGGGTGAGACTAGATTCAGCTGTAAATTACAGAGACCTTTTTGAGGGTTGTTTCTCCTGACTTTTTTCCCCATAGAGTTCTATAGGAAAATGAGTCCGGAGAAATAACCCTTGCAGTGATCCATCCACATCTACTCCATATCTGGCAACAGAGTGATGGTTTGGGGCTCGTTTGATAGCTCAGACCCTTGATAACTTACAGCCATTTAGCCAGCCATGTGTTCCATACTGTACCAGTGTAATTTACAGCTGAATCTAGTCTCACCCCCCCAATTTCCATAGAGATCCATTCAAATGCAGAGAGGTTATAGTATCGCTTGTAACAGTACCTGAAAATAAGATATCGACAGTTTTTTGATGTTGATGGTCACAGACTTCAGGAAGTAACAGCATGTAAAGGATATGCGACCAAATATGAAATATGATACTTTAAAAATGCGTTAAATCAAAGGGTATGAATACTTATGTAAATGAGAAATTTTAGTTTTTTATTTTTAATAAATTTGCAAAAATCTCAAAAAAACTTTTTTCACATTGTCATTATGGGGTGTTGTGTGTAGAATTTTGAGGGAAAAAATGAATTTAATCAATTTTGGAATAAGGCTGTAACAGAACAAAATGTGGAAAAAGTGAAGCGCTGTGAATACTTTCCGGATGCACTGTATATGCCTCAGTGATCTCTGGAAGCCCGAGCACATTCCGTTGATCCATTACGATCTGCAGTCAGTATCAGAAAACTGAACAGGCATACAGAGCAGGCTGTTCATGCTGGACACGTGCAGGAAAAGGTTATCGTAGCACTCATCTGACAGCAGACCAGGGTTGTAAGACCCATAAAAAGAGAGCTGCACATTTGTATGCGCAAAAAGCTGACCTGCAGGGAGAGACTGCATGAGGGCAGAAAGACATTGAGAGAGAGGGAGGGAGGAAGGAGAAGAAGCACGATAGCGGGGAGCAAGTTCCTCCATACCTCCGTCCTGATGGAGTCATGGAGAGAGGGCAGAACGTCATCCACGCTGTGAATCAGATTCCGCAAGGTTAACCCCACCAACTGAAAGAGAAACAAAACTACGTCTGACCAAGAGGTAAAAAAAACAGTGAAACTCCAATGGAAACCTGTCACAAATCTGCATCTTTAAACAATACATACAACGATTTAACAGGTAAATATTTCATAAAAATAAAACAATGTTATCAAAACTCAATGTAATGTAATACTATTAGTGAGCGAGTAGGTATAGCTCTTGATTTCTGTTATCACATTTCGGACACCCCACTTACACATTCTGCTGCTGCTGCAATTCATCATGAAACCTTCATAGGAGGCAACAATATTGATAATAATAATAAACTTTATTTATATAGCACCTTTCATGTCATAAAATGCAGCTCAAAGTGCTTTACAAGAGCAACAATAGAAATAAATGACACGGGTATTAAGATAAGATTTAAAAAAATAAGATAATAAAAATTGATAATGATAATAGTAGAAATTAAATAAATTAAAAATAATAATAATAATAATAATAATAATAGTAAAAATAAAATGTACAAAGATAAAGAAAATAATAATAGTAATAAAATAAATTGATAATGATAAAAACAATCCTAAGATATAAAAAGCATAAAACAAGTGTAACATAACATAATAACAATGGTGTTAAAAAAATAAAAGGTTGAATTAATTAAAAGCAAGATCATAAAAATGGGTTTTGAGCTGTTTCTTAAAACTATCAACAGAGGCTGCTTGTCTTATTTCTAATGGGAGTTTGTTCCAAACCTTTGGTGCATAAGAACAGAAAGCTGCTTCACCATACTTTTTGTAATTCATTTTTGGGGCATTGAGCAAGCCAGCACTAGACAATCTAAGGTTCGGAACATACTTAGATAAGCAATCACAGAGGTATGAAGGTGCTAAACCATTTAGGGCCTTATAAACAAGTAAAATAATTTTAAAATCAATCCTCAATGTTACAGGGAGCCAGTGCAATGAGCCTAGAACTGGTGTAATGTGTTCTCTTTTCCTGGTTTTTGTTAAAATTCTGGCTGCTGCATTTTGTAAAAGTTGCAGCCTATCAATAGATTTTAGGTAATCCAGTAAAGAGTGCATTGCAATAATCTAGGCGAGAGAATACAAAGGCATGGGTCAACTTTTTGGCATCTTCCAGGGTCTAACTCTTTCAATATTTCTTAAATGAAAAAAGGCAATCTTTGTAACATTATTGATATGTGATTTAAAATCCAACTCAGAGTGAAGAATAACACCCAGGTTTTTTACTTCAGGCTTATTCTGTAGAGCCAGACTTCCAAATTTGCTTAATATCTTTTCTCTTTGTGCATTTGTACCAATAATAAGAATTTCTGTTTTATCTTCATTTCGTTTGAGGAAATTTTTACTCATCCACTGTGTAATGCTGGATAGGCAATTTATCAAGGTATTTAGGGCATCAGTATCATCTGGCGCTACAGATAAATATAACTGTTATCAGCATAACAATGAAAATTCACTCCATGATCACAAATAATCTTTCCAAGTGGCAGCATATACAGAGAAAACAGTAGAGGACCAAGAACAGAACCCTGTGGAATACCAGACAAAATGTCATGTTTGTCTGAAACATGGTCACCGAGACTAACAAAATATCTTTTGCCAGTAAGGTAAGTATTAAACCAGTTCAGGGCTGTGCCTGAGAGACCAATACAATTTTCAAAACGGTTTAGAAGTATCCCATGATCGACTGTATCAAAGGCAGCAGTCAGATCAAGAAGTACAAGAATAGAAACATTTTTATTATCGGCGCTCACTCTAAGATCATTGATTACTTTTACAAGCGCTGTTTCAGTACTGTGTCCCCTTCTAAAACCGGACTGAAATTTTTCATGAATCTTGTTGTCCTGTAAGAACGCATCCAACTGTTTAAAGACTGCTTTTTCCAATATCTTACTCAGAAAAGGCAGGTTGGAAATAGGCCTAAAATTGCTAAAAATAGAAGAATCAAGATTATGCTTCTTGAGTAAGGGCTTCACTAGAGCTGTTTTGAGTGCATCTGGAAAGATGCCTGTTTCTAGGGAGCAATTCACAATATCCAGTACATCATCAATCAAACTATCTAAAACCTCCTTAAAGAACGTAGTGGGAATTGCATCCAGTGAGCAAGTGGATGACTTCAACTGCAAAATAATTTTACGGAGTTCCCCTTCACTAATTTTACAAAAATAATTTAGATTTCCCCGAGAACCACTAACAATCAGATTTCTTTGATTTTCAACATTATTCACAATAGCAACTCGGATATTAATGATCTTATTATCAAAAAATGATGCAAACTCCTCACATTTTGACTGTGAGGCAGGGCATATTTGTTCACAAAACTGGGAAGGATTTAAAAGGCGATCGATGGTAGAAAATAAGATTCTAGGGTTGTTCCCGCTTTCACTGATAATCTTAGAGAAGTATGCCTGCCTCTCACAGCGTAATGCTTTGTTATAAACATATAGGGATTTTGTAAGGATCCCTCGGTGGATTGTTAGTTTGTTTTTTCTCCACATTCGCTCGGCTCTATGGCACTCCTTCTTGAGCAGACGTATTCGCTCATTTTTCCAAGGCATTACTTTAGCCTGTGATTTCTTTTTAGTTTTCACAGTTGCCACTATGTCGAGAGCTGTGTTTTTGCTAAACCAGCGAGAGTCACGTTAAAAAACAGACAGTAGTGATCTGATATATTAATATCAACAATCTCATCAACTACAATATTCAGACCTCTAGAGAACACTAGATCTAGGGTGTGGCCACGGTTGTGGGTTGGCCCAACAATATGTTGAGTAAAATCAAATGAATGTAAATATTGAAAGGTTCTTTATTGTTTCTTCTTTATATTAATATTAACGGAAAACAAAGAGCAACATTGTAATACATCCCTGGTAACATTAGCTAATTTCAATTCATTGTTCATTTATTACTTATTTCCCAGAATTCATTGCACAATCCCAGCTTTTCTTTGGCTTGGCATTGATGCCTCTTTCAACTATCAGTACTTATTAATAATTACTTAATTATTATCGATATATGTCTATTGGCAAATTTCAATTGTAAATACTGGCTGGAGACCAGCTTATAAACTTGCTGAATAGCCTATAATAATGATACTCATAATCATAATAAAAAGAATGTTTTATGAAAGTAAATTAGGCATTCTGCCTACATTTTACCCCACAAGTGCTCCATTTGTTTTGTTTTTTCTGGATTTAGATTTATGAACGTAACATCTCCGTTGCATTCAACCACATTTTCCTCAAATAAATGTCAACGGAGCAGGGTAAGGAAACAGAAAACACTTTAATCAAATTGAATTAAAAATAAAACTTTAGTTAGGCCCATTACCCATTATAGGCTACTACTGTACAAGTCAATAAATAAGATTTATAGCCTAGTCTAATCAGACTACAGTGGTGAAGCCTAGAAAGTAACGGCCTATACTGCTCATTTTAAGTGCAAAAGAGCTTGCTGCCCGTTGAATTCAATGTAGAAAACCAAGGTGATTTAACAACAAAAGAAAACCTCATGGGTTACTTTTTTCTGACCATAAATTTAATTATTTGTGGAACAATGATTGTTTTGCTCCACAAGTTTTGAGCACATATTTATTAAAATTTATTTACAGTACATTTGCCTGAAAAATGAAACATAGGCCATTTTCACAATGTGCTTTCCATATGAAATGCAACAATCGCTAATCGAGTTTCAAAATACCATCAGGCATTTTCATTTCGACTTCAAAGTTCTGGTATTCCCCATTCACTTTCATGGGAGCCCCAATATTTTGTGCTCAACATGCTCAGTAGGCCTACAGGCTTACTTCCGGGGCTTCACTGCCTAAGTTGGCTGAGGCAAGGGGCCAGCTTTTGGCTCTCAACCTCAGCACCGCATTTTGACAGAAAGAAATATACTTCCGCTCATATATTAACGTTAACTCTGTGCATTATTTCTATTTTTTTAATTGCTTATTAGTTTTCTTTTATCAAATTTTTTTTTCTTACCACACAAAGATGAAATAAATAATAAAAAAAATCTTTTTATTATTATTTATTTTGGCCTACATCATATTTTTGCATGCTAGTTGGCAACCAATTACATAATCGTAAGGCTTTGATGTACAATCTGTGCCATCCTCCTTATACATGTGACTCCAAGGACACAAATGTGCATGTGAGATGAGCACAAAATTAAAACTTCCTGGTTCGGCTGTACTCTTAGGTTTCTAGTGGCCTCGCTGGCTCTACAAAATATATACTCTAAGGAGTGAGGGCATGCTTTCCTGTTTAGTTAAATATGCATGTCTACGGGATGTTCAGGTGGCAGCAGAGTGTTATATCGCCTCTCTGTGGTCATCCATTGTATTACATTACAAAATCGAATGAATATAAAAACATCACACCAAAAAATTTGGTTTTACTGTAATTTTAGTACATCGATGCCTTATACATTTCTTTATATAATGTGCCGATCAACATTCTATATATCAATATTTTAAGACATCTCTACAAATCACGCTTCTGTCATTATCCTTTAAAACATAATAATAATTATATGGCCACTAGAATATATAATGTAGATTGTTCTTTGTGAGCTAGGCTGGTTTGGGCTTACTGTGTAAAACTTGTATTGATTTCCATTTTACCAGTACACTAGCCACTTACTTAACTAACACTCAGATGCAACCACCTTCTAAGAACATTCTTGGAACTGGAGGCATATAGGATCAAAGTATATATGACATATATCACTGCTACTTTAGAGAGGAGGAATGTCTTCTCCAGACTTGTGAAAAATTTCACACGCTAAGCTTTTTAATGTGCGTACCTTAGCATTCTACATTATTTTAATAATGGTTATTAAATGGTTAATTAAGACAAAGGAACCCTTAATTACAAAATTTACTATGGACTAGGTGTATGTGCATGTTCTGAGTTCACATAAAACTAACAACATATACAATCAGCAGTTAAATTATATGGCCCTGCTATCCTCATTAACACTAAGTGGTGGCGGCTGTCCATGACATTCCCAAAGGTAATTTACATGGCAGGAGAAGTTAAATTTAATTGTCATTAAAATAGGCTATACCAATAAAGGAATTAATTAGTAATGGCTATCTTTGATGTAGAAATTCTGAAAAGTCATAATAACACCTTATTCAATAACCATAAACCAAACAAGTCAGCATCCTGGATTTTATGAGTTACTGGTATCAGACATGTAGGATATTCCTTTATTGAACGTACATTAACAAAGATACGTATGTGCAAAACAATAACACAAGTGCAACAGCGAGCATCTATCCAAAATAATAGTTAGCACAAAAATACATGCATATCCTGCACAGGGCTTTGGCATGCTCTGATGATCATATATGCACAAATATCACCAGCAGGCATATGTCATGGTACATGTAATAAGTATATTCAGAATGTGAGTGTAACCAGGAATATAGCCTTACAATTGGCTTTAAATGTTTTTTTAAATAATGAATTTAAATGACAAAAAGTGGAATACCTACCTATTCTCCAGTGGTTAGAAAGGTCTATTCTGAGTCATAGCAGAAAGAAGCAGGTAAAGTGGGAGGACATAATATGGGAATATAAAGGTGAATCTGTTGGAATGACTCAACATAATAAGCCCTGCATCCATGCACACTTCCTTGCTGCTGTCAGACACGGATCAAATAGGTATTTCAACTACTTTGGTTTAATGTCAGTAACTCCTGCAGACCCCTGACAATTTTCATTGAACCATGTTACTAACCAAAACATACATTCACAAAAAAAGAAGCATCAAATTCTGAATGTTGGTGAACCTATATGGTCCGTTTGTAACTTTCATGCGTTTTTGCTGGGGTTGAAAGTAATTACTTAATACAGGTCTGCTAACAGTACAGGAGAACAATGTCAAACAAGCTGAGTTACTAAGTTTGCACAGTTAAGACCAATCGGTATGGAGAGTCAGAAGCACATTTCATTATCAGGTGTGAACATACAATTACATAAGTGCAGACAGGCCCCAACATGCAACCCACCGGATCCTCCCACCCTCACCTTGACGGACACTTACCTGAACCACACTGACGTATTCTGAGGGAGGCAGGGTGTTGACATCGTTTTTCAGCTGCACCACCACCTTCACCAGCTCCATGACGAAGTGATAGACCTTGTCATCAGAGCGGTCGATCTCGGCTGTGGGGGCCGGCTGGAGGGAGGGAGGACGGGAGTGTACCAGGGTCCATCCGCATGTTCGCACAGGCTAATGCTAACGGTGCAGGGTCATAATGTTCTGTCCAGACGCTTACTCATTCGTCCCAGCAAGGTGGGAGAGTGCTGGGCTTAAGATAAACACCAGACACACTGTGTCGCTTTGGAATGTATTTCAGTAAAGCTGTGCTTAAGGTAAAGCCCACAAAATATATACATACACAAAAAGTTTGTATGTATATACACAATATAAGTAGCTAATTATACGGTAGTTTCTTGCTGAGTGTTGCAAGGACAAGTGGCATCTCTTTTTAAAAATCTGTGGCAGGGTCAGTCTTTTCATTGCAAGAGAATAAACACATGCACACCAAAAAGGTCTTGGCCTAAAGTAAAAATGTAATTCTTTAACACTATGGGCCAGGTATAAGGAAAGGGGAAATAAAGAATGAGAACTTACATACCTGTGCTCCAAAGAGAAAGGGATATCATCTAACTATGTGGCAGTTAATGTTTGGACCTATAGGTTTTTTCCAGAGGAAGTTGCACTGTTCACACGGGCCAGTTCAAATACTACATCCTAAGGATCCCATGGACGAGTGAGATGTGCACCTCCCAATTGTGTGGGATCCTTAGTTAACCTTTGAACCTCTAAATGTATCACTTTATCTTTGGAACATAAATAAGTCTGTGTTTTCAATCTTTTATTTCCAAATCTTTTCAATGTACCTAGTCTGCAATTAGCAAATTATGCACTACATGCATTAAACTAAAGATTAAACATTAAGTTTAAATCAGAATGTGCCTTTCCTGAAAACCATTTTTGTGCCTCCTCTACAATAGGTCTATGAAAACCTTTCTAACTACAGAGACTGGATTAATCTTTGGTTCAAAGCAGCGTGACAGTACATAGCCATGTGCAGACAGGAAGAGGCCTTTTAACAGTCCCATAATGCACCAACAGACCGTAGACCCCAGGTGATCGCTTTGTAGGCAGGCAGTGGTCCCTGAAACACCCCCCCCACAACCACTACGATTATTACCATCTGGAAGACGAGGCTCTTCAGAGCAGAGGAAACTATTCCTGGCAACAAGCTTCAAAGGTTTTAACACCCCGCCGTTACAGTGAAACATCTGTGTCATGGAAGAAGGGGGAAGAGAAAGGGGGGTCCGGTCATTACCTGGGCACTCACTCTTGGAGGCTTCTGGGGGGGGCCTGTGAATTCGGCTGGTGGGAGAAAGAGAGAAAGCAAAGTGGTGAGGCTTGTAAGGTTGGGGGACACTGGAGAGCAGGCACACTGTGGGCAGCTCTGCTCCCAGAGGACCTCAGCATATCCAATAATTTAGTTTTACTTTTTGACTCTCTAAACATGGGCGCGGAACCTCATTCCTGGAGGACCATGTCTGCTACTGGATTTAAAACCAAGTTTAGGGCCCTGCAGAAAACACGGTTCCCCACCCCTACTCTAAGGCCTGTATCCAGTGTAGCTTTAACATAATTTGAGATTGATTGTAATTAACATGAAATGTTAGGGACAGAAGACTAACCAAACAGGTTGGAGGAATATGGCGCAGTTCATTTAAAGCTGAGAGCCAAACCTTTGCAGGAATTGCGTGAACACTCTTACCAAAAAGCTGAAGAAATATTTCAAAACTACTACTATTAGCAGCTCATTCATATAGGCCTTTTAAAAGGAAGCTGGTTAAATCCAAAACAAGTCATTTTCACAGATTTTCATTTTTGGGCGAGAACGAAATTCCTCTGCCCTGAAAAACAAGAAAACTTACATGTATAAAGGGTCCATAAATTGAGGTTATAGACCACGGAAATAATATATTTAGGTTTAAATGGCTAGTTAATACTGTATGCAAATGTGACTGGAGTCTAAGTGATGTAGTGTGTGATAAAACAGCATCTGTTTCAGAGCACCAAACAAAGGGGTTCATTTCAGTTTCTTCCAAAGCAAAGATGTCCTGTGCAGTACAGCTTGTAAAACCGAGTGTCAACTAAATGGAATTTGACATGTAACTCACCATATCCTGGCTCCCTTTCTGGTGTCTGTGAAAGACAAAAATGAGAATGAAAATACTATTTCATAGTGTTTTCAAACATTTCTATATGGTCGACACGTTTCTATTTACTTAGAATGTGTACTCATCCGATTTCATTTTTATACTAAAGCCGTATTTACAACTTTGACAAAGCTGCACATTTTGGCAAACAACAGAAGTGGTTAATCAGACCTCACCATATTAAATATTGCTTAATACCACATATCACAATGGCATACATCTTCCAAATAGAGACAGAACATACCACTGGAGATTTCATGTCTTCATGCACCATGGGATCCTGCACAGGAAGAACATGTTTAGATTAATCATGGAACACTTGAAAATGGAACACTCCAATGTAAAGCCAGAGTGAGTGGCAGCACAAATTGGGATGGCAGGTATGCCATCCACCAAGTTACGGCTTGGCGGGGCATGTCCCATACCTATACAGCACGGAGAGTTTGGCACTTCCTACAGAAGTAACCACAATGACCACAGACTCTCAGCCCTTAAAAACATTAACTTCTGTACATTCTGACCTGTTAACACACAGCATTCAGATACAACTTCACACATCCACACAATAAAGCCACAAACTTGGGTTATTTTGCTGGTTTTTCTCTTCTTCTTCTTCTTATTCTTATTCTTGTTCTTCCACTTCTTCCTACTTTTCCTGCCTACCTGCTAATTCTCCCCATTGGACAACCGCCTGTAATCCGCCTATCAGAAGCTCTGTTTAAAATTGCCTTGTCGCATTTACATGCTTCAGAGGCTGTCTACCTCCTACATAAACTGTAAAAGTGTCTGTAGCTTAGTTGTTACGGTATTGCGCTATCACGTAGCAGGTGGGCAGTTGAACAGTTTGATTCTCACCTGATCCTAGCATTTATTTCCGGTACACAATTTCTGGTACCGAGACACAAAAGTCTTATTTGGTCTGCTGATTTCTGTTAAATTGCTTTGGCCTAGTGGTCAAGATCTTGCTTTTCCATGCGTGAGGTCAGTGGTTCGATCCCCCGCCAGGTACCAAAGTGTAATTTCATTTTCTACTAAAACAATGTGCACATGTATACTTTTTCTCATACAAGAATGTCATTTTCACATTAAAGAACATAATTTTCTTGCAAATGCTAAGACATTTAACAGTATTAACTTTCACTTGTACTTAAAAAGAGGTGAAAGTCACCCGACATGCTCTGGTCGCCTAACGTTAGTCTACTCGCTACCAAGAAAAGGTTCACCGCAGGTTATTAATGTTTACACAGTACAGGAACAAATATCCCATTTCTCAGGCACAGACAATAGCCTACAGTTCTAACGCAAAATATTGCCTGGTTATCGCGTTGTTGCATTAATGTAAACAAATTCCATAAATACACTTGGTTGTCACTAGGTTGGTTGGCCTCTGCTGCTCAATGTATTCCTATGGGAAAATAGCTGACTTTCAGTGAGCTCAACGATGTATCGTGAGGAAAAAATAAAACAAAAAACGCACAGACGGTCTTTTTCTATTGCCCCAAGATGCTCAAATGAGTATTACCGAACAAAACTTAATTTAAAACTTCATTTCCATGAACTGCTTCCATGACCATACTAATGCTGTGGCCTGACCATAGACTGTATCGCGCCGCTGCATTGCCTTGATAAATGGTTTGGGAGCTAAAGTCGTGTCTAGCTAATATTGCCTATATAAAATAAGCATTAGCTTGTGATGCTAGGTCGCAGTAGGTATATATTTGCAGGCTGTTAACTAATATATCAAGGCAATGCATCAGCGCTGCAGTTGCCAGCTGACCACAGCATTAGTATGGTCAGAAGCAGTTCGTAAATTTTAAATAAAGTTTTGTTTGGCAATACTCATTTGAGCATCTTGGGGCAATAGAAAAAGACCGTCTGTGCGTTTTTTGTTTTATTTTTTCCTCACGATACATCGTTGAGCTCACTGAAAGTCAGCTATTTTCCCATAGGAATACATTGAGCAGCAGAGGCCAACCAACCTAGTGACGTCACGACTGCAGTTGGTCCAAGATGGCTGCACTCTAGTGGAATAAAAGCAAATTTCAACTTCTTTTTCCAGCAAATATGGGTCGGTTTGAGATTTGAACGCACGGTCATATCTAATTTAAGGTAAAAAGCTAGCGAACCAGAGCCACTTGACCGAGTGCTTCATGTCCCCTTTAAAGTGGTAGTTCACTTTCTGTGTTTTTTTTATTTATTATTTGTTTCTGATTTTTTTCCCATTCTTCTCCCAATTTAGTAGCCAATTGGACCCCTATTCTAATTCAATTCCCCCCGTGTAGCAACCGCTAGAGAACCGCCGCTACACAACCCCGTCAGCCGGTGGTAGGAAGGAGGGCGACATGTCCTCTTCAGGTGCTCCTGACCGTTATTCCAACTCGCCCAGGGCCGTTCTGTGCGCAACGATTCTCTCCTCCCCCCTCCCCCCACCAGGGAGCAGCCGCCAATTGCCGCTCCCACAGGGCACCGGCCATGCTCGGATCTGGCGGGACCGGGGATCGAACCCCCGATACTCGGGGCGCAACTGCACAGACAAAGTCCTTTCTTTTTTTAGTGTATGTTTTTTCAATTGGCCTAGAAAATATGTTCAATGATTAATATTTTTAGTGAAGTTTCTAACATCCTGCTTGCTTTACAATGGCTGGATATGGCTGGACAATGTGATGGTTTGTGGAGTAATGCAAGAAAATACACTTAAAAAAACTCTAAGAACCTTGTACAAGACCATTATGCCTCCTAAGGTTGTACATGTGTATATTACCTAATCATTATTTCACAAAATTACATTTAATCTTATTTCTGGTTGGAACTATTTCCTATGGTGCATGCAACTTGAAGCTGCTGCACTCAAGGAAAGAAGCACCAGCACTGTTCCCAGGTCAGTACAGAGGTTTGAGGGGTCTGCACTGTGACTATGTCAGTACAGAAGGGTTTGAGTGGGACTGCACTGTTCCCAGGTCAGTACAGAGGGGTATGAGGAGACTGCACTGTTCCTATGTCAGTACAGAGGGGTTTGAGTGGGACTGCACTGTTCCTATGTCAGTACAGAGGGATTTCAATGTACACCATACAAAAAAACTAATGCAGTCATATTTTTATCAACTGAGAAACATTGCCAAAGTTAGACAGGTACTATCCTTTGAGCACACTGAGAAGCTTATACATGCTTTTATTTCTTCGCGCTTAGACTATTGTAATGCCTTGTTTACATGTCTGAACCATTAATGTTTTACCAAACTTCAGGTTGTCCAGAATTATGCTGCTAGACTCTTCACTAGGACAAAAAAACAGTCACACATTACTCCAGTACTAGCTTCCCTCCATTGGCTACCAATTAATTTTTAGAAACAATTTTAAAATTTCACTGGTCACTTACAAGGCATTACATGGTCTGGCACCCAGTTATATTTTAGAATTATTAGCTCCGTATGAGACTCAAAGACCTTAGATCCTCTAACAAAGGCTTTCTAGCTGTTCCAGAGTCTAAATTAAGAACTAAGGGTGATCGTCCCTTTGCTGCAACAGTCCAGAGACTCTGGAACAGCCTCCCCTTGAGCATCAGAGCTGCTGAGTCAGTGGCCTCTTTTAAATCACATCTTAAGACCCATTTTTATCGATCTGCATTTTACAGTGTATGACCTGTATTTTGATTTCTGTTTTACCCGTTTTAACCACTTTTTTAATCTCGATACGCAATCTCACTATTTTATGTTGTAATACCCCGTCTCCATAATTTATTTAAAACGTATGTACAGTTGAAGATGAAAGTTTACATGCACCTTAGCCTAATCCATTTAAACTTAGCTTTTCACAATTCCTGACATTTAATCCTAGTAAACATTCCCTGTCTTAGGTCAGTTAGGATCACAACTTTATTTTAAGAATGTGAAATGTCAGAATACTAGTAGAGAGAATGATATATTTCAGCTTTTATTTCTTTCATCACATTCCCAGTGAGTCAGAAGTTTACATACACTCTGTTAGTATTTGGTAGCATTGCCTTTAAATTGTTTAACTTGGGTCAAACGTTTTGGCTAGCCTTCCACAAGCTTCTCACAATAAGTTGCTGGAATTTTGGCCCATTCCTCCTGACAGAACTGGTGTAACTGAGTCAGGTTTGTAGGCCTCCTTGCTCGCACACGCTTTTTCAGTTCTGCCCACAAATTTTCGATTGGATTGAGGTCAAGACTTTGTGATGGCCACTCCAATACCTTGACTTTGTTGTCCTTAAGCCATTCATGTTAAGATTTCATGTTAGCAAACTATAGTGTAGGCAAGTCAGTTAGGCACAAGTAATTTAATGAAGTTTACCAGTCCCTCCTGTAGCAAAGCACCCCCACAACATGATGCTGCCACCCCTGTGCTTCACGGTTGGGATGGTGTTCTTTGGCTTGCAAGCCTCACCCTCTTTCCTCCAAACATAACAATGGTCATTATGGCCAAACAGTTAAATTTTTGTCTCATCAGACCAGAGGACATTTCTCCAAAAAGAGACAACTGCACATTGTCCACATGTGCTGTTGAAAACTGTAATCTGGCTTTTTTATGGCGGTTTTGGAGTAGTTGCTTCTTCCTTGCTGAGCAGCCTTTCAGGTTATGTCGATATAGGACTCGTTTTACTGTGGCTAAAAATACTTTTGTACCTGTTCCCTCCAGCATCTTCACAAGGTCCTTTGCTGTTGTTCTGGGATTGATTTGCACTTTTCGCACCAAAACACGTTTATCTCTAGGAGACAGAATGCGTCTCCTTCCTGAGAGGTATGATGGCTGTGTGGTCCTATGGTGTTTATACTTGCGTACTATTGTTTGTACAGACAAACGCGGTACCTTCAGGCGTTTGGAAATTGCTCCCAAGGATGAACCAGACTTGTGGAGGTCCACAATTTTCTTTCTGAGGTCTTGGCTGCTTTCTTTTGATTTTCCCATGATGTCAAGCAAAGAGGCACTGAGTTTGAAGGTAGGCCTTAAAATACATCCACAGGTACACCTCCAATTGACTAAAATAATGTCAATTAGCCTATCAGAAGTTTCTAAATCCATGACATCATTTTCTGGAATTTTCCAAGCTGTTTAAAGGCACAGTGAACTTAGTATATGTAAACTTCTGACCCACTGGAATTGTGATATAGTGAATTAAAAGTGAAATAATCTGTCTGTAAACAATTGTTGGAAAAATTACTTGTGTCATGCACAAAGTAGATGTCCTAACTGACTTGCCAACACTATAGTTTGCTAACATGAAATCTGTGGAGTGGTTAAAAATGAGTTTTAATGACTTCAACCTAACTTCCAACTTCAACTGTATATCTGTTTTATTCTATTTTTATTATTGTGTTTCCTTTTTTTCTGTTTTTAAATTTAATTTTACTTTGTCTTCTATTTTACTGCTGTAAAGCACTTTGTGCTAAATGCTTGAAAGGTTCTATAAAAATAAAGTTATTGTTATTATTATTTGAAGGGACTCCACTGTTCCTATGTCAGTACAGAGGGGTATGATGGGACTGCACTGTTCCCAGGTCAGTACAGAGGGATTTGAGTGGGACTGCACGGTTCCTATGTCAGTACAGAGGGGTATAAGGAGATTGCACTGTTCCTATGTTAGTACAGATGGATTTGAGTGGGACTGCACTGTTTCCAGGTCAGTATTGAAAAGTTTGAGGGGCCTGTAATGAGTGAGTGTTCTCAGAACAGAGGCTCACCAGCATTCTCTCCTCCTTCTCCAGCCACTTATTATCGTCCACCATCTGCTGCTTCTGCCTCTTCAGAGTCTCCTGCATCCGGAGCTTCTCCATCTCCCACAGGTTCTTGGCATCCTCCTTACTGGATGGCTCAATAATAAACTCCCTCTCCTTCAAAACACACACACGTACAGACAGACATCAACAAACTCCACCTCCTAATAAAGACAGATGCATGGACAGAAAGATGCATAGCTCATGAGGAAAAAGTCTTATTTAGCTTGCCCAGATTACTATTAAGATGTTTACAAATACTTGTGATACCAGTTTAAATGCACAACATATCTGCATCTTTATTTATTTTTAGATATGTCTGACATCTTGATAAACTTCATAAAATATGCCATGAATCTTGTGTTCTCCTGGTTAATTTTCAATTGTTCATTGTTCATATGCTTGTCTCATATTTAAGGTATTAAATTTACAATGCAGAAAAATTATCTGAAACAGTGGTTATCATTGTCATCCTTCCTATAAATAAGCCTCACACTATGCTTTTGGGGCCACAAAAGTCAGCTAAGTGCAAAGGAGAACAAACACACGCTTGTAGCGTCAGACGATGACATCCAACTAAAAAAAAGAAAAAGAAGGGAAAGAAATAAAGAATACATAAAGTGCAGAGATGGACAATCCAGGTTCAGAAAGTAAAAGTCCTCCCCAGTATTATGTTTCAGTCACCTGGATTTGCTCATTAGCATAATCTTTCAGCCAGGAGGTGGAACTATTAAGTGAAATCAGCTGGATGAGTTCATGGATGGAAGAAACGCATGGCAGGATTTTTTACTTTTCTTTCTGGTCACTGAATTGTCCACCTCTAATGAGGTGTGAGACTCAAACCACACAGAGAGATAAACTGAATAAATTCAGTGTTAAAATGTTGTGATAAAGATAGGTAAATTAAAAAATGTAAAATTATGTGAAAACAGTCAATGACTAGGGATACCAAAGCTTCTGCCTTTCAAACTGCAATCCTAGTGACCAAAAGCTGGAATCTGGATATCTAGAGGGGAGGAAATCTAGGTTGACAGACGATGATTTGGTATAAATGGACTAGGTTAACCCCAATATAGCTCAGGTTTTACCCGGATATAGCCTGGCTATGTCTTAGTCAGCGAGAATACTTTCAACCAAATGTAGCCAGGTTTTCACCTGTACGCCTAGACGGTGTTTCACTGACTTTTCAGCGCAAAAATGTTCGGATCCTAACAGTCTGACAGCCAAGTCTGACTAGAGCAGAAGACAAGCAATAGCCAAAGTAATTAAATTACAAGTCTAATGGCTGATACTATCCACAATATCATACAGACGGGCTAAAAAAAACAGATAAAATCAGTCTAAACACCAAGCACACCGTCCTGGACTTCAGTTTCTTTTTTTGATGCACATTTTATTACTTTAGCACCATCAGAATGATACTGTTTAAGTATAAACCAGTGCCTCATAAGCTCAGAGAATATGAGAGTATTATCCACTTCTAGTCGTCTTGTTGTAAGTCACTCTGGATAGGAGCACCTGCCAAATGCCAGTAATATAATGTCATCAGGGTCCAAAATGAACACCTGCCAAGCACCAAATATGGGTCAATATTGTCTCTGGTGAGTAAACCACACAGGCCTACCCGCCACTGTGATGTGTAAAAAAGTGGAGCCCACATTTTTAGTTTTAGGTAGAATTTTGAGTTGAGGGAAACAAAATCTCCGTGAGACGCAACCACTTGAACTTGTAGAGACACCGTAGCTTGTTCATCACTTCAAGTTCATATACTTTGTGCACGTGAACAGCCGGCTTTCTGACTAAACTATAGTATAGCAGAAATACTGAATAACACATCTCGTTTAGTTAGCTAAAACTTGCCAGCTAAATATTTTTCGATTTATCTCATTCCAATATGGATACTGTCAAAATTTTAGTTAGAAACATTTTTGATCCTCTCTGAATCTAAAATTGTATCTCAATCTGCCCTGTATGATTTAGTTTAAATTTAGATTAGTTACATGTGGCCAGAAATTTTTTCATCTACCCGCCACCTTGGCAGATAAGCCAAAAAGTTAATTTTGGACCAAGCTCAGGAATGAAGACTTCCATGTGCATCGATAATAGACTGAGCACAATAAAGCACAAGCCTATTTACTTGATTGACAACTCATCAACTCACCAATCATGTGTTGATTCTACAAATTTGAGTGCAGAATGCTGCCTTCCCCAAAGAAAAAGTCACAGAAAAGTGAAACCTAGAAAGTACCCGCAAAACACTTGGTAGAGAATCGACACCTCCCTGCCACACTACAGACCACCATGGCAGCAGCAGGGTGGGTAGCAGTCTTACCCCCATACTGCGACGCCGCGGGGTGGTTCTGGGCACCATCAGCGCGTTGTTGGAGTCGAAGGGTGACTGGTAATCGCATGGGCTAACAAGGTTGGGCGAGCTGGCACACAGAGCCTCGGGCAGCTGGGAAGCAGGCAGCAGGACCGGACACACACGCACATCCACACACATATACAGACATGGACCCACAACAACATATACACACAGGCACACGCATGCATACGTGCACACAACACACACGCACACATGCATAGGACCCACAGTAACACACACACACACACACACACACACACACACACATACATACACACACACATGCGCAAGGACACACACACACACACACACACACACACACACACACACACACACACACACACACACACACACACAGGTGCAATGAGCACAAAGCAAAACACTGAAAGCTACACAGTAGCAGTTTAAAATACTGATTCCTGTGGGCAGGAATGGTTTCAGTAATGGACAGTTTACACTTCCTGAGTACATGTGCATCTGGAAACTAACACTTATGTTTAACCAGTCAAACTGATTTGCATATGGAATCAATGGTTTCTTTACTCCTTGTTCTGATAAGGACTTCAAAAACGAAATGAATGTCTTATGTTGAATGGAAACTAAAAAATAAAACCAGTCATACCCACAGGAAGCAACACTGCCTAACCATAAAACTCAGGGGGGGGTCTCATTAGAGACAGCCTCCTAAAACTGCTGTTCCCTTTTGAAGACAGAAAAAGAGTATTTTTACATGTGCTGGTATTCTATAATATCTGGAGAAGACAGGGTGAGTCTGTGAATAAACAGATCATTTCCAAGAAAGAAGACATTTTCTGTACATTATGTATGAAAACATATAATTGCATACTGCAAAACACACAGCTAAATCTGAAGCAACAAAAGCAAGCCGAAATATGCTAAACACCAAACAGAAGACTTATGAATGTGAATTAACGCGAATGTCTGCATGCATTTATTTGGAATGCATGTATTCTGTATGCATGTCTCTCTCGATGTCATTATCTTCATGCATTATTCATCATTAGTTAGCTACCAAAAATAAGTCATATCTGATCAAAAACATCTCAGAACATCTCAAAAAAGCCAAGTTACTCACGCATAGCCTACAGAGCGCTGTCTATAAGTACTTAATTCCAACTTGCAAAAACAAGGCCTGCCTTTAAAAGTATTGATATCAAAATGTGGCCAAGTTACAACTAACATTATTGCCTATCGTAGCTAACACTAAATAAACTAGCTCTATTCCAAAGCAATGCTATCCAAACTTTCCTAAATTATTTCATGCAACTTGGCCCTGTGATTCTTCATCTTACCATCTCAAGAGAATGCGGTCAATGAAACTGTATGTTCCACATCAAACTACAAAATGACAATAATTTATAGTGGAAATACTCTGATTCAGATGTTTTAATTAAACAGAAAAATTACTACACTATAGGGCATGTTTGAACAATTGTCTGCATCCACTGCTTTGGGTCAATGAAAAGCACAGAATGAATAAAATGCATTATTATTATTATTATTATTATTATTATTATTATGTATTTATTGATTTATTTATTTGGATTTCTATCAAAACCTGTGTGGTCCTACAGAGCATAGATATCCTTGTGTTCACAAAATTCTGTTTGCAAATATCATAACTATTATTATGTTAACAAAATTAGTACTATTACTTATTTGCCATCATCTGACCCACAAACTTGTCTGGATACGTTTGTAAAAATGCTATATGTACGCTATTTTCTAGGTATAAATATTACTCATTTTTATCTGCATTTATTTATTCATCCCCCCTTTGTCTATTGTACATGATGTTTCTTGATAGAAATGTCTGTTTGTGAATTGTAAAGAAATCTGTAGCAGCAGTTAACATTTTAAAACCTGTATATTTTCTGAAGTAAACTTGCCAACAAAGTATAACCATATCATTTCTGGAGTGGAATTATTAATCAACTGTTAAAACCATTAATTGAAATCACATGTTGTTCCATGAGGCACAATCTCTTCACATGCTAAGATGAAGAAACACAGGGCCAAGTTGCATTAAATAATTTAGGAAAGTTTGGATAGCATTGCTTTGGAATAGAGCTAGTTTATTTAGTGTGAGCTACGATAGGCAATATTGTTAGTTGTAACTTGGCCACATTTTGATATCAATACTTTTAAAGGCAGGCCTAGTTTTTGCAAGTTGGAATTAAGGACTTATAGACAGCACTCTGTAGGCTATGTGTGAGTAACTTGGCTTTTTTGTTTACGTCGGAGATGTTTTTGATCAGATCCTTTTATACCCAGTCATGATAGCATCACCTGTTTGCCTGTGGAATGTTCCAAACAGGTGTTTATTATTACTTTCCAGTCTTTTTCTGCCCCTGTCACAACTTTTTTTTGGAATGTGTTGCAGGCATCAAATTCGGGATTAGCGTATATTTACAAAAATCAATAAATTGATAAGGTAAAACATTAAATATCTTTTCTTTGTACTGTTTTCAATTAAATATACAGTGAGCATGATAATTAATTGGACAGTGACACATTTTTTGTTATTTTAGTTCTGTACTCTAGCACTTTGAGTTTGAAAGGATACAATGACAATAAGGTTGAAGTGCACACTGTCAGCTCAATATCAAAAGACTCTTGATATCTTATTTTCTGGTACTCCTATAAGCGATACTATAACCTCTTTGCATTTGAATGGATCTCTATGGGAATTGGGGGGTGGGACTAGATTTAGTTAATTACACTGGAACAGTATGGAACACATAGTTGGCTAAGACGTCTAAGTCTGACGTATCAAACAAGCCTTAAACCATTACTCTGCTGCCAGATATGCAGATATGGATGGATAACTTGAAGGGTTTCTTCTGACTCATTTTCCTATTGAACTCTATGAAAAAATAAGTCAGGAGAAACAACCCTTTAAGTGATTCATCCACATCTACTGCATATCTGGCAGCAGAATGATGGGTTGAGGCTCGATTCATACCTCAGACACTTGGGGCTCTATCTTGGCGATCTTGGCGCTTGGTCTAAGCGCATGGCGTAAAGTCCATTTAGGGCGTGTCCAAGTCCACTTTTGCTATTTTAACGGCGTGTTTTTTGGGCGCTAAGCACGGCGCAACATCCAAATGGGCTGAACCTAGTCTCTTCATTAATCATAGGTGTGTCTTGGGCGTGACATGCAATAAACCAACCATGTCATATCCCATTCCCTTTAAAAGCCTGCTTTTCCACCTTGGCAGATTGCTTATGATGGTGAAACAGACATGTTTGTGCGTGTTTAGTGCGATCAAGGAATAGGCTATATGGATCAATAGTAGCCTATGATCAATATTATTCGGGCTAACAATTATGAGTTCCCGGTAATTCCTGACAGTGCTGTTTACAAAATATATGCAGTTAAATTTCGTTAAAAGCACCTGCAACAGCTGAGAATAAGCGACCAATTGCTTCCGTCTCACCTTAGAAAACGCCAAATTAGCTTGCTTGTTTAACGAATTTCGTTTGATTATGCAATGAACTCATGTTCAAGCTTCATCCGAAGTTCATTAGGCTACCTGCATTCTAATTTTGATTAATAACATAAATAACGTTATTTTGCCTTAATGATGACACTAAATACAATAAATCTGTCAGGTTGGCAACCCATAAGTCCAGCATATTTTCCCTTGTTTTATAATGTCCTGCTTATGGAAATGTGACCAACCTGTTTTACTGGTAGCGTAATGCTTTAAAACGATCCACTTTCCCAGGAAGACCGTGAAAAGTGTGATTTACAGCAAGGGAAACAGACCTGCTCCTGTAAAGCGCACATGCAGATAATGGCATTAAAATGAATTGTAAATTAATTGTGTAACGTGCTGCAAATTTTGTTTCTAATTAGACGCTTAGTTCTCTTTAAAATCTTCTGTTCAGTTATGGAATAACAGGTGAAATCAGCGGGGTTTTAATAAGCTGAGGGTATGGAAACCTTGTCACTTAAAAAAATATAAAGGACGAAGAATAGCTAAGGTTACAATTCAGTTAACATGATGACATTTATCTTCGTTTTTTAAACATAGGCTATCGAAAAAACCTTATGCACAGCGAGTCCGCTTTAGCCTAGGCTATTTGAAAAACAATAAAAGCAATATTCACTGGACAAGGTTTTGAACTTTTTTCAGTCACAAACCATTCTATTTTCTTACAGGCTGTATTCCTAGATAAACAGAGCTGTATTGTAATGACATCTGAAGTGTATTTTCAGAACTCAAATGTCCGTCTATTGCAGTGCGCGTGTTTTCCATTGAATGACAATTCACGCATTAGGTGCAAATGACAATTTGCGCATTAGGCTTGATATAGGTGTTATCAGCTCCTTTTTAATGGATAGCCATTGTCCCGTACCATCGCACATCGCCTGGATGTTGATGGAGTGGGCTGAGAGCAATGCAATTGTCGCTGAAGGAAAGGTATGTGGACCTATGGAATCTTTTATTATTATGCATTTTTCATATAGCCTACACAATAATAATATTTCACATTGTGATCTAGATATTTTAGTCATGCTTGTGCGCGCCCCTGTGTGTAACAGACAGGAGGGTACGCGCGTTGTGCACACGCCTATGTAGACGCACTTAAATGCGGCGTTAAAATAACATGTAAACAACTGCGACATGACTTTAGACCAGGTTTGTGGTGGTTCTAGCGCAAGCGCTTTCTGCTGGCTCAAGATAGCAATACACCAAAAATAATCCTGGCCACTCCTCATCTTAAGACCAACACGCCCAGTTCACTTGCAACAGGCGTAAGAATACATGGTAGTTAAAGGATGTAAGCGTTAGGCGTTATAATGAACCTAGTGCCAGGTGTAAGATAGCAAAGACACTTGCGTTTGGGTTAGCGCCGCTTTGCTTTTTAATTTGTCACTGTCCAATGAATTATGGTGCTGGAATTATAACTGCTTTCTGCTTTTATGTGCATTTTACATACTGTCCCAACTTTTTTGGAATTGGGGTTTGTAGGAGTCAATTTCTAGAACCAATGACAATAATTTTCTCTCCACTGGAAACAATGATCAGTTTGCATCAGTGACGATATGATGTCTCATTAACATTCCCATTAAAAAATGACAAGAAAATAAGATACCTGAATATGTAGCCCTATACTAAGTGTGTTGGTGAAGCGCCCAGGCTTGTTTCTTGATGGCTGAAAATCAGAGAAGATCACAGATGGGGAGAAATGAGGTAAGCAGAATAAGACCTAGATCACATCAAGGACAGAACCGTTTAAGACAGTATTTTCAATAACTCTAACAGTTTAAAGCTGGAGTAGGCAACTGTCAATGGTTGCAATGTTTTGAAAACATTTTGAAAGTCATAACACCCGTTGGCCCTGCCCACAAAGAAAGATACACACCCCCACCCCACTGCTACTCCACACACCTTGACATGAATGCGCATCAAAGTTTCTCGCTACGACTACAGTTTCACTAAAAATGTGCGCTCCAGGAGTCCAGGTAAAACAACACAATATTTTTCATTGTTGCAGAGTACAACAACGCAATAAAATATTTTCCATTTAGTAACCGAATTCGGTAGGTAATGTAGTGATGTTTTTTCTAGTCTAAAGTTAGCTATCTACCTGATGGTTTGTGATAGCTAATGTTAGCAAAATATTTTTTATACATGTGTAAATTGTTGAACAAGGCTACGCTCTATCCCAGACTTACAGTTACCCGATACACCGAGCCCCAATTCGGTACTCTGCTAGACGTTTTACAATAGAACCTTTTTTCTGGTCTTCATAACTGATAAATGAGAGAATAAAGGAGCTAATCTTTCAGCAAGCCAGTTTTACTTAAACACCACAATTGACAGTGATGGCTAGATTAATTATATAGCTAGCCAATTTTATATAGACCCCAGATATATGAACTTAGTCTAGTCCCAATGGTCTAGTCCCGTTCGGCGATGTAAGGGGCGGGTAAAACTCTCTCAACATTTGCATCTAGCTAGCTGTACTATAACATGCAAGGTCACAATGTGAACCACTTTCTTTTGAAAACAAGAATTTGGACCTAATCGCTGATTTTAGAATGCAGAATTTGAGCAGTTCTCACAGCAGTTCTTTCAATGATTGCTACCAACTAAGCATGACCGTTCCCTGATATCTTTCTAAAAAAAAACCTGCCTACTCCAGCTTTAAGTAAGAAGTTTGAGACAGCAGCCTGCACCTTAGGTGGAGGCTCATTGAAGGTGAACTTGGAGTCAAAGTATCTGGTTGACCGCGCCCGATCCCTCTGTATCTCCGCCTCCTGCTCCTTCTCCATTTTGTGGACTTCACTGTAAGGGACCAGGCATTCCATCACATCATATATTTCACGAACAGGAACACCGAAGTCAACTTAAGTTCAGCACATTACTTATTACATGAATATTGGCAGATCATGTTGCAAAACAAGGCAAAGGAGTTACTATCAGACAACAGTGTCCTTCCCAGAACACCCACAAGCCTTCTGAACAATGTTTGCACAGCAGCTCTGTGTACCTCAGGTTGCACACAAGTTCAGTGAAGGTGGGCCTCTCACGAGGGTCATAGGTCCAGCAGCGCGTCATGAGGGAGTACAGGGTTGGGGGGCACTGCTCGGGTTTTGGCAGCCGGATGCCCTGTTCCAGCTGGTTGATCACATCCTTATTCTCAAGCCAGAAGAAGGGCTGCTGACCTCGACTCATGATCTCCCACATACACACCGCTGAACACGTACAGAACACACACAGTGATATAGACAGCACCCTCATGTACAATACAGTCCTAAATGTTCTGAACACACACACGCACACACACATGTAGACACACTTACACACACACACATTACAGCTACAAATATTCTGAGCAGAATATCAGACAATCATGCACAAATGCATACACACAGTTTACGAATGTGGAATAAAGCAGTGGCAAATTCTTAACACGCAAATACTAAAAATGCATGTGCACACACAAACTGCATGACATGTTACTAGCAAAAAATGCTCACACTTTAGACTGTATCTTGAAAGTAAGAGCTGAAAACAGCACCCATTTCTCATGACAGATCAGAGGTCTGTGAGATACAGTCAAACTACTGTGAAGTGGGTTATCGGTTTTCTCATTTCTAAAAGTGATGATTCTGCATGAAGACGGTAAAGGCAAAAAAAAGAGCTATCCATCAGAGATCAACTGTCTAATGAATGACAAATTTAACTGGCAATATGCAATCGGATTTCAAGGGAGTAGCTCTCCAAACCGTTGGCACGGAAAGGATGTGTTATATACTAGCCCCGTGACCCGAGAAAATCGAAATATAAATCTGTCAGATCCTTATGAGTTTGTTTATAGGGCTGGTTTCAAAATAAATACAAAACCTCGGGACATCAGATGATGGAATCAAACTTTCTCTTCAAACACTTCCCCAATGTCCTTTTTGTTTTAGTCACTGTTATCATCTGTCATTGTGATCAGTAAATAAAGGAGAGGTTTGATGCTACTTCTAATGTGGAAATAAATGGCACGGCCTGGCTGCGTTGTCACATCTCTGAGCCAGAGGGAAATAAAAACATGTCGGGGGAGGGAATTAGATTCACGAGCCGTAAAAATAAATTAGGTCCTATTCCAGCAAACATCCTCACCTTCATTCATAATAATTTATTATTTCAAAAAGTGCAGCTGGAACATTTTAATATCTCCATTGCAATTTTATGGACTATAGATATTTGTGTCCCTGTGTTACCTCTCCAGCAAGAAGGCCATCTAGATGAAAGGTAATATATATTAAATATATACAAAAATATTTGGCTTGTGAGAAAACAGCTATTCAGCCTACCTAGGCTTGTCAAGTTGGTGACAGTATGACTGCATAAATCTTGGTCTTTAATACCCCATAGGGTTTCTCCCTATACTACATTACCTGGCAAGTGCATTGATAGCTCTATGTAAAAAAACTTTTCACTTCAACGAAATTCCACATTTACCCTCTTGCTCTGCTGACAGAACTTGCAAAATATGTTGTCATCCATTTTATTAATTCCTTTAAATATCTAATTTGAAAAGCCTAAAAATATTCACTTATATAAATGCTGTAGCATGTTTTGGTATTAGTACCAAAAATTGAAGGTGATGATACTGTATGTCCATGCAACATAGTTTTTTTTAAATTGAATTTGATTGCTCTGTCCTGATTAGCTGAACTGGATGAGGAACAACTTACCGAACATCCAGACATCACTGGCCGACGTGAAGCGTCTGAAGTTTATGGATTCAGGGGCCATCCACTTGATCGGTAATCGGGTTACAGAGGCTGTGGAGATAATCCAGAGTGATTGGCTCCAACTAGTGTTGGCAACATTGCTTTCATACGGGACACAACAGAGTGGGGGGTGGTGGTTATTTCTTAATTATTGATATTTGAGGCACACGTTAACCGTATAGCAACCAGAGTATAGCAACCAGATTTGGAAGGTTATTCACAAAAGCTCTGCACCTAGCTAGCTGTACTATAACACGCAAGGTCACAATGTGAACCAATTTCTTTTGAAAACAAGAATTCTTATTTTAGAATGCAGAATTTGAGCAGTTCTCACAGCAGTTCTTTTGATGATTGCTACCAACTAAGCATGAACATTCCCTGATATTAAGTAAGAAGTTTGAGACAGCAAGCTGCACCTTAGGTGGAGGCTCACTGAACGTGAACCTGGAGTCAAAGTATCTGGTTCGGAAATAGTAAATCTTCAATGGCAAGTAGAAATAATATGGTAAAAATCACATCCTGTATGAGACAAACCTTTTATTAAATGAAGATTTATTAGACGTCTCAGGTAATATGGCACAGCCAATTCTTTCTGCCCTAGTGTTTAGCCAGCACACATCTTTCCCTCACCCAATACTATGCCTTTCTCTGAGATAAATCCAACCAGTCCAATTATTATTTGCATGAATTTCACCCTGTCAAAGGGCTGAAATATCCCCATTCCCAAATCTTTGTGGTTTCACAAAGCAATGGGTCATGAGTCACAATAGTCAAGCTAGTTTACAGGGATCTGACATATGTTCTAGATTGTAGTTTTGATGCATAATACATAGCTATACGTAAACACCTACGCTCACTTAGAAGGGCAACGGTCTACTGCTTGATACAAAACCAACAAACTAAGGAGGCAAATTAACCATAGTAGTTCAAATTAATATACTACAAATAAAAAGAAATCAAGCACAATGGAAGACACATACCAGCTTGTTCTCTGCCAACACACCTAATCACACCTGGGGGTAATTCATCAAGCGGGATTAAGGAACTCACTGGCAAAATTTTGGCAATATTTTGAATTTGGGTGAAATTCAGTAGGATGAAATTGTGAGTTTTTAAAAAATACTTAATAAAAGACAGTTAGCTCCTTAATCCAACTTTATAAAATAAACTGTTGCAGCTCCTCCCCAAGATTGCACCAACAGCACTCCATCATTCAAACTCACCTTTGTAATACTCTTCTTCTTCAATGTATCTGGACAAGCCAAAATCCCCCAGCTTCACACAGTCTGGTGAGGCCACTAGAACATTCCTCACTGCAATGTCTCTGTACACCATGGTAAACACAGAACATATATATTAAAAGTCCCATTAAAGTGTTAAATAATGAGCTCTGTGTCATTTTTTAAACAGCCCCAGTAAAATCATTTAAAAAGGTATATCAATTTGTATTTATTTAAACGTGAATGCAAGCTATCTAGAACCATTTTCAGCTTGTTTATGACTCATATCAGTTTCAGCAGAGGTATAATGAGGAAACAAAACATGAATTATCAGCAGACAGGCTATTGGTATGCTGATAATAGAGAATGACCTGTATTAGAAACACAGTTAGACAGGATCAGCTTTTTTGTCCAACAAAGGCTAGGTCAGCCAGGCACAGGGAAATACAATCAGTATGGGTACACATGCTTTACAGTGACTCACCAAACACATTTTGACAAAATGTGATGTTTAGTGACAGGTAAAGTGTGTTTATTTCATGAGAGTTACTGAAGGAAATTCCAGCAGTGACTCTCCTTCAGTACTGCAAGTGAGCTGGACATAATCTGCCATTCAGTATGGATGAGGATCGCCAATAGTTTTATAATTATCTCATTAACTGTAGCATCCTAAAGTGACTATACCCCCCCCCCCCCTTTTTGTACTTTATTTTGACTAAAATAATGCCTGCACAAATCTCTCTCAAATGTAACTGAAAAAAGTTCTGCCTATCAACAATATATCGATATTTGCCCAGTTATTTTGAGTCGCATTCCTGTCTTGAAAAATGAAAGCCTTTCAGTGCATCAGCATTCAGATGCTAGTTGCATTGAATACATAGCTTAAAAATAATTACTGTCCAGTAAAAGCTAATAGCAGAAGTTAAGTTCCTGAAATCAATCTCAAACTGATATGTAAACCTCTCATACTGCTGACTTTCCAGTCTTCAAAACTGCTCTCTGATCCACCCACAACATCCGTTTTCACAAAATGTCAGTGTCACCAAATCTCAAAGCAAAATGAATATAACGGTACACTTGGGGAATTATGGGAGACCAATGTATGGTTTGCTCCCCCAACACAATGACTGAGAGAACTAGAAACACTGCAAGGGGCAGGGTGGAAAAACAAACCACAGGCTGAAACCACCAGCAAGAGTTGTCTGTTGTGTTACTAAAGATAAAGGTGATGCACAAGAACTCGATGATGGATGAACAGTGCCCTCCACTATTATTGGCACCCCTGGTAAAGATGAGTAAAAAGGGTTATAAAAAATTCACCGTTTGGTGAATTAGCTTAATCTCACACTGAAAAAATGAGAAAGATACCTTTAATTGAAGTACATTTATTATGAGAAAAAAAACTCCCTCATCAAGAAATAATTATTTTTAACAAAACCATGTGTGCCACAATTATTGGCACACGTGGTTTTGTTAAAAATGATTATGTCTTGATGAGGGATTTTTTTTTTCTCATAAATTTACTCCCATTAAAGGTTGGATTTTTCTAATTCTTTCAATGTGAGATTAAGCTAATTCACCAAACGGTAAATCTTTTATAACCCTTTTTACTCATCTTTACCAGGGGTGCCAATAATAGTGGAGGGCACTGTATGTTAGGTTTAAGAACAGGGGTTCACATTCATTTGAAGAAAAATACTGCCAAGCAATCACACAGATTACCATTAAAGAGAGCCTGTATTCAATTTAGCCTGACAGAAAAAGTTATTACAGGTTTCTATGGGACAAAAACCCTGCAGCATTTTGCCACTCAGGAAACAGGACTTCCTACTGATTCCAAAGACTGTGGGATATGGGAATGAGTAACACTTACCTGTGGACCATGTTTACGCCTTCTAAATAGGCAAGCGCTTTGCAGATCTGCAATGTGTACAGAACTAGCGTGACGTTGGTCAACTTGTGCTGGTTTTCTGTCAAGTAATTTCCAAGCTAAAGGAAGGGCAAAGAAGAATGAGAAGGGCTATATTAGTGTAACTGCATGCTTTATTGTTGAATGATGAACCAAGCGCAGAAGCATGGTTTGTTTGTCACAACCGAAACAGTCACTACCGAAACAAATGCTATTGTTTTGACAGGCCTGTTTCGGTTGGTGACACTTGTCCGTAAATTCTTATTAAAGACAATAAATAGTGAGACAACCAATGCACATGTACAAACCTCAATTCCAAAAAAGTTGGGACAGTGTATGAAATGTAAATAATAACAGAAAGCAATGATTTGCGAGTCCTTTTTGTACTCAATTGAAAACAGTACAAAGACAAGATATTTCATGTTTTAACTAATCAACTTTATTCTACTTTTCATTCTTTTGTCAGCTCATTCTACATTTGATGCCTGCAACACCTCCCAAAAAATTTGGGACAGGGGCATGTTTACCTTTGTGTACATCACCTGTCCTTTTAACAATACTCAGTAATCTTTTGGGAACTACAACACTAATTGTTGTAGTTTTGAAAGCAGAATTGTTTCCCATTATTGCTTAATATGAGACTTCAGCTGCTCACCAGTCCGGGGTCTTGTCATATTTTGGGCTTCATAATGCGCCACACGTTTTCAATGGGAGACAGGTCTGGACTGCCGGCAGGCCAGTTTAGCACCCGCACTCTCTGACGACGAAGCCATGCTGTTGTAACACGTGCAGGATGTGGCTTGGCATTGTCTTGGTGAAATAAGCAGGGATGTCCTTGAAAAAGCGATTGTTACAGCAAATGTTGCTCCAAAATGCATATGTACCCTTCAGCGTTAATGGTGCTTTCACAGATGTGCAAGTTACCCATGCCATGGGCACTAACACACCCCCATACCATGACAGACGCTGGCTTTTGAACCTTGTTGGTAACAATCGAGATGGTCCTTTTCCTCTTTGGCCGGGAGAACACGACGTCCATTATTTCCAAAAACAATTTGAAAGGTGGACTTGTCAGACCACAGCACACGTTTCCACTTCGCATCAGTCCATCTCAGATGAGCCCAGAGAAGTCGGCGGCTTTTCTGGATGTTGTTGATATATGGCTTCCGCTTTGGGTAGTAGAGTCTTAACTTGCATTTGTAGATGCAGCGACAAATTGTGTTTACTGACAATGGTTTTCTGAAGTATTCCCGAGCCCATGTGGTTATATTCATTACAGAAGCATACCGTTTTTAATGTAGTGCTGTCTGAAGGATCGAAGGTCACGGGCATTCAATATTGGTTTACGGCCTAGCCCATTTTCTCCAGATTCTCTGAATCTTTTACTAATATTATGGAATGTAGATGGTGAAATCCCTAAATTCCTTGCAATCGTGTGTTGAGAAACGTTGTTCTTAAACTGTTGGACTATTCGCTCATGCAGTTTTTCACAAAGTGGCGAACCCATCCTTGCTCGTAAATGCCAGAGCCTTTGTGGATGCTCCTTTTATACCCAGTCATGATAGCATGACCTGTCACCTATTCACCTATTTACCTGTGGAATGTTCCAAACAGGTGTTTTTTGAACATTCCACAACCTTCCCAGTCTTTTTTATACCCGTCCCAACTTTTTTGGAACGTGTTGCAGGCATCAAATTCGGAATTAGTGTATATTTACAAAAATCTATGAAGTTGCTAAGGTAAAACATTAAGTATCTTTTAAATATCGTTTTCATTTAAATATGTAGACAAGAGAATTTACAAATCACTGCTTTCTGCTTTTATTTGCATTTTACGTACTGTCCCAACTTTGGAATTCAGGTTTCAGTAAGAGATGTCACAACCGCAACAATGTGGTCACAACCGAAACACCTGCTGTTTTGTTACAATTTTGAATAATATGAATAATCAATCAAATATCCAAGATATTGTGCTGGTGAGGGTATATATAATCTCATAAATAAGAATCTATCAAATTCATGTGATCAAATCTGTTCATTTTATAGAGAACATTTGTACGGAGTTTTCACTAAATTTAATTAATCCAATGTTTTATTTGATTTAAAAATTCAGGGTAATTGATTCAAATTCAACAGCAGTCAAGATTTTTTTCAAAAATGTCATTTTCAAAGGGGTGAATTAAACTTATCAATTGGGTATGTCATTTTATTTCAAAAGCAGGGTTTACACCATGTTTTGGTTGTGACATATTTAGGAGCAGTCAGTAAATTCATCCTAATTCTGAAAAAATTACATGTGATTGCACTGTACAACTAGTATATTTATGTATCTCAGATAAAGTGTAACACATATATTATAAAATAATTTTGCAAAAAGAATACAAATTTACACTTTTCTCCAACCCTCAATTTGCACGACTTCTGTAGAATGGCCCAAATATATACATACAGTTTACATACACCTTAGCCAAATCCATTTAAAATCAGTTTTTCACAATTCCTGACATTTAATCCTAGTAAACATTCCCTGTCTTAGGTCAGTTAGGATCACGACTTTATTTTAAGAATGTTAAATGTCAGAATAATAGTAGAGAATGATTTATTTCAGCTTTTATTTCTTTCATCACATTCCCAGTGGGTCAGAAGTTTACATACACTCAATTGGATTGAGGTCAGGACTTTGTGATGGCCACTCCAATACCTTGACTTTGTTGTCCTTAAGCCATTTTGCCACAACTTTGGAAGTATGCTTTGGGTCATTGTCCATTTGGAAGAGCCATTTGCGACCAAGCTTTAACTTCCTGGCTGATGTCTTGAGATGTTGCTTCAATATATCCACATAATTTTCCTTCCTCATGATGCCATCTATTTTATCTAAGTCCCTCCTGCAGCAAAGCACCCCCACAACATGATGCTGCCACCCCCATGCTTCACGGTTGGGATGGTGTTCTTCGGCTTGCAAGCCTCACCATTTTTCCTCCAAACATAAGGATGGTCATAATGGCGAAACAGTTAAATTTTTGTTTCATCAGACCAGAGGACATTTCTCCAAAAAGTAAGATCTTTGTCCCCATGTGCAGTTGCAAACTATAGTCTGGCTTTTTTATGGCGGTTTTGGAGTAGTGGCTTCTTCCTTGCTGAGCAGCCTTTCAGGTTATGTCGATATAGGACTCGTTTTAATGTGGATGTAGATACTTTTGTACCTGTTCCCTCCAGCATCTTCACAAGGTCCTTTTCGCACCAAAGCACGTTCATCTCTAGGAGACAGAACGCATCTCCTTCCTGAGTGGTATGATGGCTGCATGGTCCCATGGTATTTATACTTGCGTACTATTGTTTGTACAGACGAACGTGGTACCTTCAGGCGTCTTGGCTGATTTCTTTAGATTTTCCCATGATGTCAAGCAAAGAGGCACTGAGTTTGAAGGTAGGCCTTAAAATACATCCACGGGTACACCTCCAATTGACTCAAATAATGTTAATAAGCCTATCAGAAGTTTCTAAAGCCATGACATCATTTTCTGGAATTTTCCAAGCTGTTTAAAGGCACAGTCAACTTAGTGTATGTAAACTTCTGACCCATTGGAATTGTGATATAGTGAATTAAAAGTGAAATAATCTGTCTGTAAACAATTGTTGGAAAAATGACTTGTGTCATGCACAAAGTAGTTGTCCTAACTGACTTGCCAGCACTATAGTTTGCTAACATGAAATCTGTGGAGTGGTTAAAAATGAGTTTTAATGACTTCAACCTAATTTATGTAAACTTCCGACTTCAACTGTGTATATATGATACAGAGAATGTCCCCTAATTTTAAAGCAATTTCAGAGCATGAGCCATGCTGCATTAACAGAATACTGTAGATAAATAGCTGCATCATGCCCTGTAAATACCTTTGAGGTGCCTGCAATGTCCACTGAGCCTATTTTACATGCTTAAGCCAGCAGACTTTGAAGCTGACCACAATTAAACTTGATTGCCAATACTTACATAACAATGCATGAACAGAATAAGAACATCTGGGCCTGGTAGCATAAAACATCTTAAGTGAAATTTCCCCTTAACTTGTCCCTTAATACACCCTTAACTTTAAGTGAGTTGCATAGTACTAATTATTACAATTTTTTAAAAGTATTTATTTAAGTAACGTTATCTCCCTTAAATATTATTTTCCCTTTAAGCATTACCACAAAATTCCCTTGCAAAAAATACCTTAAGGGAATATTTAAATTCCAAAACTTAAAGTCCTTTCGAGGTCTCAAACTAAACTTTCAACGGGAGACGGCTCTTGTGGGTTTGACTTATACGAATAAGTATCAAATAACAATAACTTAATGCAGGCTACAATGCTATTAGAGCTCAGTGAAGCTAGCCATTATAAGACAACAAGTATTGTGGCAATAGTAAACAGTAACCCAATAAAAGTAACATTAGCTACAGAACAACAGCACTAAGTTACAGTACCTCCAACCTTCACCGCTGTATTAAAGGGATAGTTTGGAATTTTGGACATAATGTCTCAATTACCACTTACCCATGATGTAGTTGATTGATGGAAACCATTTTCAGCTAATTCCATGCTGTCCCTTCTTTTGGACATACACACGTTGCTAATGCTAGCGCAACTCTATGGCAACCGGTAGCATCCACTACCAAACGCACTTAAACACTCCACAGTGCACCCAAAGCAAATAAAATATGACAACAGTCTATCTGGATTATTTTGAGTGTTTATACCATAATTTTTTAAGTCAATCCTTTACTTTGTGCTGACCTAATATTCTCTGTGTACGGCGGCAGAGCGAACGTGGCCATTGCAAATTGTTACTCTTTGTTGTTGGAGTCGACCAGTGCTGGCACTACATTCGCAGGTAACGTAAAGAATCACTCCCTGATAGACTGTCGTCGTATTTTATTTGCTTTGGGGGCACTGTGGAGTGTTTAAGTGCGTTTGGTAGTGGATGCGTCGTAATTGAGAGATTATGTCCAAAATTCCGAACTATCACTTTAAGTTACAATTACAATGCATTCAGCAGACGCTATTCCAGAGTTACGGAAATGCATGGTTTAATGTTAAGCAATGCCAACGAGATGATACAAAAGTAGCCCAGTAGTAATTTATTGAACCTACAACATAACATTAAAGTGCCACTGTAGATAGCTACAAGAGGGAATTTCTATGAATAGCTATTACACGTTAGGCTATATTAACGTTATTTTAAGAATGTGAAATGTCAACATTAACGTTAACGTTACATAAATAAATAACGTTATTGTTAACTAACATTAGCCCACTTTAAATCATAGTTAACGTTAACTACATATCTAACAAGTTAACATACTTTTGTTTGGAGAATTCTTCTAATTTTATTATTTTTTCCTCTGCTGACCAATTTGGTTTTCGTCTTTCACTGTCCATAAAAATTGTTGTTTGCGCTATAACTAGTTAAATCTGACGTGAGTGAAGTTTATCTAGCAGCGCCTCATCAAGAAGGGAAATCCAAACCCTCTCCATGGTAACGTGGGGATTCCTCTGTTTTTATCGTAAAGTGATACATCAATGTGCAGTAAAATACTTAAGAAATATCCTATCCTTAGGAAAACATTTGAGGCGTTTTATGCAAAGCACTTACACTATTCCCTTAGATAAAGGGAAATAATCCCTTGAGTAAAACATCTAAGGGGAAAACGTGATATGTTTTATGCAACAGGGCCCTGATAACAAGAACAGGCCATTCATCCCATTGAGGCCATCTAACCCCATCACTTAAATCAGGGGTGGGGAATCTTATCCAAAAAGGGGCGGTGTTTCTAAGACACCTGATTCAACTAATTAACTAATCATGGTCTTAAATCAAGACCTTTGATAAGTAGAATCAGAGTGCCAGGCTAAAACAAGAAATTGCACTCACACCGGCCCTTTTCGGATAAGATTTCCCACCCCCGACAGGCAATGTACAGTAGTTGTAGTTGTAAGACTTGGTTTTCATGGGAGTGATTGACCCTCATCACTCCTCTCCACTTTCCCCCTCCCTGTATTTCCACAGCTAGGAGAATCCTGACCTCTCCATACTGGTATAGCTCCATGACGATCCACACCGGATCTTCCTCAATGATTCCGATCAGACTCACAATGTGAGTATGGTCCAGGTTCTTCATGATCACTGACACACAGAAACGGGTCAATAGCAGAAGAACATCTATACCAAGGATATCTGAAGCATATGGACCCATTTATTTATAGTTGTAGGAAAATAAAATCCTTATCCTTAACCCTATCCATGTTAGCCCCCTAGCGGTAGTCGTCAACGTCCCAATTACAGTACTCATATTTCTCTGAAATGTTAAATTGTTGCTTTAAGAAAACCCCTGAAATTCTGACGCAGGTTTGTTAAAAAGTGTCACCACTCAAGTTGCATTGCAGGGCAATAAAACAGCAGGATGCTAATAGCCCAAAAGTTGTATAAATAAGCATTTGGTTCTTTTTCCCTTGCTTACTGTACTATATACAGTACCAGATGTACTTTCAGTTTAGTAGACACCTAATTTTTTTCTGCTAATTCTCTGATATAAACATGTTTAAGGAACCAAATATGCTACCTGGTTATGAAGCTACAACTGTTTTCTGATGAACCCTCAAGTTTATCTTATTCCATTTTGCCAATGTCCAGCAAGTTCAACATTTCCACAGTGACTACCTATCGTACTTGGGGCTGTAATATATTGGTTTTTATGTAAAAACACATGTCCTTTTTAACATATTTAACGTATATATATAAAAACATTAGGCTACGTATTTTTATGTGTATTAAGTATATACTGTATGTGAGGATTCTCACAAATGTATTCTGTTGCAAAGTTCTAAATGCTACAGCCTCTTCAATTTGAACTTTAAAGCATGGAGGTTCAGTAAATATTTTTTGAGATATTGACAATTAAATAAGACTACTAGAAACTAGATGAAAATTGACTTGAGTGGGCCTCTAGCTAACGGACCATTTCTTCTTTGTTAACTTGCGCAAGTATTCTTCAGATATTGTCACATGTGGTGTTCCTCAAGGATCAATTATAGGACCAGTTCTTTTTAATCTTTATCTGCTGCTTATATATGTACTATATAAATAAAGGGTGATTGATTTAATTATTTAAAATCTCATCTCATCTGCTGCTGCAGTTTTGATCTAAACTGGGTTTATTTGAGAATCAATGTAAGGTTCTGCAGGGGTCAATACTTGAGGCTCAAAATCTTACCAGCTTCACTCATGAACTTCTCTTTGACATCAGAGGAGCAGTCTTTGCAGGTCTTAACAGCTACACTGATTCTCTCTCCAGACTAAGTTAAACACACAGTCAAACAAACACCTTTAGTCATAGTCAAACATTACACACATGATTTGTCTCGTACCTAGTTCATCTGCAAGACTACTGTCAGTGCTGGTCAGATTTCAAATATGTATTTATATGTATGCATTTCATAAATGCAGGTTTCATCTCTTTTTCTATATGAATTACAGCTCTGTGTCACCTGCAAAACAACCTTTTCCACCAATATAAAAATTTTGGATTTCAGTTTTCAGATACACTTATTCGTGAGGTATTTTGTAACAGAACACTTTTTAGGGTATTCTGATTATATAACCTGACTATTGTGTGTTTCTAACAGGAAAAAAATGCCATGGTTTTTACATGCGAATGCAAAACGATAAGCACTTGGCTGTGATCCATGTACTTGCCTGCTTTTTATAAACTCCTTCGTGAACTTCCCCAAAGAAACCTTCACCCAGAATCCTGCCCAGAACAACTTCATCTCTGGACAGCCCATATCTTATTGCTGGAACATTCAATAGTCAGAAAGTTATTCTGGGTTGTGTTCACCAGGTAACTTGTGTTTCAAAAATTTGACTGCCTTAATTGGCATATTGAACAGCTTACCAGACTTTGGTCGCTCATCTGGTATCTCTGCATAGATGTCAGATCCTGGGGGAAAATAAATGACAGAGCTGAATCATATTATTATCATGAATCATACAAATATACTAATTGTAAAGGGCCAAACAAACATTCACTGAGAAAGAATGTTACACTTACCCATGCTGTATCTGAAGGTAGTCTCTTTATTGTCACTGGTGAGGAGACGCACGGCATTAATAATGAAATTATAATAATACAGCGTCACAGTTTATATAGACAGGTGGACAAGATAAGGCAGCAAATGTTCAAAGAAGTAGGCTTGTAAGGTTCAAGGTACCTGACTCTTTCAATCTGCACTAATCATGTCCAAGTTTAAATGGCTAAAAAATTGCTGATAGCTGATGTATGTTGAGCATTCTGGTGCAAAATGGCTGCCGTTGCATAACCCAGGTGGGTGCTACCCATTGGTGAGGGCAGTTTCCCCTTCATCATTGTAAAGTGCTTTGAGTGTGAGAATGGCGCTACATAAATGCAAGTCATTATTATTATTCTACAGCCTTTCTGTTATATTTATGAAACAAAATATAACAGGTTTACAAATTAATCTTCTGGTTAACACCAATAACAAATAACTCACCTTGTGGGAATCTCAGGTAGTGCACTTAAGTTCCTGTCTGAAAAAATAATACAGAATAAATTACAAATGTGACCATATTTACAAATGTCCCCTTCATTCCTGGGCATTCATGTGTAATCAACCCTATGAAAGGGTTGAGGGCATACTTGATTATTCACCATAGAATAAATTAAGATAAAGGCCTAATACTAGGCTTTCATAATGGAAATCCAATAAAATAAATAAAATAAATAAATATAGCTGCAAGCAGCAATTGTGCGGTCCATGCAGACTGATGAACATCATTAATATATTGAAAGAATACCTTACCCAGACCACTTCGCTAGGACTAACCCGAGATAAGGAGGACTGGAGCACACAGAGCTCAGAGCAAAAAATGATTTAATGAGTCTGAGGTTGACGTTTCCTTTTGACTCTGAAGAAGACGTTGTTGACGTTGAAATGTCAGTCTCATTAAAAATTTTTTTGCTCTGAGCTCTGTGTGCTCCAGTCCTCCTTATCTCGGGTTAGTCCTAGCGAAGTGGTCCGGGTAAGGTATTCTTTCAGTTCGCTGGTCCTTTTGTTGAGCACCTATAGTCCTTTTTTATATAGCCAGCCTGTAGCGCGTTTGGGATTACCCCCTTTTTATCATTAATATATTGTTTTGGTCAGCTCCATGTGCCCTCCAAATCGATAAAGGTTTAAAGTCAATGAAGCTAATCTGTAGGAATTACAGTAATTTATAGAATTTATACATAAATAGCAGACATGAATTTAACGATGCAGCAATTTGTCACGTAGACAATATCTTTATATAACTTTTAAAGGTAGGAGTCCACTGACCATATATGGTTCATGCAATTTGGTCAATCACTCCAGGAGACGTTGTTTTTTCATTAAATTCTAAATTGTGAAAAGTCACTAAAGTGCACTGTGAATCTGCAAAGGATAAATGTGTTCTTTGTGAGAAGAGGAATATAGTGGCAATAGATTTGTGTCCGTTCGACAATGTGGTCAAGATTTATGGCTGTTTAAAAATTCAGTTCATCAGTGCCAGAATTGCTCAGTGGCCATTTTAAGCTACTCTCTACTAATCTGCCAAGTTTCAGATGTCTCGTCCATGTGGTTAGGCCAAAGAGGAACAAGCATGTTAGCTTATCAGCTGCGACCATATGCCAAAGTATCTGTATGTGCGGGTATAGTCTATTGCAGAAATATTGGACAGACCGACCAAATTGCCAACAGAGTGACTTCTCCTAGCTGCTGGTCAGAGCTAAAAATTACTCCAGTGAAATTTGAAAGTCCCCCATTCAAACACCAGTTGAGTAAAAGTGCAAAAGTATCCGAATTAAAATGTAAGTACCAAAAGTAGCTAAACATAAACATAACCGGTTTAACAATTTACAACCTTAACGTCTGCCCCATCAGCCAGTAACGTTAGTAGCTAGCTAGCTAACGTTACATGGGTGAATGGAAACGCTTGCTAACACTTAAGGTTAGCTAACGTTAGCTAATGTTATTTTCGCTATAACTATCAACAGGACCGTATTTAACGTTAACGCTAGCTAGTTAAAAGTAATCTGGAAACGCATGCAAAATTTAACAGATAACGTTAGCTAACTATAACGTAGTCAGTTTACCAGATAGCTAGCATTAGCTAACTCAAAATACCAACGTTATCATTTGATCGGTAACTTCAACAGATAATCCGTGCAATGTAACGTTACGTAAAGGCCAGTTCAGACCAAATATTCGCAATGCAACAAAACTGTTTTAGAATGTTGCAGAGAGGAATTGCAGTGACCTACCCCGTCTCAGAACGTCCCATGTCGGTGCTTGCCTTTTAAGGCAATTCGCCTCGTCTAATTGCAGGTGGCGAGTTTCAGTGCTAGGTTCGTTTTTTTTCTAGCAAATGAGCGCGCAGTCTTTCCCCAGAAGTCATGCTGTCTCTGTAATTCGTATTTTGTCTCTGAATCAACAATGACACCAGCTGTTCACAATCGTTACTTTCATATATTTGAGATTAATATTGCAACCAGGAAGTAACTACGCTAACTCAAAAACAGACGCGCTGCACACGTCACTCTGGGTAACACGGATCAAGCGTACTACAAAGCAGCAGAAAACAATTGGACAGAGGCCGACCACAGAGTGACTTATACTAGCTGCCGGTCGCAGTTTAAAAAACAGAGGAAAATGGCGAATAGCATTTCCAAAATGGCAGCTAATTCAAGTGATCGCGATGACTCGAGTTACACACATATGTTCCAGATGAGGAGGTTGGTCACTGAAGTAAGTTTTAAAGCTCAACAAAAGACAACAGTAATTTTTAGTGAATTTAAATTTTTTTTTTTTTAATATTGGGGTCTATAGCACCACCATGTGTTTGAATTGGGTCAATACATTTCAGTTTGAGTGCCATGTGAGTGCCAATATATTTACCAAATTCATCAATTTATGTCAAACCGTTTGGGAGGTGTTAGCATTTGTGTTATGAACTACAACCACAATGATATTTATTGGCTTATTACGGCTAGTGAACAAATTATTGAACAAAGTTCCATGTGGTTATGTCAAATGGCCTAGGAGGAAATGGCTTCTGAAGGTTTTCAAAAAATTTTAAATGGCAGAAAATTCTATATGGTGACAGTACAACTTCTACGCATTTGTGTTGGCCATGAGGATAGACATCTTGTGAGCTTCGTTTCAAGTCTGTAGCCCACAAGGGGCAAAAGTTATGATTGTTTAAAATATTGGAAATTGTAATTATAGTTATAGTGCCTCCCCAGTGGCCAATCAGTGCTAAAATCACTTAGTGGCCATAAGGAGGTACCTCCCACCAATGTATCCAGTTACATAGGTCTCAGTCATGTGGTTAGGCCAACTGAGGAAAGAGTAAAATGGCTAATTGGACTTACAATCCAAGATGGTGGTCATCCATAAGGTACATATGTGATCCAGATGAGGCAATTGGTTTCAGCAAGTCTTTAATCTCTAAAAGACAACTGTGATTTTTTGTGAATCTGAATAATAATTTTATTCAATTATTTTATTTAATTATGTGTTTAAATTTGGCCTATACTTTCGGTTTGTGCTCTTGTGAGTGTCAATATAAAAACTACCAAATTTAATTAATTTATGTGAAATCCTTTGGACTTTATTAGCATTTTTGTGAAAAGCCATGCCAACATTGACCGCTAAATAGTAGTAAGAGAATGTGAAAATGAAAATGACAATACTAAAATGTATGACCTTTTTGTTTTCATGAGAACCAGATAAGGAAAAACTGTCTGTTCACAACTATAACATTTTCCATCCCAGAGAGGCTGAGAGACTATGAATAGGGCTGACCTGGAACACACTGCTGTATTAATGTAACGCCTGGTTGCTCAACACAAATATATGACTAAAAGGTGTTTGTAGGCCTGTGCTTCAAACTCTGCAGCAAATGCAGTTTTGCTTTCAATCTCCAACCACAGTCCTGTTTTCCAACCACAATTAAGCCAGTGCTGCAGCTTCTTGTAAACAAAATATTTTCCACCAAGTCCACCAACCTATTCTCAGTGCTGGAAATAGTTTAGACAATTCTGGAAAAAGCATAAAGGCTTCTGACCATTTATTGAGCACAGATGCCTTCACTTAGTGGCTTATTGCAGAAGGTGGCACATTGTATTTTCCATTTATGTTCTTTACATTAAAACCACTGGGTAAGAGCATCTCCAGCAAGCTGTATAATACTTTTAATCTTGAACTCAAATGGTGGCAAGATAATAATAATAATAATAATAATAATAATAATAATAATAATAATAATAATAATTCAACTTAAACTTAAAAATAAACTTTCAGTTCCTTTCCGACAGTTGGAAAACTGCTTTACAAAGATTAAAAGAAAGGAGTTATGTGTATGGTAAAACAGAACATTAGCTTAAATTTCTCCAGGCTGCAGTCAAATATGCCTTCAGGGAACACACTGAGAGCAGTGAAGGCTGTGATTGAGCCACCTGTCCCCCGTAACTGAGATTGCATCATAAATTTGAATTAATTTGCACAGTACCACAAGTGGGGTTTAACATTTTTATGAACATAGTGCAGTAACCATTTAATTATGTACATAAATGTACTGTTATAAGTTTGTGATTGTTACTTATTCTAAAATTTGCAGAGATTATATTTATAAATATTTTCCAATCATTACTAAGTTATGACCTAAAGAGTTAACCCAATACTCATACACTATTGGTCAACCTGATCAACAGTGGCTTGAAACTCACAAAATCTAGCAGGCCAATACGGACCTACACCAAACACCTAATCGTCCAACAGAGAGATGAGCAGACCCTTGGTGGTCTAAAGCAGTTTGCAGAATATAAGATTTCAAAAAATCATTCACGAAATGTAGAGATTTGTAATAGAATTTGCTATAGCTGTTCTTCTGTTCTTCCTGAAATTACTGACAGTAGATAGTGATCTAATTAGCTTTAATTTATATACAGTTGGGTTGTCAGTAATGTGGACATCAACACTTCAAAAACCATCTAGTATTTGCAACAGAGATAGCCTAGATTGTAAGATGTGAAATTGACATGCATAGGAATCTGGGTTGAAATCATTGAGGCTTAATCGCTTAATAACTGCAGATCCAAACTGAACAATGTTAGGTATGCAGCTATTTTTATTGTCACCAACATTTTGTCCTCAGGTAAATACTTCAGAAATCTTAAGAAACGCTATTGATTTGATCATGCACATACATACATACATACATACATCCTTACCATATATAATATTTAACTGTAGCATTAAGTATGTTTTTAGAAACTGCTATTTTATGCAAAATGGCAAATAGAATTTGACTTAATGACAAATGGACAGACTCAGGAAGAATCCCAAGCATGACCATATAAAAGAATAGAAAGACAAAAGACAGAGAAAAATACACTGCTCCCTTGAAATGGGGTAACAGACGTAATATATTTCTATTCATTGTTCTATTTCTAGTCACTGTCCAGCATTCAATTTATGCCGCCAACTCACTGATCTTCGCAAAGTGGCCATTTTGCATTGGAAAACGGTGACGAGTGACGACGACCTACAATATAACACATTTTATCGCTGAAACCACTCAACTTAGTTTCATGTTTACTTTGTTTATTACTAAATCATTTTGAATAATTTATTTCTATTACTGAATAGCCTAATTCTTGATTATTTATTTTGGGAGGAAGGGGAACTCAATGCAATGCCTCAGGAGGGGCAGAGGCAAAGCGCCCTGTATTAGCAGCCACCACTGCCTATAACTAGGGCTGGGTATCGAGCCTCAGTACAATTTGAGCACTGACCGAATCATGTCTGAAGCACAGAGTATCGAAAACTGTCCAAGCGTTCGGTGCCAATTTTCGGTAAAATGCTTTTTAAAAATTATCTATTAAGTACCGAATTCTTTTCTTCTTCTTGTTTTTATTCTTTGTTCAGTTATTGCTTGATGAAGATCATAATTTAGTTCATTTTATACTGCATTTTATACAACTGTTGAGTTGACAACATTAATCAGTGAATTTTGAGATGTTTTGGCTTATTTTTTAAACCCCTTCTCAAGCCAGAAAATAAATTGGCTACTGTTTTTGACCCCCTTTAACTATAAGCATAATCCTTCTGTAAGGTAACCCTTGGGAGTTTGTTTTACTCTATGTATTACTGAAACAAAGTAACAGAAGCTCCAACACAGTGTAAGTTTTTTTCTCTCGCCTAAAATATACATTTATTTATGTTTGCTGGGATAAGGTCTTCTGTGGATTTCCGTGGAACACATAGAACATACGGAGTCATCATTTTAATTCAGCCTGTGTTGTGTTATGTTACAAAATAAGGAACCGTTGTTGCTGTAACATTGGGATTGTAAAATAGTTTATAGAGAGAGAATCGTGAATTTTAACATTTTCAGACAGTATATTGTGTGACAAGATTATTATTGTTATTATTTTTATTTCACCATGAAATAACACAATGAATGCAAATTAACTATAAATCATTTCTGTGCCGGGGCTAGTTAAGGGATTAAATGAGAATTTTTTTTCTTTTTTTGTTTTAAAAAAAAGGTATCGGAAAATGTATTGTTTTGGTAACAAATCCCAGGCATCAGTATCGGAACAGGTATCAAAAGACTTCTAACAATACTCAGCCCTATCTATAACTGACATACAAGAAAAACCCATGGGAAAATTACACCACTCAGTTTAAGGTTAAAGGGCTAAAGGCAGTTTTATACAGTGAGCATAACTGTATTAGCTGTAAATTACACTAGAACAGTATGGAACACACGGTTGGCTAAATGGCTCTAAATCACCAAGTGTCTGATGTATCAAACAAGCCTTAAACCATCACTCTGCTGCCAGATATGCAGTAGATATGGATAGATAACTGGAAGGGTTTCTTCTCCTGACTTTTCCATATAATTCAATAGGACAATTTGTCAGCCATATATACTGCATATCTGGCAGCAGAGAGATGGTTTGAGGCTTGTTTGATACCTCAGACCCTTGATGACTTACATCCATTTCACCAACCATGTATTCCATACTGTTCCAGCATAACTTACAACTAAATCTAGTCCCACACCCCAATTCCCATAGAGATCCATTCAAATGGAGAGAAGTTATAGTATCGCTTATAAGAGTACCAGAAAATAAGATATCAAGAGTCTTTTGATATTGTTGGGTCACAGGCATCAGGAAGTCATGGCATGCAAAGGATATGCAACCAAATATTAAAAATTATTACTTTATTCTACATTATGTTAAACTGTCTTTGATGCCTGAAAATGGGGGGAGTATGTACAAAAGGTTCTATCATTTCTAAACGGTTCATCCGATATGGATAAAAACATCTTCAAATTAAAGCTGACAGTCTGCACTTCAACCTCATTGTCATTTCAAGTTCAAAGTGCTAGAGTACAGAACCAAAATAACAAGAAATGTGTCACTGTCCAATGAATTATGGTGCTCACTGTATATGTTAAGTACATAATTAACAATTCTCTGTGGATTCCTGTGGTTTTATTTTCTTTTGCAGCTATTTCACTAGCCTTTAAAAGAATGGCAATGGGTTGCTGAGTTGCTCATCCTATTCAGGTGTTTGGATGGGCCCTGTGGTCATGGTATTGAATCCAGACCATGCCCGTGTCGACTGGTCGTCAGTGCTGCAGGATGGCGCACGGCATAACTCCCTAATCAATACCGGTTTTAGCAATGATCACTAATGAACATCATTGGGCATTTCAAATTGGGAGAAAAAATATTTTTATTTTAAATGGAAAGTTCCTTACCCTTCTGCGGCCTTGTGATCAGGGATGCCTCTGTATTGTTCTCTAATCGATAGTAACCATCTATCAAGTCAGCCATGTTCTCTGCCATGGTGATGGTAGCCGTGTGGATGGACAAAGGCTAGATGCACAGATACAGCATACATTATTAAATGAAATACAGGTACAGCATATGGCCATGAATGAAACACAGGTATAGTACTCATCCTGTAATTAGTTTAGCCACTAATCACTATCCAATAACAATGTCCCTGAAGTCTCTAAAAACTAAAGACCTGCATTGGATTCCTGATGTAAATTAAACATTTAGAATTGTTCCAAAGAATAAAAGTATGTGGGCTGTGTCACAACCAATTAAAAATTGTTTTTTTATCTATAGTTTTTTGTCTCTTTTCTCTGTAAACTTTTGAATGATAATTCAATGTATTTATTTCAAGTTATTTCAATCACAGCCTCAGTGAAGGACTCATTAGATCATCTAATTCATGACACTTCAATAAATCTGCCTTTTACTGGTGCTTACCTGAGCGGCTCCTTCTATATTCAGGATCAGCAGCGCTTTGCTGTCACTTTGTATACAACTTTTGAAACTATTAATCTGTTTGTAATCAGCTAGGCAGATGGGCTGGAGAAACAAGTTAAAAACATTAAAACATATTCAATGTATGGTAAACCTCAGGAAGGATTTTAGATCAACATTCACTACACCATAAAGGTATCTTCTATAGCTTGTAAATAGAATTTTTAAAAACAATTGTGAGACTTTTAAATGGGTACACTGTGCAGTGAAAGCAATATTGCAGAGGTTATGAAAGGGGGCGTATTGGGGTCAATATGAGAAGAATCTGTGACATTCACCGCTAAGTGCTTCTGTGTACGCTGGCGAATGCCTTTGGGCCCAATGACCAGATCCACTGCAAGACTCCATCCTTGCTGTGAGGAGACATGGAGAAATGTAAAAAACACTGCAGAGAAAACCCTCCCATCAAAAAGTGTAATAAATCAGGTTCCCAGATCTCAACAGAAAGTTTCCGCAAGCATTTTTGGAAATAATGCTTGAAATACAAGAAATTATTTGATAAAACACATTACAGTTACCCTAATCATTGACTAAATGTCTGGCAGTTTTGAAGAACATGAGTTCTGTTCGGGCATTTTCTGATTTAGCATTCAAAATATCAAATCTCTATAAGTGCGCATTGGCCCAGAAGTGCGTAGTCAAAGATGGTGGAGGATCTGACAAGACGGAAATTTTAGTTTGCAAAGTCAGTAGAGAATGGTGCCCAGTTGTAGTTAGATTGTTGTTATGTAGTCTTATTAGACATATGTTGAGGCCGAACAATGCTATGAATATATGATTATTTAGATAAATGTTTAAGCAGCACATGGGGGTCAAGTAGAATAATGACATTTAGAGCAAGCTTGAAAGTTACCCATTTGTAGTATATTTGTCAGGCTCGCGGACCGAAAAAACACCAATTTGATACTCTTGACAACATCTCTCAGAAGTATTATGCTTTGATTCCTTCCTTTTAGCCAGAGGGGCAAACTCACCACCAGCTCACAGGGAAAGACCTCCTCTTCAAAGCTGGAGAACTTCTCAAATGTCTCAAAGAACTTCTCCATGCACTCCTCTTCCTTAAGCGTAGCATACTGCTGGAAGGTCTGCTGGATCATCTTCCTCAGGTGTTTCGACTGTCATGGCCCACCAAGCAGTTAACAAATTAATCAATTAATTTATTTATTTATTTATTAATGATGAAACATCTCAGGGAATCTGACATATACCACCTATATATCAGCAGCAGTGGGGGAGCATTTTGGGTTTTTGTTTCCACCAATTAGCTCATGCTCATACAATATACTGTATACTCCAGCACTGGTTCACTCCTAGATTAGACCACAGTTAAATGTTTCATACAGGGACAAGAACACACCTCACCTTTCATTGAGCTTATCAATAAATCTAGCTAAAACGATTGGAGCCTATTCGTGCCCGAATCATCACACTTGCCTACTATTGCCCTATCTACTGCGCCCTGTCTCCTGCGTACAGTGCACTGGCAGAAGTGTGCCGTTTAATGTGCAAAAAAAAAAAGAAAAGTCGCAAAGCACATACTTATTTTAAAAAGTAAAAATATGATGATTTCTACTTAAAATATGTTGGTTTTGGTTAAAAATATATTTTGGGCTAGTTTTGAGTCGCCATTTGGCTAGGAAGTCTTGCAAGATCTGGCAAAGCTGAGCCCCACCCTTGCGCGGCCATGTCATGTGTTGTTTTTGTTATATTTGAAGGAAAACGCCAGTGAATTTGCACCTCATTTTTTTAAAATGAAGCTTCGTATTTATGCAACCAAAATGTTTGTGTACTTCTTGAAAAGTGTGCTCCCCAATGTACTCAGCGAAACCCCGGAAGTAAGTGTATCATACGGGGGTTTAAAGCATACTATATTTAGAGAAAAGTTTGCCTACTTAACGACTTTTTCGCCCTGTCTACTCAACAAGCCTACCTAATAGTATGGAAGGGTCAGAAGTGTACCGTTCAGGAAGTAAATGAACACTTTGGTCCCTTAAATATGACATGCAGCTTTAAGATTGAATTCCATCATCAAACAAACACAGGCAGAAACACAGAAATTTTAATACAAGTGACTGGGTTTAAATGTGCATGGTTTGTTTTATGGTACATTGCTTATTATGGTACATTGTTAAAACTGACTTCACATTGTTAGAATGGCATATTGCCGACCCGACTGAATCAGGTGTGGCACGATTTAAGACACTCCCATAGTATGGTTAGAATAGTATGGTGGTACTATTAGACACTCCCATACTGCCCATCATATACTAAAAGGTAAGCACTAGACAGTACTACACAGTATGCTTAGTGGACAGTACATACTTTGAGGGCACAGTTGTTAGGACGCAGCACGCTTCCATACGACTGAGTATGCTTGTTGAGTACAGAAAGTTGTTAAGTAGGCAAATTTTTCACTAAATCTAGTGTACTTAAAATCCCCGGATGATGCACTTATTTCCAAGGTTTTGCTGAGTATATTGGGAGCGTACTTTTCAGGATGTAAACAAACATTTTTGTCCCATAAATATGATGCACATACCATTCTATTATGCACTCATTTTGCACTCATCTTGCATATGCATGACAGTTTTCCAAATCATGGTGCAAATCACCATAACACATCTTACAGTATGCAGTGCCAATGGGTTTGTGAAGTGTGTAACTATATTTATGAACTACAGAGATTTCTGGACTTAGTTGTAATTGCCGAGCATGGATATTTGGATGGGGGTCATGTGTGTCAAATGACTGTACAATGATGTTATTACATACAACATTTAAACAATAAAATGGCTTTACCTTCATGCTGTCAATAAGCTCGCTGGGGAAAAAAAGTTCAAGTCCCACATCCTTCCTGGAATGGAGTAGGAAAGCTTATAGAGAGTGTCATATGTCACATTTCTGTGGCATTAATTACCATAAAATGAATGGACCACAGGCACAGTATTTTATTCTTAAACAACAATTATAGAACTATTACAGACACACACACATAGTTGATACTTACTCTAACAATTCAAAATTTGACTTTTTCTCCAGACCTTTAGCATTCATGTCTTTGTAAAACCTCCTGAAACAAAAAGCATGTGGAATAAAGTCCAAAGCAGATTTTTCCCCCCTTCAAAATACCTAATTATATTACATTAAACAAAGCAACTGATGGTATGGCTGAAAAAGATAAAAATCTTCCTTGAATAAAAAAGGTGCACTGAAAACAAATTTGACTTGCCCCAACTCTGTCATTTACTAGAAAACTAATTTTCCTAAGGCTAGTTTCCTAATTGGCCTGACACTGTGGCAGATGTTACCTGATCTCCAGGCAGCCCAGCTGTAAAGCCATCCCATCGCTGACCTTGCTGGCATGGTGCTGCATGTAGTCACTGCGAACCTGCATGAAGGCCAAAACAGATATAAGGTGTTGTGTATGTTTCTCTCAACCAGAGCTGCCACTGCCAGCCTGCACCACAAAAAATATTCAAAAAAATATTTTTTTAAAGGTAATAATGTAATGTAAATGTAACTGGTGATGAAATCAGTTTTGTGTTCTTGCTTTCACCGTCAGTTCTCATTATTTTTCCAGTCTTATGAAAGTCATTATAGCATGCGTACCATGAAATTATAACAAAATGAAGTCTAATATGTTTACACTTTGAGCTTATTAAGTTTATTTATAGCAAGGGCACTCACCTGCTGATAGAAGTACAGCATTGTAGTTCTGTCTTCTTTAAATTTCTCTAAGAAGTTGTCTGGAATATAGCGGATTCTCAGATCATACCTGAGGAAAAGGTTTGAGTAGATTCATTTTGTTGTGAAAAATATATATGAAAAGCATATATAAACAATACCAATATTCACTGCAATACACTGTTGGATAACAGAGTTTGACTCGCAGTGTGTCTGTTCAATGCTTGTAACATAGTGCTGGCTATGGCTAGAGTTCTGCTGGGTGGTGTATAATTTGCTGTACGCACGGGAAGGATAAGATTCAGTCCACAGGGCGTCTGTGTCTCATCCCCACACCAGCAGTCACCTCTGGAAAATGCCCTGCCTCCGGCACCCATGCCCTGCCTACATAAACTGTAGAGAAAGTATTTTCCTCTAACTCCGTACCTGTGCAAGCTTAACTGGTTGACCGTGTAGCATAAAGAAGCAGCAGCAGACAGAGCACATTTCAGAGGAGAGCCCTTCTGTAATTGATAGATGAGGTTGCAGCAATGCACTTAGGTTATGAATGCAAAATGGGAATACCAAATTGGCAGAAAAAAATGTGGAAACTTAATTTATATGTCATTTAGGTAATGCATTTGGCAATGACAGCTTTACATACCAAAGAAAAAAAAAAATTTAAGTATAACCCACATCCTCTGTATTAAAGATTAGAAAATCTATTCCAATGGAATTTCAGCCTTGCTGATGTCTACAATATGACGTATTGCTATTGTGAGTTTTTCTATTTTAAAATTGATGTGACAAATCAGTGTCTTGCTAACTACTGACATTACTTTCTTCCATTCATGTGACTGAGACGGCTACGGTAGATCTGGGCCCTGCAGAGACTCCACTGAGACACTCCCATTGTATTTATCAGTATGACTGCACAGGTCTGCAATTCATCACACATGACACAAAGCAGAACAATGGCGTTCAGCTGTGCGGTGGTCTGCACCATTCAACTTCATCCCACTGAAAGCCGAAGAGATAAATCACGTTGGACATTATATAGAATTGTCTGACACTTTTTTGTCAAGTGTATCCATTCACCCATACAGTAAATGTGTTATTGCTTTACAATGCAGAAACACGTACTGTTCATAGTCATCACACTGTTGTTAATGTAGAGAAATAATGCAGTAAAGGATCAATCTAGTGTGCAACAATATTAAGCGTATGCATTCCAAGTTAAAAAACACAATGTCCCATTCTGTGTGACTTAGCAATATGGCTGAGATCTGCATGCCAGAATCATAAATGTGTACCTACACTCAGCCTGATCTTCATGGATGTGTAACTACACTCAGAGAAAATAGAATACCGTGTTAGTTTTCAAATAGCTGCTTGAACTAGTGATCAAACTAGCATGTTGAAATAAACGGTAATGAAATAAGTACTTGAATTCAGGTAAACCATGAACTGCATGGATCCATAAAGTGAATTTTTCTTTGATTTGATGGTGTATGCTTTGTGACCCAGTTATGATATCATTATACATCGTAATTACAGTTACAGTTTGTGAGATTGGTTTCTTGCCAGTTTTATGTTATAGGTCACTGGTTAAGTTGACTTTAAACATCACCTCTAATTGTAGCCCCATAATGGGTCCCCCATTTACACAAGTAACTGACTGTTTGTTTATGAGCAAAGCTCATACCAAAAAAAAAGTCTACTATAGTACAAAACATTTTCCACCCTATGAAAACATTCCGAGCACATATATTTTCCCAGTTTCCTGGATGTCCCTTAACTGTTTTCCTCACAAGAAAAGTTGTAAGAATAGCTTTGGAATGTTATTCAATTTTGTTATTAAGAAATTAAAATAGAAAATGTATTGTGGATGCTCATTAAATTTCATCAGGAGTGTTAGCAATGTTAACCAAATCTCTCTTTTAAATACTTTCTTTTAGAATATTGTTAAAATTTATTTGCGCCACAGTGGATGTTGCCAGTAAGTTTGTGTTCCACATTCTGGAAACATTTATAAATAGTCAGATGCCAAAACTTCAGCTTTAAACAATGAATTGGTCTCAATTGCTATAATTTGTTTGTCCATTGACAAAAAAATTTAAATCATAAAAAACACATTTATTTTATCATTTCTTTTACAAAAGGTCTTCAGGAGTCATGTACTTGTGGAAAAAAAAAATTTAAGTTTTTTATAACACTTCAGAAAAACACCATTGGATTGTAATCACCAGACCATACATAAGACAGGTAGGACTACACATGCACTGTGGGCGCTAGGGTCTGAGTGACCTTACATAGTTTCCTGGACATTGGTAACTATGGTAATGCCAAAGTGTGTATCATAACTTTACTGTGCTCTTACAGTGGCCATGGATACAGGAATATTCTGGGCATTCATCTGAAAAGCTGATAAGTAGTTGAATAAGGAGCCTGTTATCTTCCCAAAGATAAAGTGAAATACATTGCCAAATACCATTTCTATCATGTCAACTGTATTATCTTGGAGCACCATGCACATTTATATGCAATTTTTTTGCTTGTTTCATAAACATTGTGCAGTCTGTACGTTTGTATCTGGATTATGTGGTAGTATTTCTGTCCACCGTTGAGCAACACGTTGAACGTTTAGACCTCCTGTTAAATCGGTTTCGACAGAATGGTCTAAAATTTAAGTTTACAAAGTGTAACCTGTTTCAGCAACAAGTGCGGTATTTGGTGGCGTGCAATTTCAGCAGCTGGGTTAGCCACAGGCCCAGGCAAAATAGATGCAGAGAGGAAATGAGACAGCCATTTAACTCCACAGACTCTTTTCTTAGGTTTACTAGTTACAACAGGCGTTTTACCTTTGCACGAATCACAGCGCCGTTACATGCTTTAGCAGCATGCATCAGCATGGCCGCAGGGCCCTTTGACCAGCAGTGGAGCATAGCGTGTGAGGCAAATTGGTTGGTATATATACAGATTTAAAGAAAACCTTTCTTTCTTGAAGTATATGCCAGTCAATGGGCCTTGGGGGTTGTGCTATTGCAGGACTGTAAAGGGGACTGACGTCCGATTTCTTATGCTAGCAGGGGCCTGAGAGCGACAGAGTGCAACATGCAGAATTCTACTGCTATGAAATTTGAATTCTGTGCACTGAAATGGGATGGTACTGAGAAGTAGAGCTGCAAGATATGAGCAAAATGTGTGATGTGCGGTAAACATGTTGGATATTGCGATGACAATATGAAATGCGATAAGTCCAATATTTAGGTTAAGGGTACCGTTTCGATGTGCCACAAATGTAGACCCTGAAAATGAAAACGTATGTCTGATGTGTAATAAAATTAAGTGGTGTTACTTCTCAAGGATTTATTGAACAACAATAGGTATGGAATAAATTAAATTTACAATAATAAATTGCAAAAAGACTAACACTAGCTATATTTTGTGCAGTTTTGCCAAGATGAAAGTGAAATAAAAGAACGAGAAACACAATTAGATGCACTTGTCATGTTAAATCATTGAAGATCAAGTCCTCCGCATTGTGATAGCCTGCCAAGGTGAAATACTTTTTGCCCCAAGGTTGCATGCATCCTCTTTTGTTTACCAACAAGAAACAATTACAGTTAGATGCACTTAGTACCTTAAGGGGTAAATTTACTAAGATCGCAAATAAGGAGTGTTATTTTGCATGTGCAGCCAAAATATTTGCATGTGTTATTTTTGATCGTCTTTTACATTGTTCTTAAACAACAAGATCGTCTCTGCGGGTGATCAACTAAGTCTGAGTCATCAACTGAGAGATCAACTGAGTCATTATGTAAATTACTCCAGCCGCACAAAGCCATATTTAAATGAGAGATTTTGCGTGTTTGGAATGGTTACACTGAAAAAATATCTCAAAAGAAAACAGCGAAAAGACTGGCAGCAATGTTGCCAGTGAAAAACCATTTACTGAATGAATGGGAAAAAATGTATATGTTATTTTCGGGGATGATCGTTAATTTATTTCCATTATTCTACATGACTTTGACCGTGTTTTGAATTATTTATTTTTTTACAAACATTTTACTTTAAAAATACAGTTTTTCACAGTACACTTTCAAAAGCCTGTCAAAGTCATGTAGAATAACAGCAATAACTCATTATTTATGTCATGGGTTTCTACCCTTTTTCCCCATGCGGTCGTTTTCCTCGGTGGCCACTGCCCTTTTGGTGGATGCTTGCTCCGCCCTGCTTTGATTGCGGAGCTTCTGTCAGCATCCACACCTGTGTGGGTCACCTGAGAGCTATATAAGCCTCCTGTTTCCTTTGTTCGGGGCTTCGATATTGATTGTTTGTTGTTTGTACTGTGGTGTATTTTTTGGCATTATTTGTGCTGTTTTGTGTGCGGTTTATTTTTGCCCTTTTAAGGTTTTAGTCGTATGATTAGGTCTAGGTTTTTAAGGAGACCGTTTTGCTCCGTTGTGCTTTTTTTGGAGTTTTGCGGGACTAGCCTTTGTGCTTTGAACTTTCAGTTTGAATTCCTTTTTTGTGTGCTCGTTTCAGTCTCCGCTTTCTGGTCTTGCCTTTGTTTGTCTGTTGCCTAGATCTTTTGCCCTTTTCTGTCTCTTTCTCCTCTCTCTGTCTGCTGTCTTCCGTGAAAGCTAGAGGAGTCTTTGTTTGTGTGTATTTGTATGGTAGTTTCTTACTAAGAGACAGGGCGTTTTTATCATACTGACTTTAAGGCTTTGTTTATTCTTAGAGGCAGGGCGTGTATTTTCGTTTGAGCTTGCGTTAGCCGGTAAATGTCCGGAACAGCTGTTCTGTTCGTCCTTCAGTACCTGTCTTCCTATTGGAGGACTGGGCAATTTTGTTCGGAACTGTAGTTCTGTTCGCCCTTCGGGTACGTCTCCTCACAGGGAGACTGGGCGATTTTGTTCAGACAGTAGTTCTGTGCGTCCTTCAGTACCTGTCTCTGTACATGGAGACTGGGCAATTTTTGTTTACATGTTTGCGTGTGACCGCGAGTCTCAGAAAGTAGCCTTGGAACGTTGGTTTTCTGTTCCATTTCGCCTCGTTACATTCTCCTTTATTGAGAGGCTAGGGTGTGTATTTTCTACTAAGCTTGTGTTGGTCATTTTGCTAGTAAAGTTATGGGACGACGGTGCCCCCAGTCGGCTCGCCTGTAAAATGTTTCTCTCTCCTGGGAGATCGGGCGTTTATCCCTTTACGTTTTCTGGAGTAATGTGGGACTTGCCTATGTGGATGTAGTTATCCGGACTCTTCCCCTCCTGGCGTATGTGCCTATGTGCATGTAGTTATTCGGACTCTTCTCCCCTGGCTCTTATCTGTTCCTGCTTCCTAGTCTTTGCATGTGACTGCGAGCTTATGAAAGTAGCCATGGGACGTTATATCTGTTCCTTCGCCTCATTACATTCCTCTTTACTTAGAGGCAGGGCGTTTATTTTCTACTAATCTCGCGTTAGTCTTTTTAGCCGGTAAATGTCCGGTACAGCTGTCCTGTTCGCTCTATTTGGTACTTGTCTCCGTATATGGAGTTTTGGCGATTTTGTTCGGAACTGTAGTTCTGTGTCGTCCTTCGGTACATGTCTTCCCATAGGGAAGACTGGGCGATGTTTTGGACATGTCTGTGTTTGACTGTGAGTTTCTGAGAGTAGCCTTGGAACGTTAGATCTTCGTTCCTTTCACCTCCTGGTATACTAATTCGTATTAGTTTTCAGTGTTTGTTTGCTGTGTGTTTTGTTTGTGCCATTGTGCTACTCGCCTGTTCTTATGCGTCTCGTTATAGAGACAGGGCGTTTGTTATTTCTGGCTCTCTTTAGTCACTTAGCTCGTAGAAGTATGGGAGCCCAGTGCTTTGTGCCATTCGTCTTGTTTGGTTCTCTTACTGAGAAACCTGGCGTTTGCGCTTCTACTCATTGGCACGTGACAGTGAGCCGGTTAGTGGCTTTGGTATGTGTGTTCTATGTCTTCTCCCTTCCTTATCTGCGGGCCTTAGGGCTTAGTGGCCTTAGGGCTTAATGAATCCCCTTGCTGCGTTTGGCTCCTCCTACCTCACACGTCACGCCCACATTACAATTTAAAAGTCATCCCATAAAATAACAGGATTTATGCAGTTAAATAACAGGATTAAACAGCTAAACAACAGGATTCATACAGTTTCCCCCCTTCATTAAATGGTTTTTCACTGGAAACATTGCTGCCGTTTTTTCTGGTATTTTTACAGTGTAGATAAGCTACTGTTAAACTGAACCAGCTGGCGGTTTACTACTAAATGTTTCACTGGATGTCTCAGTTTCTGCTGGGAGTTTCAGATGTTTGTCAGGAGTGAAATGATTGTAACTATACACTTACTAGCACAACTGGCGCTGTTATTGTCACATAAAATCACATTTCCATCTGATGATAGTTTATATTTTGATAAAGTTTTTATTTGCTTTGTTAATCATTGTTTGTTATAATAGACGCTGTAGCGTATTGCTGGTTTGATTCAAGTACTTGTTAATCTGTAACACGATTTGCTATATGAATAAAAATGTATTTATTCTTACAGTTAAATAAACCCCGCTAGGACCCGGGGGAGGCTGCTATAGCCCTAATCTAGTGCAGCCATTGGTTAGAGAGTGCAGTGAGCCGCGTGTCCGCTCAATTCAAATGACCGCTGGAGAGTGGGTCGTAGAAGTGAATTTTCTAATGCTGCTGTAATAATCTCTACTGGTACTTGAGCTCGGGAAGTTCAGTAACAAAACAGCTACTTGGCTAATGGAATGTCAGTAACGTTTGTGTAAGCACTCATTCCAGAGGGTTACAAACATTCAGGGACTGTTAACATTAGCTAAGAATGCGTTTGCTCCATAGGTCTGATCTCAAGTGCTACTGCCAGCTGGCTCCATACCGTAACCAAGTATGTACATACAAATAAGTAACCGAGTAAGTTCAAACTACTTTATGTTCATCCTCCTTGTAGGCTATTCATCAATTGTACATAGGCTATGCCACTATTTAGAGTCATCTGTTGACCAGCCAAAGTCTACTGTTGACTACAATGTGTAAAACAACTTGACTTCGCTTGTATCAAGTAAAATCACTTTGATTCTTATTCTTACATGATTACATACATGGGTATAACTGGGTTGAAAATATGACTGTAAACCCTTAAGTTTCGTATATTGTCCCTATATAGCCTACCGGTTCATTTTTAGGTTTATATGAGATAACGTTAGCCTATTAGTTATTCAACTAATATGCCTAAAGGGAATTTGTGTAGCTAAAACAGAACCCATCGGCAACATATAGCTTCTCTGGTTTTATGTCCGCAGTAGCCTAGACAGATAATAGTTTACAGTTAGCTAGCTACGTAGGTAACGTAATTGACTTGTAAAGTTAAGATATTTTGATCAAGCTAATTCTTAATTCCAACTTGCAAAAACTAGGCCTGCCTTTAAAAGTATTGATATTAAAATGTGGCCAAGTTACAACTTGCAATATTGTAGCTCACACTAAATAAGCTAGCTCTATTCCAAAGCAGTGCTATCCAAACTTTCCTAAATTATTTAATGCAACTTGGCCCTGTGTCATCTAACTGTAAATGTCAAATAACAAAAATTGCCTCATGCAACAACATATCATTTCAATTGATTTGAATTGGCCCTGTGTTTTTTCATCTTACCATCTCAAGAGAATGTGGTCAATGAAACTGTATGTTCCACATCAAACTGCAAAATGAGAATAATTTATAGTGGAAATACTCTGATTCTGATGTGTTAGTTTTAATTAGAAACTAAAAAGAAAAATTATTACACTATAGGGTATGTTTGAACAATTGTTTGCATCCACTGCTTTGGGTCTATGAAAAGCACAGCATGAAAAATGTATTATTATTATTATTATTATTATGTATTTATTTATTTATTTGGAATATTTGTATTTCTATAGAAACCTGTGTGGTCCTACATTCTTAGGCCTAGATTAGCCTAGACATTCTTGCGTTCACAAAATTCTGTTCGCAAATATCATAAGTATTATTATGTTAAGAAAATGAGTACCATTACTTATTTGGCATCATCTGAAGCACAAACATACAGTAGGCTACATTAACACCCCGTATGGAAATGTAATATACTGCAGTATATTTTAAATATATTGTGAAGATAATTCTGATATATTTACAATATACTGCAGCATATTCTTTTTCCATAGGGGACGCCAAACATGTCTGGATATGTTTGTAAAAATGCTATATGTACGCTATTTTCTAGGTCAAAATATTACTAATTTTTATCTACATTAATTTATTCATCCCCCCTTTCTCTATTGTACATGATGTTTGTTCATATAAATGTCTGTATGTGAATTGTAAAGAAATCAGTAGCAGCAGCCTACCACAGATTATTATGATTATTGTTATAATTAATAGTGGTTGCAATACGTTGTCTGCAGACTATGACAAGTTCGGAGGCTATTGTAATTTTTTGTGTGTCTAACCATGAAATTGTATCTTGGCTGAATTGTTGGTATATAAATCCGATCCCGTTAGGGCTTGTTGGTTATATTATTGTAAATGCTTAATTTTCATAGCAGTTCATTTCTATGGTGACAATGTGTGAAAACAATAAACGGAACACAGCTGAAGTGCACATCCTTTTTGTGGCAAATTAATGAAGAAATAATAAAGAAATCTTCGCAAGAGCAGAACATACAGTGAGCACCATAATTCATTAGACAGTGACAATTTTTTTGTTATTTTGGTTCTGTACTGAGTTTAAAAGGATACAATGTCAATGGGGTTGAAGTGCAGACTGTCAACTTTAATTTAAGGGTATTTTCATCCATATGAGATGAACCATTTAAAAATTATAGAACCTTTCGTGCATAGTCCTCCCCATTGTGGGCATCAAAAAATATTGGAAAGTTTAACATAATGTAGAATAAAGTAATAATTTTTAATATTTGGTAGCATATCCTTTGCTTGCCATGACTTCCTGATGTCTGTGACCCAACAATGTCAAAAGACTCTTGATATCTTATTATATCTGGGACTCCTACAAGCGATACTATACATTCTCTGCATTTGAATGGATCTCTATGGGAATTGGGGGGTGGGACTAGATTTAGCTGTACATTACACTGGAACAGTATGGAACACATGGTTGGCTAAATGGCTCTAAGTCATCAAGGGTCTGATGTAACAACCCAGCCTTAAACCATCACTCTGCTGCCAGAAGTGCAGTAGACATGGATGGATAACTTTAAGGGTTTCTTCTCCTGACTTATTTTTCCATAGAGTTCAATAGGAAAATTTGTCAGGAGAAACAACCCTTAAAGTAATCCATCCATATCTACTGCATATCTGGCAGCAGAGTGATGGTTTGAGGCTTGTTTGATACATCAGACCCTTGATGACTTAGAGCCATTTAGGCAACCATGTGTTCCATCTTGTTAATTCCAAAATAATTGTTGTCGCCCACAACGGAAACAGCCGGCACCTGATTGGTTAGACCCGCTACGTTACTTTCGTTTCGCCTCCACGTTTTTAAAACGGAACAACGTGGCGTCCTGTTCAATTATCTTATTCCACCTAAATAGTCCACTAAAATATGTTTCTGAAAATATTTGAAGTGAGAAATAGGCCATGCAGTTGCTGAATCTTGATTCATTTTTGATGTGCAATATCTAGTTTGACAGTTTGATCCGAGTTATACGAAATTATTTGTACAATGTACGTTAATTGACGATGGACACAGCTCCTCCACCCCCACCCCTCTCCCTCGCTCACCCCACAAAGTATTTTTCAAAATTGTGTAGTAGGCTGAGACAGTGGGTGTAGAATTTATATAATTTTTTACGTTAATACAACAATGCAATGTTAACCTGCTGAGATTTTGCGTTAGAACTGTGTTGCCTCTACCTGAGAAATGGGATATTTGTTCCTGTACTGCATGACCGTTAATCTGTGGTGAACCTTGTGTTTTAAAACCTGTACATTTTCTAAAGTAAACTTGCCAACAAAGTATACACATATTCCTTTTGGAGTATAATTATTCATCAACTGTTTAAAACATTAATTTAAATGATATGTTGTTCCATGAGGCAATTTCATTCCAAATTGTTATTTAACATTTACAGTTTGAATGACCACAATCTCTTCACATGCTAAGATGAAAAAACACAGGGCCAAGTTGCATTAAATAATTTAGGAAAGTTTGGATAGCATTGCTTTGGAATAGAGCTACTATATTTAGGGCTCTATTTTAATAAACCAAACGCAATGGTGAACGCAAGAGTAATCGCTTGGCGGTATCGCTCTGAGGGCGTGTCGGCGAGAAATTTGGTAATTTCATGACGGCAATCTTGGCGCACCTTATGGCGGTATTGCTAAAAGGCTGGGTTTAAATGTCCAAGGTGTGTCTCTATGGTAGCCAATCAAATTGTTGTTCTCATGCTTTAAAAAAAAGCCAGTTGGTACGCAATCGCTCCATGCAATTTCATAATGAGCAACCCAAACGCACTGGACCGTCAACGACAAGAGCGATTTTCCGCACAGGAATCAGACATACTTGCAACAGAAGTACAGGCTAGGACTGTAGTAATTTATGGATCACAATCCACACCACCTCATCTCCCAGAAGTTCGGAAGGCACGGGAGGAGGTGGCGAATGCATTAATTAGCCTACATTAGGTGATGTAGGCATAATTATGATTCAAATGTTAGGCTTATGATTCAACTGTGTCAATGTGTAATTTATATATTATAGGCTATTGGCCTACATGATCGCAAGTTTCTTGTAAGCTGTCCTGTTTTATTCTAGTAGTTTAAATTAAAATGAATTAATTAATAATAATTATAGGCTATTTGTTCATTAAATGGAAGTGTAATGTTGGCATCACCTATAGACACTACATAGAACTACATGACGAATAAGTTGCCAAATTGCCAGAGTCTATTGCGTTCCCGCTAAGAGGTGGTTCCAGCTGATCATAACGCAATGGGTTTTCGTTGGTTCAAATTGTCACTGAGCCGAAAGTATTTTAGAACACGCCCCAGACAGCGCCACCCATCCCACTGCAGCGCAAGCGAAAGGATGTTATGTTGAGAATTTGTTGATCCTAGCGGTATTGCTGAGAAACGCCATAGCGCCAGTTTTAAGACGTTGATGCTGTCAACAAGCTTGCGTTTGACTATACCGTCCCCTTGCGCTGGTTTGAAAATAGAGCCCTTAGTGTGAGCTACGATAGGCAATATTGTTAGTTGTAAGTTGGCCACATTTTGATATCAATACTTTTAAAGGCAGGCCTAGTTTTTGGAATATTGGAATTAAGGACTTACAGACAGTGGTTTGTAGGCTATGGGTGAGTGACATTGCATTTTTTTACATTGAAAACCTGTTTTTGTTGAGATATAATTTACTCCTACTCCTTCAGATGAACAATAGAAATCCAGAAGCTGGTTTCAGTGGAACCAACCTACCAGTCATCTGGTAATTCATCTAGTTTCTAAAGCAGTAGTTCTTTCGATATACTTAAATATATATTCCATTGGGGCCTGATGCCTTATTTGTCTGATGCCTTTATCTGGTTCTTCACCATCCTGGATATTTTCTGCATGCATCGTCTTCCCTAGTGAAGTAAAACAGATTTCTTAAGCAAATATGACAAAATTTACATAATGCCATTTGTCTAAGAACCTTATATGGCATTTTCACAGATTGACAGAAACATTTCCTGTTAACCAGTGATGATAGCAGTGACTGAGTTGTCAGCAATGCATACAAACATCCTTCTTCAGTAACATCCTTCATCTGTAGGGATTCATCTAATTTGAATGTGCACAGATAATGAAAAAAGCATACTTTTTCTGGTCGAAAAAATAGCATCCTGTATTTGTATGCATTTTGGCTAATGGTACCTTTGTTTTCATTTTGTCTCTCTATCTCTATCTCTCTCTCACTCTCATTGAGGCAATATGACAAGAGACAGAGAGAATTTGGAGTGTGATTTGCTAAATGATACATCTGTCTGGTTTTCACAGCCAATGAAGGGAGAAGGGGCAGGTCTTCAGAAATCGAACTGTTCAAGCCTACCCTTCCATTTTCCTGTTCACGCATGACACTGCTAAATTCAAGTTTGTTCCTTGCCTACTCACCTCCACTCTGCCTCCAGGTGTAGTTTCTCATATTTCTGCTCTACCTCTCCTACCGTCAGGTCCGGGTGGAGCCAGTGGAGCTCTTCTGATTTGAGGTGCTTGAGAAGAAGCCCATAACAGCCTGGGTACTTAATGTTCGGACCAAGCCGGCCACTTATCAGGATAGACTTGATGATGGCCTGAAGGAGAAAATCAATCAAACGTTTTTAATCAGAAAATACTGACTTCCAGATGCTAAATGTCTCCACTTGAGGCACAGGACCTTTTTTTTGATGCGGTTAGCACACAGGTTATGAGCTTCTGCACTCTCCGATAGCCGATAGCAGTAAATAATGTTCAGTAAAAAAGCATAATAATTTGTGATTCCAGGGTGTGAAAATCTGTATTTCCTGATTAATCAGGAAAAAAATCCATTGTTTTCATGAATGATATTTAGATACTGCTACTAGGCTAATAGAATTTTTAACAATAAAATTATTCAAATAAGACTTGAAATTATTAGAATTATTTTACTTGTAATTCACTGGTCTCAACAGTTATTTAAATTTGTAATTTAATTCTTGAATCTGATCGATTACAGGTTACTGTTCATTACCATTCCAATTAATTTGAAAAAACATTTCATATTATTTTAAATAAGACCCCAGAATTAAGGATCAGTTTAATATTTCAATGTATACTATACACATACAAGAGTCCTATATTCTTTGGTTCTTATGGTTATCATTCTCAATTTATACTTAATAAACAGCTTACTCTTACATAATCTTATAATAATATCATCAGAAAATAATATCAGACAATGTTGAAAAAAAGAAACAAAACTGCAAGCACCTGCTCAGGAAACAAAAGTGCTCTACTATCATACTTTTTAATACTTTCAATTTCATCTCAGAGAGGAAATCACAGGACGACAGTGTTATAAACACAGGATATGCACATTTCACCTTGTTACATTGTTACATTGTTATTGAGGCCTATGACTACAACTGCCAGCACATTATTAACACAATAATCCTTAATTCTTTAACTTTTATGCTGTTGGAATGAATCTGATGGTCACTAGATGTGCAGTGCAGTCATGGGTAAGGTACCGGACTGAGGGTTTCAGCACACTGTGGATGACAAAATAAGGAAAATGCTCATTCTTTGTCAGTGTTCTCATGGAATTATTATAAATGGTTGAATATTCAAATTGAATCATGGTAACCTTCAGCCATCACAACTTTCCAGTTTGTATGTTTAAAATATTTGCATTTAAGTCAAATATATCATACTTGATAATCAGCCTATATGTGTTATGCTGTACACACCTGATGAGGATGTGTATGTGCTATTCAAATAATAAGATATTCATGAAATGTTCCAGACAACAAAAGCGTTGTTTTAAGTGATTTGTAACAAGCAATAAGAAAATATACAGTACTGTATAAGCACCAGCACCACAGACATCAGCTCCTACTTGACTGAGTTTGACAGAGCTTTCAAACTCACTTTGCTTTTCAAACTTCTCACTTTATGTTACAGTAAGATAAGCAGGCGGATGCAAGATAAATGGGAGTAAGAGCAGTCAGTTCCTCAAAGTCACAAATGCACATCAGCATCTGGCTACAAATGCATTGGTTTAATTCAATGTGAGAAAAGCTTTGTGCGCTTCTGAATCAATCAATCCCGTGAATTAAAAAAATGTGTCACTCAAAATATGTCCAGTAATTTGTCAGAAAAAACACTGCAGTTGTGCCTAAACACATGTCTATTTGTTGTATGTGCAATTGTTATGCAAAGACAACTTGGTTAATTGGATGAGCTTACTTTCATAATAAACCCAGTGGGTACCAGACCTGTGTGAATTATCATTACTTATTTGCATTTCTGTATTTACAATTACTTCAATTACCTCTTCCAAATAGTATTTAAAAAATAACAAATTGTATCCTGTTTGGAAATTACTAATTGAATATATTTCCAATTACTAATTAATATATTGTATTTATAAATTCAGCCTCATTGGAATGAATCTGATGGTCACTAGATGTGCAGTGCAGTCATGGGTAAGGTACCGGACTGAGGGTTTCAGCACACTGTGGATGGCAAAATAAGGAAAATGCTCATTCTCTGTCAGTGTTCTCATGGAATTATTATAAATGGTTGAATATTAAAATTGAATCATGGTAACCTTCAGCCATCACAACTTTCCAGTTTGTATGTTTAAAATATTTGCATTTAAGTCAAATATATCATACTTGATAATCAGCCTATATGTGTTATGCTGTACACACCTGATGAGGATGTGTATGTGCTATTCAAATAATAAGATATTCATGAAATGTTCCAGACAACAAAAGCGTTGTTTTAAGTGATTTGTAACAAGTAATAAGAAAATATACAGTACTGTATAAGCACCAGCACCACAGACATCAGCTCCTACTTGACTGAGTTTGACAGAGCTTTCAAACTCACTTTGCTTTTCAAACTTCTCACTTTATGTTACAGTGAGATAAGCAGGCGGATGCAAGATAAATGGGAGTAAGAGCAGTCAGTTCCTCAAAGTCACAAATGCACATCAGCATCTGGCTACAAATGCATTGGTTTAATTCAATGTGAGAAAAGCTTTGTGCGCTTCTGAATCAATCAATCCCGTGAATTAAAAAAATGTGTCACTCAAAATATCTGTCCAGTAATTTGTCAGAAAAAACACTGCAGTTGTGCCTAAACACATGCCTATTTGTTGTATGTGCAATTGTTATGCAAAGACAACTTGGTTAATTGGATGAGCTTACTTTCATAATAAACCCAGTGGGTACCAGATCTGTGTGAATTATCATTACTTATTTGCATTTCTGTATTTACAATTACTTCAATTACCTCTTCCAAATAGTATTTAAAAAATAACAAATTGTATCCTGTTTGGAAATTACTAATTGAATATATTTCCAATTACTAATTAATATATTGTATTTATAAATTCAGCCTCATTATACATCACAACAACAGAAGGCAAATGCCTTCATCCATCCAGAGGCCAGTCTGTGAGTCGACAGATGCATATTATTGACATACTGATTTTGCAGACCCACTGCTGTTCTGGAAGACAAATGTTGGGCAGTGTCCATCCCTCAATAGAATTTATGCTAAATATATGCATGTGCTAGCATCCTCTGCAGACGTACAGCGCGTATTCAGCATGTTTTCTGGCCAGACTGCTCACTGTCAGATGAACTGTTTGAAATATATTTACAATGTAACCAGGCAACTTCTCCACCGCAGTGATGAGTTTATGTATCAATATAAATGGCTGTCTGAATAGTCTTATTGAAGCATGATGAAGCCTATAGTGCTTTTGTATTGCTATTGCTAACTTGCAAACTTCAGCAATTTGCTCATTTTAACATTCCTTAGCAGTGTCATCCCTTTTTTCATGACCCCTCTGTAAGTAAATGCAGTTTCTTGGTGCCAAAGAAATTTGGTACCAAGTGGTGTCAAGTGTCTTTCGTGGTGCCAAAGAAATGTCAATGTTCAAAATTTAGATTTCTTTCCCACATATTTTATCAGTGTTCTCTATTATCCACTGAAAAAAATCACCTGGCCATCTGTGGTTGTCACAACTGGTCTGAGGGATATAGTATGTGTATAGGGTTCAGAGATGGGGTAGTCATGCAAAAATCATTTCAATTCTTACATAACTCGGGTACATAAAATGACAACGCAATGCATAATTCTGCTAAGGAATGTTTAGCTATTTTAGCTGTACTGTAACAAAGGGGGTAAAAACTTATGCAAATCTATTTTACATTTCAATTTTATGTTGAAGGTGTCTTTAATGTTGTTGTGCCGAGTTCAGTTTATTGTGATGTAAAAACAAGGTTGAATTTCCAAATACAACTCGCAAATTGAAGTACAAATAATTTAAAATACAACCTTTCAAATACAAGCAAAAATACACATTTGAAGTATTTTCAAATACATGATAATACTTTTCAAAAGTATTTTCAAACGCCCCAAATGCTAAAAATAGATAGTCAGTATAACTCTGTATGGTACAGAAGAGTTTGTTTCTCCCTTTATTGTATGATGGTACAAAGGGAATTCTTGAACAGCTGGTTGGTGCTGCCAATGAAAGCCATTTTGACGAGCTCTGTATGCATTATTAATATGCTAAAACGGGCCTTGATGGTACAGAAATGTATAGCAGCTCATTGTGGCTCCAGGAAAGAAGACACAGAACATAGTTCACACCATAGTTCCCTTGACATTCATGTACAAGTGATGCAATAATAAGGTAACCTGGTGCCCAGAACCTTGGCCATACCCCTAGAGAGCTAGCAATGACTTATCAACGTTCTTTTAATTTGTTGGCTTATTAAATCAACAATGAATGGGTTGGCAACTTTTATTCCCTATAATATTGCTTGTTAGCAAGAGCTACCCCTACAGATATGTCATGTTAACCAATCAGTGTGTGAAACCACGTTTTGTACAAATATTGTCATTTACAATGGATTTCAATGGGAGCAAAAAGAGCATGATCAGACCTTGTAGATATGTACTGATGTACCCTGTGTAGCTGAGTAGCTAGCCACCACAGCTCTGACTCCGAGGCTAATATTAAGGTCTTAATCATAGTCATTTCATTAACGGAAGATGTCAGTCACACCAACATGCACTTTAACTGCACTGTTCTGGGGTCTCTTACCCTAATCTCCCAAGAGCTGTCGCATTTAACAAGTTTGAAGTTCTTGCCCAGGTTGGAGCTGTTGCTAATGAAGCAGACCTTCAGGATCTTCACAGGGCCCCCATCCCCAGAACCTGCCATATCTGAGCCACAATCCGACCAGTCCTGGCCCGCAGGGCTTGGCAACCTCCAGGACAGGGTGCTGGTGTCACCCGCCATCTCGTCACGTGTGGTCACGGAAACAGCCACACCATCACACCTGCACCCTAGGGAAGAAAGATATAGTCAACCATATATGGAAACACACACCCATACTATAATAATGGGTGGAGTTTATCATTTGGGAGAATAATGCCAGTGTGTTAGTACTCTTCTTTCATCCATATTGAATGAACATAATATATACATTGCCCTCCACTATTATTGGCACCCCTGGTAAAGATGAGTAAAAAGGGTTATAAAAAGTTCACCGTTTGGTGAATTAGCTTAATCTCACACTGAAAAAATTTGATATGGATGGATCACTTTAACGATTGTTTCTCCTGACAGATTTTCCTATTGAAAAATAAGTCAGGAGAAGAAACCCTTCAAGTTATCCATCCATATCTACTGTATTTCTGGCAGCAGAGTGATGGTTTAAGGCTTGTTTGATACATCAGACCCTTGATGACGTAGAGCCATTTAGCCAACCATGTGTTCCATACTGTTCCAGTGTAATTTACAGCTAAATCTAGTCCCACCCCCCAGTTCCCATAGAGATCCATTCAAATGCAGAGACGTTATAGTATCACTTGTAAGAGTACCAGAAAATAAGATATCAAGAGTCTTTTGATGTTGTTGGGTCACAGACCCCTTATGGAAATGTAATATACTGCAGTATAAGGATATGCGACCAAATATAAAAAATTATTACTTTATTCTATATATAAATGCAGGGGTGCCAATAATTGTGGCACTTGTGGTTTTGTTAAAAATAATAATTTCTTGATGAGGGATTTTTTTTCTCATAATAAATGTACTTCAATTAAAGGTAGGATTTTTCTCATTTTTTCAGTATGAGATTAAGCTAATTCACCACAATTTTTTTTATAAAAAAATCACTGTTTGGTGAATTAGCTTAATCTCACACTGAAAAAATTTGGAAAAACCCAACCTTTAACTGAAGTAAATTTATTATGAGGAAAATGTTTTTTCTCAGTTCTCGTCTCCTCTTTCAGTTTTGATCTGAATGGGGCTTCACATACAAAGGAAGTTCCACTTGAAACTCCAGTTCACTGCATAGAAAGGAAGGGCTTCTGGGGGGCCCACGGTGAATCACAAGGTAACTTATGTATGCACGTGACGAAGGGCTGTCATGATCACTGTATAACTGTCATACCGTCAATTATACAAATCCACACAATTAAATTTCCATCATTGTGATGATGGCTTTTTAAGTGTTTATACTATTTTTTTTCTCTTGTGAATCTATAGGATACTGGTGGGATCAGTAAGTCATAGTAAATATTATGCATATTGAAACAGAGAGATTCCACGTTCTAGTCATTTCTATACCTTGCATCTCTGTTCATATCACTGTTGCTAAAAACATCCTAAAAACAGCCCCAGGACACAGTCATCTCCTATTGTGGTCCTTACAAATGCAGCCTGATGTTTTAATCTACCGCATCTTAACCCTTTTTACTCATCTTTACCAGAGGTGCCAATAATAGTGGAGGGCACTGTAAGTACACATTGTGTGTGCTTAGTACAGGTCATATAGTTTTTGGGTACCCAGAGTCCTGAGAAGTCCTGGGGAGAGGGGGTCCTTATCAAAATGTACATAACATTTATGGTTTCCTCTTTAAGAATATTCCATAAACTTTAAACTTTAAAAATGACATCAAATGTAAAATAAACCTTGTGTGGTGTACACATTACTTTGAGTAAAATCACTGTAATAATTAAATATATTTCTCATTAGTTCTCTTGTACCAAACCAGTAAGCCTATTAAAGGACAGGTTATTTTGTGTAATTTTCTCTCGGGTCCACATAGTGAGGTGCTATCAGTGCAAATGACAGATAGCCATGGGCTTGGAGAGGATAGACTTGTAGGTCTGTTGACAAGGTGACAGAGAGAATCAAGTGTTGAAAAGAGAGAAGAGGAGTGTGGACGCAGCAGCATTAGTAGATAGCAGGGAGAATGATTAAATATACAGGTTGCAGAAACTGTGGCATACAGTGACAGTAGAAGTAGAGAGGAAAAAGTGGTTTAGAGGAAAATGAAAGGAAAAAGAACCAAAGAAATGTCCTTTGCACCACTCAAAACCAGTTCAGACCAAAAAATCGACAGTCAAGAATTTTTAGAACGGTCATAGAATACATTTTGTTCTGTGTGAAAGACCACGTTTTAGAATGTTACAGATGGCAGCTGTAGTCTCTGAGATTAAACAAATCAAACCTTGAGTCGAGAGTTATAGATAAGGCAGACAAACTCAATGAACCCTTAACTTGTTGTTATGGAAAAATATTAAACATGTACACTGCCTATTGGATGTGGACTGTGTCGTCTTTGCACAATAACATTCAAAAAAATTTTCTGACAACTAATTTTCTCATGTCCTCTTTCAGTTTTGATCTGAATGGGGCTTCACATACAAAGGAAGTTACACTTAAAACTCCAGTTCACTGCATAGAAAGGAAGGGCTTCTGCGGGGCCCACGGTGAATCACAAGGCAACTTATGTATGCATGTGAAGAAGGGCTGTCATGATCACCGTATAACTGTCATACCGTCAATTATAAAAATCCACACGATTAAATTTCCATCATTGTGATGATGGCTTTTTAAGTGTTTATACTATTTTTTTTTCTCTTGTGAATCTATAGGATACTGGTGGGATCAGTAAGTCATAGTAAATATTATGCATATTGAAACAGAGAGATTCCACGTTCTAGTCATTTCTATATCTTGCATCTCTGTTCATGTCACTGTTGCTAAAAACATCCTAAAAACAGCCCCAGGACACGGTCAACTCCTATTGTGGTCCTTACAAATGCAGCCTGATGTTTTAATCTACCGCATCTTAAAGACACAAAGGTGTCATTTACTTTCAGCAAGCTGTTTTTTTAATGACAGACCTGTAAGTGGACCCATGCCAAGAGTGCACAAAATTACACAGGTACAAACAGACAACAAAACAAGACCAGTTTTACACAGAGACTGACATTTAAGCAATATCACATGAGAGCGCTGTTATACTGTATAGCAGCTTGGCTGTGATTCAGGCGTAGGCACAAGGCCACAGGTCAGATTCCGAATATAATCACAGCTGTGCTGATATACAGTATAAGAGCACGACCTTGAATGTGATATTGCTTTTATATGACAGTTCTACTAGCCTATAAAATACAGTGCCCTCCACTATTATTGGCACCCCTGGTAAAGATGAGTAAAAAGGGTTATAAAAAATTCACCGTTTGGTGAATTAGCTTAATCTCACACTGAAAAAATTTGAAAATTCCAACCTTTAATTGAAGTAAATTTATTATGAGAAAAAAAATCCCTCATCAAGAAATAATTATTCTTAACAAAACCACATGTGCCACAATTCTTGGCAGCCCTGCATTTATATATTGAATAAAGTAAATGTTTTTAATATTTGGTCATATCCTTTGCATGCCATGGGTTCCTGATGTCTGTGACCCAACAACATCAAAAGACTCTTGATATCTTATTTTCTGGTACTCTTACAAGCGATACTATAATGTCTCTGCATTTGAATGGATCTCTATGGGAATACACTTGTACACTATGGAAGACATGGTTGGCTAAATGGTTCTAAGTCATCAAGGGTCTGACGTATCAAACAAGCCTTAAACCATCACTCTGCTGCCAGAAATACAGTAGATATGGATACTTGAAGGGGGTTCTTCTCCTGACTTATTTTTTCCATAGAGTTCAATAGGAAAATTTGTCGGGAGAAACAACCCTTCAAGTGTTCCATCCATATCTACTGCATATCTGGCAGCAGAATGATGGTTTGAGGCTTGTTTGATACCTCAGACCCTTGATGACTTACAGCCATTTTACCAACCATGTATTCCATACTGTTCCAGCATAATTTACAGCTAAATCTACTTCCACCCACCAATTCCCATAGAGATCCATTCAAATGCAGAGACGGTATAGTATCGCTTGTAAGAGTACCAGAAAATAAGATATCAAGGGCCCTATCTTGGCGATCTTGGCGCTTAGTCTAAGCGCATGGCGCTAAGTCCATTTAGGGCGTGTCCAAGTCCACTTTTGATATTTTAACGGCGTGTTTTTTGGGCGCTAAGCACAGCGCAAGGTGCAACTGGGCTGAACCTAGTCTCTTCATTAATTATAGGTGTGTCTTGGGCGTGACATGCAATAAACCAATCAAAATGTCATATCCCATTCCCTTTAAAAGCCTGCTTTTCCACCTTGGCGGATTGCTTATGATGGCGAAACAGACATGCTCGTGCATGTTTAGTGCGATCAAGGAATAGGCTATATGGATCAGTAGCAGTAGTAGTATTATGAGTTCCCGGTAATTCCTGACAGTGCTGTTTACAAAATATATGCTGTTAAATTTCGTTAAAAGCACCTGCAACAGCTGAGAATAAGCGACCAATTGCTTCCTTCTCACCTTAGAAAACGCCAAATTAGCCTGCTTGTTTAACGAATTTTGTTTGATTATGCAATGAACTCATGTTCAAGCTTCATCCGAAGTTCATTAGGCTACCTGCATTCTAATTTTGATTAATAACATAACTAACGTTATTTTGCCTTAATGATGACACTAAATACAACAAATCTGTCAGGTTGGCAACCCATAGGTTCAGCATCTTTTCCCTTGTTTTATAATGTCCTGCTTATGTGACCAACCTGTTTTACTGGTAGCGTAATACTTTAAAACGATTCACTTTCCCAGGAAGACCGTGAAAAGTGCGATGTACAGCAGGGGAAACAGACCTACTCCTGTAAAGCGAACATGCAGATAATGGAATTAAAATTTATTGTAAATTAATTGTGTAACAATTCGTTTCTAATTAGACGCTTAGTTCTCTTTAAAATCTTTTGTTCAGTTATGGAATAACAGGTGAAATCAGCGGGGTTTTAATAAGCTGAGGGTATGGAAACCTTGTCACTGTAATTTAAAAAATATGAAGGACAAAGAATAGCTAAGGTTAGGCTACAATTCAGTTAACATGATGACATTTATCTCCGTTTTTTAACCATAGTCTATCGAAAAAACATTATGCACAGCGAGTCCGCTGTAGCCTAGGCTATTTGAAAAACAATAAAAGCAATATTCACTGGACAAGGTTTTGAACTTTTTTCAGTCACAAACCATTCTATTTAGCCTACTTACAGGCTGTATTCCTAGATAAACAGAGCTGTATTGTAATGACATCTGAAGCGCATTTTCAGAACGCAAATGTCCGTCTAATGCAGTACGCGAGTTTTCCATTGAATGGCAGTTCACGCATTAGGTGCAAATGACAATTCGCGCATTAGGCTTGATATAGGTGTTATCAGCTCCTTTTTAATGGATAGCCATTGTCCCATACCATCGCACATTGCCTGGATGTTGATGGAGTGGGCTGAGAGCAATGTAATGTGGCATCGTTTCCCTTCACTGAGAGAAAGGTATGTGGACCTATGGAACCTTTTATTATTATGCATTTTTGATATAGCCTACACAATAATAATATTTCACATTGTGATCTAGATATTTTAGTCATGCTTGTGCACGTCCCTGTGTGTAACAGACAGGAGGGTATGCTCGTTGTGCACACGCCTATGTAGACGCACTTATATGTGCCTTTAAAATAACATGTAAACAACTGCGACATGACTTTAGACCAGGTTTGTGGCGGTTCTAGCGCAAGCGCTTTCTGCTGGCTCAAGATAGCAATACGCCAAAAAGAATCCTGGCCACTCCTCATCTTAAGACCAACACGCCCAGTTCACTTGTGATGGCGCAAGAATACATGCTAGTTAAAGGATGTGAGCGCTAGGCGTTATTATGGACCTAGCGCCGGGTGTAAGATAGCAAAGACACTTGCGTTTGGGTTAGCGCCGCTTTGCGCCGGGTGTAAGATAGGGCCCCAAGAGTCTTTTGATGTTGTTGGGTCACAGACATCAGGAAGTCATGGCATGCAAAGGATATGCGACCAAATATTAAAAATGATTACTTCATTCTATATATAAATGCAGGGGTGCCAATAATTGTGGCACACATGGTTTTGTTAAAAATAATTATTTGTTGATGTTTTTTTCTCATAATATAGTTCTTTTAGAATTCCATTTAAAAAATATATTTTTTTCAACAATGTATCACTATCAATTTTTATGCAAACAAAGCGGAGTGATCCCAGCTGGTGATGAGGTCCAAGTGATATACTGAATCAGCACTCATGGAATACGTCTCGGCCAATCACAATGCACAGTCGGAACTAACAATTGTATAATGAATTATATAACATCGCTTTAAAAATTGCTTTTCCTGTTTTGTTGTTTCTTCTATTTTTCAGTCTTTTTTTTGCTTGACTGAACCCAAAAACAACTTTAGTCTCTTCTTAGTTAAGTTTAGCTGAGCTAGCATGAAATTACAGATGTTGACTATGGGAAATCTGAAATGTATTGATTCACTGATTCATTTCTTTACTGATTTAACACTGCAAGGGTGGTGCCATGAGAAAATGTTTGGCGCGATTTAGAAATCAGCCATTGAGTTTGAGTTTGCTACCAGAACACTTTCTCTCGGGATGATTTCAACAGGAATATTCTGCCTCACATCTTAAAACTCATTGTATGTGGCAATATCCTGTATGGTAACATGTAAAAGTGTTTGTATGGTAATTGCAAATGCACTGTACATGGTAAATACTGTTGACAAACAATATTTTAGATACTGTACTACACTAGGGAGGACTTTGTACCATGCACCTTTACTAACCATTGCATTTCTATATCTGGATATATTGCTACTTGCACCACAGAAGTTCCTGGATTACCACACCAGTCAGTGAAGTAACAGCAGGCAGGACAACACCAGTGGGCATCTCCAACCGCAAGTCACTCAACATTGCGTAACACTATGCTTTCCATTTTAGCATGTGTTGCCTTATCTATCAACTCTGAGGCCTTCAGTGTCAACAGAATGGATAACTTGTACTGCTGAAGACAAAATAATGTTTCCACATTGTTTCAATTCCCCAAGTGATTTATTTACAAACAAACAACGTACAGAACAAACAACGTACAGAATGTAACAACATTATAGCCATTTTTCATTTCAAAAATCAAATTTCAGTTACTTTCCTGAATTTAAATGCAATGCACCATATAGATCATTACATTACATTATAGGCATTTAGCAGACGCTCTTATCCAGAGCGACTTACACATCTTTTTTAGCATTTTTTTTTTTACATTTTATCCATTTATACAGCTGGATATATACTGAAGCGATTCAGGTTAAGTACCTTGCTCAAGGGTACAACGGCAGTGTCCTACCTGGGAATCGAACCTGCAACCTTTCGGTTACAAGCCCAGTTCCTTAACCATTATACTACACTGCCGCCAGAATGTTGTTTGTTTTTAAATAAATCTCTGGAAGAACTGGAAACAGGGGAGAGGTAGGGAAGAATGGTCTTCTTTCTGCAGTCTTCTTGAATTACTTTTTATTACACGACCCCTGCACCTATGACTAGATGTGTGTATATGTTTTTTATAACTTTGGTAATGAAAGGCTCCTTCTGAATTACTTTTTGGTGGACATATGGAACCAAATCTTCTCCAAGAAAGTTCCATTCTGCTCCCATGTCCCCCTAAGTTTGGTTTTGGTTGCAATTTAATTTAAATGTTAAAACCCAAATTTCGCCCGTCAATATCACAGCCGTTTTAGCACCAATTACCAAGCCACTTGGCAGATCAACTCATCTCATCAATATCTCAATATCAAATATCAAATAAGAGAAAGATTTATTCAGCCGTTTCACAGTTAAGCATTAAGATTAAAGGTCCTATATTGTTAGAATGCATTTTGCATTATTTCTGTACTCAGATGAGTTCTACCAACACAGTGAAAATTTGAAATCTGTGTCTTTTGCCATTTCTCCAGTTCAGCTATAACAAGAACTCTCCCTAGTTTATAAGCCATTCAAAATCGCAGCCCGAAATGACGTGGAAACAGGACGGAATTTAATTGACCAATCGTTGTTAAGCTAATATTAGCATATCCCAGCCCCTACTGTTGAAAAAAGCCACCACCCATTTTCCCTCAGTGCAACTGCAAACTGAACACCAGTGAAGGAACCCAGATAGCGATTTAGCATATATAAGAATTTCAGTGGCTTCATTAAATGCAATCGCTTTAGCGTACATATCTACGTTTGCTTTTACATTACATATCATGTCACAATTAAAAACTAAACGCATAGTACATTGTATTTCATTGCATGTTCTCTAAAAACAGTCATACTGAAATACAAGATGGGGTGTATTACTTTTCAACACCAGTGCATGGTTTTCATGCCAAAATGTAAGCGTGCCATTGCATTTAGCTCTGTGAGCATAGGGAGCCGCACAGAATGTGCCATAATTCAAAGCAATCCTCGTGAATACGCAAAGCACCGGGTTACAACAAATGAACTGATTTAGAACACATCATTGAGCCCAGCTTAGTATGCTCACCTTACTAGCTAAAGAATTTACTAGCTGTCCAGAATCCTAGTTGGAGAAAGTAGGCACTTCTGAGCACAATCTCAACTTACCACTGAGTAGGTTTGATCTAGTGAACCGGTGCGCCATTTCGCCCACATTGGTGACGCTACCGAGCGAAGACGGGTGAAGGAGGGGCTTTCTTGTTTATTTAAATCAAACAGGAAGTGGCGATGAATCGGCACAAACATGGCTCAACAAGCTGACCCAGCCGTGATCGCTGGTCTGATTCTAGAGAACAAGACCGCTGAACGTATCCGCATCAAGAGTACGCCGGTTCTTTCAAGTCTTTTAATGACTCGGGCTACGGCAGCCATTGCTCTCAGCTGTTTATGTTTTTTTCTGGCTGAGCAGGCCACCTGCCACCTTCCCCTAGCCAATCAGGGCACTTGGCTAATGAATATTCATGACGAATCGAGTTAGCTAATGATTATTCATGACTAATGGGTGGTCACCACTCAAAACAGGCTGTTTGTGGGAAAGGCAGTCTGAATAATTGAACAAAACAATACTTGCAGATGATTTAGTAAGCAATAATGCATTACACAGTTTAAATGCCCGATGCGGAGGTAGTAAATTGCCCGAGGAGCAGCCGAGCTGTGTAATGCCATTTAAACTGTGTAATGCCCGGCTCCGAGCTGTGTAATGCCATTTAAACTGTGCAATGCCCGGCTCCGAGGTCATTATTGGGCTTATACCATGGTTACCAACAATTATTATATATTGTTACATTTATATTTATTGATTTTTATCGACTTAATCAGCTGAAATTTAAATATCCTTCCGAGGCCATTTTGGCATGTTGTTTGCCGTTGTCATGCAAAACTGCTCGTTGGTAGTTCTATTTGAACAGAAAACATCTCGTTGCTAATTCTATTTCTGGTTACTAGTTCTATTTTGTCCGTAGTTATGCAAAAACCTCTCGTTGGTAGTTCTGAAAACAATTGATTCTATAAGGAAACAAATAGTTCCTTCTCAACTTTATACCAGAAAATTAGCACTAATTTACTACCTCCGCGTCGGGCATTTAAACTGTGTAATGCCCAGCTCCTCTGCCATTATTGCTTACTAGTTACATTATTTAAGAAAATTGCATGAAACCGCAACTCAATTTACTTCCCTCTCTCCGTCTTGCTTTTTAAAAATGCTTTGGTCACGCAGCCTATTTTAAACAGCCCAGGCTAAGGAAATAGCATTTCAGGATCTGCATCATGAGATGGGAACATAAAAATAAAAAAAATAGCCTACTATAGATACAGAGTTTGTTACTGTTAGATGTAACCTGCTTTGTGAAGTAACTTGCTCGCATTCGCAACCAGCGTTGCTCACGTTAGCGTTACATTACATTAGGTAAAGCCCTACTACGTTACGTTCATATTTCCAAACTGAATAAATACTGCACCTCTAACCACAAAACTTCTTTGCTAGATTAAAGTTGTTTTAACTAAGATATTTGGCGAATACAAACATTTTAAATCAGCGAATTTAGCGTTATTTGCCGGCTTTATTAATCAGCCGTTGGTGTTACTATGGTTACCATTCATAAAAGGGTCGACTCTAATGGCGCAGGCAGCAGATAACGTAGACGGTGTGTTCATTTAGAACGGTGATTAAAATGTTGCCAGCACTACTTCATTGCTGGGTGGTTACACAAATTAAATGCCCACCCTCCAGCCAATCAGAATGGAGTATTTATCCAAGCCATGGTATAAAACTGTGTAATGCCCGGCTCCGAGGTCATTATTGTGCTTATACCATGGTTACCAACAATTATTATATATAGTCACGTTTATATTTATTGATTTTTATCGACTTTATCTGCTGAAATTTAAATATCCTTCCGAGGCCATTTTGGCATGTAGTTTGCCGTTGTCATGCAAAACTGCTCGTTGATAGTTCTATTTGAACAGAAAACATCTCGTTGCTAATTCTATTTCTCGTTAATAGTTCTATTTTGTCCGTAGTTATGCAAAAACCTCTCGTTGTTAGTTCTGAAAACAATTGATTCTATAAGGAAGCAAATAGTTCCTTCTCAACTTTATACCATAAAATTAGCACCAATTTTGGTTATTTTTGTCATTAGTTACATTATTTAAGAAAATTGCATGAAACCGCAACTCAATTTACCTCCCTCTCTCCGTCTTGCTTTTAAAAAATGCTTTGGTCACGCAGCCTATTTTAAACAGCCCATGGCTAAGGAAATTGCATTTCACGATCTGCATCATGAGATGGGAACATCTGAAAAAAATAGCCTAGCCTACTGTAGATACAGAGTTTGTTACTGTTAGATGTAACTTGTCATATCTAAGGCATTTCGCTGGATAAAATGTTTTTTTTAGTATACAGATTAACGTGCTTTGTGAAGTAACTTGTTCGCATTCGCAACCAGCGTTGCTCACGTCAGCGTTACATTACATTAGGTAAAGCCCTACTACGTTACGTTCATATTTCCAAACTGAATAAATACTGCACCTCTAACCACAAAACTTCTTTGCTAGATTAAAGTTGTTGTAACTAAGATATTTGGCGAAGACAAACTTTTCAAATCGGCGGATTTAGCGTTATTTGCCGGCTTTATTAATCAGCTGTTGTTGTTGCTATGGATAGCATTCATAAAAGTGTCGACTCTAATGGCGCTGGCAGCAGATAACGTAGACGGCGTATTAATTTAGAACGGTGATTAAAATGTTGCTACTTCATTGCCGGGCGGTTTAACAAAATAAATGCCCACCCTCCAGCCAATCAGAATCGAGTATTTAGCCAAGCCATGGTATAATAATGTAAAATCATTATGTATGTGTTCTATAGACACTCAGGAATGACACAAGCCTAAAAAGTGCTAAAATATGGGACCTTTTAAGACTTTTTTTCCTGACAACGTAGCTGAAATTCTACTACTCAAATTCTAATTCAAAGTCTAATCGCTAATGTAGACATAATGATATGTTGGGCATGACATAGATTAATGCTTTTGGTGGGTCACATTTCTCTTAAATAAACCTTTATAATTCTACGATACCGAAAAATTAATTGTCCATTGATTCAATGGGTAAGTACACTCTAGACCACGTTTTTTTTAGCTGTAAACGTGTTTGTATGCCTACCTTATAATGAAACTTCAATTCCGTTATTTCAAAAATTCTGAAATAATATTTTATATTGTAGAAAAGCGTCTTTGTGCTGCCCTCTAATGATTGAATTTCCTTTCTGCTCCCCACACTGCCCCCGCCCCAATCATGATGTCAGAGTACCTCTTTGAAGGTACCTCTATGTCATATGGATAATTGTTGTCTCCCACAATGGAAATAGTCTGCACCTGATTGGTGAGACCCACTACGTTCCTTTTGTTTCGGCTCCACGTTTTTAAACTGGAACAACGTGGCGTTCTGTTCATAAGCTCTTATTCCACCTAAATAGTCCACTAAAATACGTTTCTTGTTTCATATTTGATCTGCAATGGCTAGTTTGACAGTTTGATCCGAGTTATATGAAATAATTTGGACATTGTACGTTCATTTATGCAAACAACAACGGACACACCTCTCCCTCACTCATCCACAAAGTATTTTTCAAAATTGTGTAGTAGGCGGAGACAGGCTGAGAGAGTGCACTTACTCTTTAACCCCTTTGCTTAATTTTACCCACGTCTGTATTGTACTGTTCTGTTTAAAGCTTTATAACTCCAGATATCAATGTAATACAAACACCAATAATGGCTTAAATTAAAAAAGACTCTGGTACCATTTATTATCATGCCTTAAATTAAATTATTTTCATAATTCAGATGTAAATTATGGGCAGTGAATGTACAACCCCCGATGAAAAACCGCACCACTCTAGTTTACAGTGAACACTTGAGAGTCAAATATGTGAATAAGGTTAAACTTTACATTTTCTGGTTTGCAAACCTCCTGTCTTCATGTTTACAAAATATGAAAGTGATATGTATTACTTCTCAAATCCTATGAGGCAATTTTAAACGATGTACCTTGGTGTCCAAAAATCTACCCAAAATTGATAATTGTGCATCACAGTAATTCAGGAGATAATCAAATCATATTTGCATCTATATCATTAGATAATTTCCAACTTTTGTAAAAGATTAGGGGAATGGTTATAGGTGTCCAAAAAACTACCCAAACCTTTTCAAACCCATGGAAACATAATGCAAAGTATCCACGCTATCAAAAAAATGAACACAGTTTAATGTCCATTTGAAGCACATTAATGAGGGTACTGACTCTTAGTAATCAATTTGTCGCAGTTTAATTTAGGTGCCAAAAATGTCAAACACAGTCCGTTCTCGTCATAAAAGATTATTTATTACCAACCAGTCAGACTAACAATGTATGAGAACATGCACACAATTTACAGTGTCATATTAATTACTACAACTATTACTATTACATCTACTATAATTATCTCCTATATAATCCAAGTCGCCTCAGGCAGGGACTCCCCATACTTTATCATTGTGCCTTATGCAGGCGTAGCTTATAGCCAATACCTAATAGGTTGCTAGCTAAGTAGGTATAAACTAAATTAAACCAGAATAAGAGAGACTACAGCTCTTTAATTCTGAATTCAGCACCACTAATGTAAAACACTGTGACATCATAAACAATAATAACACAACCTAGCTAGCCTTTCTGATGCTAGCTAGCTATACTATTATGAACACAACACCATGAAACATACGCACACTTTGTATACAATGCAACACTTAGCTATGGAATCCATGCTGTCTGCTCCAGATGAGTCATGGATGTAAATCTCCTCATCTGAATCCAGAGGAACACTACAGCATCCAGCAGTTTCAAGCACTGAAAATCTTTTTGTCACTTCGCCATTGTACAAACAAAACGATTTCTCTCCGGAGTTCACTAGCGATTCATATGCGCTCTCATGCGCAAAACCACGGAGACGCAGATGCATAATGGCGCATGTTGTTTTGAAATACGCTCGTGACATGCACAGCTCTGACAATTGCTCCCAACTGTCTAATGATTAAACTTCTTTGGAAAGCTTAGAATCCATTCCTTTTGGATATTAAAGCTGTCAATCAATTGCAATTAGTTCCAAGACATTACTACTCCCAATTAATGTTCTGCAGACAAATTTTCTCAGAATTTCTGACTGCCACATTTTAAAACAGGAAGCGTCCTGAGATCACAATTTTGCAAATGGGTTTGACTGTTATAGGCAGTTATAGGCCTGTAATGAAATAAAATTGAAATAACAATTACTTCTGATTTTCTCAACTTGGTGTAATTTCTGCCAGCATAAATGACAGCTTCGGGGTGTTTTTTAATGATCGTCATCCACTCGCGCACCAGGCTACACGTTGAAACCACTGGCAACATTTTTACGTTGCAAACAGAATCCCAAATTACAACTGCATTCGTCAGAGACGGCAGTAACGATGAGCCAGATATGTGCTTCTTTGCACAGACGCTTTTATCTAAAGCGACGTAGCCTAGAGTATATGCATACAGAATGCATACATTATGAAGCATTATCAAAACTGTTAATTTACTCGTTATAACACTGCCCAATTACTGTTACCATCCATATAGAACAATGCATGTTGTTAAAAATGTTATTTTCATTTTATCTTCGCTTTTTTGCGTGTTTTTGCCCGTACTATACAATCTCTGCCTCAACGGATTGGAGTGGGCGGGGTTTAGAACAGAGGAGGAGACTTTTTTTATTGTAAACACAAGACCGCAGCAAGGCCAACAATCCTGCATAGTGCACCTTTAAAATTCTAAGTTTTAAAGCATAAATTTAAAAGCATTCCTGGGCTTTATTCGTTACACAAGATACCAGCGGTCCTATAAAGAAGCAGGGGAAATAAAGAAGGCAAAAAGGTATAAAAAGTTTTGATATCAAGAATGTCAATTTTAACTAGTTCAAACTATTTTAACTATTCCTGATATCAAAAATGAAAGTCCCATTGAAATTAATGGGGAAAACGGTTGAATAATAACAAGGTAAAACTGAATTACTGATATCAATAATTTGAATTATAATTAGTTAAAATTTAATTCTTGATATCAAAAACAAGTTGAATAAAAGCATAAACAGCTTGCCATCCACAGCCAGTTTATAGTGAAGTCTGAAACACTGGACTTAAAGGGATAGTTCGGAATTTTGGACATAATGTCTCAATTACGGATTACCCAAGATGTAGTTGATTGATGGAAACCATTTTCAGCTAATTCCATGCTGTCCCTTCTTTTGGACATACACACGTTGCTAATGCTAGCGCAACTCTAAGGTAACCGGTAGCATCCACTACCAAACGCACTTAAACACTCCACAATGCACCCAAAGCAAATAAAATACGAAGACAGTCTATCGGGGTTATTTTGAGTGTTTATACCATCACTTTTTAAGTCAAAGTATCGTTGAATCCTTTACTTTGTGCTGACCTATATTCTCTGTGGAAGTACGGTGGCGGAGCGAAAGTGGCCATTGCAACTTGTTGCTCTTCTTTGTTGTTGTAGTCGATCAGTTCCGGCAATACATTTGTAGGTAATGTAAAGTATCGCTCCCCAGATAGACTGTCGTCGTATTTTATTTGCTTTGGGTGCACTGTGGAGTGTTTAAGTGCGCTTGGTAGTGGATGCTACCGGTTACCTTAGAGTTGCGCTAGCATTAGCAATGTGTGTATGTCCAAAAGAAGGGACAGCATGGAATTAGCTGAAAATGGTTTCCATCAATCAACTACATCATGGGTAAGTCGTAATTGAGACATTAGGTCCAAGATTCCGAACTATCCCTTTAAACACACAGCCACTTTACAGCACAGTCTACAACACTAAACCTAAACCCACTGTAAGCATGCATCCAGTTTACAACACAGTATGCAACACTGGGCCGACACATCTTCACACTTTTCAGTGAAGTCTGCAATACTGGACCTAGATTCACTGTATACAGACCCAATTTACAGCACAGTGTGCAACACTAGACCTATGTTAACTGTAAACACGCAGCCAATTTACAGCACAGTCTACAACACTAGACCTAAACCCACTGTAAACACAAATACACTTTTTAGGCACACATTCCTTCTGTTCCTGCTACAGTAGGCCTTCAAGTTTGCACATGAGTTGTTATGGCAACACTGCTCCCAGCACAGATGTTATCATATTCCCAGTCTTGTCAGGTAAGCAATGTGGCTTACGGTAGAGCACATTGCATTCATAGTGTTTTTTATGGTGACATTTTCAAATAATATGGTCACACAATACCGTTTGAAAGTGTTAAAACTCACAATTCTATCATTATAAGCTACTTTACAATCCAAATGTTATAGCGACAATGCTTCCTTATTTTTTATGACACAAAACAGGCTCAATCAAAACGACGACTTTGTACGTTCTATGTGTTCCACGGAAATCCACAGAAAAATAAATGAATAAAATCTTTTAGGCAAGAAAAAAAAACTTACACTTCCCCTGTGTTGGAGCTTCTGTTACTTTGTTTCAGTAATACTTAAGAGTAATTCTAACTTGGAAAACAAACTTCCAAGGGTTATCTTACAGAAGAGATCATGATTATGCCTGTAGTCAAAGGGGTTCAAGAACAGTAACCATTTTATTTTTGGGCTTGTGTTCAAAAAAGGTGGTGCTTGATAAGGGGTTAAATAAACACATGGTAAAACTTATTTTTAGATTTCACAATCAAAATGACAAACAGTGGTTCCTCAGAGGCGTCTGGGACAGAATAGGAATTCTTGTGGATTGCATATTTACAGTCTGATTTAATAAACTTCAGGTTGGAGTTTTCAGTATTGTACCTTCAATTCAAAATAGTGGAAAGCCCAAAGTTCTGTCGTCGGTTTCTGAGATTTTCTGGTTATAAGGAAATGAGAATGAGTGTGGGTTGTTTTTTTTAGCAAGCAGATGCCTTTCTGCTTTCAGGCTGGAGTGTTCAAAATGAAGTTACATCTTCCATATGATATGCAAGAAAGGAAAGCAGTATCTTCTCAATGAATAAGAATCGATTTGTAAATACAGTGCAGTCCAAACATTATTTGGACAGTGACGCATTTTTTGTTGTTTTGGCTGTAGCCTACTTCTTTTGGTTTTCTCCTGACTCATTTTCCTATTAAAGTCTATGGAAAAATAAGTCAGGAGAATCGTTAAACTGATCCATCCATATCTACTGCATATCTGGCAGCAGAGCACTGGTTTGAGGCTTGTTTGATACCTCAGACTCTTGATGACTTACAGCCATTTAGCCAATCATGTGTTCCATACTGTTACAGCATAATTTACAGCTTAATCTAGTCCCCCCTCCCAATTCCCACAGAGATTCATTCAAATACAGAGAGGTTATAATATTGTTATAATAATCACAGACATCAGGGAGTCATGGCATGCAAAGGATATGTGACCAAATATTAAATATGATGACTTCATATGACTGAGTTTTAAGTAATTTATTTAAGTCATCACTACAGAGTTTCCCCCCACCTAAAAATATATAATGGAAATATCATTGTTTCAAAATCAATATAAAAATTTTTTTTTTGCATAAGCGCACCATTTTGTGACCGTTCTTCGGTGATTATCAATGATTCAATAGATTCACGGAGTTTGTAGACTCTCCTCCGTTAGGAACAAATACCAATATGAAATTGCAGTGTTGTGATTTACAATAATCTCACTACGATTGGCTTAAATCTATAACAGGTGGAATGTTCAAAACTCCACTCTAGCGGCAGTTGGTCATTTCAATTTCATACCCATTTTCTAACTTGTGACAACGACTACAGTTTTTAAGGTACACAGACTTAATATGTATCAAAGTGTTCATGTGGTTCCCAGGATTCCTACAGTGTAAATATCTAAGCTGTGACATTTTTAGTTTGTAAAATATTCAGTGTTGTTTGAAAACCATGCTCCCCATTCACACAAATGGTGGAATGTTCAAAACTCCACTCTAGCGGCAGCTGGTAATTTCAATTTCAAACCCATTTTCTAATTTGTGACCACGACTACAGCTTTTAAGCTACACAAGACATTTTATATACAGATGTGCATCTGGTTCCCAGGATTCCTACGGTGTGAATATCTAAGCTGTGACATGTATATTTTTTGAGATAGAGCTGTCTGAAGCTGGGCATGCTTTTCTCAAGCTACTATTGTATTGCCGAGCATGTGACGCATAGGCGACTCCTGATTGGTTTAAATCTCATGCTACGAACAGACACATGGACACACATGTCATGTATAGAAGCGGCTGCACCGCTTAAAAAGCCACACTACAGTTTGCAACTGCACATGGGGACAAAGATCTTACTTTTTGGAGAAATTTCCTTTGGTCTGATGAAACTAAAATTTAACTGTTTGGCCATAATGACCATTGTTATGTTTGGAGGAAAAAGGGTGAGGCTTGCAAGCCGAAGAACACCACCCCAACCGTGAAGCACGGGGGTGGCAGCATCATGTTGTGGGGGTGCTTTGCTGCAGGAGGGACTGGTGCACTTCATAAAATAGATGGCATCATGAGGAAAGAAAACTATGTGGATATATTGAAGCAACATCTCAAGACATCAGCCAGGAAGTTAAAGCTTGGTCGGAAATCGCTCTTCCAATGGACAATGACCCAAAGCACACTTTCAAAGTTGTGGCAAAATGGTTTAAGGACAACAAAGTCAAGGTATTGGAGTGGCCATCACAAAGTCCTGACCTCAATCCAATCGAACATTTGTGGGCAGAACTGAAAAAGCGTGTGCGAGCAAGGAGGCCTACAAACCTGACTCAGTTACACCAGTTCTGTCAGGAGGAATGGGCCAAAATTCCAGCAACTTATTGTGAGAAGCATGTGGAAGGTTACCCGAAACGTTTGACCCAAGTTAAACAATTTAAAGGCAATGCTACCAAATACTAACAGTGTATGTAAACTTCTGACCCACTGGGAATGTGATGAAAAAATAAAAGCTGAAATAAATCATTCTCTCTACTATTATTCTGACATTTCACATTCTTAAAATAAAGTTGTGATCCTAACTGACCTAAGACAGAGAATGTTTGCTAGGATAAAATGTCAGGAATTGTGAAAAACGGTGTTTAAATGGTTTGGCTAAGGTGTATGTAAACTTTCGACTTCAACTGTATATGTGATACAAAGTCCATTATGTACTCACCACCGCGTTTAAATCAAATTTTAATCGTATAATTAATTACGGTTTGAGAAACATAACTACACTATCCAGAATCCCTGGTCGTACCTCGCCGGCTCCCGCTTTTGCTTGCTAACGCAGTAGCTACCGGGCGGCCACTCTGCTAGCGAAAATGGTTAACACTCGGTCTGCTCTTGTAACTTAAATTACTTAATATGGAAGTAGCTACCGGCCAAAGAAGTAGCTACCAGCTGCTCTGCTAGCGGAAATGGCTATCACTTTGTCTTATTATGGAAGTGAATAACCAAGGGCGAGAATCACTATCAGTCTGGCCATGTCGAAAGTGTCAGCTTTATGGCTTTAACTTCAGCAGTGGTGGTGAGCAAGGGTGTTTCTCAATACCAAGTCCACACAAGTACGGACTTGTGACGCATGTAGTGTCAATTGTCCCGACAAAAGGGCACTTGCAGAAGCACGTTCTTGAATAGGGTGATGTCATATAACGGGCCAAGTTTTGTTCCCAAGCCAAGATCGCAAAGAAGCGAGGACTCTCAAAGATCCCGGAAATGTACTTGATCCGCCCCAAATGTCGAGGATGCATCGGATGCAAACTCGCCAAACAAGTTCGCGAACTTGGATATCCCATCATTCATCGCGCAAAGCGATGACATACGACACGGGGGAAGCTTATACACTGGACTGTCAGGAAAAGTTGCTGCCTGGTTTGTAGTATAGATTGGTTTGTAGCTATTTTCTAGAGTCTATGGTTTGTATAGCGAAAACACAGTCCAAATGTCAGAAGCACGCATTGCATCTCAAACAGGCTACACAGAACTCTGAAGCAACGGTGCACAAACTGATATGCGACCCAAACTTGGCTCTCCTGTATTGTATTTGTAAAAATAAATGCTAAAAAATTTAAATTATTTCACACATTTTTTTACTGTGCACATTTGGCTTTCAATCACGTAAAAGCCAAAGACAAGCAGATGCACTCCATCCTCCAGGGCGACAGTTCATACGCACCATGTCATTGCATTTGTGGTTGGAAGTTGGAACCCAAACCAGCATATACAGTGGTCCCTCAGGACCGAGGTTGGGAACCACTGCTCTAACCATATGACATTATAGTCTATCCATCTATAGTCTCAGCCTCAGCCGCTTTGACGCACTTCGGACGCAGTGTCTGATGCATAGGCTTGCATAAGCTGGTCGGACTGTGGGAAACTGACTGTCAGCAACTCATTGTCTAGCAGCACTGTCAATCACAGGAGTGTGTGCGTATTTCCGGTACGACACGGTGCATTGGGTTTTATCAGTCCGCGGCGAAACAAGTTCCGAATCCATCAAGAACAATGAGTGTTTCGGACCAAGACTAAAAGCTTAATGCTGGATTGAAGAAAGTTTTTGAAGTTCACAACATTTCTTCGGTGTGATGGACTGTTTTACTGGAGATCGCCGTGCCATTTGTGTACATCACATTTGTTTCACACGGGTATGTTCTTCTTGTAGCACTGTTTCTGAATCGACCGTAGACGGTCTGTGGTTGGTTATATTGCATGTCAGTCAAATGCGGCATCTTGTCAAAGTGGGCGGCTTTTTACCGTGTTAGGCAAGTCTATGGACCAGACTTTGGTTCATCACAAAGTCTCGCCTTTGCGAGACTAATCTATCTATGACAATTCACACCTTCAATTCACACCTTCATGCAGAGCCCTCTAAAATGATTTACACCCATTACAAAATGATTTGCTGGCATAGATCAGCAAAGAGGGTGTGTAACATAAACAACAGCTAATGACTTATGGAGGCCTCCAAAACTGTTGACACCCTTGAAAAAGACACCCAAAAGAGTGGGTGCAAGTAATAAACTATACTGTATGCTCATAAAATGACAAAATGAATAGCAGAATGATCACAGATAATTAATCTATGTTCTACCTGAAACCATTGTACTTTAAGTTTATGACCTTTCTGCCTTCCTGTCTTCACTGCTGCTCCCTTTACAGAGAAAACAGCTATATCCCGAGGTTACTTTGGCCCAATAAAAGACTCAACAAATATCAACCTACATAACAGAGGAATATTAGCAGAGGATTACCAGTAATTATTAACCATCAAAAATGGTTGTGTAATATAAACCATACACAGTTATGTGGTAATACAGACAAACACACAATAGGATCTAGCCTCATTGTCTAATTGGCTTTTTTGCATTTTTGGTGAATAATGAGTTGTATACAAAGTGCTAACCACTTAAGTCTAGCATGGACAGTATACAGTCAAGCCGGAAAGTCTCCCCACCCCTTTCACCTTCTCCACGTTTTATTATGTTACAGACATATTCTACAATAGATTGAGTTAATTTTTTGTCTCAAAATTCTACACAAAATAGCCCATAATGACAAAGTGAAAACAGGTTTTTAGACATTTGTGCTAATTTATAAAAAATCAAAATGTAAAATATCATATGTACACAAGTGTGCACACCCTTTGATATGACACCCAAAAGTGAGCTGAGGTGCATTTTGTTTCCACTGATACTGCTTGAGATGTTTCTACAACTTAATTGGAGTCCACCTGTGATAAATTCAATTGATTGGACATGATTGGGGATTGCCAACACCTGCCTATATAAGGTCCCACAGTTGACAGTGCATGTCAGAGCAAACTCCAAGCCATGGGGTCAAAGGAATTATCTGCAGACCTCAGAAACAGGATTGTGTCATGGCATAGATCTGGAGAAGGGTACGGAAAAATCTCTGCAGCTTTACAGGTCCCAAAGAGCACAGTGGCCACCATCATTCGTAAATGGAAGAAGTTTGGAACCACCAAGAATCTTCCTAGACCTGGCCGCCCGGCCAAACTGAGCAATCGGGGAAGACGGGCCTTGGCCAGGAAGGTGAGCAGGAACCCGAGCGTCACTCTGACAGAGCTCCAGCGTATCCTTGTGGAGATGGGAGAACCTTTCAGAAGATCAACCATCCAGGCAGCACTCCACCAATCAGGCCTTTATGGTAGTGGCCAGACGGAAGCCCCTCCTTAGTAAAAGGCACATCACAGCCCGCTTGGAGTTTGCCAAAAGGCACCTAGAGGACTCTCAAACCATGAGAATCAAGATTCTCTGGTCTGATGAAACCAAAATGGAACTTTTTGGCCTGAATACCAAGCGTCACATCTGGAGGAAACCAGGCACCGCTCATCACCTGGCTAATACCATCCCTACAGTGAAGCATGGCGGTGGCAGCATCATGATGTGGGGATGTTTTTCAGCAGCGGGAACGGGGCGACTAGTCCTGATAGAGGGAAAGATGAATGCAGCTAAGTACACCGAGATCCTTGAAGAAAACCTGCTCCAGAGCGCTCTGGACCTCAGACTGGGGTGAAGGTTTACCTTCCAACATGACAACGACCCGAAGCACAGAGCCAAGAGAACAAAGGAGTGGCTTCGGAGAAAGTCTGTGCATGTCCTTGAGTGGCCCAGCCAGAGCCCAGACCTGAATCCAATTGAACATCTGTGGAAAGAGCTGAAAATGGCTGTGTACCGACGCTCCCCATCCAACCTGATGGAGCTTGCAAGGATATGCCAAGAGGAATGGGCAAAAATGTCCAGAAACAAGTGTGCCAAGCTCGTAGCTTCTTTCCCAAGATGCCTTGAAGCTGTAATCGCTACCAAAGGTACAGCAACCAAGTATTAGGCTAAGGGTGTGTACAGATATGTAACCCCCAAATAACCTTTTTTTGTCAGTAAAATAAAATAGCATATTTTCTAAAAACCTGTTTTCACTTCGTCATTATTGGCTATTGTGTGTAGATGTTTGAGGCAAAAAATTAACTCAATCTATTGTAGTATAAGTCTGTAACGTAATAAAACGTGGAGAAGGTGAAAGGGGTGGGGAGACTTTCCGGCTTGACTGTACATTTCCCCTAAAGCAGAAGTGCCTGTAAAGTTTGCAGGAATGGGTTGAAATTCAGTTCATATGTGCTGAAATCTTAGATTTGCTTCAATCTTTTGAAACAGCCCTTTCACGCAACACTGATTTGTGAGTCAACCTCTGGTAGGCCGTAAATATTTCACTCCCATCACATACATGGGTCTTGATTCACAAGATGAACTGACTAGGATTATCAACAACACATGAAAAAGGCCATTTGGCAGCATTCTAGCATCTAGGTCTATCTCTTGCGAGGAGCAGCAAGGTATCAGTGGAAGGAGACAGGCACGGAATGTCTGCAGAATATGCAGGCAGCTGAAGTAAATAATGTAAGGAGGCAGAGGTAATTGATTCAGTTGTGCTTAGCCCCCTCATTTGTTAGACACTACCTAGCAGCACTATGAGTCTGATATGGATGTGAGATAAACATCCAGGGATGCGCTTTGGAAAAGCAAAAACAATGGTCAGTTACCAGTGATATGCAGTGGGGTCTTCAGCAGGGTAGGGCAGTTAAATTGGTAGCACACAAAAAGTAAATAAATAAAAGCCATCATGGAGACAGCAGCTATAGCAGTACAGTGTGCATATGACTCAAAGGTAATGTAGAATCAATCTGTATAATTTCAGAAAAGTGTAGATCATTAAACGCAAAAAGAACAATGCCAAATGATCTTTCATCCATATTGCATATTTCTTCCATTTGTACCACTTGCACCAAATTATGACCAGTTTGATTTAGTAGAGAGAAAAAAATTCTGATCAGCCTTATTCAGAAATTCTACCATTACACACATCAATCTGTCAACCCAATGTGTGCCACAGCGGCGCTGCGTGCGGCCAATGCTGACATCCAGTCTGACCAGTAATGGCCTATATTACCCACAGTGGCGTTTTTCTAGCTTTTTGGGGGTCGCTATGCAAAATCATGTTTGGGGCCCCACCGCCTACATCTGGCACTCCTGAACACACGGAATCTGCTTCAAAACAAATTCCATATGCATATGAAGTCAATACCTGACTATAAACTATATAACTATGACTATAAACTTCAACTTCAATCTTAAACTCACTTATTCAGTCTTTACAAAATTCTGTCTAAGTTTTCAATAACATTAGCTAGCTAGCTTACATCTAATTTATTAAAATTATGATTTTATGTATTTATTTTCTAACGTGATGCCCATCCTGTTGATATGACATGCTAGCAAGCAAGCGGATAGCAGTTCCCCCTTTCCCCACTTGCCTGGTTTGTGTTTGGCAAAATGAGAGTAGGGAGTATCTGCAGCCTGAAGTACGGAGCGTGTCAAAAGAAAGGGGCGGGTCGAAAGCAAAGGGGGCATGTTGAAAGCGTGTTTCTATTGGTAGATACAGTGCATCCGGAAAGTATTCACAGCGCTTCACTTTTTCCACATTTTGTTCTGTTACAGCCTTATTCCAAAATTGATTAAATTCATTTTTTCCATCAAAATTCTACACACAACACCCCATAATGACAATGTGAAAAAAGTTTTTCTGAGATTTTTGCAAATTTATTAAAAATAAAAAAATATAATTTCCCATTTACATAAGTATTCATACCCTTTGCTTTAACGTATTTTTAAAGTATCATATTTCATATTTGGTCGCATATCCTTTACATGCTGTTACTTCCTGAAGTCTGTGACCATCAACATCAAAAAACTGTCGATATCTTATTTTCAGGTACTGTTACAAGTGATACTATAACCTCTCTGCATTTGAATGGATCTCTATGGAAATTGGGGGGTGAGACTAGATTCAGCTGTAAATTACACTGGTACAGTATGGAACACATGGCTGGCTAAATGGCTGTAAGTTATCAAGGGTCTGAGCTATCGAACGAGCCCCAAACCATCACTCTGTTGCCAGATATGGAGTAGATGTGGATACTGTACCAGTGTAATTTACAGCTGAATCTAGTCTCACCCCCCAATTTCCATAGAGATCCATTCAAATGCAGAGAGGTTATAGTATCGCTTGTAACAGTACCTGAAAATAAGATATCGACAGTTTTTTGATGTTGATGGTCACAGACTTCAGGAAGCAACAGCATGTAAAGGATATGCGACCAAATATGAAATATGATACTTTAAAAATATGTTAAAGCAAAGGGTATGAATACTTATGTAAATGAGAAATTTTATTTTTTTATTTTTAATAAATTTGCAAAAATCTCAAAAAAACTTTTTTCACATTGTCATTATGGGGTGTTGTGTGTAGAATTTTGAGGGAAAAAATTAATTTAATCAATTTTGGAATAAGGCTGTAACAGAACAAAATGTGGAAAAAGTGAAGCGCTGTGAATACTTTCCGGATGCACTGTAATTCCGTTAGTTACACACATTATCCAACCAGCATTCTCCAAAGAAGTAGGTGTATCAAAAGCATTTGTTCCCAACTTCTGTATACCAGCCTAGCCACAGGCACAAATTAGTGACACACCTGGAGTCACACATACAGTGCACTCTAAAAGCATTAGGACAGTGACACATTTTTTGTTGTTTTGGCTCTGTACTCCAGCACATTGGATTTGAAATAGAACAGTGACTATAAGGTGCAGACTTTCAGCTTTAATTTCAGGGTTTTTACATCCATATCATGTAGCAATTTTTACCCATAGTCCCCCCATTTTAGGGCACCAAATTGGATAAATTAATTGGACAAATTAACATAAACTTAAATAAAGTCATCATATTTAATATTTGGTTGCATATCCTTTGCATGCCATGACTTCCTGATGTCCGACAAAATCAAAAGATATTGTTACGCTCTCCGTTCCCTCTCAGTCCCCATCCCTGCTTGTGCTGTGTGTTTTCCCCTTTTCCTCACGTCTCTTGTCTTGTTTTTACGTTTCCGTCTGTCTTCCATGTTGTGTAGGTTGGGCGTGGTTTTCCTTCTCGTTCGCCCATTTCACCCTCGCTAATTACCCAGCCTATCACATTCCTTCCCCGTTTGCATTCCTCACGCCTCTGTTACCACTCAATCACTCTCGCATACATTCTCACGCTGCTATCACTCATTATCTCATTGACTTCACTATTTATTCTCCTGTTGTTCTTTGTCTTGTTGCCAGTTTGTTAAGTCTTGTTCGTTGTTACCTCGGTCATGTCTAGTTTGGAACTAGGTCACAGTCTTGTTTTGTCTTGCTGAATTAACGCTTTGTCTGCTTCTCTATTTGTACCCGCCAGCCTGCAGCTTCCTGCCTGCACCACGCCACGCTTCCCTGTTTAACCATATTCAACACCAAGCCGCGCCGTCTGTGTCTTTGTCATGAAATCACACCAAATTCAAACCCATCCTACATGACTCTGTGTGCTTTGTCCGTTGAGCATCTCACAACTTTGTCTGGTCATATTAGGAGCCATTGCATTACGAGCCATTGCTTTACGGTTTGTCATAGCTAGCTGTCTCTTGGAGTGAGAAATATAACCTCAATCAGCCTCATGGGGGCGCTATAATTAAAATTTCAACATTTTAAATGTAATAACTCCCACACCCTTTGTCCAATTCACACCAGATTTGGTGTGAGTATTCCCTGGATGGATCTGTACTTGCATGCATAATATCATGAGTCGCCTTATTGGATTTTCTGCTAATTTGCGTACTATGTAAAATAGTTTTTTTCCCTAAGCCTTTAGTGTTTCTTGACCAAACTTGCATATCATTAGTGCATATCATTAGCATACCGAACACTACTTGGTAACTACAATCCAGCTATATTGCACAATAACTACACGAGCAGTGAGCAAATCAATTTGATATTAAAGGAGCTATATGTAACATTGACACCGAGCGTTTAAAATGGGTACTGCAGTCCAAATTCACAATATTGGAGAAAGTTGTCTCCGCCCTCCCCCTCCTCCCCAGACTCGAAGCTCACGCTGGTTGCCAGGTTGAGGACACTGAACGAACACGAGCGCAAGACGAGCCGAGCACAACATTATATTTTGAGACGAGCTTATTACATTTTGACAATGACAAACGACGAGTCCTACACTGTAAGTTGATCAGCTAATGTATACGTTTGCAATTTATTTATTGTTTGCAAATTATACACCAGCTCATGTGGATTTTTTATAACTCTGTCAATGTTAACTAGATGCATGGCTGGCTATGTTTACGGTCACACAGATATAAGCTAACGTTAGTGGTATGTTTAGCTAGTAACTACATATATATATATATATATATATTTAAATCTTTAGCTAGCTAGCTAAATGAAAACGATGTTGAACTTAGCTTAGGCATTCGTAAATCGGCTATTGTTTATGAGTGCCGGAGTACATCTGGTTGTTCGTAATAGAAGTGGGCAGAGTCAACTCTGAGAATAGTGAATCACACAGCACAGGCCAAAACAAATACAAACGTCCCGACCCGGAATGGAAATTTCAAAGGAGAACATGCTGGCTGTAGCATTGTTGTCGGAGAAGCCAGTATTTCGACTTAGCATGTTTCCTTAATCTCTGATGACATATCATGGTCATTTTATGATTTAGTACAGTAAATTTGTTACATATAGCTCCTTTAAATAAATGGCCATAAGGCATCCATTGTATTTATATCTCAGCCACGGAATACAATAGAAACTCCATTGTGAATCGATTACCTTGTGATTCATGCTGTAGACCTATAAGGTTTTTTAAATGTATTTATTTTATGATGTATCCTATTAAAGCTAATGTAAATGAGAGGCCAGTGGTGGTGAATGAGAAGCCGGCTTGATTCGCCGAGGCTGGTAAATGTGCTTAGTTTAGCATCCCACTGGATTTGCGACTGACTTGGCTGGTCACTAGCATTCCTAGGCTGGTAACTCACATGCCTAGCATAGCTACCCCGTGGATTCGCAACTGAATTGGCTGGTCACTAGCTGGTTACTCACATAGGCTACCTAGCCTGGCGACCCACTGGATTGGCAATTTTTTTGTTTTGTTTTGTTACTATTTCTGAATTAACTTGTCTCAATTGCAGTTTCAGTCTGCAGTATCCACAAGGCAACAGTTGTTCAATTCAAGTGAAGGACTTACAAAATCAGTTAACCCTATTAAATTTGGCCCACTAGAAGCAATTTTCATCTGGTCCTACTTTGTCATATCTCAAAAACTGTTCACTGCACATCCATGTTTTAAAGTTTGAATTGAAGAAGAGGCTGTGCCATTAAGAAACTTACAACATAATAAATGTAGGCTATGTCAGAATCATCACATACAGTAGCCTAGATATAGGCTGCATGATATAGGCTACCCATAAAAATATGTAGCCTAATGTTTGTATATAGCTATGTAGTCTAAAAAAGGCCTAACGTTATGTTTAAAGGAAAGGTTTTACAACAAGTCATTCGCTTGAATTGAACGACTGTAGCCTTGTGGATACCGCAGACTCAAACTGCAAATGAGAGATGCAGAAATTGTGAAAAATAAAAGAAATCGCTAATCCAGTGGGTTGCCAGGCTAGGTATGCTACGTGAGTGACCAGCCGAACGGTAGTGACCAGCTAAGTCAGTTGCAAATCCTGTGGGATGCTAAACTAGGCACAGTTACCCGCCTCAGTGAAGCAAGCCGGCTTCTCATTCACCACCGTCGGCCTCTCATTTACATTAGTTTTAATAGAAAACATCATAAAATAAATAAATAAATAAAACCTTACAGGCCTACAGCATGAATCACAAGGTAATCGATTCACTTGCAAGATAGCTTCGGCTACCCACCGAGGACGATGGACTTCTCCGCACTGCTTATGAGGCGTCTATATAAATTGGTTGTCAATCATTTTCTGGTTTGCTCTTTTGCCAGAATAAACATTGAGATATTGGTTGGAGCTTGTTGTCTTATGCAAATTGGAAAGTTTTGCACATTTTTCAATGGTTTGCAGCATATCTGGCTCTGGCGAATTTCCGAGTGCAAGTGGGGTCCAATTCAAAAATAATTTTGCTCCCTCCCTTGCTCCTCTCCATCAGTTCAAGAGTCTTCTGGTGTTCTTTTGGTTCTGCTTCACATCCTCCCGAGGGAAGTTTGCAAGTGAAGTTTACGAGGGCAGAACATTTAACGGATTGGACCGCACCCTAACACATTTTATGGCATCACAAATGTGGATATGTGGAAAATGCTGCACAAGTTTATTTACCTATTGGTCTTGGTTATTGAGCACATCAATTGTTTAATTGTTAGGTTATCTGGCAAATTATACAGAAAAAGATTGAGAGTAGCCTAATAATCCGTTTAAATTAAATATTACAGATTGCGATTGAGAGCCTGGTTCTATATCATACAGTACGCTACTGCTGCTGCATAACACAATTTGCTTAACTATGTAATACAAAATGGCAAACTACTACTAGATTAACCTGTACCTATTAGCATGTACACTTCTTTTCCATTCTGTATGCACTTTTAATTGGCTTTCTAACAAATTGGACCCACACCTAAAATGGAGACTGAGGGTACATCCTGGTCTCAAAAGGGATACCCCCAAGTGAAGGTTGCAAGTGAAGTTTATGAGGGTGGAGCAAAAACTGGATTGGGACATAGCCTGGAAATCTCCTGTATCCCCACAGAACTCTATGATCCGATCCAGGCATGACTGCACCATTTTAAGGCACTAAACAGTTAACATTACCCTCATTAAAAGTTACGCTCATTTGCAGCGAAGGAAAAGTTTTAAATGTCAATTGTTGAAACAACTGCCACATGACTTAAGACCAGAAGGGTGTACTACGAAGCGAGATTAAGGGGATAGGTTATGTTCAGGCTATCGGATTGAAACATATGAAAGCACTGCCCTTTGACCAATCAACTCCTTGGCTTTGGAAAAAGGCGTCTCCTTTCCCGTAGAGATATGTGCGGATAGTGAGGAAGTCCCTAAGAAGGGCGAGATTAGTGAGTTCCGCAAAATCCTTGAGACTTTTTTTTATGAATAAAACTTGGTGTGATTGCTTCAGCAAGATTTTAAACATGCTGTATCAAGTTTAAAGTTTAGGAGCTCTAGAATGTAGTAATACAGTTGTCACACAGAAATAAACTGTATGACAATGTACTGAGAGTATTATTCGTTAAGAGTGGTAAAGTAAAAAAGGTGTCAACTAACAAATTTAACCTACGTGATGAGCATTATTAAATTTTTTGCAAAAGCTCCTCCCTGGAGTATTCAATATTCAATTTATAGCTTTGCTCGAACTATACCCAATCATCGTTGCTTGCATCCTACGGGAAACAGCTGGCCAAAGAAATAAATTTTGGCCTATTGCGACAACCAAGCCACCGTCAACATCTTAACAAAGGACGCTCGTCTGTCCCTTTCATCAATAGGCTAGTAGACGCCTGGACTGGAGTGCGTTATGCATAATTGGACTTGCGTTATGAAAAAATTCACGCTTTGCGCTGTTCATTCACTTGGGCTCGACAATAAAATTGTTGATGCCTCGTTCCTTTTTAAATTCCAGGAATTCCAAAACCGTGCGCCGATGCAGCCCCTGCTGCAAACCTGTCTTGCCCAGCATTCGACCAAACCATTTTTAATTAATTGGATTGGCAAAATCTACATTAAAAACGTACGACTCAGCTTGGTCTCTTTTCTCTTTCACGCCGCTTTTCCTTCCATGTCCTACCCGTTAACATTCCAATCGTTTGCGTCTTTATAGTCCACTGGTTCGAGTCAAGGAAAATGCGACCTTCTCGTAAGGCACGCATTGCCGGCATACAATTCTCTTAAGATGCAGGGATCCCTCAGTCGGTAGCCTGTTCGGGAAACCATCCCTCCATCTGCTTTTAAACGGCTTAAAAAGAAAACCCACAAAGCAAAGATAAACACCTTCCCCTCACTTTAAAAAATTTTTTTTAAATTTAATAAATAAATACATAAATAAATAGTTCACAAACTGGTGTCTCGTTTGAGACATGGGTGTTTTAATTCATTCACACCGATAAGGGTAGCCTAGAAGTTTCTATTTCCCTTAAATGGTTAATTTAGCTTCGGAAATTGCCTTCAGGTGGTTGGTACATACTGTATACATATACTACAAATACAACTTCAGTAGTTAGAATGGCCCTAGGCATACGGGCGCCATGAAGCCAATATTATGCACAGCATCCTCCACCACCTCTAGGGAGAAGACCAACAGGCGTTGGTATGGTATTAATTGGCATGGACCTGAAGGGATGAAGAGCTTCTCCCCCATAGGCATGTCAGGCTTCATCCGTAGCCAAAAGGACACACATAGTTCTTCATCACTACACATAGAACTCCCCTGATTAGTTTTGCTCCCATGGAAGTCCAACAGGCGTTGGTACACATAGCCACTGATCCACGTAATGTTAGAGGACTGAGAGCTGGAAGGTCACACATAGTTCTTTATCACTACACATAGAACTCCCCTGATTGGTTTTGCTCCCATGGAAGTCCAACATGCGTTGGTACACATAGCCACTGATCCATGTAAATGTTAAAGGGGCCTTGAGTCGAAGGACAGGACGGCTACATCGGCGGCTGAAAGGTCACACATTGTTCTTCACACTACACATAGAATTTCCCTGGTTAATTTAACGTTCTGGCTCCCAGAGGAAGTCCAACATGTGTTGGTACACATAGCCACTGATCCATGTAACGTTGAAGAGCTTTGTGCTGAAGGACAGGATGGCTTCATTGGTAGCCGGAAGGTCACACATTGTCTTTATCACTACACATAGAACTTCCTGGGGTTGGTTTACACTACATCTGGCACAGGGGAGTCCAACAAGCATTGGCACACATAACCACTGATCCATGTCACATTAGAGGGCCTCGTGCTGAAGGACAGCATGGCTTCATCGGTAGCCAGAAGGTCACACATTGTTCTTTATCACTACGCGTAGAACTTCCTGGGGTTATTTTGCACTGCATCTGGCACAGGGGAGTCCAATGGGCGTTGGTGCACATAGCCACTGATCCATGTAACGTTAGAAGGACCTTGTGCTGAAGGACAGTATGGCTTCATCGGTAGCCAGAAGGTCACACATTGTTCTTCATCACTACACATGGATTTCCTGGGGTTGGTCCGCACTCCGTCTGGCGCACGGGGGAGTCCAACAGGCGTTGGTGCACATGACATTGATCGTGTGGTATTGGGGGAGCCTTGAGCTGATGGACAGATCGGCTTCCTCCGAGGCGAGGGGTCGTTGCACGGTCATCACGTGTGCACATGCTGGCAGCACTTGGCGTATGGTTGTTTTTGGGGTTGTGCAGCTGCCCTCGCCGCCATACCCATGCTTGCTCGCGTGGATGGGCGGGAGGGCTTGGTGAACAGAACCATACCGCCAAACCTAAAATGTATTGTTTCATAATGTCAATAAAGTTATTTGAACAACAGTGGCCTGACTGAAATCGAGCATAGCGTCAGTTCAGGCAGGTCACGAGCGTGAAACCCGGCCATAGTTAATCAGCTGACAACTCAGCTGAGTAGTGACGATTCACCCATCAGTCCATTCACATAACAAGGCGGTCTATTTAACCGCCTCGCCCTACCATGGTGGATCCCCTGTCAGCACACCCGCTGCACACAAACCACCCCCCCCCCCCCCTCCACCCCAGCTCCATCCTCTTCAGTTTCCCATTGCGCACATACACCTAGCCTATATCGCTCCTGCATGAATCACTAACATTTTTCGAGTGCCTACTGATTTCTTTTCCTCACTCCTTCCCGCTTCGGCATCCGCCGGAGCGGTAGCTATAGATCAACAAACATCGTTCTCCAGAAGCAGACGGTCAGCTCCAGCTCCATGCATGTACCCAGCTATGACGCACCTGCTGGGCTTCAATCAGTCTTCCTCACCGGCTCCTTATACATTGACATTTTCATATGTTCGGTCTACAAATTTCTATTCCGTAATCAGCATTTAGTAACCGGTGCCAGTCAGCGGCGGATGGACTTCCCCCTCAGAGTCAGGTTCTGCCCAAGGTTTCGTCCTGCTAACAGCAGGGAGTTTTTCCTTGCCACTGTCGCCCTAGGCATGCTCTACGGGGGTTCAGGCCCGGTTCCTTGTAAATTGTTGCGATAATGACACTTAAAAGTGCCATTTACATATATATATATATATATATATATATATATATATATATATAACTGACTGAATGGAATCTGTCAAAACCATTCTCAGAGCTGCGGTTCTGTTCTAGCGTAACCCTAATGGGGGTTGTGCAGCTGCCCTCGCCGCCATACCCATGCTTGCTCGCGTGGATGGGCGGGAGGGCTTGGTGAACAGAACCATACCGCCAAACCTAAAATGTATTGTTTCATAATGTCAATAAAGTTATTTGAACAACAGTGGCCTGACTGAAATTATTTCTGTCCGTATCAGTCTTTTTTTCCTCCAGAGAGAAATACGCTGCTCGAGTACAGCCCATGCTACACCGCTATAGGTTCGTTGTTGCAGACACTGCCCCTTTTATGGGAACGCACACAGAGCTTGATTAATAAAGCCCATGTTCAATTAACAAGTTAACAAGAAAAACAAGATAACCACGTTCGTAGTACCGGTTAAGCCAGATTGCGGTGGCTTTTTGAAGCCAGCTAACGCAAAGAAACCCTGGGTATGTTAAAATTCCTTCGCAGTATACCTCTCAGGTTTGTAGTGCTTTTAGCACAAACACTTTCAGCTGCCACAAAATAGCAATAGCCTATGCCAAAAATTTGCCTGACCACACCTCATCTTAAGACCAACCCGCCCAGTTGGGCACAAATTCACTTGCTATTTAAACAACATGGGCGCTGGATGGTAAAATGACAACTGTGTCTGAAACGAGCAAAGACACTTGCGTTTGGGTTACCACCGCTTACCGCCGAGTGTAAGATAGAGCCCTTTGCCTTCATTTAAAGCAGAGAAAGGCTAAAAGCAGAGCTTTTGCGAGGCTCAAAGCCTCCCTGGGAATGCAGGGGGGGAACATAGGCAGAGTTCGAGAGAGGGCAGGTGAGAGAGCTTGCCCAAAACAAACAGCCCGAAGCAGGAGAATGATTTAAGTCATTTTGGCGTTCATGGCTGTGTAAAGCTTCACCCAGACACACCAAACAGCGGACGTATCTGAGTGGTGAAGGAACGTGTGCAGTCTTATCTGATGCTACCGGAACGGGATTAATTTAATGTTATTTCAACTTTACTTAATTATCTGACTCCAAATTAACGTTTTAACCTTTCCTCTGTGCTAACAGTTGTGCATAGAAGGAGGCCGCATATGAGGGCAGAGGGACTATAGCCTCTTTCCGCCAATAGTGTGTCTCTATACGGATCGCTATCTATCTTTGTAGACGCGGACGTGCCTCTGGCTTGTATAGCCTACAGAGTATACAATGTGTATCTTGTGATGGCACTAATGTATAGACGAGTGACTATGGGGTGCAGATATCCTTAATTCTATGTGTATGTTAGGACCTTAAAACCGTGTGTAGTGGTAAAAGTTAGAGAAGAATGCCAGGTTAAAATGAATGTAGTTTATTGTACAATATGTTCAGTACTGGCTGCATGCAATGGTGCGCAATGAGAGTGACTGAGTGCTATGCAAATGGCGCTCAGGAGGTCGTATTGACGAGTCTCCCAGAACCATTCCACTTTTCCCCCTAGAAAAGAACCAATCACAACAAAACAGCAGTAACCGCAAAAACCCCTACTTGCGCTATCTGTATGTTTATCACACATTAACCCTTTGTGGCACCGCTGGCTGCTGACATAGGTCATTTGCATGACCTGTTGTTCACTTTTTGAATGGTTTTCCTAGTTCTTTATTCAACGCCCACTGTACCACACCACCAGAGACACAAACTTGTTCCCCATGACATAGGCTTTCCAACACCAATGAATGCAATGTACAACCTATTGTTAGATAATGCTGTTTATACTTCAGTAGTTCTGTGAACACAGCGCAGACACAGCGGAATAGTTGCAACTGTGCTCTTGGGCAATAACATTGTTCCCCTATCAGACCTTGCTGACTTCCTACCAGCGAGGTAAACAGTCAGTTCACCTTTGGTAGTCAGGATTCATATTAGTGAACAGTCAAAACTCGCAACTCCTTTAGCATAAAATATAACTGTCTCAGTCTGTCTTGATGTAAATTGTTAAGTCAAGATATTTACAAGCCCGAAATTGTAAAAGCATGTATTAGTTCCTTTATTTTCAAATCTGTCTTCATGTTTTACATTAATTATTACTTTCAATGAATATTGAAGGTCATGACACTTATGGGGCTCACAGTCATTACTGCGGCACATTGGGTTTTCATTCCAGGTATTTAATCTTCTACAGAAATTCTTGCAGGAAACATTGTTCTCTCAACATTATTTTCTTCCCTCTGCTGAACTAGCAATGTCTAAACAGAGATAAGATTACAACTCCCCAACAGGAACTGTAATCTTCTTCAACTCCCTCTTTCTCCCATTTTTCATTAAAATCTTCTGTACAATTCAGAAAGATTTTGGAATTTCCTGGTTGGGTCCTATCCTTCTCTTGATTTTTTTTAACTCAAGAAAAGTATAGGACAGGAGCTATACCACTCCAACACCTGCACGACTGTCTGAATAATAAACCATCTGCCCTCATCTCTCTGAACACATCAGTGTTTTATAAAACTCACTTATAAAACTTTGTGCAGGATCTACACTAAAAGGGTTCATAGCCTACGCACAAAAGGAGAAAACTGCGTATGCTCAAAAATATCCTGATTTATAATATCCTGATTTATAAACTCAACTGCACGCAATTTCCTCACAATCAACTTGAAATTTTGCATACGTATGCAAGCCTAGTATCCCGCCCCATTAACTCCCTCAAATAACCAGAAATGGTTAATGGAACGCCCAATGTTAATGTGATATGCATATAAATCAGCTTGTCATTCCAATTAATTGGCGAGAAAATTGAGTCAGTCCGCAGAACAAAGAAGAGAAACTTCACAGAGTGTGAAATCGAGATGCTTATTATGGAGGTAGAGGTCAGATGGGCTATATTGTTTGGTGGAAATAGTTCTAGCATAACTAATAATAAAATAAAATTTGTGGAGTGGCAGCGTGTCACAACAGCCAAACTATTTTGGAAATTAAAATGAAGTTGTCAGACATTAAAGTGGATACAAATTTCATAAGGTTACACTACCATACCCAGGAATGAATAACTGATGCTATTCATTGCTATTGTCTCTTGCCAGCCCATGATGAGACATTATTAAAATTACAGTATGATAATACTATGTTGTTTGATTACACAGGAATTTATCTTGCATCTTAAAGTGGCACAGTTTCACATAGTTAAATTGTACTATGTGGAATGAAAAATATACTCGAAGCTGGTCCAGAAAAACGACATCGTTTTTAATGTCTACGCTCTAAATGAATGGGAAATTTACTTCGGAAACCAGCATGACGTAGTCACTTGAGTACTCTATACAACATCGATAATTATCGAATGTAATAACGACCGTTGCCACCGTGTGGGGCGCCTTTCTTTTTGTCTTTTTTTCTTTAAGTATTGGGATGGCAGGTATGCTATCTGCCAAGTTACGGCTTGGTGGGGCATGCCCAATACCTATACAGCACCGAGAGTTTGGCACTTTTCAGGGTTTCCTACAGAAGTAACCACAATGACCATAGACTCTCAGTCCTTAAAAACATTAACTTCTGTATGTTCTGACCTCATGTAACCACACATCATTCAGATACAACTTCACACATCCACACAATAAAGCCCCAAACTTGGGTTATTTTGCCGTTTTTCTCCTTCTTCTTCTTCCTATTTTTCCTGCCAAATTGCCTGCCTCCGTCGCAATGTTATCCAATGGGAGAATTATTCTTCGAGGGTATGGTCCGTATACCTGCTCATCAAGCGTATCGCCCAATAAAAACGCTTCATACTAATGTTTTTTAATGTTAATATAGCTAATGGCTTCATGCTTTCCAAGAAGCTACTGTGGCCTAATGGTCAGAGTTGCTGTCTCTCACACAGGGGATTGTGGGTTCGAGCCCAGCAGGGCACATACTTATTTTCCACAAAAACAATGTGCAACTGTTAAGTGCTTTTCATTTATTAGACTGTTATTATTTTCACATTAACACATTAACATATTTTTATTGCAAAGGCAAAAGAGGTTTCCAATATTAACTGTTCAATGAGCCAAGTTGCATTAAATAATTTAGGAAAGTTTGGATAGCATTGCTTTGGAATAGAGCTAGTTTATTTAGTGTGAGATACGATAGGCAATATTGTTAGTTGTAACTTGGTCACATTTTGATATCAATACTTTTAAAGGCAGGCCTAGTTTTTGCAAGTTGGAATTAAGGACTTATATCCAGCGCTATGTAGGCCATGCGTGAGTAACTTGGCTTTTTTTTTTTTACGTCGTAGATGTTTTTGATCTGATACCCAATATACGGCAGTAAACATCCAAACTTCAGAGGCCGCGTGAAATGCTTCCGGAAAAAAACATCACCGCTGATATCTATTGAGTGTTGATAAGACAGCCAACCAGCAGCAAGGTCGTACAGCTTTCACGTGATCATCTGATGTGATTTTGTCAATGGCATGAAAGGTGCAACGCCTTTCTGTGATTGTCCATTTTATCAACACGCAGTAGACAGTGATGACGTTTTTTTTTCCCGGAAGAATTTCACACGGGTTTTGAAGTTTAGATTAATTATACCTGATGCGGTAGTAAAGAAAAAAAGATGAAAAGAAAGGCAATACCCCACATGCTGGCAACGGCCGTTATTGCAATCAATAATTATCATTGCGATATATCGCCCAGCCCTAGTTACAAATATGAAAAACGGATATATTTACACAAAACATAGAGATATTATATCCACGTAGATATCTCCCCGATTAAACCCCTAGCCATCAAACTGGAATCGCATTGTTGGACCTAGCCTTCAGCATTCAAATGTATTCTGAATTTCTGGGATAAAAGAGCACTTAAATCTAGTTCATCTGTAGCTACTGTTGGGAATTTAACGCCTCACTGATAATAATATGAAATAAGATGAACCTTCATAATATGAAACTTTGAATGTAACACGTGGGAGTTTTACCATTTTTCAGACAGTCTGGAAGCTTAAATATAGACTTTCAGACAGAAACTACTTGGGCCTGGATGTTCTTTTCACAAGGGATATGATTATTAGAAGGCTGTGTCCTTTGATATGAAGTGAAAGGAATAGAGTGAAACAGCGCTGTAGGATATTTATCTGTATTCACTACTTTGCCATCAGAGTCGCCAATTCGCACAGTCTCCAAGTTTTTATAAATCCCATATTCACTGGGAAATTGCCTTATGCATCTTTTTTTGGGCGTACGCACCGTTTATAAGTGAGGCCCCCGGCAGGCACGTGCACAGATAGGGCCCAAGGGGGGCTTAAGCCCCTGCCCTTTTGCCCTCAGAGTCAATTTGTTATTGAAATTCTATCAAATATAAAGAGGGAAATGTGTAGTAGTATCCACAAAAAAATACACCTTATCAATTTAAAAAGTACCCCCCCCCCCCCCCCCCCCCCTTCCAAATGGTTTTGTCTCAATCAATCAATCAACGTTGCATCTTCCGACATTCTGAATACAACTTGTCATGAAAAGCACCGCATCCCCATCCCCAGTTCAGTTAGGCACTGTTTTAATTATGAAACCACGATTAAACAACACTTACTTACATTTTATGTTATATATCTGTTAAAAAACTATGAATTAGGTCAGTAGGACTTGCCACCTTCATGCTGTAATTTCATCATTACTAGCCTCGGAACTCGCGAGCAAGCAAGCGAGTCTAATTATCATTAAAACGACATTATCTCTGTCATGCAGGACAACTTACAAATATGCAATTCATTTCTGAAGCAGGTAGTTACGTTTTGCATAGTTCTGGTAGTTTAGAGATTAGTCACCCCCTTTTCTTTATAGCCAGTTTTCTAAAAACGTGATGTTAATTGTATCATTGTTTGGGCGTGTGGCAGTGTGTTTTCCACGTTAAAATAAAAGTTTCAATCAATCAATTTTGATTGGGAAATAAGAAGCAGCATAAACACTGCTAGAAGAGGCAAATACACCGTCTCCAATGAAAGGCTAAATACTTCTCACCTCCCTGACCCTGGATCAGTTTTTCAGCCATATGCATAGATGTAACAAATATTGAAGTCGGAAGTTTACATACAATTAGGTTGATAAATCTGTATTTGAGTGCCTCAGGAATTAATTCATTCATGAACTGACCCACATTTTAGAAAGCTGACATGCACAATGGATGTGACTAGGTGATTGTATACTTCTGAAGACAAAAGATTATGCCTAAAAAACAGGAAGCTGAAAAAGGTGGTTTGTATAACTTGCTCCCATTTGGTATTTTGCTACCTGTTGCCTTCTAGGACAGGACTAAATGCCTTCACTTCAGATACCGGACAGATGAGAACCTTTTCAAAACAAAATGCAAAACTAAATCTAACGTTCAGAGATCCCTTTATATTTGCTGAAGAAAATAGAAATCCATGTAGCCACACAGTCAGCACTGAAAAACTGAATCTAGTCTGCTAATAGCACTACCTACATGAAGCCATAGCTGGTGTTGTGGATAAATTCCCCTATGTGGGCAAAGGCCTCCACAGAAACACAGCATGCTGTGGGCTGTCATGTTCTGGGTACAATAAAACAGGTAAGAATTTGTGTGAAATATGCATGATGGATACATTTGAAGTCGGAAGTTTACATACACTTAGGTTGAAGTCATTAAAACTCATTTTTAACCACTCCACAGATTTTGTTAGCAAACTTTTGTGTTAGCAAGTCAGTTAGGACATCTACTTTGTGCATGACAATTGTTTACAGACAGGGAATTGGGGGGTGGGACTATCTTTAGCTGTAAATCATGCTGGAACAGTATGGAATACATGATTGGTAAAATGGCTGTAAGTCATCAAAGGTCTTTTGGTATCAAACAAGCCTCAAACCATCACTCTACTGTCAGATATGCAGTAGATATGGCTGGATCACTTTAAGGGTTTTTTCTCCTCACAGATTTTCCTATTGAACTCTATGGAAAAATAAGTCAGGAGAAGAAACCCTTCAAATTATCCATCCATATCTACTGTATTTCTGACAGAAGAGTGATCATTTAAGGCTTCTTTGATACGTCAGACCCTTGAAGACTTTTAGCCATTTAGCCAACAATGTGTTTCCATACTGTTCCAGTGTAATTTACAGCTAAATCTAGTCCCATCCCCCAATTCCCATAGAGATCCATTCAAATATAGTATTATAGTTATATAGACATTATAGTATCGCTTGTGTATGTAAACTTCCGACTTCAACTGTTTATAACATACCATGTGATATGAATATCTGGCATGTAATTGGTTGCCCGCAGGGCCAGATTGTGCATAGACCATGAAGACATTCGTTTAGCCATGCATTAGTTTAATGTATTACATTGGCCTTGTCCGAGTCAGCGCACTTGCCTACTATACTATCAGGCGCGGCGTCAGGAGTGGGCCTGACGGGCCTGGGCCCACCCACTTTTACTATTGGCCCACCCTAAATGACAGACAGAATCTTTTTTTTTCTGAATTTCTAATTTAAAATAATTCTAATTATTAAAATTAACATTTGAATCCACAATAAAGATTAAAAACGTTTTCCTATATAAAAATTTAATAGGTTAGTATCATGTATGAAGTCTGGACCAATCACGAGTCACAACAGGCGATTTTACCTTCTCTCCGTACGTCAGCACGTAATGTTATCGGGCAGGCGCCAGGCAGATGGTTCAGTGGAGTTAAAACTGATGCTATAGCTACAGATAAACATGGCACAACAGACGTCGTCGCTTTTCAAGTACGTTAAACATTTGTTACCTTATACTACTGAGGCTACTGGTTTTCTTGTGTTTATGTTATGAGATATTTTATTAAGAATGCCAAACGTGAACGAAATGTGTCACTGTCAATTAGTTGAAAATAAATACGGCATCTGTAATTAAAGGATTTGGCTTTTCATGCATTTTTATTCACGACCGGACCCTCGGGTCCGTCAGACCAGTGAATAACTAACACACACACACGCAAAAATAATCACTTTTTTCTGTAAATTATGTGACTACCTCATTCATTCGTTTCACTGAGATTTTAAGTCTATTTAGTGAATACCATTTTTTTGAATGATCTGGCTGGATTATTATTTGATTGTAGCGGGGAAGAGAGAGAGGGAGAGAGAGAGAGAGAGCGCATTTGGCGCATACTGGGTGAGCTACATTAACTTTTAACAGGAGAGAGAGCTGCACACTGCGCTGTCAAAGCTCTTCGCAACTGCTCGTGTCTCAACATTACGGTGTATGCTTTCAGGCACTACAGTACATAGACAATCAGGTTGGGCAGGAATAATTTTCAGCTCTATTACTGTTAGTATTAACTTCTGTAATTAAAGGCCCATCCAAAATTACGTTGGCCCACCCATAATTGAAATCCTGGCGCCGCGCCTGTATACTATGCCAGTTGAGTATACTTTTTTCAAAAAGCTGTTAAGTACGTGAAAATTCTGAAAATTAAGTGTTATTTAATATCTTAATTAATGTCTTAATATCCCTTTTTATTTTTTGAAATAGAGAAGACATTTCGAAAAAGAGAAGTTTTATTTAAAAAGGATATTAAGAACACTCAATTTTCAGAATTGTTGCGTATTTAACAGCTTTTGAAAAAAAAAGAGCTCAACTTGTTCTTCACAGTGCGGAGACCAAACTCAATTCGGTAATGAAACATAGCCTAGATGGTGAGCAAAACAGCCAGCACATTAGTAAAAACATAGTTCAACTCAACGCAGTATCAGATTTATCAGATTTATTTTGTTGCAAATGTTGCACTGTTTTGGTTTGAGTTTGATTGTGATTGAATTCGCTCCATGGCCATACTGCACCTTCAACAGCACCTTTAACTAAGGGAATAAAGAGATTGCATACATTATTCTAGTTAGCTAGGTACAATTTAGCTGCGTAGCTAATGCCTGCGCTGTCCTGCCCAGGGAAGAATACGACATCATAATGATATTATTTGGCCTACATTTTAGGGAAAGAAATAGATCTGCGAAAGGTAGAATTGAACCCAAGTGCACATCTATAGGCTATTAATCTGTGACTCTATGAGTAGACTACAGTAGACATTCGCTTAGTGTACATTATTTCCGTCCCACAGACCTTTGCGCAAAGGCTAGCTTAACCCCTTTGTGCAGACCGCTTAGTGGCCATGGCACCAGCGCCAAGATTTTGCTCAACTCATTTCTCCTGCAACCAAACTATGAGTGGAAACAACAAACTGTTTTATCTTTATTAGTAAGTCACTCTGTCACTATATCACATAGCTAGTCCATTTAACAAGCAACCCCCCATCCAGTCTCGCCTGCAAATATATCTACCCATGCATGACACAGTGGACAATAGCGTCCATGTGTGAGTTCATAAATATATTTTTTACCACCAAAGATTTTTATTCCATCATAGCAACAAGATAAACCCAACAATAGCCCATTCGTATGCCAAAAAAGCTGTGAAAAGCCCTGCGCACTCAAATGCAAAATAAACATGTGAAATTCTTGTTTAATTATACCATGTCATTCTACTATCAATATCTGCTACTAAATATGAAATAAATATGTAATTCTACCATTGCTTTTACGTATAGAGATTTCAAAAGTCAGTTGTCATTTATGGTCTGGGACTGGGACAATCCGTTCGGGAAATACATCACACAACTTTATAATGCTATTACACTATCTGAAACGCGTAATACCCGCCACGCTCTGCAAACCTGTTTCATTCATTCCAGTTCATTCTGGTTTCATTACGACTCTCTTATCCAATATAGGACATTATATCCTTAGCAACGGTGTTTGCAATGTCTTACTGAATGCTTTGAACAATAAATTACAGCCGAGCGTAACAGCATTTCTAGTGTTATTAATTTAGTTTTACGCAAACAACTTAATGTGCATTCACTCGTCAAGGCGTAATAGTTGTTTCCTGTAATTTCCACAGGTTTTTAGTAATTTACTAACTCATCAGCAAGGCAAGAGAAATCCTCGCCTGCTTACATGGATTTTGAGAGTGGTCAGAAGAAGATACCATAGTTACCAAGGTACCATAGATACCATAACATTGCTTCTGTCGGAGATATGCATGAGGGACATTCCCTCCTCGAAATGTTAAGTATTAACATTACTGCTTGTGCTACTTCAAATATGTATATTAGTTTTTTCCACTCCACCACAGTGTTGTACCATATGATCTCAGTATTTCATTGCAAACTAAAGAAAAACTATTTTTGTTGCATTTTTTCCAAGATTTCCAATTTCTTTGCATTTGACCTAAATTATGAAAATAAACTAATCTAAGTTAGTAATGTAAATGGAACAACTGGCATGTTTCATTTAAGCCATGTTCCAAGTCTCTGTGATGCTCATACCTGGAGTTATAAAGCCTTATATAGAACGCCCCTTAAATAGGTGAGAATTGACCAAATTTGGCATCTGCGCATCACATTTAAAGAAAGTTTGATTAACTGATCCTGTAAATGTGAATTTGGCTATTGGAATCAGAAATTAAAATTCCCATCCTCTGCTCTTCGAAATTCAAGATTGCTGCCACAAACTATGACTTCTGTACCTTCTTCCAATTAGCGCCATTGGTTTCCTTGACCCAGATCCAAGATGGACGCCATATTGACATCTGAGAAAATTAAAACATCTGTTTTCTGATTGGTATGCTATGTCGTTTCCAAAAATGTATCAGTTTGCAAATATCCAAAAAACTTCAATGAAACCCTAGATCTGGACATAGTTAACTAGTTAATTGATTATAATAACCAAGGAGAAAATCGTCTGCAAGAAAGTCGCCTACTACCCTGAGGAGGAAAGTCTGACACTTTCCTCCTCCAAACAAGATTGTTCAGTTCATTGTTGTGAATGTAGGGTTGTCAAAAGTATCGATACTTCGATACTTTTCGATACCACATGCTTAAAAATGATACAATCTCAACTATATAAAAAAACCGATATTAAATTAAATTTTTTTTATTTGTATAAAATATTTGTGGATCTTCAGTGCCTCTGGCTTCATTACGGCATTCTCTCCAGCAACAAACCCACCACGTGACTGACAGAGTGAGCGAGTGACAGTGGCAGAGGCACAAGCACTACAGGTACGATGATGATCAGAAGGAGAGCGAGAGACAAAACACGCCAGTGGATGTCACTCAGATCAGCCAGCGACCCGTCACTGTTATTCAAGAGAGAACACTTCAAATTTTGGCAAAGCATCTGAAGGACTGGCACCCTGATCTCTCCAAAGAATTGAGAGAGGTAATGTTGAGTTAATCTCATTTAATAAGTGTACAGTTATAGTCATGAATGACATTGCGATGTGATGCTGATGAGCTCAGAAAGTTTCGCCTGAGCGAGCTAATGTTAGCAGCTTAGTATAACGTTAACTAGCCTAGCTTTTTTTTTTTCTCAGAGCAAGCTAGCATCTAACTAGCTGGCTTGCTATGTTGTGTGTTGCTTAACGACACCAACTACATTAGCCTAAGTAAGGTAACGGGGTTGCACTGACAGCTGAGCTGACGACATAACGTTACACATTTATCCAAAATTAGTTTCAGCCAACGTAAAATAGCTGGCTGATCTTGCGCATTGATTACTGCCAGTGATGTTGGACCTGACAGAAAGTTTTATTACTTTTAATTGTATAAACATACATGCAATTTAAGAATTATACCATCAAATCCAATTATGGATTTTCTCTCATATAGCGCCAGAGAGAAGCTGCAAAGGACACCCAGACCCTTGCAATTGGAATGTTCTTGTTTTATTTTATTTTTTATCCTTTATTTACAGGGGAAACCCACTGAGACTGTACTGTGTTTACAAGTGAAGCAACATTAGAGAAAGAAAAAAAAATACTAAAAGCAGTAATAACTACATAAATAATGTGTAGGCCTACAAGGTAGGGAAAACATTTAAGAATAGTAATAATGTTAATCTTGTTCTGTGTTCGGTGACTTTTTCTGTACCAGCACTGTGTGCAGGTTGTTAATAGTAAAAAAAAAAATGTATCCTATTTTGTGTGCTTAGGACTTTTTTTTTTTTTGTGTGCCGTGGTATCGAAAGAGGTATCGAGTATCGATTTTTTATACTAGTATCGTATCGAAGTTTAAAATTCTGGTATCGTGACAACCCTATGTGAATGCATTTAAGTTTTTTCTTTTGAGCAAAAGTTGATCTACCAAGTCATTTGATTGCTGAACGGCATCATTGGCATTGTTATGATCGTCCCTGGTTTTATTTTGCTCAATAAAACTTCAGGAAAACTGGGCCATAATAATTATACATTTTGGCAATGTTTTAAATTTTGAAAATATAAAATTGGAAGAAATTCTAATTCTATTATGAGATATTTGTTCGAACGTAATTTTTGGAAAAAGTGACAGCACTAACATACTCAGTGTCCACTTCATTAGGTACACCTGCTTTTTAACATAAATAGCCTGCCCCTACAAACAATGAATCGTGTGGCTGCAACTCAATATATGCAAGACGTTCCCGGACATTTTCCAGATCTGGACTTAGTAAGATTTGCGGAAATGTTCCGGAATGGCTTGTGTGAACAAATGCAGAAACATTCCCGGATAAAACTTTCTTACGCAAGACATTTTGTTTCTGGCATAATTTCTTTAATAAATACTTTACTGAATCAGCCCTCTCACCAATTCTTGCACAGATTTGAAACTTTGGACATAGAAGAAAGTGGAGCTGCATTTTGTGATTTTTTGAGGGAAATATGAACATTTATTTTAGAAATGGAATAAACAGTGATGCTGTGCTTGTAAAAATATTACAGCATTTTTATCATTGCCTCACAAATTGCTTGTATGCTATGCTACGTCTCCCTGGTGGACATCTGTGTCAGGCTCTATCAGTTTTATGTTTTGCCTTTTACCCAATGTAGCAAGCTGGCTAGTGCCATATGTCAGTGGCAGATATAGGCTAGCTATTTAACTTGGTTAACAGAATTATTTTCGCTGCATTTTACTAAAAACAACTCAGCATATAAGTATTGATTTTTAGCTGATAAAACATGTGTACATTGTTAACGTTATCTATAATGATAATAATGAATCAGCCCTCTCACCAATTCTTGCAGATTTGAGACTTTGGACATAGAAGCTACATAGAGCTGAATTGTGTGATTTTTTGAGGGAAATGTGAAGATTTATTTTAGAAATGGAAAAAACAATGATGCTGTGCTTGTAAAAATATTACATCATTTTTATCATTGCCTCACAAATTTCTTGTGGGTCAATGACAAATAAGGTTTTCAAAATTAAAAAAAAAAAAAACTTACCAAAATGGATTTTAAATACATTATTAATTCCACAAGAAGGTATCCTGTGTATTTATATTTGTTTAATAGCTTTTAAGGTGATAAAAATACATTTTTCAGATTTTACCACCCAGAAATGTCACTTGGCGCAACCATATATGAATTTTGAATAATACACTTTTAATGTATTTACCACTACTGAAAACCTGCAAATATGAATCATTGTAGTGTGTAAAATACACATCACATGGTAAATTCCACTTTAATCTCTTTATTTATGGCAGTTTTATTCCATTTATAGAAACGGCCACTTCTTTTTGTTTTCAAACACCTTATTTTCCATAGATAGAAAGAAAACAAAAATTCTAACAGTAAAAATGATTTGTATACATTATTTTAATATTTTCAGTTATATTTCTGATTTAATTTTGCAGACTGCAATGGGAATGGATACATTTAAATGTAAATTTGCTGGTCACACCAGCTGACCATGACCAGTCGCGCCACCTGACATTGTGCTCAATAACGATTGAAATTCACTAAATAAAAAGAAGGATATGTAAATGCATTTTACTCTGGTTTCATTTGGCTTTTATTTGAAACCTGAGCATTTTATACTGGAACTTAATCATACAATTACATTTCATTCAGGCCAGCAACAGTGGTAATGTCAATAAGATAACATTTGATCAATGCTAAAAAAAATATAACTGAAACATCAAGTCTCAAGGAACACATTTCAATAATGAGGACTACATTTCATTCAGGTCAGCATTCAAAACAATACTGCACATTCAACATTTAAAACAATACTGCCACAATGGTAATGTCAACAAGACAACATTTTATCAATGCTTTAAAAATAAAACTGAAACATTAAGTCTCAAGGAACACATTTCAATAATGAAATGCAACTGGATCATTTTTTTAACTATCTCTATGCCATGCTGTTTTTTCTTTGCTTGATAATGGCATCTACAAAAATGAATGAAAAAATAATAACTTAAAAGGTACAATATGCAACTTTGAGTATCAATTTTGGTTATATAGTCCTATATTCTTGAAGAGTAAGACTTTTTCACCTTTAAACAACTTAATATCATACAGAAAGATGTATATATTTAAGAAAATGTATTTAATATCTTCAAACACATTAATTAACATCACTTTTTTCAATTGGTTTAACTGTAATTCTAGTCACGCCACCTGACATATTAGTCGCACCACCTGACTTTTCAAACTTAACTTAGTCACCTATATACATTTTTGTCCTTGAACTCAAGGTTATACATATATTTTTTCAATCAAATACACATTTTCTGAATAAAAACTCATTCTCATATTTTCCAGGGGTCATACCACCTGACATGGTAAGTTGAACCAACCTCACCATTACTCAAAAATGTCAAATTATGTAATATTTGTGGGAGAGTTATTAACCTTGTTACTGCATGACAGGGGTCCTGTGGGGTCTTCTGTGTGAGATCACACCCTGTTGCATCGTTTTCTTACAGGCACAGTACATAAAATAATGTTTTTATGTCGGTCACCCCCCCTGACATTTGGAGAAGTCAATTTCTCGGACAAAGGTTTTTTAAGTAATAGAATCGTTTTGAAATAGGACTGTTAAACTACTTTCCATCATTTATAGGCAATCTAACATAAAATCATGCCAAACTATTTGATTAGGAATTTTATTGAGAAAATTATCCTTTTTATTGCAGTTTTGTTCTCTGCATGTATGTTCGGACGGTCGCACCACCTGACATTTTGGGACAAAACTTGAAAAAATAAATTGAATTTCAATAAAGTGAGAAGGGTTTCTCATAAAGGAGATATTGTAGTGCAATTTGATATATAGCATGTTTTTTTTTATTATTGTTTTTAAGAAAGTAATGAACTCGGACACAAAAAAATCACGTCACGTCATTGACCCTTGTATGCTATGCTACGTCTCCCTGGTGAACATCTGTGTCAGGCTCTATGTTTTGCCTTTTACCCAATGTAGCAAGCTGGCTAGTGCCATTTATCAGTGGCAGATATAGGCTAGTTATTTAACTTGGTTAACAGAATTATTTTTGCTGCATTTTACCAAAAACAACTCCGCATATAAGTCTTGATTTTTAGCTGATAAAACATGCGTACATTGTTAACGTTATCTATTTGCAATCATATAACTGAGCTATATTGGCTAAAGATATGACCATAAATTAACCTGTTTAAACTGTCACTCTTCAACTGTGTTGTGTTGGTAGGATTGACAACTCTACCAAAACTATTATTCAGGGAAATATCTGGCTCTTTTAATTAATATATTTTTATGAACCATTTCCACCATGCTGATCGTGATGATAATAATACATTTATTTATGTAAGTAGAGTTGAAAAAAAAAAAAACGGAATTATCCTTTAATTGTACTGCATTGCTCTGGATAGACATCCTGTCTTGCCTAATCTAACTGGAACAGTCATGTCATGTGTGAAGATCTATGTGTGAATGGAGAAAACGACTACCTAACCCGGATAATTAAACCCGGCAATATTATGGGCTCCATGTGTGAAAGGGGCTATGGTGAAGTGGTTTAGGCCAAGTTTTTGTTCTACCAAACATTACAATGGGTAAAGTCGCATGATCTAAGCATCTTTGACCATGGTGCCAGACGTGGTGGTTCCAGAATCTCAGAACTGCCTGGGATTTTCACACACTGCAGTCTCTAGAATTTATAGAGAATGGTGCAATAAACAAAAAACGGCCAGTGAGCAGTTTGGTAGGCAAAAAAACCGCCTTGTTAATGAGAGGTCAGAGGAAAATGAGAATAAGAGAAAGGCCACAAATTCTCAAATAACAGCTATTTACAACAGTGGTGTGTAGAATGGCATCTCTGAACGCACAATGCAGATGGGCTACAGCAGCAGACGACCTCGCTGGGATCCACTCAGCTAATAACAGGAATATTAGGCTAGAGTGGGCATGTGATCACCAAAACTGGATGATTGAAGATTGCGATTTCTGCTGCAACATGCAGATGGTAAGGTCAGAATTGGGTTTAAACAGCATGAATCCATAGATCCATCCTGTCTTGTGTCAATGGTGCAGACTGATAGTGGTGGTGTAATGGTGTGGGGAATTTTTCTTGGCACACATTAGCCCCCATAATACCAATTTAGCATCATTTGAATGCCACAGCATACCTAGGCATTGTTGCTGACCATGTGAATCCCTTTATGGCCACAGTCTACCCTTTTTCAAATGGATACTTCCAGCAGGATAATGCTCCATGTCACAAAGCACACATCATCTCCAGCTGGTTCCATGAACATGGCAGTGACTTTACTCCAATGGCCTACACAGTCGCCAGATCTCAATCCAATAGAGCACCTTTGGTATAAGATGCAATGGGAGGTTTACAGCATGAATGTGTGGCCAAAAATCTACGGGGACTCTGTAATGCTATTGAGTCAGCATCGACCAAAATCCCGATGGAATGTTTTCAGCACATTGTTGAATCCATGCCACAACAAATTCAGGCTGTTCTGGAGGCAAAATATTGTCTTACCCAGTACTAGATAGGTATACCTAATAATGTGGCCACTGAGTAAAAAATTTTTTTCTTGATTTGGCTCTGCAGGCCAGTCAATTTATCAAAAGACCATTTCTGTATGGACCTCACTTTGTGCACGGGGGCATTGTCATTCTGGAACAGGAAAGGCCCTTCCCCAGATTGATGCCACAAAGTTGGAAGCACAGAATCAGCATGTCATTGTACACTTTAACATTAAGATTAGCCTTCACTGGAACTAACGGGTCTAGCCAAAAGCATGAAAAACAGCCCCAGACCAAGGAGTGTCCGTATACTTTTGGCCATGTAGTGTGTGTGTTTGTGAGAGAAATTGTGCCAGACGTATTACACATGCTGAATATAATGGGTGGTATACCAGGAAGTAGAATTCAATACATTATTTTCAATTCCAATTATGAGGTTTTTTAAAGTTAACTCCTGGTCTACACGTTATTACTGTATATGCCATAAATGAAGGCCTAGATTCAAAGGAAATTATGTTAAATTTACATTTTACATTTAGACATAGACTGTACATCCAAAATGAGATACTGATTTACTGTCTTACATCTAATATAATGGGGGTCATGGTAGAAGCGTTCACGTCGCGACCCCTGTCAGAGATCTAACCAATCCCTGCGAATTCTACCGAAGACTTCAAACTGAGAGTGAATAAACCAGTCAGATACTCTGAAGAGAAAATGGACCAAAGCGAGCAGTGGAGTCAGCGTCACTCTTCAAAGCCGGCTCTGACAATAATCTCACTGAATGTGGAAGGTCTATCAGCGACAAAAGAAGAGCTTGTTGCTACCTTGTGCAAGAGACATAAATGTGACATCTTATGCCTACAAGAAACACATAGAGGGCCAGAAAACAAGAGACCTCATGTGTTAGGCATGACCCCAGTTCTTGAACACCCACACAAACAGTACGGGAGCGTTGTTTTTGTGAAGAACGGGACCACCATTGAATCCACAGCTGTCAACGTTACAAATAACATAGAAATACTCTCCATAGAACTCAAAGGCGCCTCCATAACATCTGTCTACAAGCCACCTCCAGTACCCTTTAGCATGCCTGATGCAAATACCAACAACCCACGAATAGTGATAGGTGACTTTAACAGCCACAGCACACACTGGGGCTACAACGAAAATAACTCTGATGGAGAGGCAGTGGAGGCATGGGCGGAAGCCAACCAGCTTCTCCTCATACACGATGCTAAACAACCAAAATCCTTCCACAGCGGACGCTGGAAAGCTGGCTACAACCCAGACCTGGCATTTGTTAGTAACAACATCGCTGACCTGAGTAAAAAAGCAGTACTGGAACCAATACCCAAAACCCAACATCGTCCTATAAGCCTAACTGTTAACATCGCAGTGACACCAACAAAAGTCCCCTTCCAACGACGCTTTAACTTCAAAAAAGCCAATTGGAGAGGGTTCATGGAAGAGATGGACAAAAAAATATCAGACCTAGAGCCCACCCACACCAACTACGAACATTTCACAAAACTGGTACAAAAAACTGCAAGAAAATGTATTCCAAGAGGATGCCGTACGGAGTACATCCCGGGCTTGGACTCAACATCAGCCAAGCTGTATGGCGAATACAAAATACTCTACAGCACTAGCCCGTTTGCTGAGAGTACCATCACTGCTGGAGAACATCTCATGACCTACCTGTCAGAAAGCCGCCAATGCAAGTGGCAAACCACCATTGAAAGCGCTGACATGGCAAGGAACAGCAAAAAGGCATGGGCCCTAATCCGCAAGCTTAATAACGACCCCACTGCACCAAAACAGCACTACAATGTTACAGCAAATGATGTGGCACACCAACTCCTCAAGAGCGGAAAAAACAAAGGCAATAAACTCTCAAGACCCAAAAGGAATACAGAAGGACCCACAGAAGACCCAGGTTTCACAAACCCCTTCACAATTGAAGAACTGAATGCAGGAATCAACACCCTCAAAAATGGCAAAGCTATTGGCCTGGATGGCATATTTATCGAGGAAATTAAACACTTTGGCCCCCGAACAAGGAATTGGCTCCTGTCACTCATGAACAACTGTATGACAACAAAAAATATCCCCAAAACATGGAGGAAAACCAGAATAATAGCACTACCAAAACCAGGAAAAGACCCCAATTTTGCAAAAAACTTCAGACCCATCTCCCTACTATGCCACCCATTCAAACTGTTCGAACGCCTGATCCTGGAAAGACTAGCCCCTGCCATAGAAAAACAACTCATACCACAACAAGCCGGCTTCCGCCCTGGTAAATCAACCACTGGCCAACTGCTCAACCTGACCCAACACATAGAGGACGGGTTTCAAAAGGGAAAGATCACAGGTGCAGTCTTTGTCGACCTAACAGCAGCCTACGACACTGTCAACCACCGCCTCCTACTGAAAAAAATCCTGGAGATGACAAAAGACCCCTTCTTGACTGACCTGATAGGCAGCATGATCACAAACAGGAGCTTCTTCGTAGTGCTGAATGGGAAAAACAGCCGATGGCGACGACAAAGAAATGGCCTCCCGCAGGGCAGTGTCCGTTCCCCTCTGCTCTATAACATATACACAAATGACCAACCAATAGGCCAGTCAACACACCACTTCATCTATGCGGATGATCTCTGTATTACATCTCAAGAGGACACCTTTGAGGAAGTGGAAAAGAACCTCACAAGCACCCTGGACAACCTTACCACCTACTTCGAAATAAACCACCTGAAGGCAAACCCACAAAAGACCCAGGTGTGTGCTTTCCACCTGCGTAATCATGTAGCCAAGCGTCCCCTCAAGATCTCCTGGTCTGGAACAAGCCTGGAACACTGCCCAAACCCAATATATCTTGGGGTTACGCTAGATCGCTCTCTATCTTACAAGCAGCATATTGAAAAGACCAAGGCCAAAACCAACACCAGAAACAACATCCTGAGGAAGTTGGTATCTACTACGTGGGGTGCAAAACCCCCACTGCTCAGAACATCAGCCCTTGCCCTGAGCTATTCCACTGCCGAATATGCCTGCCCCGTATGGGAGAGATCAGCACATGCTAAAAAACTAGACCCAACTCTTAATGATACATGCCGCCTCATCACTGGATGTCTCAAGCCCACCAATACCACAAACCTGCACATCCTTGCTGGAATTGCCCCGCCCAATATCAGAAGGGAAGTTGCCAGCAGGAACGAACGCCAGAAACAGTCAACAGACGAAAGACACCTTGTGTTTGGAAAAACAGCAGCCAAGCAAAGACTAAAGTCCAGGAAGAGTTTCCTGAGCCACACAATCACCCCCACTGCCACAGCATCAGCTGAACGAGTGTCTCTGTGGAAAACAGAGATCCAAAAAGCACCCCCCACACACAACATGAAGATCCCACCATCAGAATCCCTACCAAAAGGGAAAGACGAAACCTGGCCGAAATGGAAATGCCTCAACCGACTACGCAGCAGGGTGGGCCGAACCAGAGTGGAGATGCAGAGATGGGGATACTCCACTGACCCAACCAACTGCGACTGTGGGACGGCACCACAAGACACAACCCACCTCCTTATCTGCCCCCTACTACCTAATCCTTGCACAACAGAAGACCTGGCAGAGTACAACACACAAGCCCAAGAATGTGTGAAGAAATGGCTGGCACACGTGTAACTCTCAGAGACAACACCTGAAGACACGACAAGAAGAAGAATCTAATATAATAACAAAACTGTATGTTTTTTATGTTTTTTGTTGTTGTTGTTGCTTATGCAAATATCTTCATATTAGTGACTTGATCGTAATGGTACTACTTGACTAACGTGATAATTACAGTTTGTAAAAGAGAAGTAACCATGTATGAAAAAGTTCACTGCTAAAATTAATGAAGGCAGTTTCCATACACAGATATTTTTAGATATTTTGCAGTTTGTAGTTTCTGGGATAATAGCACTAATGTGTGGCAGTATTAACAGGCTGGCCATGTATTAGGCTAGCTCACACTTAGTTGCAATATCGGATGACCTAAATCACATGTGGAAAGTTACCAGACAAATGGAAGTGACTGATTTTATTCAGATTTCAACTTTCATTTCCAATGCTTACTCAGTGGGGTGTGGTTATTTTAAAGCAAAAGTATTGCACTTTTGTATTCCTGAGAGTAACACTGGTGTTCTCCACTTTTTAAAATTGTGCTTGATAAAAACGGCTGCTATGTGAATGCAATGTTTGGTATAAACCACAAGTAGGACATCCACAAATAAACCAAACATTCATTTGACAGGTGAGCTCTACAGAAGTGTGTCTATATCTAAGTACACCCATTTTTTTCTTAAAACAGGTTTTGTTGCCTGAGATTAGCTCCATGATGTATTTATATGGTTTTAAAGACAATCACAGCATGCAATTTACACTACTGGCCTACTACAAGCAATCTATTATTTCAATTGTGTGTGTGTGTGCAGTAGCAGAGTAATGTTAAATGTTAAATAAATGTTAGTGATATAGGGGGCCCACTCCCACACTCTCGCCCTCCCTATTGTGACACCCCTCCTCTGTCCCTGTGTGTGTGTGTGTGTGTGTGTGTGTGTGTGTGTGTGTGTGTGTGTGTGTGTGTGTGTGTGTGCGTGTGTGCGTGCGTGCGTGCGTATGCAGTCGCCCAAAACTAATTTAAATCATAAATTAACATTGTGTCATTGCAGCTTTCTTAATTAACCGGTAGGCATATCTTCTATTCTCAGTGTGTCACTTTCAGGTTGTGTGCACATTCATGTTAGGACTCGTTGGCCTGTAACATTTGTTCCAGTCAGTGGTAGGTTAGGCTACTTAACACTGACCGACTTGTGTAGATATTTAAATATAGTTAAATGAAACGAAATATTACTTATTTATTTGATTTTTGTTTTCAGTTAGGTTCCAAGTTGGACATCAGGGGATATTTCTGCTGATTTTCGAAATTATTTATTATACAGCACAGGCGAATAACACAGTCCTACCATACAACTGCCGTAATTTCCCCAACATGAGCGCAAAATTCATTACAAAGCATTAATCAATACTTTCCTAAAACAGTGGACTTTGTTGTACAATTACTTAAACTGTCAGCATTATTCGGTTATGGATTACGGTTATCTCTGAAAATTAAGTCCGTCAAAATGATTCCCTGGGGCCATGGAATGCACAGACTCGTCTCACCTGCATAAACTTGCAGTGCATTAACATTCTAGAGCGAAACATTTTTTCGAAGCTGCCACACGAAACCTTGTAACACTCATAATTCTGAATCATTTTCGCTTTCCTACTTTCTTCTTAACTGTGCCAGGATACAATTCACAGCAATTGTTGAGACTGTTATATGTATAATATATTATATATTTTTATTTTATATATAGACTGTATATTACGTAAGCCTACCTGAGCACATATATCGAACGTGTGCACAAGGTGTGCTCAGGTAGACTTCCGTAAAAATAAAGACCTGTAGCATACAAGAACAATGTAAACGAAAGGCATTTGATTTTTTCCCTTTTTTAATCATTGGAAAGTCTATCCAGAAAGTCTATCCAGCTTTAGCACATAATCAGAACTTTTCTTCGAACGATTAACCTGTAGTTATGTCATATAAATGGTCCACAAAGCCAAGCTGAGTAAAGCCAATCACAGTCAAGATACAGGTGGTTGTCCACAATATTTATTTGTCATGGCCTTTAATAGGCCTAAACACTTAGAATAAAATAGTCGAGCCAACCGAAAAACGTGCAGACCATGCTACTTCCCTATGCTACTTGTTCCGACTACTCTATTTACTCTGGTGATACAGGTATAAGACTGCAATACATTTGGCTAAATTCAGGCATCCCTGAACGTATAATTAGACATTATCTTTCACCAACCTGTTTAAAGTCGTTTTCAACTGGTTTCCTCTTCCAATACAATGTGAAATGGAAAAGTAATCCAGCGTTTAGTTTGGTTAGCGGAGAAGTTTGCTGTGAACTGTTAAGCCACACCCAGCTCCGTTTCTCTCTGGCACTTCCTTATTTCTGCGATGTCTTAAGTTTGAGAATTCTTTTATCTGACAAATTAATTTGGCAATAGCCCTACACAAATGCGTGTCTCAATACCTGCACTCCTTACATGTGAAGCCCATCATTAAACCGAATTAAAATTACGTGGCAAAATATTACAATGATATTCTCTGTGCATAAACACATCTCCTTTATTTATTATTTTAGACAAGTGCCTATTTTAAAACTACACAATAAGCACGTGTGGATATGTTATAGTAGCCTACATAACAATTAAACAATCCGTAGTGTCGCCTTTTCAACGTTTTTAACAGGCCATGACGAGGCAAAACATATTGGTGTAATGAAGCAGACCTGTACACAAACAAGGAAGGACACACATTTCACAGTGCAACATCATCTTTTTTGGTGTTTTTGCGAAACACATTCAGCAGTTTACTGGTGTAACGCACTGTAGCTAGCTACAGGCGGTACCAATCCCCAGCATGCATCTTGCTGGGGTTGGAATGTTTTACATGTGTCCAGTTGCTTTATTGTAGTCTCCACTCCAAACCTGCTCCAAACGCTTGGTTCACAATGAAAACAGAATAGAATTCACCACCGTAATTTGGTCGTTTACTGACTGAAAACAATTTGAAAACGACCACCCGACACTAGACCTACCTGGATTATTTTTTTTAATTTTTTTTTGCGCACCCGCAATACAAACACTGACATCTTCTGGCCGAAAAAGATAGAATCCTCCTGAGAAACGGTATCTATAGACAATAAATAGGCTACAATCTCATTGGGCAGAAAAGCAAAATTGTATAAATGCATAGGCTACACTTGAAAGTTGGTTATTTTGACCTTACAATATCGGGAGCTTATTGATCTTAATGAGACGCATTTCGTACAACCTGTAGCTAAATACTTTTTCATTAGTTTGCATGTGAATGCATGCAAATTATTGAAACGAGTTATGTCATTAAAAAAAATATAACTTTTGTTTCAGAAAACCAGGTGAATATTGGAATGCAAAAGCAGTCCAAAGTGAGTGCTCTTTTCAAGGTGATAAAGATATAGTTACCTGACGTACATCACCATTTTTCAGGGCTGTTCTCCTGGCTGGTCTCTTGAGATTAATGATCTCTTTTGCAATTATGAACATGTAGGCCTACACTCTGTCCTAACATATGTAGAAACAGCCAGAGCTATACAAAAACATGTAGCTATCATGTTTTTTTTTTAACTCTGATATTAGATTGTCTAGCTTCATTTGTTTTTAAAGGGTAACTACACCCTAGATCTTTTTTTTTTTTTTAGCTGTAAACGTGGTTGTATGCCTACCTTATAATTAAACTTATTCATCCATTCCGTTATTTCAACAATTCTGAAATAATAACATAAATCAGGAGAAACTGGTAGAAAAGCGTCTTTGTGCTGCCCCTAACGGTTGAAATTTCCTTTCTGCTGACCGCTCTGGCCCCGCCCTAATCGTGACGTCTGAGTACCTATTTCTTCGTACTACTACGTCATATAGATAATTGTTGTCGCCCACAACGGAAACAGCCGGCACCTGATTGGTTAGACCCGCTACATTACTTTCGTTTCGACTCCAGTTTTTAAACCGGAACAACGTTGCGTCCTGTTCATAAACTCTCTTATTCCACCTAAATATGTTTCTGAAGATATTTGAGGTGTGAAATAGGCCATGCGGTTGCTGAATCTTGATTCATATTTGATGTGCATCGTCTAGTTTGACAGTTTGAGTTATACGAAATAATTTGTGCAATCCTACGTTAATTTATGCAAATGACGATGGACACAGCTCCTCCGCCCCCACCCCTCTCCCTCGCTCACCCCACGAAGTATTTTTCAAAATTGTTTCGTGGGCGGAGACAGGCTGAAACAGTGTGGCTAGTTAAAGGGATAGTTCGGAATTTTGGACATAATGGGCTCTATCTTGGCGCTTGGTCTAAGCGCATGGCGTAAAGTCAATTTAGGTCGTGTCCAAGTCCACTTTTGCTATTTTAACAGCGTGTTTTTTTTAAGCACGGCGCAACGTCCAAATGGACTGAACCGAGTCTCTTCATTAATTATAGGTGAGTCTTCGGCGTGACATGCAATAAACCAATCAAAATGTCATATCCCATTCCCTTTAAAAGCCTGCTTTTCCACCTTGGCGGATTGCTTTATGGCCAAACAGACATGCTCGTGCGTGTTTAGTGCGATCAAGGAATAGGCTAAATGAATCAATAGTATGATCAATGTTATTCAGACTATCCATTTGCCTATGAGTTCCCGGTAATTCCCAACAGAGCTGTTATTTTACAAAATATATGCGGTTAAATTTAATTAAAAGGACCTGCAACAGCTGCAAATAAGCTATCAATGGCTTCATTTTCACCTTAGAAAACATCAAATTAGCCTGCTTGTTCAACGAATTTCGTTTGATTATGCAATAAAAGTGTCAAACATCAATTCCATGAGGCTGTTCTCATGCAGTTCTCGAAGTTCAAGCTTCATCCGAAGTTCATTAGGCTACCTGCATAGTAATATTGATTAATAACATAAATAACGTTATTTTGCCTTAATGATGACACTAAATACAATAAAGCTGTCAGGTTGGCAACCCATAGGTTCAGCATATTTTCCCTTGTTTTATAATGTCCTGCTTATGGAAATGTGACCAATCTGTTTTACTGGTAGAGTAATGCTTTAAAACGATCCATTTTCCCAGGAAGACCGTGAAAAGTGCGATTTACAGCAGGGGAAACAGACCTGCTCCTGTAAAGCGCACATGCAGATAATGGCATTAAAATTAATTGTGTAACGTGCTGCAAATTTGTTTTCGTTTCTAATTAGACGCTTAGTTCTCTTTAAAATCTTTAGTTCCATTATGGAATAACAGGTGAAATCAGCTGGGTTTTAATAAGCTGAGAGTGTGGAAACCTTGTCACTGTAATTTAAAAAATATGAAGGATGAAGAATAGCTAAGGTTACAATTCAGTTAACATGGTGACATTTATCTCCGTTTTTTAACCATAGGCTATCGAAAAAACCTTATGCACAGCGAATCCGCTGTAGCCTAGGCTATTTGAAAAACAATAAATGCAATATTCACTGCTCAAGGTTTTGAACTTTTTTCTGTCACAACCATTCTATTTACTTACAGGCTGTATTCCTAGATAAACAGAGCTGTATTGTAATGACATCTGAAACTCAAATGTCCGTCTATTGCAGTGTGCGAGTTTTCCATTGACTGACAATTCATGCATTAGGTGTAAATGACAATTCGCGCATTAGGCTTGATATAGGTGTTATTTTTTAAAGGGTAGCCATTGTCCCGTACCATCGCACATCGCCTGGATGTTGATGGAGTGAGCTGAGGGACAGGTATGTGGTCTTTGACCTATGGACCCTTTTATTATTATGCATTTTTTGATATAGCCTACACAATAATAATATTTCACATTGTAATCTTGATATTTTAGTCATGCTTGTGCGCGCCCCTGTGTGTAACAGACTGGAGGGTTTACGCGCGTTGTGCACACGCCTATGTAGATGCACTTATATGCGCCGCTAAAATAACATGTAAACAACTGCAACATGACTTTAGACCAGGTTTCTGGTGGTTCTAGCGCAAGCGCTTTCTGCTGGCTCAAGATAGCAATACGCCAAAAAGAATCCTGGCCACTCCTCATCTTAAGTTCACTTGTAATGGGCGCAAGAATACATGGTATTTAAACGGCGTGAACGTAAGGCGTTATAATGAACCATGCGCCGGGTGTAAGATAGCAAAGACACTTGCGTTTGGGTTAGCGCCGCTTAGCGCCGGGTGTAAGATAGGGCCCAATGTCTCAATTACGACTTACCCATGATGTAGTTGATTGATGGAAACCATTTTCAACTAATTCCATGCTGTCCCTTCTTTTGGACATACACACGTTGCTAATGCTAGTGCAGCTCTATGGCAACCAGTAGCATCCAGTACCAAACGCACTTAAATACTCCATAGTGCACCCAAAGCAAATAAAATACGACGACAGTCTATCAGGGGAGCGATACTTTATGTTACCTACGAATGTAGTGCACTGGTCGACTACAACAACAAAGAAGTAGATACATTTTGTGGTATAATATTCAAAAAGCATATGAAACACATTGGAATTATGTTAATTGAACTGGATCAGGGATCTCAAGATCCTGTCCTGGAAGGCTGCAGTGTCTGAAGGTTTTTGTGGTTTGGTTTATATCAGCAGCAGATTTAGACCTTGGTAACACGGTGTGTGGGCTCTTTGGCAAATGAATGGCTTAGATCAGGGATGGGCAACTCCAGGCCTCGCGGGCCAGTGTGTATGCAGGTTTTTGCTGCCACCAGTTACCCTGGCTCAATCAGCTAATTAGTCATATACACCAACGCCGATTCACTTGTAAATTAGACCACAATAAAACGCTACAATACATGCATACAGGCACAAGAGCTGCTGTTCATATTGCGGAATGTAGGTAAAATATCAGATCATGTAAATGATTGAGCTAATTAATTAGTAACTGGTGGCAGCAAAAACCTGCATACGGCCCGCGAGGCCTGGAGTTGCCCATCCCTGGCTTTGATTAAGCATATAAATGTTGGAACATTTATATCCCTCCAGGATCCAAGTTTGAAATTCGCGAACTACAAAGACCCAAGTATCGGAGGAAGAATGTGTAACAGGGTCCTAGATTTTCAGTTTGGAAGCACATTAAGGTCAGTTAGTTCTGAAGTTTCAAGTTCACCTCCAAAATGGGCAATGTCATCCCACAGGGAGGCCGTGCTATTAGCCCTCTCCTCTTTAATATAAAAATGATCCGGAGAAAGGATTGTAGGTATCAATTTATGCTGATGAGGAGGCTATAATAGCAGTTCAAAAGTGGTCTTTAGTGGATGTCACACCTGGAGAAGCAATAGGAGTAGCTTTGATTACTTTCCTTGGCATTTACTCAAATCTTGCAATGAGATTATTGGCATAGAGATGAGGGTAGTTAAACATGTCCATCAGCACTTTTAAACATTTCTACAAATTTTTGCTGATAGTGCCAGGGCTACTGTTTCAGGGCACATTGGTTCAGGTATTATAGGTACCTATTTTGGATAGGAAACTATGCGGGCTGTCGGTATAATCTACTGAGGGTATGTTATTATCTACACAATATAGTGCACAGGAGAAGTGAGGCCTGAAAGAGCAGGGCACAAACTGAGATCCAGCTGAAAGTTTACTTAGTTTGTCCTTCTATTTATCCTACTTAATGGACTTCAAAGTGATGTACCATCTGCACATGATGGGTGTCATAGTATGCCTCTTTTGGTACCTGCACATGTTGGGGTGAAAGAAAATTAAACCGCAGCCATGTTAGCTAATGGCACAATGTAATGCACAATGTCAAGTGGATGTGTAGTGTATGTATGGATTTGATGGAGTCTCTGTTACAGGTGTGATGCAGGGCTGGGGATGACCACAGTGTCACGTGGTGATCGGAGAAACACAAAAAGGATAATGGCTTACCGCCTTTTAATCATATAAATCAACTGAAAATAACAAAAGTCCCTGATATACAAGAAAATGGCCAACCAAAACTTCACAGAAAAACAATAAACAAAGAATCTACACAGGAAACCAGAAGACAAACAACCAACCAAACCTTTTTTTTAGCAAACTCTAACCTAAACCTTTCTGAGGTTTATCAGTGGTTTGCATCTTGCAGTGAACCCTTTGAGGTTATGCTGATGTTGTCTTTTGTCTTAGACACATCTATGCCTACATCCTGGAGAGTGTTCTTGATCTGTTCAACAGTTGAAAAGGGGTTTTTCTTCACAATTGAAAGTAAAACGGCAGTCAATTTTCAATTACCTTTGGTTCCCTAAAATGGGGGGACTACTTATAAAAAGAGAAGCAATTCCTATATGTTTCACCCGATATGGATGTACCACAAAATTGAAGCTGACAGTCTGCACTTTAACCATATATAACATAACGTAACTTAATGACGAGAACAGGCCATTCAGCCCAACAATGGTCGTCATCTTCCGACCACTAAAGGGTGCCTAGTGCTCCCCTTCAAGCAAGATAGTATCCAGCACCATATCAAGCCTGGTCTTGAAAACACCCAGGGCCCTATCTTGGCAATCTTGGCGCTTAGTCTAAGCGCATGGCGCTAAATCCATTTAGGGCGTGTCCAAGTCCACTTTTGCTATTTTAACGGCATGTTTTTTTGGCGCTAAGCACGGCGCATGGCGCAACTGGGCTGAACCTAGTCGCTTCATTAATTATAGGTGTGTCTTGGGCGTGACATTCAATAAACCAATCAAAATGTCATATCCCATTCCCTTTAAAAGCCTGCTTTTCCACCTTGGCGGATTGCTTATGATGGCCAAACAGACATGCTCGTGCGTGTTTAGTGTGATCAAGGAATAGGCTAAATGGAGTATGATCAATATTATTCGGACTAACCATTAGCCTATGCGTTCCCGGTAATTCCAGACATAGCTGTTATTTTACAAAATATGTGCGGTTAAATTTCGTTAAAAGGACCTGCAACAGCTGAGAATAAGCTATCAATGGCTTCAGTCTCACCTTAGAAAACGCCAAATTAGCCTGCTTGTTCAGCGAATTTCGTTTGATTATGCAATGAAAGTGTCAAACATCAATTCCAAGAGGCTGTTCTCATGGAGTTCTCGAAGTTCAAGCTTCATCCAAAGTTCATTAGGCTACCTGCATAGTAGGCTAATATTGATTAATAACATACATACCGTTATTTTGCCTTAATGATGACACTAAATAGCCATACAATAAAGCTGTCAGGTTCGCAACCCATAAGTTCACGCATATTTCCCCTTGTTTAATAATGTCCTGTTTATGGAAATGTGACCAACCTGTTTTACTCGTAGCGTAATCCTTTAAAACAATCCACTTTCCCAGGAAGACCGTTAAACGTGCGACTTACAGCAGGGGAAACAGAACATGCAGCTCACGTGCAGAGAATGGCATTGAAATTAATTGTGAATTAATTGTGTAACGTGCTGCAAATTTGTTTTAGTTTCTAATTAGACGCTTAGTTCTCTTTAAAATCGTTTTGTTCAGTTAAGGAATAACGGGTGAAATCAGCTGGGTTTTAAACGGTGAGAGTATGGAAACCTGGTCACTGTAATTTAAAAAAAATATGAAGGACGAAGAATAGCTAAGGTTACAATTTAGTTAACATGGTGACATCTCCGTTTTTTAACCATAGGCTATCGAAAAAAACCTTATGCACAGCGAATTCGCTGTAGCCTAGGCTATTTGAAAAACAATAAATGCAATATTCACTGGACAAGGTTTTGAACTTTTTTCAGTCACAAACCATTCTATTTACTTACAGGCTGTATTCATAGATAAACAGAGCTGTATTGTAATGACATCTGAAGCGCATTTTCAGAACTTAAATGTCCGTCTATTGCCGTGCGCGAGTTTTCCATTGAATGACAATTCACGCATTAGGTGCAAAGACAATTCGCGCATTAGGCTTGATACCTATAGGTGTTATCAGCTCCTTTTTAATGGATAGCCATTGTCCCGTACCATCGCACATCGCCTGGATGTTGATGGAGTGGGCTGAGAGCAATGTAATGTGGCATTGTTTCCCTTCGCTGAGGGAAAGGTATGTGGACCTATGGAGCCTTTTATTATTATGCATTTTTGATATAGCCTACACAATAATAATATTTCACATTGTGATCTAGATATTTTAGTCATGCCTGTGCACGCCCCTGTGTGTAACAGACAGGAGGGTATGCGCGTTGTGCACACGCCTATGTAGACGCACTTATATGCGCCGTTAAAATAGCATGTAAACAACTGCGACATGACTTTAGACCAGGTTTGTGGTGGTTCTAGCGCAAGCGCTTTCTGCTGGCTCAAGATAGCAATACGCCAAAAAGAATCCTGGCCACTCCTCATCTTAAGACCAACACGCCCAGTTCACTAATGATGGCGCAAGAGTTACGCCATCAAACATGCTAGTTTGACGGCGTAAGCGTTAGGCGTTATTATGGACCTAGCGCCGGGTGTAAGATAGCAAAGACACTTGCGTTTGCGTTAGCGCCGCTTTGCGCCGGGTGTAAGATAGGGCCCCCAGAGTTTCTGCCTCTACTATATGACCTGGCAAGCTATTCCACATAGTGGCTACTCTCTAATTTCAATCTATGCCCCCTCGTTCTACTAACAGAACTCAACCTGAAGAATATCCTGTAGTTCACTTTATTAATCCCTTTCATGAATTTAAAAGCCTCTATCAAATCACCCCTAAATCTCATTTTACTAAGCTTAAAGAGATTAAGTATCCTAAGTCTTTCCTCATAACCTTTATCTTTCATACCAGGAACCAAATTATTTTCCCTTCTTTGGACTTTTTCCAGAGCCTCTATATCTTTTTTGTAATACGGTGCCCAGAACTGCACAAAGTACTCTAAGTGTGGTCTGACCAAGGTATTGTATAACATAAGCATAACTTCCTTGGATTTATACACAATACTTTTGGCTATACACTACTGTGCAAAAGTCTTAGGCACATGTGAAAATATTCTGTAAAGCAAAGATGCTTTCAAGAATAATGAAATGAAACGTTTCTAAATATCAAACAATTGACTACAAAAAGCAGTAAACAGTAAAAAACTAAATCAAATCAATATTTGGTGTGACCACCCTTTGCCTTTAAAACTGCATCAGTTCTCTTAGGTACACTGACGTGCAGTTTTATAAGAAAATCAGCTGGTAGGTTGTTCCAAGCATCTTGGAGAACTTGCCACAGTTCTTCTACAGACTGTCTCGCTTGCTTCTGTCTGTCCGGGTAATCCCAGACAGCCTCGATGGTGTTGAGATCGGGGCTCTGTGGTGTCATGGGTTTCTACCCTTTTTCCCCATGTGGTCGTTTTCCTCGGTGGCCACGCGAGGGCGCTGTCCTTTTGGTGGATGCTTGCTCCGCCCTGCTTTGATTGCGGAGCTTCTGTCAGCATCCACACCTGTGCGGGTCACCTGAGAGCTATATAAGCCTCCCGTTTCCTTCGTTCGGGGCTTCGATATTGATTGTCATTGTTTGTTTGTTTTGTATTATTTGCGTTATTTGCATTGTCTGGTGTGTGTTATTTGTACCTTTTGTGCTACTCGCCTGTTTTAACGTCTCGTTGCTGAGGCAGGGCTTTGTTCTTGCTGGCTCTTTGGTTACTTATCTCGTAGAAGTATGGGACCGCAGATCTCTGCTCTATTTTGCCTGTAAAATGTTTCTCTCTCCTGGGAGATTGGGCGTTCACGCTTCTACTTAGTTACTTAGCTCGTAGAAGTATAGGGTAGCAGTTCTTTGTTCCATTCGCCTTTGTTTGGTTTTCTTACTGAGAAACCAGGCGTTTGAGCTTCTACTCATTTCCGTGTTACAGTGAGCCGGTTAGTAGCTTCGGTACGTTTGTTCCCTGTTTTGTCTCCTTCTCGTGGACTACGTTCCCCTTTCTTGTGTCAAGATTTTCTTTATTATATTGAGAGGCAGTGCGTGCTATTTTCTATTAAGTTTGCGTTGGTATTTTGGTACAGCTGTCCTGTTCGTCCTTTTTACCTGCGGGACGATTTTGTTCGGAACTGTTGTTCTGTTCGTTCTCCGGGTGTGTCTCTCTTTATATGGAGCTTGGGCGATGTTGTGGACATGTTTGTGTGTGACTGCGCATTTCTGAAAGTAGCCTTGGAACGTTAGCTCTCTGTTCCTTCGCCTCGTTACATATTCCTTTACTGAGAGGCTAGGTCGTGTGTTTTCAATTAAGCTTGCGTTAGTCATGTTTGATAGTAAAGTTATGGGACGACGGTGCTCCGTCGGCTCGCCTGTAAAATGTTTCTCTCTCCTGGGAGATCGGGCATTTACCCCTTTATGTTTTCTGCATGTGACTGCGAGCCTATGAAACTAGCCATTGAACGTTATCCCTATTCCTTCGCCTTGTTACATTCCTCTTTACCAAGAGGCACGGCGTTTATTTTCTATCAAACTCGTGTTAGTCTTTTAGCCGGTAATGTCCGGTGCAGCTGTCCCAGTTTCGTCCTTTTTAGTTGTGGGACGATTTTGTTCGGAACTGTTGTTCTGTTCGTTCTCCGGGTATGTCTCTCCTCATATGGAGCTTGGGCGATTTTGTTGACATGTTTGCGTTTGACTACGAGTCTCTGAATGTAGCCTTGGAACATTAAATCTCTGTTCCTGTTCGCCTCGTTACATTCCTCTTTATGGAGAGGTAGGGCGTTTATTTTCTACTGATCTCGCTTTGGTCTTTTACACAGAGAATATAGGTCAGCACAAAGTAAAGGATTCAACGATAGTTTGACTTCAAAAATGATGGTATAAACACTCAAATTAACCCCGATAGACTGTCGTCGTATTTTATTTGCTTTGGGTGCACTGTGGAGTGTTTAAGTGCGTTTGGTAGTGGATGCTACCGGTTACCATAGAGTTGCGCTAGCATTAGCAATATGTCTATGTCCACAAGAAGGACAGCATGGAATCAGCTGAAAATGGTCTCCATCAATCAACAACATCATGGGTAAGTCGTAAATGAGACATTATGTCCAAAATTCCGAACTAACCCTTTAAGATGTTGTTATTTTCAAGAAATAATAAAATTTTTCTCTGATGATAGATTCCAGTATTTTACATGTGTCGCAGGTTAAACTGACAGGCCTATAGTTTCCTGGATCAGTCCAGTCTCCTTTCTTATACAGTATATTGGTATTACATCACCTTTTTTCCAGTCGTCTGGTATTTCTCCAGTTTCCAAAGACCGTCTAACAATAGAGTGAACTCAGTTTAGTTAATTTCATAATAACCCTACTGTTATAGTTACATACAGTCAAGCCGGAAAGTCTGCACACTCCTTTCACCTTCTCCACGTTTTATTACGTTACAGACATATTCTACAATAGATTGAATTCATTTTTTGCCTCAAACATCTACACACAATAGCCAATAATGACGAAGTGAAAACAGGTTTTTAGAAAATATGCAATTTTATTTTACTGACAAAAATAGGTTATTTAGGGGTTACATATCTGTACACACCCTTAGCCTAATACTTGGTTGCTGCACCTTTGGCAGCGATTACAGCTTCAAGGCGTCTTGGGAAAGAAGCTACGAGCTTGGCACACTTGTTTCTGGACATTTTTGCCCATTCCTCTTGGCATATCCTTGCAAGCTCCGTCAGGTTGGATGGGGAGCGTCGGTACACAGCCATTTTCAGCTCTTTCCACAGATGTTCAATTGGATTCAGGTCTGGGCTCTGGCTGGGCCACTCAAGGACATGCACACACTTTCTCCGAAGCCACTCCTTTGTTCTCTTGGCTGTGTGCTTCGGGTCGTTGTCATGTTGGAAGGTAAACCTTCGCCCCAGTCTGAGGTCCAGAGCGCTCTGGAGCAGGTTTTCTTCAAGGATCTCGGTGTACTTAGCTGCATTCATCTTTCCCTCTATCAGGACTAATTGCCCCGTTCCCGCTGCTGAAAAACATCCCCACATCATGATGCTGCCACCTCATGCTTCACTGTAGGGATGGTATTAGCCAGGTGATGAGCGGTGCCTGGTTTCCTCCAGACGTGACGCTTGGTATTCAGGCCAAAAAGTTAAATTTTGGTTTCATCAGACCAGAGAATCTTGATTCTCATGGTTTGAGAGTCCTCTAGGTGCCTTTTGGCAAACTTCAAGCGGGCTGTGATGTGCCTTTTACTAAGGAGGGGCTTCCGTCTGGCCACTCTACCATAAAGGCCTGATTGGTGGAGTGCTGCCTGGATGGTTGATCTTCTGAAAGGTTCTCCCATCTCCACAAGGATACGCTGGAGCTCTGTCAGAGTGACCCTCGGGTTCCTGCTCACCTCCCTGGCCAAGGCCCGTCTTCCCCGATTGCTCAGTTTGGCCGGGCGGCCAGGTCTAGGAAGATTCTTGGTGGTTCCAAACTTCTTCCATTTACGAATGATGGTGGCAACTGTGCTCTTTGGGACCTGTAAAGCTGCAGAGATTTTTCCGTACCCTTCTCCAGATCTATGCCTTGACACAATCCTGTTTCTGAGATCTGCAGATAATTCCTTTGACCCCATGGCTTGGAGTTTGCTCTGACATGCACTGTCAACTGTGGGACCTTATATAGGCAGGTGTTGGCAATCCCCAATCATGTCCAATCAATTGAATTTATCACAGGTGGACTACAATTAAGTTGTAGAAACATCTCAAGCAGTATCAGTGGAAACAAAATGCACCTCAGCTCACTTTTGGGTGTCATATCAAAGGGTGTGCACACTTGTGTACATATGATATTTTACATTTTGATTTTTAATAAATTAGCACAAATGTCTAAAAACCTGTTTTCACTTTGTCATTATGGGCTATTTTGTGTAGAATGTTGAGACAAAAAATGAACTCAATCTATTGTAGAATATGTCTAACGTAATAAAACATGGAGAAGGTGAAAGGAGTGTGCAGACTTTCCGGCTTGACTGTATGTATGTATGTACATTTTTCTTTGAAATCGTTGCCGACTGTGACGGTTTTCGAAAGTTTGGCCATCTACCACTCATATGCGGCGGGTTCATTTTAACCAGGAGGTACCCAAAATGAATTGAGTTTTTTCAGGGAGAATTCATTCATGCCTTTGGCAACACTGAGACAGAGCTGAAGCTCTCACTCATTCCGAAAATTGTCTATCCACTAGTTAATATAGATACACTTACCCGTACACCTAGCTTGTCTATTTAGTAAAATGTCCAGTGTGAAAATATTTTTGAAGAAAGCATAACGTGAATGTAGCCTACATCAGAGTTCATGTTAGCAATAACTTTAGCTAACTGGCTAGCTATGTGTTTTCTGTACTATGTTCTAATGTCTGTACGGTATAAATACTAATGCCACTACCACCTTGGACTTCCAGAAAAAAACAGAAGTTACACGCTTGTACTTTCAATTAATTAGCATTCGTGCATGGTAGTTAGGAATAGCTTAATAGCCGCATAAGCACGCTGACATCAGAACATGCCTAAAACACATACAACACATCCAGCCGGACTGCTCATCTGGACCCTATTAAAACCATAGACTACAGAAAAAATACGGACAAAGCGAATGTGAAGTCACCCATTGACTTGCTATGGGCTTGTGAAAAGCGTTTTGAAGGTGTGGAAGTGCTGCCATGTTGTACAAAAATTGGAGCCAGACACTGCGCAGTAGAGAGCAGGGGGACCTTTATATTGTCAATAAGTCCGGGCCGGGTCCGGGTCGTCGACTATGTCAGGACCTATAAAGTGTCATGGGTTCTCAGCCTGCTCTTCGTGAGGTGGCCACTCCTCCGTGGAGCGCTCGTGTAGCATCCTCTTTCTTCGGTTTTCGTTATCCGTCCCGTGTTTTTGCTTGTCCTGCAACTCAGTGTTTTCACCTGCGCCACATTTCCGCTCCTTATTTAAACCCCACGTCTTTCTTACTTGGGGCTTCCATATTGTCTTTGCTATATTGACAAGGAGGTCGGTAAGGTATAGGATTCGGTCGCTGCATTTCTGGTTCGTATGAATAGGAAACGCAGCAAGTCCGATTTAGAGTTAGGAGAAAGATTTATTTTAGTTTTTTTCTTTCCTTTCTCTCTTTATCCTTTATACTCCACTGTAGGTAATAGGTTCTAGTTTCTTTTTCATTCTTCCACCCGTTTATACAGGGTGTTTCTTTAGTTTTTCTCTGACCTCCTGTTATCGCTTCTCATGTGAGAGCGTGAGGTTCTTTTGTTTTATTACTCGCTATTCTCGAGTTCGCCCTCGTTTGGGGTTGCTTTGTTTTGGGCTTACGCCGGGAGGTTTTTTCCCACTGTTTAATTTATCCCTTTCCTGTGCGGATCTATCCGCTTTATTGGTCTTCTACTAGAGCACTTTCAGATTCCCTACTGTCGCGCTTGGTCCTTCGACCCAAACCCTGACATAAAGCCTGATTCATTGTTTGTTGCACGCCCCTTTCAACAAGTGTCGAGCGACAAAAATTAAGGATTAAAATTATTCACTCGACACTACAAAAGGGTCGTGCGGCTAAGTATAAATCGGGCTTAAAAGTGTGTGAGCGAGGAAGTGTCACGGATTGGTACACAAGGTATAAAAAAAATCCAAATATTTGTCCAAATGACACAATTACTTAACACATCAGCACATGCAGGGATATTAAATGACGAAAAAGCAGCTAACTTCTGTAACTATGCAAGCAAGTGTGGGGAAAAAAATATGGAATTTGTATTTTCACCACATTAATACCATTGACTTACACTGAAACAGGTGGCTGAAAAAGACCTATGCTGGAGTCAACCGCACTGGCACCAGAGAACAACCCTCTCAACAAGACCACGAAGTCAGCTTCAGCAACGAAGACCGGTCTTGGGCCCTTGATTAAAACCAGCAACAATCTAAAGTAAATGACAAGCAAGCACATTTTATCCAGATATAAATAGCCTATTAACACAGGGACCATGATATTAACTGTTGAGGAGCGTAATGCTTTAACCCTTGTGTGGTGTTCGTGTTTTTGTTACTCACCCAGTGTTCGCGGGTCTGGTGGACCCACGACATTATTTGGTTTTTAAAACAAAGCCATAATTTACGTAAAAATACTTCACAGATATTGACTATCTCAATTACAAGCAATATAGACAGCATGTATGGTTAATATTGACCATTTACCTCAATAAAATTTACCATTTACCATTTACCTCAATTGCATTTATCAATAAAAGTGATATTTGTTTTTTGTGATAAAATGTGATTTTTGTGTTCTTTTACATGTTTATCACAGAAAATGAGCCACGGCCAATGAGTCTCAAGTTGAAAAAATTATGAATTGTATCATTTTTCATTTAGTAAACATTGAATACGGGTCCCACAGACCCGAACACCACACAAGGGTTAAAACGATCCACTTTCCCGTGAAAAGTGCGATTTACAGCAGGGGAAACAGACCTGCGCCTGTAAAGCGCACATGCAGATAATGGCATTAAAATTTATTGTAACGTGCTGCAAATTTCGTTTCAAATTAGCCGCTTAGTTCTCTTTAAAATATTTTGTTCAGTTATGGAATAACAGGTGAAATCAGCGGGGTTTTAATAAGCTGAGGGTATGGAAACTTTGTCACTGTAATTTTAAAAATATGAAGGACGAAGAATAGCTACCGTTACAATTCAGTTAACATGATGACAGTTATCTCCGTTTTTTAACCATGGGCTATCGAAAAAACATTATGCACAGTGAGTCCGCTGTTGCCTAGGCTATTTGAAAAACAATAAAGCAATATTCACTGGACAAGGTTTTGAACTTTGACTTCAGTCACAAACCATTCTATTTACTTACAGGCTATATTCCTAGATAAACAGAGCTGTATTGTAATGACGTCTGAAGCGCATTTTCAGAACTCAAATGTCCGTCTATTGCAGTGCGCGAGTTTCCATTGAATGACAGTTCACACATTAGGCTTGATATAGGTGTTATCAGCTCCTTTTTAATGGATAGCCATTGTCCCGTACCATCGCACATCGCCTGGATGTTGGAGTAGGCTGAGAGCAATGTAATATGGTTTCCCTTCGCTGAGGGAAAGGTATGTGGACCTATGGAACCTTTTATTATTATGCATTTTTGACATACACAATAATAATATTTCACATTATGATCTAGATATTTTAGTCATACTTGTGCGCGCCCCTGTGTGTAACAGACAGGATGGTACGCGCATTGTGCAGACGCCTATGTAGACGCACTTATATGCGCCGTTAAAATAACATGTAAACAACTGTGACATAACTTTAGACCAGGTTTGTGGTGGTTCTAGCGCAAGCGCTTTCTGCTGGCTCAAGATAGCAATACGCCAAAAATAATCCTGGCCACTCCTCATCTTAAGACCAACACGCCCAGTTCACTTGTAATGGGCGCAAGAATACATGGTAGTTAAAGGACGTAAGCGTTAGGCATTATAATGAACCTAGCGCCGGGTGTAAGATAGCAAAGACACTTGCGTTTGGGTTAGCGTCGCTTTGCGCCGGGTGTAAGATAGTGCCCCGGTTGACTAAATACAAGAGTTGATAGGTATCAACTTTATTGATAGGTACCTATCAATTAAGTGCAGCGTGCAAATGTATGCGTGAGTGATTAGCGGAGCAGAGAGTGTGCAAAATGCATGCAGAGAGAAGGAAAGGGATAGGCGCGACACAGAGCAATGGAACAGAGTGACATGAAAAGTGAAAAACCACGCCCAGCCTGCAGCACAAGGGGAAACAAACAGGAATACAAACCAACACGATACGAGAGGAAACAGGTAAAACACGGGACACAAAGGGATGGGAATGAGAGCGTCACAACTACAAGCCCTTTTATACTGGACTAGGCACTATTACTGTGTCATCACAAAAATATTGCATTACCCAACTAGTCCTAATGTGGCTAGCTAGCTACTCTTCTGTCAACAAAACACACACACACACATACTTCATACATACGACAACACATAGCTAGCTAAATAAATCCGGTGGCAGGTAAACTTTCCACAACTGTCATGGTTATCAATGATTTCAAAGAAACATGCACATACATATGTGACCATATTGGTAGTGAGATTGAGAAATTAACTAACCTGAGGTGACGTCGCTGCTGAGGGTCGGTCATATTTTGCCTAAGAGACTAGTTCTAATTTACCAAACTTACTAGTTGCAGTAGCCTACTTACCAAACGTAAAGACATGTTAAAGATTGGATTGGTCAAACAAGATGGCCAGTTATATTTTGGAAAGTGAATTTTTGACTGGACTTTGGGCTGTTGCAGCTGAAAAAAATACATCAGTGAGAGGATATAGTTTTGAGTGTACATTAACTCTCAATTTTACGCCAATATTTATATTTCTGTCATAACTCCATTGTGTGATCACCATCAAAAAACATTATTAACATTATTTTCTTGACTTCAGTTTTGACTCACAGCATCTTCAGTTACTGTCATTACCATGGTATGCATTCAGAGCAGCCCACTCTGCTTCTGCCTTCACACCAGTAGTGGATGCAGTTGAACTGCTGGTTACACTTTTACTCTTGGACACAACAGATTCTGTCCTCAGGCCCAATAGCACCCTCTAGTGGCGTTTCAGTTTTATGCGCTCCTGCACTGTCATGCAACAAATTTTCCACTTAATTTAGCTTTAGTTTTTTACAATCACTGGCACTAATTTCAGAACCTTGTGGTCATTTTTCAAAATTGTAGACACAAAACTCAAAACAGATAATCAAAATGCCCATTTTTCAAAACTCTAAACACCTTTTTCTATTGCATGAATTGTAATGGTGGCGTGGCGTGTGAGGTAGGAGGGGCCAAACGCAGCAAGGGGATTCATTAAGCACAAGGCCACTAGGACGGGAAACCCCGTAATTAAGGGAAGGAGACAAGACAAGGAACACACGTACCAAAGCTACTAACCGGCTCACTGTCACACGCCAATGAGTAGAAACGCAAACGCCACGTTTCTCAGTAAGAAAACCAAACAAGGCTAATGGAACAAAGCACTGGGTTCCCATACTTCTACGAGCAAAGTGACTAAAGAAAGAGCCAGAAATAATAAACGCCCTGCCTCGGTAACGAGATGCATAAGAACAGGCGAGTAGCATAATGGCACAAATAACACACACCAAACGTACCAAAGCTACTAACCGGCTCACTGTCACACGCCAATGAGTAGAAGCCAAACGTCAGGTTCCTCAGTAAGAAAACCAAACAAGGCTAATGGAACAAAGCACTGGGCTTCCTTACTTCTACGAGCTAAGTGACTAAAGAAAGAGCCAGAAATAATAAACGCCCTGCCTCGGTAACGAGATGCATAAGAACAAGCGAGTAGCATAATGGCACAAATAAAACACACAGCCAACAAACCCTGCAAAATAATAGGAGATAGTATACGAGGAGGCGAAAGGAACAGACATCTAACGTTCCAAGGCTACTCTCAGACTCGCAGTCACACACAAACATGTCCACAACATCGCCCAGTCTCCATGTACCGAAGGACGAAACAGAACTACAGTTCTGAACAAAATCGCCAAAGCTCCATGTACGGAGACAGGTACCGAATAGGACGAACAGGACAGCTGTACCGGACATTTACCGGCTAAATGACTAACGCGAGATTAGTAGAAAATAAACGCCCTGCCTCTTGATAAAGAGGAATGTAACGAGGCAAGAGGAACAGAGATCCAACATTCCATGGCTACTTCCATAAGCTCGTAGTCACACGCAGAAAACATAAAGGGGGGTAAACGCCCGATCTCCCGGGAGAGAGAAACATTTTACACGCGAGTTGCCGGTAAACCGCCGTCCCATACCTTTACTAGCAAAATGACTAACACAAGCTTAGTAGAAAATACACGCCCTAGCCTCTCAGTAAAGGGGAATGTAACGAGGCGAAAGGAACAGAGAGCTAATGTTCCAAGGCTACTTTCAGAGACTCGCAGTCACATGCTAACATGTCCACAACATCGCCCAGTCTCCCTATAGGAAGACATGTACCGAAGGACGAAACAGAACTACAGTTCTGAACAAAATCGCCAAAGCTCCATGTACGGAGACAGGTACCGAAGGACGAACAGGACAGCTGCACTGGACATTTACCAGCTAAAAGACTAACGTGAGTTTAATAGAAAATACACGCCCTGCCTCTCAGAATAAATAAAGCCCTGCTTGTCAGTACTATAAAAACGCCCGGTCTCTTAGTACGAAATGACTATACAAATACACCCACAAACAAACAAAGACTCCTCTCGTTTTCACGGAAGAAAGCAGACAGAGACAGGAGGAAGAGACAGAAAAGGCAAAAGGTCTAGGCAAGGGAAGAAAGGAAAGACCAGGAAGCGGAGACAGAAAAGAGCCAGGGGGGGAAGAGTCCTAATATATCCACAAAGGCAAGTCCCGCATTACTCCAATATAACCCACTGGAGCAAAAGGGTCTCCTTAAAAAAACGTAATCGTACTGGCTAAGCAATCAAAGGGCAAAATAATACCACACACAAAACAGTGCAAATAATGTCAGACAATACAAATTAATATCAAAGCCCAGAACGACGGAAACATGGGCTTAAATAGCTCCAAGGTAACCACGCACAGGTGTGATGCTGAGAGAAGCTCCGCAATCAAGACGGGGTGGAGCAAACATCCACTAAAAGGGCAGCGCCCTCGCGTGGCTACCAAAGAAACCGACCGCAAGGGAAAAAGGGTCAAAAACCATGACATGAATACAATACACATAAACCTAAAATTATTTGTTCACTGAACCAAATAATTTGTTCACAATGACACAACTTACCATCAAAGTATTAGCATTTCAAAATGCAATACACACATTACATATGATGTGACTGTCTTTTCATTTCATTACAATGCATCTAACTATCAATTAATCCAACTGCTCAAAATGATAAGTAACTGTAGCATTACTAATAATGCATAGGTTTATGGAAACTGATTACTGTAGCAACATTCCATGTTTAGATCATGAATGTTTTAGGATAAAGAAATCTATTGACACCAATTACTTTGGAACATGAACCAATTTTACTACATTATCTTTGAAATATGTCATCATCATCCTTTATCAGATACTGTTCCTATGGTCCCACTGTTCCAGACAATGTTTTCAGATTTGACTATGTACTTTTCTTGGCTTTTCCAATAATAACTTGTTACTGTAATGATGATTGGTTTCACATTGTGGCAAGAGTATAAAAGGGTCTGTATCCACCTGCAACAACATAGCAAAAACATGGCCAGGCAGCTGATCCACGTCAGAATAGAGCTCAAGCAGTGAGAGGAGGATGAGGAGGAGGACGAGGACGAGGTGGTCAAGGGAATGGCAGAGGATAAGCACCCCTTCATAGAGGTGGCTGTAGACCTTGTCTTAGAGGAGGGCTTAGGCCTCATCAGAGAGGTGAGCATGGGCCTTGTTTGAGAGGTGGGGGGGCATGGGGGATACGTGGTAGAGGACAAGGCCACGGACTAAGACAGTGATGGCAACAGCAGTGTCCAAAGAAATCAGAACAATAGTTGTGGACCTTGTCATAAATCGTGGAATGACAATGACAACAGCTACAATTATTCAGACAAACCTCAGGAGATCAACCATGCCCTCAATCATCAGAACATTCCGCCATGAGAACCAGTAAGTTTTTACATTGCACTATGCATTACCCTCAATTGTCAAATTACTGTATAATGCATGCCACTGCAAACCATACAGTAGGTGTTATGACTGAATGTATTCTTTGTTTTCCCTGACAGAATTGATGTACGCCTGACCAAAATTCAGCGGCACATCATTGACAATGACGACATGTTCAACAAGGTAATTCTGCGAACTATTGCATGCATTCTGAAAAGGCACCAGGTTTCTCTAAAAGAGATGGTGCCTTTTGAAAGTAATGCAGATAGAGTGAAGCAACTGCATACTGAGTATGGTCAGTTTCAAGATTCCTGTTGTCAAAGAGTTTGATCTACATTATTCTGTTGGGTAATTTTCTTTCAATTTCATTTTAGAGGGTGATGGAGCTGGATGCTGCAGAGAACCACCACAAATTCCTCTTTGTGGACGAGGCAGGCTTCAACCTATTGAGAACATATTAAGAACACTCCATTTACTTAACACCTTACTCAAAATTGTATTTTTAAAAATAAATTCTGATTTTGTTCAATGATTCCCCTCTGTTCTACTGTCTCTACTATTCCCTTTATTTAGAACCACAAAAAGAACCATATTGAAACATGTATCAAGTATTTTTTACTGCAATATTTGTTACGTTTCTGTATTCTGCATGTTAGTTTGTTTCATTTATGTTTCTGATTTTTACCATGTTTATTTATTCTGATTATTTTTGTGCTTTCACTGTTCCATGTTTGGTATTACTGTCACTCCCTGTCGTCATCACACTATTCGGGAGCCTTTGGTGATTTCGGGTTTCGCTGTATTTCCACTCGTTTACTTCCTTCTTCACTAATTACCTTTGTTTATAATACTAATCTACTAATCGTTACTAACTGCTTAGAATTAGGTTTCTTACTAATTCACTAACGACTAACTTGTAAATAATACTAATCAACGAATTTACTAACGTCAGGGAATTAGAGTTTCTACTAACCTACTAATTTACTAATGCAATCTCAGTTTCCATCTGCACCTGTCTTTTGTTTCTTCTGTCCTATCTCTGAATAACTGTGATTCCCTACTCATTTCAGCTGCATCTGATTTCCGCATTCCTCTACCTCGTTGTGTGCACGGGTCTTCTTCGATCCATGTCATGTATAGTCTATATGTTTTGTGCTAGTCCGGTCCGCGTCTTATGTGTTCCCTCGTTATTGTACTATCAGCTTCCCTTATCGTTTCATTGTGCTCACCTGTGAGCAATCTCCCCTCCCTGTGTCTGCACACCTGATTCCCATTATGTCTGTCTCTCCCTGTGTATTTAACCCCTGTTATTTCAGTCTGTCTTCGCGAGTTCCTCACATGATGTTTTGCTTCTGTCTTACCTTCTGTTTTTCCGAGTGTCTGCCCGAGCTGTTTTGTTTATTCTGTAGTTGCTGTAGTTTCTGTTTCCTAGTTTTTGTTTCCCTAGTTTTTTGCCTGTTGTTTTGTTTTCAGTCTGTTTTTGTTTTCTTTGTGTTCCTCCTATGCCTCCCTGGTTTTTGACTCCTGCCTGTGTTCTCGCAACCCTGTCTTTGGATCCTGGTTTTGTGCTTTTGCTGTGTCTTACCGGTTTTGACCCCTGCCTGTTCCTTGACCGCTCTTTTGGATTGTGTTTTGTTGCGTTGCCTGTCTACCCGGTTTTTTGACCCTGCCTGTTTTACCACGGATTGCTGCCTTGCCCTGATTAAGCTTCGGTTTTTTCATACTCCTGCCTGCGTTTGGGTCCCCCCCACCGACACCTAACAATATTAAAGGATTGTAAAAACAACTAAACAGTGAAGCTATCGGTATCTTTTGTTCGGGTGATCTAAACTAATGTTTCTTTCGTATTTCATGATAAATTAGTTATTTGAACCAATGATTCTGAAGTGCAAGATTACTTCATAGATATGAATGCACAATGCAAGGTTTTGAACATGGGACAGGCTCTGTTACAAGTGCTAACCGTTTTGAGTTTTGTGTCTAAGGTTTTGAAAATTGAGCACAAACTTGTGAGATTAGCACCAAAGTGATTGTAAAAAAAACTAATTTCAGCTCACAACCAGTAAATATGATCAGCTCTTTCCTCTTCAGGCAACATCCCAGGTAACGAGGAACATTTGGGATCTTTAAAGAATCTTCCCAATACAGCCCTGTAATGTCATTGCAGAACTTTACATTGGGAATGTTCTGGGGTGTATAAGGGAATGTTACTCCAAGACCACAAAAGAACATTCCTGGAACATCCCATAAATGTCAGACGTTGCAATGCGTTCCCTGGATGTCGAAATGTTGAGTTCCTTTCAAGTCCTCAGAACATTCCTAAAACTTGATTGTGGAACTTCCCCTTCACATTCCACGAACATGACAGGAATATTCTATGGAACATAAGTGGAAAATTCTAGGAATGTTAGTCAAAACGATCCGTTTGGGTTTCTCTAACGCTTGGACTTAATGTTCCCTTACTGTGAGACTGGAGTACATTGGTAACATTCCCCATACATTCTTGCCATGTCATTACAAAATGTTATTTTGGGAACATTCTGAGGTGTATATATAGGGGAATGTTACTCCAAGATAAGTAAAGAACATTCCAGGAACATCCCATAAATGTCACAAACGTTGCAATGCGTTCCCTGTATGTCATAATGTTGTGTTCCTCAAGTCCTCAGAACATTCCTTCAACTTGTTTGTGGAACTTCCCCTTCACATTACAGGAACATTCTATGTAACATTAAGGGAATGTTCTCGTAATGTTAGTAGAAACGTTCCCTTTGGGTTTATCTAACACTTGAATTTAACGTTCCCTTACTGTGAGACTGAAGTACATTGGTAACATTCCCCATACATTCTTGCCACGTCATTACAAAATTTTATTTTGGGAACATTCTGAGGTGTGTATATAGGGGAATGTTACTCCAAGATAACTAAAGAACATTCCAGGAACATCCCATAAATGTCACAAATGTTGCAATGCGTTCCCTGGATGTCGAAATGTTGAGTTCCTTTCAAGTCCGCAGAACATTCCTAAAACATGATTGTCGTACTTCCCTTTCACATTCCACGAACATGCCAGGAATATTCTATGGAACATAAGTGGAAAATTCTAGGAATGTTAGTCAAAACGTTCCGTTTGGGTTTCTCTAACGCTTGGACTTAATGTTCCCTTACTGTGAGACTGGAGTACATTGGTAACATTCCCTATACATTCTTGCCATGTCATTACAAAATGTTATTTTGGGAACATTCTGAGGTGTATATATAGGGGAATGTTACTCCAAGATAAGTAAAGAACATTCCAGGAACATCCCATAAATGTCACAAACGTTGCAATGCGTTCCCTGTATGTCATAATGTTGTGTTCCTCTCAAGTCCTCAGAACATTCCTTCAACTTGTTTGTGGAACTTCCCCTTCACATTACAGGAACATTCTATGTAACATTAAGGGAATGTTCTCATAATGTTAGTAGAAACGTTCCCTTTGGGTTTATCTAATGCTTGGATTTAACGTTCCCTTACTGTGACACCGGAGTACATTGCTTACATTCTTGCCACGTCATTACAAAACGTTACTTTGGGAATATTCTGCGGTGTATAAGGGAATGTTACTCCAAGATAGCAAAATAACATTCCAGGAACATCCCATAAATGTCACAAACATTGCAATGCATTCCCTGGATGTCATAATGATGAGTTCCTTTCAAGTCCTCAGAACATTCCTTAAACTTGTTTGTGGAACTTCCCCTTCACATTCCAGGAACATTCTATGTAACATTAAGGGAATGTTCTCTTAATGTTAGCAGAAACGTTCCGTTTGGGTTTATCTAACACTTGAATTTAACGTTCCCTTACTGTGAGACTGGAGTACATTGGTAACATTCCCCATACATTCTTGCCACGTCATTATAAAATGTTATTTTGGGAATATTCTGGGGTGTATATATAGGGGAATGTTATTCCAAGATAACAAAAGAACATTCCAGGAACATCCCATACATGTCACAAACGTTGCAATGCATTCCCTGGATGTCATAATGTTGTGTTCCTCTCAAGTCCTCAGAACATTCCTTCGACTTGTTTGTGGAACTTCCCCTTCACATTACAGGAACATTCTATGTAGCATTGAGGGAATGTTCTCATAATGTTAGTAGAAACGTTCCCTTTGGGTTTATCTAACGCTTGGATTTAACGTTCCCTTACTGTGAGACTGGAGTACATTGGTAACATTCCCCATATATTCTTGCCACGTCATTACAAAACGTTATTTTGGGAACATTCTGGGGTGTATATATAGGGGAATCTTACGCCAAGATAACAAAAGAACATTCCAGGAACATCCCATAAATGTCACAAACGTTGCAATGCATTCCCTGGATGTCATAATGTTGTGTTCCTCTCAAGTCCTCAAAACATTCCTTCAACTTGTTTGTGGAACTTCCCCTTCACATTACAGGAACATTCTATGTAACATTAAGGGAATGTTCTTGTAATGTTAGGAGAAACGTTCCCTTTGGGTTTATCTAACACTTGAATTTAACGTTCCCTTACTGTGAGACTGGAGTACATTGGTAACATTCCCCATACATTCTTGCCACGTCATTACAAAACGTTATTTTGCAAATATTCTGGGGTGTATATATAGGGGAATGTTACTCCAAGATAACAAAAGGACATTCCAGGAACATCCCGTAAAAGTCACAAACATTGCAATGTGTTACTTGGATGTCATAATGTTGAGTTCCTCTCAAGTCCTCAGAACATTCCTACAACTTGATAGCGTAACTATTATTTGATCTTAGGCCTGTTCTTCTGCTGCCGAGTAGATGGTGATATGTAGCCCCATTTAAATATATTTTTGTGGCATTTTGGCTTTATTGGACAGTAATTGATGAGAGACTAGAAAATCAGAGGGAAAGAGAGAATGGCCTTTGAGGTTTATCTTGAGCCGGATTTGAACCCATGTTGTGGAATTCCGGAATTGCTGATGACATGCGATTTACCCGGTTGAGCTACTAGAGGACCTTGTCCTTCCTTGGGAGCAATTTTTAGGCTAAAAGTCCTAAAATAAACATCTATTGCAGTCAGTGAAAATAACTCTTAAAATGTTTCCAAAGTAAATTTTTTTCTACATCTATTTGTCGACCTCTTTCAAGAGTTCTTGTTTAGACTATGTGTTTACCAGTGTGTTTTAGTTTTTAATGAATAATATCACAAACGAGCATGGACAGGCAAGTTGTTGACTCTCATGTACAAGTCCACACACATGCGCATAGCAAAATTCGTGCAACATTATTTTTGGGGAAAAAATTGCATCTACGGTTCGGCCGGATTTCGCTTGCAAAAGCAATGACATTTTGAGAAATGCATCCACATTAATCCATATTGTTTGTCTTTGAATTTACAACTGAATCACATATGAAAATTATAACATAAAATGTGCACATTTATATTGTAGATTTTAGCCAGTCTAAAAATGGCTAAATGAGAGCTTGGATGGTATTCCATATTTCACCAACATTTTAATGTTTATATAGGTTTGTGCTCATATGCTGATGACACCACCATTGTAGTTCCGCCGACTTTTCAAACACAAAAATGCTCACTGGGTAACAGAAAAAAACAATGGTTATTTCGTCTTCAAATGCCTATTTTGTAATCATATAACCTCAAAATCACGCTTGGATTTTTTTCTCGGACGGTCAGGCTAAACAAGCTGTTATTGGCGTGTGTCAAAATAAATATTCATTATTTTACGACTCTTATTTATTTCAATGGGTAGCCTATTTATATCCACTGGCATGTATTTCAAGGCGTATACCTATACATTTCAAGTCGGCATGAAAGGGGTATGTTCAGCTATGATCATTGGTTGCTCAGTCCTTAAATATAAAAAACGAAATAGCCTACCGCTCACTTATGCGTTGTTTCATAGGTTACATATAGGCTAATATAATACATATATAAGTCACATAAAGATCAGCGTATTTTGGTAGTGTATTGACAAATGCAGACTTCCCCTGAGAAAATATGCTAGGTCTATAACTCCCTTAATGCTGAACTAATTTTCGTGTTATAAACGTCAGAAATATCTGCATAACACAGATACCCTATTGCCAAATTTCCCAGAGCAGCTAGCATATTTGCAAAAGGCCTTTTAACGATTATAGCCTACAGGAGTTGTCAAAATGTTTAGGTTTTTTGTTGTAAATTCATTTATAATTTCAGAGAAATATGAATAGGTTGCTATAATTGGGACGTCAACAACTACCACTAGGGGGGCACCGTGCATAGGATAAGCGTCATTAACAAGGGGTAGCCTAACAATGAACGCACACCTACAGTTTCTTACTCCAGGACATCGTATTCTGCAGAAATATAACCCAGTTATAATTAGCCTACAAAATGAGCTGGAATTCTTAGAGCAAGTTGCAGTAGTCTATTCCACGTGGCTTTTTACACGTTTAGATACCTCCGCTTTTCTTACCAACTGGTTGCCTACGTTTCAAACTAGGCTATGCAATTTTACTGGGGTTAACCTACTCAGCAGGGGGAAAATAGCTTCGTTATCCAGGAGATCAGCTTGACTGAGAATATAGTGTTAGATGTGAGAATTAGATGTGCACCAAGTCATATAGCGAGGCTATATTGAACTGCGACGTGCTATATAATGCAATGAATATAATTATTAAAGTTTGGAGCAATAACTGCTCAGTTATCTATGAAATACATTTGTATAGGCTATCATATGTCATGCAGTCTATTAACATTATTAACCCTCCACTTAGATATTTAGGCTAATGCATAGCTTATATCATAATCAGCTCTGACAACATTTTGACAACTCTACCAATCTGTCTGCACAAATCAATGCATGCATAGGCTACAATAAACAAACGTTAAATGCAAGATGCATGATTTCTGCAGAATGATTGCACCCATCCACGTTGCTGTATTGTCCTGCACGACCACGTTGTTTAGCCTACTAGGCTACAGTATAGGTTACACATAGCTCACAGTGTCTGGAGTTATTTCATTAATAATGGATATTAGGAAGTTTTTCTCAGTCGCGAACAAAACGGAAAATTATGTTTCACCGGAGAAGACCGGGGAAGTGGCGGGGGCAGTTTTGCAATCGCCAGAGATTGTGTCCGAGAAGGACGAGGGGAGAGTTTTAAACCTGCCGCCGCCGTTACACAGAGGCTGTGTCCGAGGGGAGACCGCCGCCGCCTGCATGCACACCCGACGGTGCAGTCCGTTGAGGGTGTGCAATCTAGGGGGGGGGCCAGAGGGGGCCGTGCCCCCCCAAATTTTTGCTGTGCCCCCCCCAAAACTTTGACCATTGACTTAAAATAATCAATTGCTTTGATCGATCCCTAGAAAAAATCCAAGTTATTATTTATTTTTTTTACCGATATTTTGCATTCTTTCTCAGTTCAGGAGACTTAGCCAATCATAATGTTCTATTCAAAATATCAAAAAACAACAACTTGGCAATGTATTTCTGATTGGTTGGTTTGGCAGTTTAAAACTGGGAGACGGACCGATCTGCTGCTCTGCTGTCACTCTCTACATTTGTCGGTGTTTGTCTGTCACTTGAAGAAGTTAACGTTTGCCCACAGCAAAAATAATATAGGTCTAAAAGTTATTCTGTTTAAAAGTTTATAATTAAGCCTGTGTATTTTGAGTCTTGTCTTGTTGTTTCATTTTAGTGTTATTACTGTCTGAGGGGCTTAGTGGTAGTGGTTTTACGCAACGTTAGCTAGCTAGGTACAGTACTAGTTTACGTTAGACTAGCTAATTGTCACCGTTATAGCTAAAGCTATCTAACGGTTAGGTCGCTAATGTGCTTTTCTTTCTTTTCTTATTCTCTGTGGTCCACGGTTCTTCTTTCCTTTTGGTGACAGTTACCCTACTTGCTTATACAGTATTAGCCTAAATCATTATGCATCGATTTTTGATTACTAAACCAAAGCACAGTAATGTTAACACAAATGCAGCTCTAGTTGTACATAACGGTAGTTCAGAATCTTCATGCTCAGTATCGGATCCTGTGCCCGGTCCCAGTTCGGAAGAAAAGGCAGTCGGGGGTGCTTCCGTGGATCTCGGCCACGATTTAAATGATAACACACCATCTCAGCCAGTTCTAAAAGTATTTCCCAAACGGGAGTTTGGCAAAAAGGCTCGTTCTTTCAACCCATGCTGGTATCAGTCACGATCATGGCTAGAATATTCAGTGAAACTAAATGCATGTTTCTGCTTCCCCTGTCGCAAGTTTTCAAGCACAAATGACAGAGATCTAGTTTTTACCAAGACGGGGTTTATTAACTGGAAAACGGCATTAGAAAAGGACAGGGGATTATACAGGCATGCATCTAGCCATAGCCATTTGAATGCTGCACGATCATGGACAGAACTGAACACGAGAGTGGAAACTGGTGACATTATATCATGTCTCTTGGGAAAAACACAGGTTGAGAAAAACCGATACTACATCAGAAGCATAGGGGAAGTGGTGCAGTTTCTGGCTGTGAACGAACTTGCTTTTCGTGGAAGCACTGAAAGTCAGTCCGAAATAAACGATGACTGATATCTCTGCTGGGCTGTTCCTGAAATTGTTTGAGTACACTCTGGCTAAGGATTCCAAACTTGCTGAAATAGCGAAAAACATCCCTCAGAATGCAAAGTACACATCAAAAGGCATTCAAAATGAGATAATTAACACTCTAGCCAGTATGGTGTTGCATGAGGTGAAAAGAAAATATGATAATGCAGATATAGTAGGGTTCTGCATCAAATGTGATGGAACCAGAGACAGGTGCAATGTTGAGAATCTTTCACTTGTGATTCGGTTTGTCTGTAATTCGGTTCCTGAGGAGCATTTGATTGGTTTGCTGGACTTGGGTGGGTTGGATGCAGAATATATAACAACAGAAATGCTCAAACACCTGTCCAGTGAAGGTTACAGTGCTGATAATATAATCAGCCAATGTTATGATGGCGCATCAGTCATGAGTGGGATCAGGGGTGGGGTTCAAGCATTGTTGCAACAGGAGCTTGGCAGGCTCATTCCTTATGTACATTGCTACAACCATCAGCTGCACCTAGCAGTGGTGCATGCCATTCAGGAAGAGCCATGCGCCAAAACATTATTTAAACTCTCCGGCTCACTACATTCCTTCGTTCGCCATCATTATGTAGCCCAGAACTATAATGCACCCTCTCTTAAAAGGTTACTCGAGATACGGTGGACCAGTCATTATGATGTAACAAAATGTCTGGTAGACAATGAGGATGCCATCTTGAACATTTTGTCAGGGATTTCTAAAGATAGTGTGGCAGCAATGGCTTTATGCACAGAGGCATCAGGGCTCCTAGTACAACTCAGGAAGCATCATTTTTTTGAAATTGGTAAATTCCTCATCAAAATTTTTGGTGTCTTGAAGCCAGCAAATTCTATTCTGCAGGCTAAGGCTGTGGATCTTTGCAGTGCTGGGGAGGTTATCAGTGCCTCACTGCAAGCTTTAAAAGATATCCGAGAAGATGATTCATGGGATAATTTTGAGATATTATACTGATATTACACTGCTACAAAAAGAAGGAGAACAATGAGCAAACAGCTCATAGACAGTTTTGTTCTCCCCACCGTTGGTCACACTGAGTCCGATTCCTCCAACACTCCCAGCCAGTCTTTGAGAAGAGCCCTCCTAAACATCTTGGACAGAGCTATTGCAGAGATTGAGGACAGGTTTTCGAGGAGAAATATTGACCTGATGAGGGCAGTAAGCTGTCTTGTTACATTACATTACATTTATTTAGCAGACGTAGACTGTTACCCAGTCTACGTCTTTTCTAGAGTTGGCCCTATTGAAACCGCTGCAGCTACTTGCCGGTACTGATGCAACAACCAATAGTCTGAAAAATGAAATTGATGTGGCAAAATCCATGTTGCTCAAGAAGTTCTCCACTGACGCGGACCTGTCAACAGTGTGTCGACATATACAGGGCTATAAGGAAGCCTTTCCAGAGCTACATGCAGTGTATGCAACTGCACTGGTGATTGGAGTATCCTCAGCATCATGTGAGAGTTCTTTCTCCACTCTGACACGTGTCCTAACACCCTTCCGCCGCACAATGCTGCATGAGAGAAAAAGGAATTTGGTGATTCTGGCACATGAAAAATTAATAACCAAGAGTATTGATTTGGATGAGTTTGTTAGGGCTTTTATGAAAACAAACAGAAGACTCATGCTTTGAGGCAATTACTTTGTGTTTTGCAGTGGGAATAGCTAGGCCTTCTTTTTTCTTTTAACCGTATTGTTAGAAATCTCCAACAGTTTTAAGAGAAACCATAGCCTACAAATCCTTTTTTTTTTGACATTACCTTTGTTTGTAAAGTGCTTGCTGCTTTATTTCTTGAAAACAGTCCTGAGATTCGGTGTAGTGGTAGTTCAGCGTAATCACTGAATGGGTGATGTAGGCAACTGTAAGCTCCATGTTTGGGACAAAGACTTTTCTTTTCTTGATTTAGCACACTCAGCTTTCATTTAAAGGGATAACCTTATTTCACTTTGGTACAACATAATACATTTTGTGGAGCTTACCCCATTTTATTTGCATAAAGCAGCTGTCATTTGCCAGGGTGGTATACAATAGTTAGCTCTGCTGTTAGCCTTCTACTTTTGCATAACATGTAAGACTGTTGTTATACTTCAAATATTTTGTTAGGCTATTATAGAAAAGTGAGTTAAATGATTTAATATTCCAACAATAGGAATGTCAGTGCCAAAAAACAGTATTGTCTGCCAAGTGTCCTTCTTTTTTTGTTGCAGAGCTGCAAACTGTGCTAACTTCATTTTTATCTGAATACAAACACGCATAATTAGGCCTCAAGAAATACAAATAGTGGCCTCTCTGAACACCCCTACACACATAACATAACATAACAAGGAAAGACGAGAACAGGCCATTCAGCCCAACAATGCTTGTCTATTCTTACCTCTAAACTGTACTAATAGTGTCTAACACTGAATCAAGCCGGGCCTTGAACACCCCCAGTGTTTCTGCCTCCACCACATGTTCAGGCAAGCTATTCCACGTATTGACCACCCTCTGTGTGAAAAAATATTTCCTAGTGTCTGTGAGAAATGTATTCTTTGCCAGTTTCCATTTATGCCCCCTCGTTCTGCTAACCGAGCTCAACTTGAATAATTTCCTGTAGTTCACTTTGTTGATCCCTTTAATAAATTTAAACGCCTCAATCAAATCCCCCCTAAGTCTCCTTTTACTAAGCTTGAAAAGTCCTAGCATTTCAAGCCTTTCCTCATAAAACGTATCTTTTATACCCGGGATCAATCTGGTTGCCCTTCTTTGGACCTTTTCCAGCGCCTCTATATCTTTCTTGTAGTAAGGTCCCCAGAACTGCAGACAGTACTCTAAGTGTGGTCTGACAAGGGCATTGTATAGTGTGAGTATGATCTCCTTAGATTTATACTCAATACTCCTGGCTATGTATCCCAGCATCCTGTTAGCTTTTTTTTACCGCTACAGCACATTGACCAGACCCTGATAGGCTTTGATCGACTATTACTCCCAAGTCTTTTTCTGCATGTGCACATTCTAGTTTTGTACCCCGCATAAAGTAATCCTGCCCTATGTTTTTATTCCCCACATGTAGAACTTTACATATAGTTATATTGAATTTCATTTGCCAGGTTTCTGCCCACTTCTGGAATTTGTTTAAATCTTCTTGGATTACCTTAGTAGCTTCCAGACAGTTGGCTAATGTACTTTCAATATCCGCATCTAGGTCATTTATGTAAATGAGGAAGAGCAGTGGACCCAGAACCGAACCCTGTGGAACTCCACTTCCCACTTTACCCTGCTCAGATAAGATCCCTCCTACTACTACCCTTTGTGTTCTATCCCGTAACCAGTTCCGAACCCACTCTGAAATGCATTTGGAAGTCTAAGTATATAATATCATAGGCCTTGCTCCCATCTAGACACACGTGCGTGTGGTTGCAAGGATACACACACACACACACACACACACACACACACAAATATATGCAAACGAGGGGAAAAAGCCTGGGAACTGTATGGCACACACAGTGCCCTAAATAAAAAGGTGCCCCCCCTAAAGTTCTGTCTGCCCCCCCAATCACAGCAGTCTAGAACCGGGGCTGGTGTGCATGCAGGCAGAGAGACTTCTCTGGCCAGGAGAGACTTTCCTCTCTGTGCTTGCTGCACATTGAGAGCGATCTGACCAAGAAAATCAATGTGTGTGTGCGTGTGTGCGTTGGGAAGGGGGAGGGGGTTGTGGGTGTGTTTGGCAGTGCAGTCAAACGATCGTTCCTGTTTTTTTTGCTTAGACTACGAGCAGGCCTACTACTAGCGACAATGATCTTGTGATCTGTGTGTTTTATGGCTGATTGTCAGTTTTGAGTTGGTGTAACTAGGCTACTTTTGATTGATCACTCACTGATGTGGTTGGTCTAAAATGGAATGTTGCATATCATAAGCAGACCGTTCTCACTCAGCATTTGATGGCAGTTGTTCAGTCGCAGTCTGTCCGTAATCTGTGATGTGTGTGTGTTGATGTAATGGACTACTCTCAGTGTGTAAATCAATGGAAGAACTGAATCATGTAAATTCCATTGTATTCTGTTTAATGAATATGGTACTTTAGATCGCCTTATAGGTTGCTATTATACTTGTGCATATTTGATCGTTTCTATATGCTCTAATTTATACCAGTTTCAAGGCAGAAAACCCACTACACTTCCGCTACGCTCCTAGGCCTCTCAATAGAGGGAAAGTGATACATTTCGGATACAAATGTAGCAGCGCCACGTCCATGCTCGCATTCTAAAACTGCAACATTGTATCGCTCTCCCAATTCAAGCGCAAAATTATCACTGAAACTCTCCTTGCAAGCGACTCACTGTCATGCTAAATCATAGTTTTCTGAGCACTTTTTCCAGCACATACCTACAGCGTCAGCATAAAGTGCTGTAATTTTATGACACATGAACTCGCAATAAAAAAATAAAAAAATCCCGTCTCACTGGCCCCGCTCTCACGCAGTTTCCCTTTAAAAAGTAATTAGAATTCACTTATTTCAAAGCTGTTCTGTAAAAAAATCGCTGAAACGGAAGGGGGAGCACAGCCCCCTTCACCCCCCCCATAACGTCCTAGCCTATGTGCAGAACTGTGCACTCACCCGACAATTTCAGTAAGTAACTCGGAACTAAAAATGTAAAAGACGTAGAGCGTATTTTTCATATCTATGGTACAAGAGTGGGTCATATTACGAAATACTTTTTTATTTTTTATTTTTTAATCTTCATTCATAGTCTACACTTTGTAACAATTGTCATATGTTAACTGATTGATATTCTCAATAAAAATAAAATAATTTAAAAAGATATTACAAACTACTTTCTCACTAGTTTGGAAAGAGTTTTGTGGGATTTCTTTCGCACACTGCTTGCAATGTGAGGGGACAGGGCATATAGTGGACAGGGGTCTGAGTGGACAGGGAACAGGGCTCTGATTCGGACACAGCCCTGGCCTAATAGGAAGAATATAACAAACCGGACAATGTAGGAGTTAACTAACTCCAGAAGATGGCAGTAGTGCAACACTAAGGATGCAAGCTGCCGTAAAACCCCAAAGAAGAAGAAGAAGAAGAAGAAGAAGAAGAAGAAGAAGAAGAAGAAGAAGAAGAAGAAAACCGCTTCCGCCCGACAGGGAATCAGCTGATTGGAGGCGAAGGGAGAAGTTGGGAAATTCAAAATTCTGTAGGAGCGGGAGGAAAACGAATCTTATTGAAAAAACGCCATAGAAAAACACGCTAAACACGATTCACGTCTGGGCTTTATGCCTGTCGGACGTGAATCTAGATTGAAACGGGTGTGCGAGAAAAGAAAAGAGGTCTGGAAACTCTGTTTTAACGAGGAATCAGGAAGCAAGGCGGATTGCAATCAACCGTACCGTGAGTGTAGAATGGGTGACAGCTCAGACGGTGGTGAAGAGGAAAATATGGAATGGTATACTATGTTGAATAAAAGGAAGAAACTGAAGGAGATGAAAGGTAGAACAGAAGATTGGTCAGATCATGGTAGTCAAGGAGATGGGGGTGCTGCTAAAAAAGTAAAAGATAATCGGGGCAATACAGGACAGTTGGGAAAGGTGCAAGAGACGGAAGAGTGGAAGAGTGGAATGTTGTAATTGTGTTTGGGAGGGAGACAGGTCAGTTTCACCCAGTAAAAATGACTAAAGCAATTGAAAAAGAAATTGGAAAAATTAGATTTGCCAAATTCCTTAACAACTGAAAAATCCTTATCTCTGCTACAAATAAACATCAACAAGACAAAATCCTCAAGTTAGATACACTTGATGGTACAAAAATAACAACTCATATTCCTGGAATAATAGCTAAACTGAGAGGTGTAATCTCAAATGTTCCAATAGAAATGACTGAGGAGGAAGTCAAGAAAGAAATTAGAGGGGGGAAAATAATAGAAGTTAAGAGATTGCAGACAAACAAAGATGGAGTAAAGAAGGATAGTCTGTCAATGTTGGTGCAATTTGAGAGTACGCTTCCTAAAGAAATCAAAATGGGGTGGATCAATTATAGGGTGAGAGAATATATCCCAAAACCAATAATTGTCTTTATTGGTTTTTAAATTTTCATTATCCAATAAAAACATTTTATTTGATTACAATCATCATCTCTTCATTTCATTTCACATTTTAGAAACATATTTTATCGGGGGGGCTTTTTATTTCCCTTCCCTTTTTAATTTTAAAATTAACTTACAACATTCAAGACACCACAGTAAAATACATTACATACAAAAATTCACAGAACAGAAAGGAAATCACAAGACGTTGAAATGAAGAAAAAAACACTTGTTCCTGGGTTGTTCGGTGGGCAAATGTTCTGTTTATAATTTCTCTCTCTTCCTTGGGATGGAGAGGGGCGGACTAGATGATCAGTTCTTTCCAATGGTCCACCCCCCATTTTTCTCTTGCCAGACGCTTGTCCTTTACAAAATCAACCATAACGCCGTCTTGGAGGAGGTTTTGCGTCCTCCTCCTGAGAGTGACCAGGTCTACTGATGTTTTTTGATAGACCTTGATGTTCCTCGCCTCCCACAGGACCTGTTTCACGGTGTTAACGATCCTCCACTGACGCTGGAGCTCCGGTGTCTTACAACCTCCATGGGGTCCGTAGAGGACACTCTCAGCAGTCAGGGAGGACCTCGGCAGCAACCTGTTACAGGAGACATAGGAAACAACAAGGCCCCAGACCCGTCTGGCCACGGAGCACTCCCAGAACCGATGGTAAACGTGTTCTGAGTCAGTGCATCCGTGGGGGCAGCGCTCATTCAGGGCCAAGTGCCGCTTGAACATAAATGACCTGGTGGGGAGACACATGTGGGCAGACATCCAGGCAATGTCCTTTTGCTTGTTATTTAAACATTTGTTTAGGACATTTACCCAGATTATTGACGGGTCCAGGGCCGTGCTGCCCCTCGGGAGTGTCATGGTCTCCTTCGATCTTAAATGAGCCATGATTATTTTGTAACTCCACGAGGTCAGCCCGGCCCTGGGTAATCCTGCCCCAAAAGCAAAGTCCCTCAGGGCTCGATATACATATGGGGGGTCCCAGCTATACGGTATGGTCAGGTCCAGCGCACACAGGCCCATCGTCCTCAGGAAGGGAGTGGCATAGTACCTAGCAAAGGTACCAGAGGCCTTCTCGACCTTCCGAGTATTCTGGACCAGTGTGGCCAGACCCTGCACCAAAATGATGTTTACTATATCTGGAACCCCCCTGCCCCCATTCCTCTCTTCCTTGAGGAGGGTAGCTCTTTTCAATTTTTCCATGGTGCTCCCCCAGACAAAGCAAAAGGCCATTCTAGTAATAATTTTACTAGTGGCCCTGTCTGGGGGAAACACCCTCCCCAAGTAGAGGAAAATGGGAAGGACTATTGCCTTCAGGACCAGGATCTTACCCGTCTGAGTCAGAGGCCGCATGCTCCAGCTCTGGAGTTTAGCCTGGACGTGGCGGAGGGTTCCCTCCCAGCTCAGCCTTCCTTCGCCGTCTGACTGGAAGGTCACCCCCAGGAGCTTGATGTTATCTCTGCGTACAGGGAAGGAAACGGTTAGTGGCTCACTCCAATGCCGAGACAGAAACAGTTCACTCTTGTCCCTATTGACTAGGGCGCCAGTGGCTGCACAGAAGTCATCCAGCACCTTGTTGACTATCTGTGCCGACGATGGTAATGTCATCCATGTACGCCATCACCCTAAGCCGCTCCCCCTGGGCCCCGGGCAGTGGATAACCAGCGATGCCCGGGTTGCCCCTGATGACATACAAGAGGGATGCTAGAGGACATCCCTGCCTGACACTAGACCTAATGGCAAAGGGGGAGGATGGCTGCTTGTTCACAACCACCCTCCCCGAGATGTCAGTTAAACACATTTTGGTCCAGCGCAGGAGGGAGCTAGGGAAATTAAACCTCTCTAGCACCCTCTCCAAGCACACATGACTTACCCTGTCAAAGGCCTTCTCTTGGTCTAAGCTGGGAAGGCCCTAGGGGGACCTGCGCTCCCCGGAGTGGATTATGACATCCCTCACGAGGAGCAGGTTGTCATTTATGGACCTCCCTGGGATACTGCACGTTTGATCGGGGCCGACCACCGATGTTATCAGGTGTTGGAACCTTCTCATCAGCGCCTTCGCCATGATCTTATAATCGGCTGAGAGGAGGTTAATCGGCTGCCAGTGCCGGAGGTCCTTCAGGTCCCCCTTTTTGGGGACAAGAGCAACCGCACTCTGCCTCAGTGAGGCCACCAACCTCCCCTCCCTGTACGCAGCCCTGAAAACTTCCGCCACGTCCTCCTTCAGGAGATCCCAGAAGGCCTGATAGAATTCGGCCGGGATCCCGTCAGGACCAGGAGCTTTGTGCTGATTGAGGGAGCGCACGGCCCGGGTGAGCTCCTCGGTGCTCAACTCAGGTTCCGTGCTCTCGTCCCCCAGGCGTATGTCCAGGCAGCCCAGGAAGGTGTCCATGAGAGCCCCGACCGCGGGCCTTATGCTGTACAGACCCGCATAGAACTCCCTGGCCACCTCCTGGACCTCCGCCTCTTCAGACACCACCACCCGTCTGCTGTTATAAAGGGAAGAGATGTTATTCATTTTTGACCGTGCCCTGCGGAAGAAGTACCTTGTGCACTTCTCATCCTCCTCAAGGCCCTGGAGTTTGGAGCGGAAGGTGTATTTTTTCCGCTCCTCCTGGTAGAGGGCGGAGAGGCTCTGTTTAGCGAGTGCGATCTCGCTGCTTACCTCCAGGCCTCGGGACTGGAGGAGGCTCAGTCTTTGGAGGGCAGCATTAGCATGGTCAAAAGCCACCCTCCTTTCCTTTGCTTTCCTCCGCCCGACTGCCCTGCTCCCGCTCCTTCACCATCTCCCACCACTCCACCGGGGAGTCAAAAAGATGTTTCAGACTCACCCACTCCAGGTACCGCCTCGAGAAGGAGAGACGCACTTTGGGGTCCTGGAGATGGTTGGTATTCATTCTCCAGAGACCCCTACCAACGGTTATGGAGTTCTCCCAGACCAGGGACACGGTCACCATGTGGTGGTCTGAGTAGTGCACTGCCCGGGTGGAAAAGGCGTGCACTCTCAGGCCTGGGGAGAGCAGGAACATATCAATACGAGATGAGGAGACACCAGAGGAGCTCACCCATGTGTATTGTGGGGGAGAGGCGCCCCCGGCGTCGTGGAGGGAGAAATCTTCAACCAATAAGATGCTATAAATGCCAAAGAATTGGACACATAGCCCAACAGTGCCGCGGTAAACAAAGATGTGCAAAATGTGGGGGAGAACACGATTACGGTAAATGTGAGAAGGGCGCTAAACTGCGATGTTGCAACTGTGGAGGAGATCATAGTGCTGCGTTTGGGGGCGGTGCAGTTCAGATTAAAGCAAAAGAGGTACAGAAATATAAAGTGATCAATAATATATCCTATGCAGAAGCTTTAAAGAAAGTAAATGATGAAATGCAAAGAACTGTAACAAATGAAGAGGTGGGGAGAGGTGAAGAAGGTAGTGATAGGTCTAGGCCTTTACCCCAGAGAACAAGCAGACCAAGAATACAGCAAGAAGACAGAAGTGATCCGATTGTACAGCAGACTCAATGTGCCCATAAATGTAAGGTTAAAGAACACTCGTTGGTAGTGGATCCGACAAGTTTCATAGCCTTCATTTGTAAAATAATTAATGTGGCTACCAAGCAAGAGAAGAAAAGTGATAGAATTAAGACGGTGGTGAATGCAGCAGAAGAATTGTTGGGTATTAAAGACCTGAAAGCAGAAGATATACATAAAATGCTGAAAGTAAACTCTGATGGAGGGGGGCAGGCTATTGATGAAAATTATTATGGTGATCCATTTATTACAATGGAACGCGAGAAGTCTCATTGCAAATGGTCAAGAATTGAAAAGATATGTAACTGACGCAAAACCACGACCGGATATCATATGTGTTCAAGAAACCTGGTTACGGCCCCATCTAGATTTTATTATTCCAGGATATATCTCAGCCCGGTATGACAGGGTAAACAATCAAGGCGGCGGTTGTGCTACATTTGTTAAAGATAGTGTCGTCTTCCGAAGAATACCATCACCAGCAGACATAGAATGCGTAATTATTGAAGTGTGTAATGCAGATGTCAGTCTCAAAATAATCAACTTTTACAACCCGTGCAAGAAGCTGAGTGCTGAAATGTTTCATACAATTGAACATGGTAGAGGAGAAATCTGGTGCGGTGATTTCAATGCACATAATAGCTTATGGGGCAGTATACATACAGACAATAATGGCAATGTAGTTGAAGAACTGTTAGAAGAAAGAGCATTAGTATGTCTTAATGATGGAAAAGGAACAAGATTAGATATATACAGAAATATTCTATCATGTCTAGATCTAACGTTAGTATCTAGAAATATAGCATGCTCATGCGAATGGAACGTGGATGATAGTTCTAGTATAGGAAGTGATCATTATCCAATCTTCTGCCCTATAGAAATTAATATGCATGCCCAAGAAAGGTAAGTCTTAGAAAAATGGTGCTTTGAAAAAGCTGACTGGGAAAAATATCAAGAATACTGCATAGAGGGAACTAAATCAATTTCAATGAATGGTAGTATAGAAGAATGCTATACTATAGTGACTAATTTAATTTTGAATGCTGCATAAAAGAGCATACCCATGAGTAGAATAACAGGGAAAAGGAAAGCGGTACCATGGTGGAATGAAGAATGCACTAAAGCTATCAGAGAACGAAATAAAGCATTACGAGTATTAAGGACTAACTTGAATCAAGAAAACTTAATGGATTATCAAAAGAAAAAAGCTCTGACTCGTAGAATTATCAAATCCAGTAAAAAGAATGCGTGGAGGGAATACTGTTCTACTATAGGTAGAGAAGTGAAACTAGGTGATGTATGGCAAATGTTAAAGAAAATGAGTGGCAAAAGGAAATATACTAAAATTCCAGTGTTAGAGGATGGAGAAACAATAGCTATAATATGGAGAGAAGGATTGTTACCAAAAAGATGGAAGAGTGCATTCATTTGACCTTTTAGCAAACCCGGTAAAAACCCAAATAATGCTGGAAATTATAGACCCATTGCTTTAACTTCGCATCTGTGCAAATGGATGGAAAAGATTTTGGTCCGAATACTTAACTATTTTTTAGAAAGGAGAGGTTTAATTGCATCATACCAGAATGGATTCAAGAAAGGTAGGTCTTCCATGGACGCACTTGTTAAAGTTAGCAATGAAATAGAGAAAGCATTTAAAATTAAAGAATTGATGGTGATTGTTTTCTTTTATATCGAAAAAGCATAGGATTCTATGTGGAGGGAAGGGCTGTTAATTCAAATGAATAGAATGGGCATTAGTGGAAGATTTTACAACTGGGTACTAGATTTTCTATCAGAACGAAAGTTTAGAGTTAAGGTAGGACCAGAGTTATCCGATGAGTATGATATAGTTAACAGAATTCCACAAGGAAGCGTCATTAGTCCGGTGTTATTTAACATTATGATCAATGGTATATTCATGAATCTTGACAGAAGGATATGCTCATCATTATATGCAGATGACGGAGCTATATGGATTAGGGGGAGAGACAACACAAGTGTGCTGAGAGAGATTAAGAAAGCTATTTTAAAGGTAGAGCAATGGTCATACAATTGGGGTTTTAAAATCTCAACAAGTAAGTCTTGCTACATGTACATAAATAGAAAGAAAAAGATAGAAGAACAGTGTCTTCTTTTATATGGACAACCAATGGAAAAAGTAAAGGAATTTAAATATTTGGGAATTTGGGTAGATCAGAGATGTACATGGAAGACACATAGAAAAACTAGAAACTAAATGTAAAAAAGTAATACATTTAATGAGGGCTATATCTGGATATACATGGGGAGCAGATAAGCAGGCATTAATAGATATATATAGGGCTTTGATGAGATCAGCAATTGACTATGGGTGTTTTGTTTATGGGGCAGCAGCTAAATCGTACTTAAACCGAATTGATAGAATGCAAAGCAAAGCCTTGAGGCTTTGGTGCAATGAGATCAACGCCATGTAATGCCGTGTTAGTAGAATCAGGGGAAATCCCACTAGAGCTCAAGAGAGACAAACTGACTCTAACATATTGGATTCGGCTTAGAGGATGTGGGGATGAAAATGCCACTAAAAGTGTCCTAAATGAATGCTGGGAGTATAGATATAACGGAAATGGTTTTGGATGGAAGATAAAAGATAAATCAGAAGAATATGACGTAGATGGAATACATTTCAATTCCCCTACTTCAATAAGTAATGTTCCCCCATGGCTCTTCCCTAAAGCTAAAGTTGATGTTAGTATCCTGGAACTAAAGAAAAATTGGGCGGAACACGAAATAGGATACTGTGCAAGCCAGCATATAATAAACAAATATTCTAATTACCTACATATATTTACTGACGGATCAAAAGATCAAAATGACCATGTAGGAATAGGAGTATATATTTCACAATTTAAAATACATATAGGAAAGAGAATTTCTGATAAATTATCAGTATATACAGCCGAGATGATGGCAGTGATTGTTAGTCTTCAATGGGTGGAAGAAGTGAGACCAGACAGGGTTGTGCTGTGTATTGATTCTGCAGCAGTTCTTTTTAGCCTACAGACGATTAACTCAATTAGGGAAGACCTAATATATGAAATGTTTCAATGTTTATTTAGAACGCAGAGAATGGGAATAGAAATAATATTTTGTTGGGTACCTGCACATCTGGGATTAGAGGGTAACAAAATTGCAGACAGGATGGCAAAAAGATTGCTAAATATGACGCACATAATTAATATAGCATTTGGAATAGGGGAAGGTAAAGCATTAATTAAAAAGAAAATATTGGAACGCTGGCAGAAAAAATGGGACGAGGACAGTAAGGGTAGAACATACTATAGGGTACAAAAGTCCATTAGAGCACAGACTGTTAAAGGGCGAAGCAGAAGAGAGGAGGTAGTTATATCGAGATTAAGATTTGACCACACTGGTTTAAACAAAACTTTATTTTTATTGGGTAAAGTAAATTCACATGTTTGTGCACATTGTTATATAACTGAAAACACTGAAGACGTAATAATGCATTGTATCAAATATAAAGAAGAAAGGGAGCGTTTGCAACAAAGGGTAAGAGAGGTTGGACGAGGTTGGGATTTGGAAGGGATACTAGGAACAAATGGAGATAAGGTATGGGAAGTACAGAGAGGGATAATAGAGTTCTTAATAGGCTCAGGATTGTTTAATAGAATATAAAATTTTACTTTACACTTATAATTTTATTTATTAACTTAATTTAATATAATAGAAATAGAATAAAGAAAATAATTATATTTATTCTTTTTTTTCTTTTTCTGGAATCCTGTTCTACATACTCCGGTACGGTAGGTGGCGGTATGCACCTAAAGTTGGTATTTAAATCCGCCAAAAAACACAAAGAAGAAGAAGAATAGCATTCGTTTTCTGTTATCATGGCGGCCTCCACGTTTTTTGGAAGGACTGTTCGTTCCCTCATGACATTACGAGTTTCTTCTCAGGTTTCCAAAGTATTGTAGCACTGTTGATTTGTAGCATATTTCTTTTCGGTAAAACAGTCTATGGCCTAGATTATCTCGTCAGCCGAATTAAGTGTATTTAGCTAAAAAGCATTACTGGTTAGCCACCCAGTTGATTCATTCATTACGTCGTCATACACCTTGCTTTTACCTGAGTTCTGTGCTATCTAAGCTAGCTAACTATGTTGTAATGTGTCGTTTCAAATCTAATGTTAGCTGCCTTGATTCATGTGAGAATATTAAGCGGAGCGAGCATTTTTCAAACCAATTCGTCTTGGGCCAAGGCGCAAGCTTGGTTGCTTCTGGCCACAAACTTTAGCTCGTTACGATGAAGTTAACTTGCTTGTAGTGCATGTTGCATGTTATTTACACTGCAGATATCTTATGTAACGTTAGTGAACCTGGTAGCTATATAGCCAGTATGCTTAAGGTAACGTTAGTATGATCAGTAATTTCTTTGTCTAGCTAGTAAATGTACACCAAGGTATAATTTAATTGGGCGGCTGGAAAGTTGCCACGACCTTGACCGCGAATGTTTAGATGGCGTGAGCTTGGATCGTTCGATAACTAAATACTAACGATAGCTAAGTTAGAACTAAGCGGCTAGCTAAAGTATATTGGTTGCCATAGCTAGTGGCTAGCGAATACCAGCTTGATTCTTAATTGAGTGTTTTGATCATCTTTTTCAGGTTGCAGTGAAACTTGACACAGGCAGGAGTTACCGAAGGTATGTCATCTTGTACATGTTGCAGTGAGAGAGGCACATTTGACACCACAAATTGTCCTGAAATTTCACACGAAATTACTTCCTATCCAGGTCAGGAAGGATATTTGTGCTCCTCTGAGGGCAATTCTCCAAGTTGTTTTTGTACAGTGAATTATTAATTTAGAAAAAGTATAAATATTAATTCACGATTACAATGTATGATTTTGTACATCTTTTAATATGTTTTTATAAAACTGTGTTGTATAAATTTTGAACAATTTAGAGTGGAATCTAATGGGTTTTTTTAACAACAGACCATATTATGTATAATATGGGGGTGTCTCAGATAATGTATCTCTAAATTGACTGGCTTATGTGACAGATACTCCATTTGTGTTCAAAATGCATAACATGATCAGAGACTAATAATTAAGAACAGATCACCAAACCCAATGCAATTTCTGGTCAGTTGCCTTGTCAATTTATCAAGCGAACTGCAAAGCATGGGCCATGCTTGGTAAGTAAAACTGAATTGGCGACAGCAATATTTGTTGTACCAGCCAAGTAGCGACATTGACAGCAAGCATGGAAGTGAGAAACGGGAGGCGGTGCTTACTCCATGTTCTCAGGGCAAGCCGATGAAAGCTCTTCATTAGCTCAGAAGTATACATTTTAGAATATGCTGATGTAGTTATCCTGCATTTTTGACCGAATCTGATCAGACAGTAAGCTGAGGGGTGAGTTTGCTGTCTGAGCATTAAACTAAGCTGGGCATACCGCACTACCCCAATACTTTTGCAGGGTATATTCAGTTAGTGACATTAGAATATGTAATATAATGAAAATATAATGGCCTTGAAAATATATTTGTATATTAAAGTTAGATGCTAAAATTCTTCCATTCACTTGTATAACTTGCACAGAAGATAAAGCTTTTGGACAAAATTCCTTGCAAATTTTCTTTTTCATTTCCGTGTGTATTGATTGAAAATCTTAAGCAAGGGTAGTTTATCCCATTTATGTTAACCTTGCCCCCCTAAGTATCCCTGTTTATTACGTAATGTTAGTCATACTGTTGTATTATGAAGGGGATTGCGAGCAAAAAATGAATCTGATTATATAATTTTGAGAGGGATAGAAAGATCTTTACAACCAGAGTTACCAAGTAATTAGCTCAGCATTACTGCTATCTTATTTTGCTTTCTCAAACAGGAGTAGACTCCCCTGCATAAGTCCTGCGGCATCTGTCCACACGTGGGTCTTTCAGAACGCCGCAACTCCAAATGTAAGTTATGCTGGCTTCAACACTACTTGTCATTCAGGCACTGTATGTCACGTTGGCTTCTGCATGAATCATTATTCAGTCCCCAGGCAGTATGTTAGCTTCTGCCCCACTCATCATTCAGTTCCTATACAGCATGTTAGCTTCTGCCCCACTCATCATTCAGTTCCTATACAGCATGTTAGCTTCTGCCCCACTCATCATTCAGTTCCTATACAGCATGTTAGCTTCTGCCCCGCTCATCATTCAGTTCCTATACAGCATGTTAGCTTCTGCCCCGCTCATCATTCAGTTCCTATACAGCATGTTAGCTTCTGCCCCGCTCATCATTCAGTTCCTATACAGCATGTTAGCTTCTGCCCCGCTCATCATTCAGGTCCTATACAGCATGTTAGCTTCTGCCCCGCTCATCATTCAGTTCCTATACAGCATGTTAGCTTTTAAACTACTCATCGTTTGGTGAATATACAGCACGTTAGCTTCTAAACCGCTCATTGTTCAGGCAAAATGCTGCGTGTTGACCCCGGCTGCTATAACCCCGGTTGTGTTTATGCACCAGATCACTGTTACGGATGAGCCAGACACTCTGTATCAGGCGGTCGGCGTACAGGTCAAGGGCCACGACCGCGCGGTTCTGGACAGCTATGAGTTCTTCGCCAAAATGGCTGCGCAGGAGCTGGGCATCCATGTCGGCAAAGTGTAAGTGCCCCTGAGCCCCGTCTCCCAGAAGAGAGGACGTGAGTGCTCTTCAGCCCTGTCTCCCTCATTAGAGGAAATGTGTACCCTTGAGCGCTGTCTTCCAGGTTAGATGAAGTATTGGCCCTTGAGCCCTATCTTTTATGTTAGATGAAGTATGGGCCCTTGGGCCCTATCACAGGAGAGTGGATGCAAGTGCCCTTGAGCCTTATTTTCCAGCAGAGAAGGAGTAGGGGTGAGTCCATGTCAGTTCAACATGCTTTTTGACCACATCAACACAGATTTGAATGTGATTTGGCATGCTGATTTGGTCATAAAGTCATAATATCTCCCAGATTAACGATCTGGGACAAGTGTAATTTTGGTTCCAGGGTTTTCTTATAAGACCAAATCAGCATGCCAAATCTCATTCAAATCCGTGTCAACGCGGTCAAAAAGTGTTTTGAATTGACATGGACTCACCACTAGGTGCCCTTGAGCCCTACACCAGAACTATGAGAGAAAAGCATACTTGTCAAGTCAGTGGACCTAAAAAACTGGGCTTGTCTTCCAGGTCTCTTTCACTTGCTAAAATAATGCAGTGATTAGGGCTGGGCGATATACAGCATCGATAATTATCGAATGCAATAACGGCCGTCACCACAGTGTGGCACTGCCTTTCTTTTTGTCTTTTTTTCTATATACCCGATATCCGGCAGTAAACATCCAAACTTCAGAGGGCGTGTGAAATGCTTCCAGAAAAAAATATTACTGCTAATATCTATTGAGTGTTGATAAGACAGCCAATCAGCAGCAAGGTCGTGCAGCTTCCACATGATCATGTGATGCGTTTTTGTCAATCACACAAAAGGTGCAATGCCTTTCTGCTGATTGTCCATTTTATCAACACATCTTTTTTCAGCTTAGTACACCCTTCACCAGCACAAAAAAACAACCAAAGGTTTGGTGTTTCTGTCTAAGCTTTCTTTTTCATGGGGTTCTCATTCTTTCTCATTGTTTTCACTTTTATGTTTCAACCACTTAAGTTATCCATTTTCAAAAAAAAATTCATTTGGCTTTCAGTATCAAAACTCGCTCAGGGTAAAATAAATCTATACAGCTAGCTAGCTGGTGTGAAAGTCTTCTTGTTTTTCATTGGCATGAAAGTGATGTGCTCATTGCAATTTAAAAAAAAAAAAAAAAAAAATGTTGTATTGAAAATACATAGAAACGATTTATCAAGCTGGTATTTTAGTATCCAGATTTAAGTGATTTTATTAATGTGGGGTTGTTGATAATTAATATAAAAATTAAAAATAATTTTTTGAGTACCCCCTGCAGTACTCCAAAGTACCCCCATTTGAGAAACAGTAATGAATGGTATTGTGAACAAAATTATGTCAGTTTGATCATTTAGGTTCAAGGCTGTGTAGCATAGACCTTTGTAACCCCAAAGGGCTTCCAGTACTAAAGAGGGGCAGTTTGGGGTTTTCTGTCTGTGGGGCTCTGCTTTATCGCCCTCTAAAAATTATGACATGAATGGTGGGATTTATTTCAGAGGCGAACCTACAAAGACCATTGAGAGAATGACCCTCCTCAAGTCTGTACACATCTTCAAGAAGGCCAGAGTTCAGTACGAGATGAGGACCCACTATAGGTGCATCGAGGTAAGACCCATCCTCCTCCTCCCTGTCCCTCCCACAAGGAGGAAAATGAGTATGCTTACATTGTGGAGAGTGCTGGATCTGTCTCAGTGGCATAGGTAGTTGTGTCAGTTGACTTGTTTATACAAAAACAGCTTCTGTTCATGAGGCAAACAACTTCAGTGGCTGTAGAAAATTTGTTTGGCAAACACCCCTGGTTTCGTGGTAGTTCTTGATATTTGTAAAAAATTGCATTCAGAGAGAGTTGTGAAATAGATTATTATTGGTCTCCTGTCTTCATAGCTGGCACATGTGACGGGATCCACAGCAATGGTGTACCTGGAATATATTCAGCGGAATCTGCCGGAAGGAGTGGCTATGGAGGTGACCAAGGTAAGTGCGTTCTAGAAACGGATTTCTTTCAATAATGTGACCATGCTTGTTCAGCTTGGCCTTCAGTGTTCAATGGGGTTGAGGTGTGTACACCATACTTAGAACTAAAATAAATATAAGTCCGGCATGCCATGATATCACTTATGGGTGTGAACACTTACCTTGATTCAATTCAATTCAATTCAATTTTATTTGTATAGCGCTTTTTACAGAGAACTGTCACAAAGACGCTGCACAGGGAAACAGAAGGAAAATTGAGCAAAAAAATGATGACCTGTTGATGACCTGTTACGCCTTGCTGGGAAGAGTAAATTAAACCATTTTAAGAAACATTGAGATATAGCAATGAAACCCAAATACAAATCTTTGTGCCATTTGGCTTGGTGGATTTGAACAATAGGCTACATTTGTAATGAACCCAACCAGAATTGACCTTGTCCTGTCACAAAATTAAACCAATGGATCAAAATGTATATAGTATTCCTTTATTTTTATTACATTACCAAGAAGTTGCAGTGGTCCGTTTTCCCAGTTTCATATCTTCCTAGTTCTCTGCTCCAGAGCACATTGAGCTGATTTTTGTGTGCAAGTAATTTAACTGCTTTTTTACTTTCTCCCCAATTTGGAATTCCCAGTCATATTCAGCAGTGCTCACTGGTGCAACTTCCACTAATCAATTTGGGAGAGCGTGGACAAGAGCTTGCTTGTCAAGCACTGTTTCTTATAACGCCACAGTTTACAAGCTGGCACAGATGTGTAGGAGAAGGACACTTCATGTGGGGCTGAACAGGTGGACTTGTGGGCTCCCAAATGACCTCCGGAGGTTTCTGGTGCACAATAGCGGTGTGACTTCAAACGTTAAACGTTAACAAAAATGCTAAACGTTTAGGAAAATCTCTAGACGTTTAATCACAATTTTAAAAAGAAATTGATAACATTAAAAATTTCTAACCATTTCCTTTTACGTTTTTATTATTGTTTTTTACTGTGTTTGTCGTAGGCTCGTGTTTAAAAGTAAAATATTAATGCTGATCTGGGGTCGGTGAGGTAACGTTAGACTAAAAATAGCCTATGTTCCTTTATCAGCTCTCGGGCGATAACGTGAGTGTGCATGGCGTAATTCAAACTGACGTTTCTTGAAATGCTTCGAAAAAAGCGCTATTTGGTCTCACTGAGCAGATTACAGAAAATAAAGTTAAATGTAAACTTTTCGACACGGAGCTAACGTACTCCAACAGCTCTGGAACGATGCAAAATCATGTGACTTAAACACCCGACAGTGACTGATTGACGACAGCAGCCAAGTCAGCTCAAGCCTGACCGATTCTCGGCAAACATCAAGGAGGGCTTTCGCTTTGAAAAGGTGCGACAATACTAGACAAGAAGTAGGGTTATTCGGGTAATCGGTTACTCGTTCGAAATTTTTAACTCGGATAATGCAGACAAATGAATAATAAAAATTACGTTACACCTACTGACCGCACGAGGGCGCTACGAGGGCACTTTAAACAAATAAACAGGCTGTTTGGCAAAGCTACACATTCCATAGTTACACTGCAAAAAATATCTGTCTTAACAAGTGTTTTAGTCTTGTAAGGGGAAAAAATATGATTTTGTTACTTTTTACTTGACAAGTGGTGACGTGTTCTATCATAATCAGTCGGAAGTCGCAGTTTAAAAATATAGTTTTGAAGCTTTTAAACGTAGCATGACAAGCTAGCCCCTTAGCTTTGCGTTGTTTTGTCTTGCCAGCTTTCACCATCAGTCACACAATCACATTGGCTGCTTTCAAGGCGACAAATGAATTGGGTTTAATCTGATTTTACTTGAAAAATATCTTGGCTTTCATGATATGCATGTTTTAATGTCAAATGCATTGTGAAAATATAGCTTTGAAGCTTTCAAGAGTCATATCACAAGCTAGCACTGGTCCTTTGCATATAGTTTGGAGCCAGCTTGTAGGCTAAGCAGTCACAATAACATCAGCGACTTTCGTGGCGACAAGCTAATGTAAGTTATTAGGTTTTATCTCATTTTACACAAAAGATGTCTGGGCTTTCATGATCTGTGTATGTTAATGTCATGTTCAGTTTAAAAATATAGTTTTTAAGCTTAAAAACGTTGCATGACAAAACACCGGAGTTCGGTTATGAAACCCAGCTCTATCCAGAAACATTAACACATAGCTAGCTAGTAACTTTCGTGGCTAAACTTTGAAGGCGTTTTTCTCAAAAACATGGTTTGATGGCATTCCAAATGTAACGCGACATAACTCGCTTGATATTTGGATTCGAGAGATCATTTTGGTATCATTAGAAAGCTTACATTTTCCTCCCACGGGTAGTATATAAAGCCTACAATGTGTTTGGGGGTCAGTGCGACTGATTTTGATAGAACAGGTCACTACAACGGTCCATATCAACATTTTGACAAACTGTGCAGCAGCCGCAGCCACAAGGTATAACGGTCAATAGACTGTGCACACGTTTGACTCCGGAGCATGTCGACATGCTAATAATTAGCGAACAACAGCATGTAGGTTAGACTAGTTAAGTTATCTAGCTGTCAGCCCACATTTGTTTGTGGCTTGTGTTTAAACTGAGTTAAACGGAAATTCAAAGAAAAAAAACAATGCTTTGATATTTTCGTTATTTGCAATTTAACGCATTTTAATGTATCTTTTTATTTATTTTATTTATCTGAATTCATATACCTTAAGGTTCTTCTATACTTTCTATATATGTTGCTTAATGGTAAAAGTAATACAATAAACATTATTTCTTGATCTGAACATTAGCATAGGCTACTGTCATTTATTTCTTCTGCCTACGCCCCTGAATGTTTGTTGACATCGGAGATCACGTCGTTTACACCTGCGCAATAATTGAAATGCGAGATTTCCATTCAGAGCAAATATCGTGCTATTGCAGACTTACTGACAACGTTGTAAACACGTTCATGTACCCGTTCATACATTCTCCGGTCTTCTAAATATGCGTGTGTGTACGGACCCTTAACATGAGCCAATGACTCCAGCTAATAACTTTGGTTGTCGAGCCCCAAAATCCAAGTGTGACCATGCCCTTATTTACCCCAAGACAATAACCGGTCAAATGGACACATTGTTTTGCACTATTAGTATTGTAACATGGCTGTACCCTTTGATCAAATCATAAATTGTGCACATACTTTGTGTCAATAGAAGAATCTATTATTGCAGGAACATGGGACATTGGGGGAGTCTACTTGGGTTACCTGTTCTGCTGATGAAAACTGACCTCAGCTATAGCTGTGCTCTGAGATGATTCTACTATCTACGTGATAAACATTCAGTCCCATCAGTATCATAGCACCAGATACATTGATGCTCAGAGCACCCAGTAAAGTCTTCACTGATTCATTGAGGTTTCAATCGAGGATTTTTTTCATTTGGATCAGAAATCTCAAACCACAGTATCTGCTGGTTTTTGGGGTGTTTCAGTATGTCAGTGCTTAATTTAAGTAATGATTGGCTAAAGAACTGACACACCTTGTTACCAAAGCCTACATTGACTGCTGGTTGAAAGGAAACCACAAAACCTAGATACTGCAGCCCTGTGGGACTGGAGAGTTCCATTCCCGATTTAGATTATTTTGCTTTTGTTGCTCAGAATTGTCATGTATGTTTGCCCACTGGTCCACCAATCAGTACATTATCAGTGCTTTTAAAAAAAAAAAGAAGATTTTACCCTTTGTATGTTGGCATGAATAACGGGTGTAGGTGAACTATACGTTCTGTATAAATGGCCTCAGTTGACATCACTTGTTCAATCTGTGTTCATCCATCTAGACTGAGCTAGTGAAAATTCCAGAGCATATCCAGCAACCCATGTGGGACTCGACTCCCCAGGTGGAACAGCCCAGCTAAAGAGAAGTGCGCGTTGTGGAGTGAGTGCCCACTGGAGGCACGATGGACAGTACTGCCGGCCACTGAGCCTCTCCTTCCTGCTGAACTCATTACCAGGAAGGGGTGATCTCTTGTGTGCCAGAAGATTTTTTATGAAGTGCAATAATGTCCTTTTGGTGCATGGGGGCATTCAGAGGTTTTTCTGTTTTGGAATTTTCATGTTATAGCATGCACTTTTCTGATGGACACCATGTCAACTAATTCACAACCGGCTTGTAAATTCCAAGGCATATCAACAACTGGGTTTCTGTATTGTGTTGACAATGGAATCTGTAAGGGGGATTCGTGTATGAAATGGTAAAGTCTCTTTTCTATGTGATGTCTGTTGAGTTGTCTGTTTTTATTCTTTACAACCAGTCTACCATAGAAAAATGAAGATGTGGAAGAATCCACAGGCCTTTCTGTGTTTCATTTGGGATAGGGTATTTGTACAGCTCTGATATTTTCCATTTTTAAGCATGTAGGGACACTGAATGCATGAACACAAACTGAATGTAAGAGGAAGGGTTCAGTGGAAGTAGTCTCATTTCTCTGGATAGGAGAAAAATATGATCCAAGTAAAGAAAATGAGTCATAGTTTTTCAAAGCTCGATTTAAGGCTTGTGTTTTTTTTTGTTGAAATCAATTGAATGTTTTAAGATATTCCTAAGGCGTATCAATGCACAGTAGGAGATGGGTAATAAAGAAATAATGTATTCCCTGAGTTACCCAGGAGTACAGTATAAACACGCTGCAAGCTCGACCTTATGTAGCTTTCATAATTTTGTCGCTTTGTTCATATCTTCAGACTCCTTGCTATTCATATGAGATGATGCATCTTCATTTTGCAGTTCAAACTCACTTCCTAATTTAATTCTTTTTTCATTCCACTAAGTTTGTAATAATCACTTCATATTAAAAAAAGAAAAATAGAAAATCACTTCATATACCATAGCTACAGACTGTATACTTAAGTTATAATATTTTAGATTACAAATATATATTACTCAATGATTTTTTATTTAATTTATTTTTAATACAATGTTTATAGAATAAGACTGATGAGATGGTATGGTTTATGTATCTGCCATTCTGAGCAGCTGTTCCAAATGTCTAATTTTAAGTAACAGTATATGATGGCCTTTTATTTATACATTTGTAGCATTGTGAGTAAACAAGATGTGTGACAACCCCTTTCACTTGCACACGATTTTTACTTCATACATCTAAACTAATCATTTGAGGGTTTTAGTATTTATTAGGAAATGCCCATTATCAGATTCTTTGTTAGCCTTAATACATAAGCCACTGGTGAAAATCATCCGTACATCTGCCCTTGTTAAGAGTTTTGATTCTGTACAGTGATTTGTCGCGCTGACTGGGGATCACTAACGTTTCAGAGACAATGCACAACTATCCTCTCCATCTGCTAATGCTAGAGAACGAAAGTGAAGCCACCATAGACTAATGTGTCCTTGCAACACCTGGGTCCCACTATTGGGTGGCTGTCTAAAAATAAAGAATTACTGTATGGCTTCATATTTTGGAAGGCTGAACATTCCTGCTTGATGTTCTTGGTTCACTATTGATTGCAATATCTGATACAGTTACAGTTTTGGATGATGCTAATGTCTCTAGCAGTTGAAAGAACAAAATCAACACACAATTCATAATATTGTTTTTTATTGAAGCTCCGACATGGGTACAAAGCAAAACGAGCGCACCAAATGTGGAAGAAAAGATTTTTAAGGTCTGTTAAATCTCAATTTTTAGTTATTAAAATATATGCAGTCAAAGCTTCCTAATTTAAAGCTTTGTGTTTCCATGTACGTACAACTCCAGCATTCCACATTCAGCGAGCTCGTGTATAATTAGAATTCTCATTGGTGATGCACTGATTATATTATGGTTTCTACATGCATGCACATCCTCGCCATGGTATTTATAGTAAATTGATGCTGCTGACTTACTGAATCAAAATGACTCATACCTGAAAATGAAATGTCAAGCATTGTGAGTCCTTTTTTTTTTTTATAACAATGAACTCACATCCAGACATGAGCGAAAACAAATATTTTATTGCATAACCCAATTTTGCTGTATGCCATATTTTCTTTGAGAATTCTTTGAGTCATATTTTTTAAATACTTTTTTATACATATTAATTCATTATTCAATCATTTTGATTCATTCAAGGCTGCATTCTTTGTGCTCACGCCAACTCAATGTTCTTAATATTTTACCATCCCCATGAAATGTAAAGTCAATAATAAATATATCCGCAAGCGGCAATTAACGGGGTCGAAGCAGCATTGGGCAAATTTTCCACAACTGCAGAGTCTCGTGTTTGTCAAGCTGACACAAAACACCTCACTGATGAATCTTGGAATGTAAAGTTTCTGAACTCTGCAAGGGAACAGTGAAATTTTGGATCTGTATAGCACCACCATGTGATTTGATTGGGCTAAGCCTTTGTAACTGGAGACCTGATCTAACTCGATCACCCCACCAAGTTTCAGAACCTTGTCAAACTGTTTTATTAGCATTTATGTGATAAGCCACACCCAATGCAAAATTAATTGGATCTTCATTTGGCCATTTGTTCACACAGGCCTTAGAAAAGTAATGCCTGTATGAAGGCACGTGAGATCAGTCCCTCTACCAAGTTTCGTCCAAATTGGTCAGATTTCCTAAGAGGAGTAGCATTTTAAGTGTTTTACAAAACATGCTAATTAGCGAAAAATCCAATATGGCAGACTTTATGGATCCTTGAGGCAAATTTGTTCGGCATGCAATGGCTTGTGGGATGACACCTTCTAACTATATACCAGGTTTCATAAGAATCAGCCAAGTGGCTAATGAAAAACAGAATAGTGATAGTAGTACTATGTTCCAAATCCGGGCCTTTGTCACTGTAGCAAGTTTGAAATCTCTGCAAAGGAACTGTGATTTTTGGTGACTTTTTAAATATTTTTTTATATTTGGATCACTATAGCGACCACCACATGGCTCGATTGGATTAAAACTGCAGGGCTGAAGTCTTGATGTTACTTTTAATAGACCAACCAAGATTCATAACTTTCTGTCAAACAGTTTTCTAATTATTAGCATTTTTGTGATAAGCCTGGAAATTAATTGGCACTTAATTCGGCCAATTTTTGACCTAGGCCATAGAAAAGTAATGAGTCCACGTACCAGGTTTAAGGAATAGCATTTTTAGTGTTTTAAAAAAAACGTGAATTAGCGGAAAATCCAATATGGCATACTTTATGGGTCCTTGAGGCAAATTTGTTCGTCATGAGCAGAGGGACCTGTAAATCAAATTTTGTGACTAGGTCAAACGGGGGTGTCGGCAGTGGGTGTGTCAGTGGCAAAATTTTTGGTGTGCTACAGTGCCACCAGGTGTTCATTCTGCATCATAATTAACAGGATCCAAGAGTTTGGCCAAGTTTCTAGGCCAAACCAGCTTTAGGTGAATGGGAGAAAAAAAATAATATAATAAAATAAAAATCAGAACAAAAACAATAAGGTACTGCAGTTTTGCTGCTCGGTCCCCTAAAAATAATAATAATAAAAATCACAACAAAACCAATAGGTTTCCAGCACTTTGTGCTTGGACTCCTAATAATAATAATAACCTGTTTTATGAGGTATTGTAATTTGAAGACTTAAGTAAAGAATCGGACTCAGATGTGCAATACTTTCATTTCCAAGTACCTTTTTTGTTGTTACTTCCAGCTGAAAGCTGTACAATATGTTTTCTCACACATTTTGTAAACCTGAGAAATATTGCCACATAGAATTTCAACATGGCTGTCCATTTTAAACAACAACTTCAATGAACATAGAATTCATCAGTTGTCAATTTTAAATGTTTCCTGTCACTAATAAATGAGAGGATAAACAAAAAATGAATACTTGCTAAGACATCCATTGTTTGTTCATTTGTTCACCTGTTTTGCCTCTTTAATGTAACATTGTTGTGCTTTGTACTGCTTACCAATACGCTGACAGATTTCCCTGATTATTCATACACTGATTGCTATATTTGATATGGTTTTGTCATCCTTGTGTTAAACAAGCCAAACCTCTCTGTAATTTTGAATATACGTACTAGTCACTAATAGTTCAGTTTTATTGCTTACCTGTAACAAATTAACGTTAAGCAAGTATATGAATTAGATACATTTATGAGGCACTGATGAGACTGATTCATCATGCAGTTGCCTCCTCCCACAGGCGTAGGATAAGTGGACTATGTGTATTAATCCATTGAAAATGGGGCAAAACAGTACTGGTCACGCCAAAATTTGTTTAAAAGCCAAGTATTTTTCAAAGATACTTTTTCAAAAACAGTTCTGGATATTCGATTGGCTGATAAGCAAGTGTCAGTAAGCACTGTTAATTAACTAAATTATGCATTACGGTGGAAAGGCTTGGCAGTTTTACTTCTTACTTTACTTACTTTCACTTTTCCTCATTATGACTGTAACGCACGTGTTCAAAACCTGCTCAGCTGTAAAATGGAAATGTTTCAGCACAAAAAGGCTTGAGGGTGATATAAAAAAAGGACGTTTCTGCCTCCCTGTCCCTGTCCTTCCCTATAACACTTATGCGTACCTGGCAGGGGAGAGTGCTGTAAGGCGAGGGAGTGCTGTTACAGCAAGTCAGAGTGCTGTAAAGGGAGTCACAGTGCTGAAAAGGGAGTCAGAGTGATGAAAAGCTCACCTTGGCCGCGGGGCCCACTGCATGCTTCTTGGGGGGGAGGGGGAGGGTCAGCGGCCATCTCCTGCTGGCTTCGAAAGGGTGACTATATTACCCTTCAGGAGACAACAACAGTCAATCTTTCACCTTTAGAGAGCAACCGGCGGGCTTCACTTTCACATGTGGCAGCAGAATGCATTCACTTGGAGAAAAACAATAGTCAAAACTGTGAAAGGTGCAACACCTGCTGAGAGTGGTTCTTCAGCATTCACTAGGCGTTTAGAACACTCTTTTTCAACAAAAATGTTGAATGTGTATGAATGTGTATATACATACATATACTGTATATGTATATTTTATTGGCAACCCTGGAAAATACAAGCAAAAAAGGCAATAAAAATGTCATTTATCAGCACGATCTTACACTCAAAATATGAGAAAAATCTAATAGTTAATTTTGGTAAAATAATTTTTTTTTACATCTTCATAAGAAATATGATTTTTTTTCTCAAAAGAATGTCAATTATTGGTAACGCTAGAATTAGTTACAAACAAAACCAAGTTGAATCATATTCCCATTCATTATTTTATTTTTTAAGCACACCTGAGTCTTTAGGAACTATTACATGGTCATGGTTTCACTGGCGTATAAATATGAGGTGACACACAGGCCAAAACCCCTTAGTCATCCATCAACATAGAAAAGATAAGAGAACACATGATGAGACAAAAGGTTGTTGACCTTCATAGAGTAAATCAGGTGAATGGCTATAAAAAATTGCTTAATGTATAAAACTACCTATTTCCACAATTGGAGCAATAATTAAGGTTAAAGCAGCTGGGGCAGTGATGAACTTGCCTGGAAGAGGATGCAAGTGTAGTTTGCCCCCAGGCAGGGATGGTTTGAGAGGCAAAAATTTCTCCAAGGATCACTGATGGAGAATAGCGGAAGTCGGTTGCATTGTGGGGTCACCAAGCCTCCAAAAGTACAATTAGATGCTACCTCTGTGCCAATAAGCTACTTAGAAGGCTTGCCAGAAGAACGCCTGTGTTTTATAAATGTTACTGGAATTCAGATTGGAATTTAGATTTTGATTGCTGCTATGGTCAGACAAGATGAAAAGCCAAGCTTTTTGGCAATAAATACCAAAGGAGAGTTTGGTGTAATAACAGGCATAGTTATGCAGAAAATGCATTATCCCCACTGTCAAGTACGGTGGTGGATTTCTGATGTTATGGGGCTGTTTTTTCTCCAAAGCCCCTGGGAACCTACATGGCACGGTATACATGGCAATATGGACTCCATGTATACCTCCATTTCACCTTTTTTTGTTCATATTAATTAAGGTTGCCAATAATTCTGGTGGGCACTGTATTACACATACACCATAGCTAAAAATGCATCTGCAATATTGGAGGTCCTGAAATTTCTTTGAATATCTTGGAAATATATGATCCACCGTACTGTCTTTCAAAGAATATGTAGTTAAGCTTTCCCTTCTCACTGATAGTAAGATTATATATACTAGCTTTTAAAATTTCTTTAAGGTGACATCAAGCACATGCACTCTGTGAGAATGTATGTGACATGACCAGCTTAGTTTGGCAACTGATGTTTTCTTAAAATAACTCAGTTTTCATTTGTCAGACATCCATGGCTTTCTGTTGTATGCTTAGGTTAATGTCAAAAAGCAGTTTTAGCAAAGAAAACGCAATACTCATATACAAAGTTAATTTAGAAAGGTTTTGGTTATGAAAGTTTTGTTATATTACATACAAGTTGTGTTCCACTAAACTAAATACCAAAAAATGTACAAATATAGCCGTTTTTGTCTAATAATGTACATTTCAGGACTGTTTGGTGGCTCATCCAGCTTATACACTGTTCTTGTGTGTGGATGTCCCCCCATAGACTGATACCAGGCTCTAATAACGCTGGCAGGCTGCTCTCCCTAACAGGAGATTTATATCTAGATTTACACCTGGATGACTGATCTTTTTATTCAATGACAGGTACAATTGGACCCCCTTAGAAATTGAAATGTGGACAGTATGTAACCATACACTGAGATGCATTTTGTAGTCTCCAAATTGCATGGGACACAGCAATTTGATATAGATTTTTGTAAAGTAATGGTCCTTATCTACTTATCAGGAGACAACATAGGAATAGTATGCAACAACAGAAAAAAACAAAAATTAACCTCCTCAATCCTTGCTTTTCCTGACCTTTGTACTAGGTCAAATTTGATAGGAGGTATTGCACCTTTACATGCATGAACATGCACGGCAGCTGATTGCTTTGACATAAAGAACACTAAAATCACTAAAAGATTCAGGCTGGGTTCCAGGTGATTTAGTGGAAGTGTGCATAAAATCAATATGTTGCCTGTAACACCAGACTGGAAGCCAGAGATTAAATTACTGGTATTTTACTCCGAAATACAAATCAAATACAAGCACTTTCAATGAAATGTCCTCATAGCACAAATATGCTCCCGGTATTTCAGTGTGTTATAGCAGTTCATTTTATTGTTGAGTAATGCCTCTGAAATGTTTCTACTGTCCCGGTGAATCAATAAATTCATTTTCAGATGGACCCACAATTAGACATCTAGGGTTTTCTTGGCAATTCATATTTACACTAGCAGTTCTTACACGTGATTCAGCCCTCAGCATACATAAAAATGCTTTTAGGTGAAAATAATTGTTTTGAAACTGATGACCCTTAGATTGTTACTGGATTTCCAAAAGGGTTCTTGGTCCTCCAACTTAAAAATCAAATCTGGCCATGGCAACTATCCTATCTTGCAAAATATTCACAGTTTAACAATGCTTAGAAACAACCATTTTAATGGTATATGTAATAGTGATCATAGTAGTAACAATCGTATCACAACAGTTGTAATAGTAATAATGTGCAGTTATGTATTTCAGATACATTTCTTAGCATAGTAACCAGTTTGAATGGTTTCTGAATTGTACTGCTACCAATATAATTGGAGACGTATACACATACACAGTACATTTAAGTGTACGATTCCATTTGTTCAAAAAGTTAAATTGCAAGCTGACATGGTAATTACGTCCAGCTGAAGAAGAAAAACAATTGCAAATGTAACTTATAAAAAAATAAAAAGGAACAGTTCACAGTTTATTTTTACTTTTATTTTTTTCCTTCACGGCTATGCCAGAGCTTTTAGCTTTTTGTTTTTCAAAAGTACATTCACAAATCCACATAACTTATATCAGTTACATTATGGAAAGGTAAAATAACACTTCAGAATTAAACACAGTGTATAGTATTCATACTGGAGTAAAGCAATTCCTTCTTTTGTAAATTGCTTTCAAATATAAATGCAAATATATAGGTATAATCTGCTATAATATTTCAATATCCATTTTTTTTTTTTTTTTCCATTCCACAATATATTATAGTACACAAACATAAACTGTTCTAAACAACAATATTTATTCACTTAAAATAGCTGCACATTAAGGATATTATAACCCTTGTTACTTTGAAGGATAATAAACACTTGACATGTAGACTTGTCATTTTTAGTGTGTAAGAATCTGCTTTTTTGAGTGATATTTTTAGAATTACATTTATGTTACAAAAGGAAATGTTTGGGAGGTCCAAGGAGTCATGGAATACAGTGTTAACACTGGTGCTTGAGGGCTGTTGTGCTGTCATCTGTATTTCTTTCTCTCTCTCTCTCTCTCTCTCTCTCTCTCTCTCTCTCTCAGAATGTCACTTTAGGTCACAGACACTCAGGGACTTATGGGTCAACTTTTGTGTCCCTTTGGTAGAAATATTTTCTGTCCCTATTTTTTAAGAATCTTCTCTCTTCATAACAGAACAACTTTTTAATCTCAACAGTAAGATTTTTCTCTTCTAACAGAAATGTGAATGAAACTGTCAAAGTGTCCATACTTTAGTCCAATTGTGGGCCGCCAAGGTTTTTTTTTTTTTTGTTCTTATTCAGTCCATGAAAACGAGATATTTTGCTACAAGGTAATTGAGGGAGTTGAGGGTTCGGAGGCCCTAACTGAGGCATCTGGTTAGATGAATGTTAGATGAATGTTAGGTGAATGTGGGCCCCTGCTACCGAAGCGCTCAGTATTAACAGTAAGCCGCTTTAAAAGCGCCGGCCACCAGGGGGCCCTGGCCAGCGCTGACCTCTGCCGGGCAGAGGGGGAGGCGGGAGAGAGGCGGGTCCATTGTGGAAGCTGTATAAAAGGATAAAACCACACATTTGATTCTGCCGGTCTGCCACAAGAACCACCGACCTGTTCGGCACTGGTGCGATCCGTTCCTCGACACAGGTCTGCGAATTTGACTTCTGCCTTATTTACAAGCAGTGGTATTTTATCGTTTTCACAACAAGGCTCATGCAGTACTCAAACTCTGCTTCGCTCATGTAAAAAAGGTGTTCAAGATGAGGAATTGGTTTCTTTTTGTTCCTTGAACAATTTACTTTATATTTCAAATTGCACCATTATTATTAAATGTACTGTAATTGAATCAGTTGCCATATTTAATTAGAAAAGCAGTTTGTAAAATCATAGGGAGTGCGACAAAAACAGGAATCAAGCAAGAGTCATATAAAGGGTATTGTGGGAGCCTTACCCTCTGGGATGGAAGTGTCGGTGTGGGCCAGGGTGCATCCCTCTACCACGGGGGTGTGGTGGACGTCCTCTAAAGCCAGGGTGTCCTGGGGGTGGTGGTGGAGGAGGGCCGTGTCTATAACAAAAATGTGCCACTATAGGGATTTAATAGGAAATATATGGGCAATATTACGTGAAATAAAAATGTCACTTATAATAAATTCATAAATATAAAATAAATATATCTATTCAGCGCTTCTCTTGCAAGTACAAAAAGTGCATTTTAAAGTTTCCGTTATGGTACTCTACTGTCATCAAGAGAGTATCTTCTTATAAATATCTTGGCCTTTCTTCTTCCTGTTCTAATACATACTATAAGCTGTCCTGCTAAAACTGAGGTCGTTCTTTAGAAACAAGTCCTCTTTTTCATTTGAAAGCAAAAAGAAACTTGTAAAAGCAAAAAGAAACTTGTAAAATGATCTATTTTTACCTGTGATAGATTATGATAATGTTCTCTATGCATGCTGCTACCGTGTCCTAGATCAGTTGTTCCCAGACTCTGTCCTGGGGGACCCCCTGTGTAAGATGGTTTTTATTCCAACCACAATTGCAATCCATGAATTTGAACAGGTTTTGTTTTTGCAATCCAAAATTTTCCACAATTTTTTTAATTGGGTGCTTTTTATGTTTAGAAGGATTGTTTACCCTATTAAGCCATATTATGTCAGAAATAGCTATACAGGCCATGACGAATAACTGTCCCATGTTCACATTGTGCTTATTGTGCTATATTGCAACAAAAAAACATAAAACAAGGCAACAATTGTTTGTTGGTGAATCAATACGTTCTTAACTGGTAAGTGTGGACACATGGCCACTAAAATTAACCATTTGGTAGAATCCAAAGACAAAGCAAATAACAACGAGCCAAACCTGCATTGTGTTAATAAGTTTAAAGGTGCACGATACAGGATTTTTAGCCTTGCTGTGGTCCTGTGTTTACAATCAAAGAAGTCTCCTCCTCTGTCCTAAACCCCGCCCACTCACCTCCGTTGAGGGCAAGAAACACGCAGCAAGCAAAATGTCAAGCGAAGATAAAATGAAAATAACATTTTTAGCAACATGCATTGTTCTATATGGATGGTAACACTAATTAGGATGAAATAAACACTTTTGAAGTTCTTAGCTCCCCTACCACATTGACCCCTGCTTCATCTGCCGTCTTCCTTACTTCCGTCTCCGACGAACGCAGTTGTAATTGGGGATTCTGTCATTCGCAACTTAAATGTTGCCAGTGGGTTTAAGGATTTTAACGTGCAGGCTGCTGATTTTCTGGTGTGAAAAACAGTGAATGACATAAAACATCAAGCTCCCATGATGAAAAAAAACACTCCGCTAAAGCTGTAATTCATGTGGGCACGAAAGACACCAGGTTGAGAAAATCGGAAGTTTTAAAGAACAATTTTATTTCAGTATAACTGTATCAAACCCATTTGCAAGCTTGTGATCTCAGGCCTGCTTCTTGTTTCAAACCATGGCAGTGATAAATTCAATCATGTGTGGTATAAGTAACATTAGCAGACCATATCTTGTATCATAGCTAGCTAATACCCTTGTAGTAAATTACTTTTTCACAAAGATATTTGTATACAAATATTATTTATTTTCTCAAATACAATGTAATAATCGTTATCAATTTGAAGCAAAAGGTACCTACCTGGATAGCTAGAGGTAACAGAAAACATGGCAACTCGTTGCTTTTCAAACCCTTGTTAAACTTCAGCTGTCGCCAGTGAGGAAAAGCAAATCCTAGGTTGACTCTGCTTCTTGAATGCCCTGTCGGCTTTTTGTTTGACTTCGCTGTAGGCAAAGTGCTTGTTAACTACTACTATTGCAGTAGCCAGCTGGCTACAAATGCTCAGCTGAAACTTGTTGCCACCCCAGAGGCTCTGTAGCCACACCTACCCTTCCCCACGCAGAAAAGAGCGCCATGCCCAGAAACATCCCGAACATATCTTCGAATAATAAATACAGGCAGAGGAGCAAGATTTCTGCAGTTAATTTTTTTGACAGAGATTGACAGGGCACCATAAACATGACTGAGCATAGTTATTTTATAATATTTTCTGGGTAAAAATCCTGCATAGTGCACCTTTAAGGGAAAAAATTATGAAATAACTTCAGCAACAATCGAATTAGGAGTCTAATTAGATTCATCTCAGTCTTTAATTTGATCAGCAAAAAAAATTCTTACCTCTTTTTATGTAATAGCAATATAGCACAATTAGTACAATGTGAACATGGGACTTTTATTCTTCATGGCGTTTATAGCTAGTGGCTTATGAGGGTAAATAATCCCTCAAAACATGAGAAGCACCCAATTAAGAAAATAAATTATAACTGAATAACTGAAATTCAGGGACTGCAGTTGTGGTTGGAACAAAAACCAGCATACAGGTAGAGAACAAAAAATTGTAAATATGAATGTACAGTCACATAATATGGTGTTGTCCACCACATGTGGCCAATATGGAATGGTGTGAAAACGGCTTTTTACCATAAATGTATACATTAAAGAACAAATAAATAAACATTACATATAAAAGCAAAAGATTTCAATTAGTGACGCTTATAAAATCTGACAATTTATTCCATAAAATTGGAGCCCCTAGCCACAATGCCTTGTCCTCCCTTTAAAGCTTGTGGCTGGGACAGAAAGGTTTTTGTTGAGCACCTAAGGGAGCATGGTTTTAGAGGACTGGCAATGTATTCTATGTATTCTATGGCTAGACGAAGATTCAAATTGTGAATTTGAATTTCACCACATTGGAATTACTGAGGTGGAAAGATATCTGAAATCCCTTCCTGTAGACAAACCACCAGGAACAGATAACCTTGACGCTAAACTGCTCAGAATAGTAGCCAGTGTTGTTTCAAGCCCAATTTGCCACATACTGAATGGATGTTTGGCAAGTGGAATTTGTCCTAAAAGCTGTAAGATAGCTCAAGTTATTCCATTATCTAAGGATGCCAAAGCCATTTTAAATGGCTCGATCAGAAGACCTATCAGTATACTTCCGGCTGCTCAGCAAAAAATCCATGTTCAAATTCAAGATTATTTTGATGTTAATGACCTCACTACCATGTCCCAGTACGTATATGCTCTGCCATGATACATATGCCAGATGATTGGTTAAAAGAAATGGATGATAGAAAATGGTTGGTGCAGTGTTTATAGACTTCCATGCTGCCTTCGATATATCAATCGCAACCAATTGCAAACTCAAGTGTTATGGGTTCAAACCATCAGCCATCTCAAAGATGGAAAGCCATCTGTCCTCGAGAATGCAAAGAGTGTTTTATACTGGCAGTCTGCCTAGCTGCATGAACTTGCATTGTGGAGGGAACCACCAGAACCCTGGCACTGTTGTCTTTAAGTTTTTGCTCCACTACCTGTATGTAGGAAGTAGGAAGTGAGGGTTGAGGAATCGGCTTACTGGAACAAACACTTATAAAACACATTATGTACACTGCCTGGCCAAAAAAAAAGTCGCCGTTGCACCCGTCATGCATAGTGCCCACTGTACAAACCTCTGGAGGTAGTGTTAAGATCTGGGGTTGCTTCAATTGGTCAGGTCTAGGCTCAGCAACGTTATGCAGCAATAAAATGAAGTCAGCTGAGTACCTGAATGTACTGAATGACCAGGTTATCCCATCAATGGGCATATTCCAGGAAGACAATGCCCAAGATTCATCAGGCTCAAATTGTGAAAGAGCGGTTCAGGGAGCATGAGGAATCTTCTTTTTTTTTTCCTGACCTTAACCCCACTGAAAGTCTTTGGGATGTGCTGGAGAAGACTTTACAGAGTGGTTCGACTCTCCCGTCGTCAATACAAGATCTCGGCCAAAAAATTAATGCAACTCTGGACGGAAATAAATGTTGTGACGTTGCATAAGGTTGTCGAAACAATGCCACGAGGAATGCGCGCCATAATGAAGGCTATAGGCGGTCCAACGAAATATTAGCGTGTGCGACTTTTTTTTTGGCCAGGCAGTGTATAATAGACATATAATACATAATACTGAAGCACGCTGATAATGTTCCAGCGCAGGTGAAGTGCAGTAATGTACGGGAGAAACTGTAGAGCAAAAAATGTTATTAACTTTCTAGCCTCGTATTTTCTTTTACTTTCAGTTTTATATTTTGGCACTTTTTTGTTCACTGCCAGTATGTAGAAGGACAGTGCTGTTTTAGCCTGTGCATCATGACAGTCTTGCCTACCTGTGCATATGTGAATAGGGTCCTCTCATGTGCATTGGCGGTGGTGGTGGTGGTGGTGGTGGGGGCGGACCCATTCCCATAGGCCCACCCATACCACCTCGACGACCCCGAAGGTCAGGGTAGGGCCGCATCCTCCCCATTCCTCTTCTGCGAGGGCACAACACAGCACACGGAAGAGTAGACCCAAACAAACACAAGCTAGACACGAGCCGCACACAAGAGATTTTACAAATACACCCAGGGCATGTGCCTGTACATGGGGTGCATTCAGTTAAATAGACTGACTGATCATCAAGCTAACGATGAGAAAATGGCTGTTAAGCACTTGCAATATGGCAAGGCTGCCTGCCAATAACGTGTTATTCACAGGTCTACATAGACAGAGCAAGCAATTTATGCCTTATGCCACGTGGATTGTGAACATTACCTTCGAGGTCCAAACCCATTCATGGCCCCCAATCTCTGCCTCTACCCCTGCCCCGCCCCGGAGGGCCATATCCTTTCATCATCATGCCCCTCCCACCACGCCAACCTCGTCCTATCCGGCCCCCTCGCCAACGCCCTTTAAGCCCTCTTCCCCTGTGGAAAGAAAAGAACATAAGGAAGAAAGAAGGCAGTCACAACACCCAACTTATTCTAATGTTACAGTTCAATTTGCCGGATATGACTGTCATGTGACAAACCTGGCTTTACTGTCTGATATATCCTCTTCTGTGGACACCTGGAGGTTCTCTGTGTGCTCCATCACCTGCTCTGTGTCAACGTCCATCTGATAAAACAACAAGCATGACCCACTTAAGTATTCTGGTTCAAAGTAGCCTATTTGACAGGACACACTTGGATATTCAGATTCTGAGTAGCTCAATGGACAAGACACTTTTGGGTATTCTCATTCCGAGTGGTTGGGCTTCTGTGGGACATTTTAAAATGGCTTCAGCCAGTTATGTCTGGCCCATCAGGAAATATGTTCGGGACTAAACTAGAAACAGCATTCAAACTGACAGGTGTAAAATCCAGGGATCAGAGAGTAAAAGTCCTGCCACGTGTTTCTTCCACCCATGAACTCGGCCAGCTGATTTCACTAATTAGTTCTACCTCCTGGCCGAAGAACTGTGCTTATTAGTAAATCCAGGTGATTGGAACAAAATACTGAGGTGGACTTTTACTTTCTGTACCTGGATTTCACAGCTCTGCAAACTGACCAATCTGAAAGTAATACGAGTAAAAACAAAAAATATCCCGTATAACTTCCACTGTAGACCTTGCTTTTTCATGACGACGGGAGAGTCGAACCACTCCGTGAAGTCTTCTCCAGCACATCCCAAAGACTTTCAATGGGGTTAAGGTCAGGTGGCCAATTCATGTGTGAAAATGATTCCTCATGCTCCCTGAACCACTCTTTCACAATTTCAGCCCGATGAATCTTGGCATTGTCGTCCTGGAATATGCCCATTGATGGGATATCCTGGTCATTCAGTACATTCAGGTACTCAGCTGACTTCATTTTATTGCTGCATAACGTTGCTGAGCCTAGACCTGACCAATTGAAGCAACCCCAGATCATAACACTGCCTACAGAGGCTTGTACAGTGGGCACTATGCATGGACGGGTGCAACTGCGACTTTTCTTTTGGCCCAGGCAGTGTATGTGTTATATGTTGGAATTCATCAGTGGCATCTATGAATCCACTTGGAGTGCCAATCCTAGCAATCCAAATTCACTAATAATAATAATAATAATAATAATAATAAATAGTGAACCACTTCACATAATAAAAGTACAGGCAAAATAAAGAAATTAAATGGAATAAAGAATAACTATTGAATAAAACAGTAATACACTGTATTACACTGTAGGTTAATTAAGGTGGAAAATAATTTTTTATCATGCAAAAAAAATCAAGCATCTTGCACGAGAAGTACTTAGAGGGAAGTCACAGCCCAAAATGACTGAACTGGAAGCTTTTTTAAAAAAAAACAAACGAACAATGCAGATTCAGTATGAGAAGGCCAGGGACACCGGATCTGAGACGCCATTTTCCTCTGTCACTTTATCAGCCTTCAGATATTTTCCATGTATTTCATACAAATGTCACCAAGCCCAGCCGTGACAAGATATCAAATGACAGTCATAGGAGAAACGCAGATGGCAGGCTGCCTAAGTATGTGCGTGTGTGTTTGTGGGTTATTAAAAATAATGAACCTGGGACAGCAGAGGAAAGCAATCTCTCAACTAAAGAGAGATTTTATACTTTCCCTTATTTGATCATGTTTATACTGATATGACAACATCATTCATAAGATTGAGTAAACAACAGTATACAACCAGTTATCTGTGAAAGAATCATATAAACCATGAAAGCCATTGTTTAACAAGCAAAAGCAATGAATCCTGTATTGAACCAAGGGATCTTATAGTATACTTATTCCATAATAAAATAAAGAACTGCTAAAGGAGGTAACATTAAGCTTAACATTTTAATCCCTATATTGATTTTTCTTTAATTATGTTTCAGAAATGTACAAGTATATGGAGATGTACTATACACACAGAACATAAAAACATGAGCAATAAAACAAGTTGGATTTTCTGGAGGCTGCCTGATATTATATTAAGCATTTCATCTCAGGGTGTATTCTAGCATGTACACATGAAGTATTCAAGCATGTCAAATACAAATCACCTCAGTCTTTAATCTCAGTCTCTAAGAAGTGTGGCTTATTAAATGTTTTCGCTTGACATATCTGGTTGCTATGATGTAATTTTAAGCATATATGCAGTGCCCTCCACTATTATTGGCACCCCTGGTAAAGATGAGTAAAAAGGGTTATAAAAAATTCACCGTTTGGTGAATTAATGTTAATGTCTTAATGAGAAAAAAAAGATTGGGGGGTGGGACTAGATTTAGCTGTAAATTACACTGGAACAGTATGGAACACATGGTTGGCTAAATGGCTCTAAGTCATCCAAGGGTCTGAGGTATCAAACAAGCCTTAAATCATCCCTCTGCTGTCAGAAATACAGTAGATATGGATGGATAACTTGAAGGGTTTCTTCTCCTGACTTATTTTTCCATAAAGTTCAATAGGAAAATTTGTCAGGAGAAACAACCCTTAAAGTGAGTCCATCCATATCTACTGCATATCTGCAGCAGAATGGTGGTTTGAGGCTTGTTTGATACCCCAGACCCTTGATGACTTACAGCCATTTAGCCAACCATGTATTCTATACTGTTCCAGCATAATTTACAGCTAAATCTAGTCCCACCCCCCAATTCCCATAGAGATCCATTCAAATGCAGAGACATTTGTTATATTATCGCTTGTAAGAGTACCAGAAAATAAGATATCAAGAGTCTTTTGATGTTGTTGGGTCACAGACATCAGGAAGTCATGGCATGCAAAGGATATGTGACCAAATATTAAAAATTATTACTTTATTCTATATATAAATGCAGGGGTGCCAATAATTGTGGCACATGTGGTTTTGTTAAAAATAATAATTTCTTGATTTTTTTTTTTTTCTCATAATAAATTTACTTCAATTAAAGGTCGGATTTTTCTCATTTTTTCAGTGTGACATTAAGCTAATTCACCAAACAGTTAATTTTTTATAACCCTTTTACTCATCTTTACCAGGGGTGCCAATAATAGTGGAGGGCACTGTACATACAATGCAATACAAAGTTTTTGTGACACAATTGTGTTGTTTTGGCTCTGGACTCCAGCACATTGGGTTGTAAATGAAACAATTAAAAGCTTAAAGGTGCAACTATGCAGGATTTTTTTGCCTTGCTGTGGTCATGTGTTTACAATCAAAGAAGTCTCCTTTTCCGTCCTCAACATATGCCCATGGTACCCAACTTACGTAGCTTACATAGCTAGCTGGATAGCTAGAGGTAACGTTACTTACAGGTCCAACAGAAAAAATGTCAACACTGTCGCCATTGAAGAAAAATTAGAATAATAAATACAGACAGAGGAGCATGGATTCGGCAAATGTGTGCAAAGACAGAGATTGCCAGTGGCTCATAGATATGACTGAGCATGGCTACTTATTTTCAATATTTTCAAGGTAGAAATCCGGCATAATGCACCTTTAAAGTGCAGACTGTCAGCTTTAATATGCCATTATTTGCATCCATATCGAGTGAACCACGTCGGAATTGCAGCCCATTTTATACATAGTCCCCCCACCCCCATTTTGGGGAAACAAAAGTAATTGGACAATTGGCTGCTCAATTGTTTCTTGGCCAACTGTGTGTTATTGCATCATTAGTTCATGCTAACAAAAGGTCTAGTTGATTCTAGGCCTGGAATTTGTCTTTGGAGTCTGTTGGTGTCTCTCAACAATCCAGAGAAGTGTCGATGCCAGTAAAGCAGGCCATCATGGGGTGGAAAAATCTGAATAAATGGATTCCAAACATAGCCAAAACATTGGGTGTGCCAAAATCAACTGTTTGGAACAAGAAGCAAGAATGCACTGGTGACCTCAGCAGTAGCAAATAACCTGGTAGACCACGGAAGACCACTATAGTGGATGACCATAGAATACTTTCAATTGTGAAGAAAACCCCATTTCAACTGTCAAACAGATCAAGAACACTCTCTATGATGTAGGATACTGTACGTGACAAAAATTAAGAGAAGACTGCACCAGCATAACCTCAGACGGTTCACTGCAAGGCCACTGAAAAGCCTCAAGACAGAACGGCCCAGTTAGAGTTTGGTACAAAGTTCTGGAATTAACTCTTATGGACAGATGAGATGAGTATTAACCTGTAGCAAAGTGATGGAAAGAGAAAGGTGTGGAGACAGAAAGGAACTGCTCATGATCCAAAGCACCCCCTACCTCCCTTTGAAACATAGTGGAGGTAGTGTTATGGCTTGGCTCACTTGTCTTTATTTATGATGTGACTATATTTATGATATTGATGATGTGACTGCTGACAGCAGCAGCAGGATGAATTCTGAAGTGTACAGAAACATCTCATCTGCTCATGTTCAAGCAAATGCCTCCAAACTCATTGGACAGTGTTTCATCCAAAAACAAGCTAGCATCCAAAATAAGCCGGGGCTGAAGACGGCTGCATTACAGGTCTGGCATAGAACCTGACTATGGGTCACAGACTTCAAGCAGTCATTGCATGCAAAGGATATGTGACACAGTATGACTACTTTCATTTACATAACATTAGTATGTCCAAAACTTTAGGGGGCCGATTTACTAAGATCCCAAATAAAGGGTGTTATTTTGCGGGCGCAGCCAAAGTATTTGCACGAGTTATCATTTCACACTTTGCGGGTGATCAACTAAGAGTCATTATGCAAATTACTCCAGTCGCAAACAACCATATTTAAATGAGAGATTTTGCGTGTTTGGAATTGTTACACTCTAAGAAAATGGTGAAAAGACTGCACAGTAAAATGTCCAGTGTTAATTGAACTCTAGCAGTGTACATATGAGCCTAATCTGGTCAGAGCAGGCTCATATGTACACTGCTAGAGTTCAATTAACACTGGACATTTTACTGTGAATTTACTGTGTGGCAGCAATGTTGCCATTTTTTATGGTATTTAACGCTTTGACCAAAAGCATCTGTGCAAATATCTTATTGGCACAATGAATAATCGCTGAGTTTTTTTAAATGACCCATTTTCTTCAACATACAATTGAACAATGAAACTCCATCATTGTCTCTTGATTACAAGTCTTGCTATTCTTTCAGAACTAGGACACAAACTAGGACACACTGTAAAAATGAATGTAAAAGCAGAAGGTGAATGGCAATCATTTATAATTAGTAACTTAACTTCCAATGGTACTATGCTCATCACATTCTCTTAACTGAGAAAATGCATGCAGATTTGTTTAACCATGTTCCTCAATAACATTTTTAAATCTTAAGTTTCCTTAGAACACTCCAGTGATCCCTCCAGTTAACAAAAAGTAACCTGAAGTCTTCTGGGTAAACATACACTAACTGCAGAAAGTTATTCTCATGCAACATGATTTCCTCATTGATAGGCTATGACAGGCTTGAAGTCATGTTGTTATAATTTGCATTCAGAGTGAATTAATGTTTTGTATCATTGTAATTCATCAAAAAATAAAACTAACAGGGTTATATGTGTAGTTTCTGAAGAATAAATGCATACTGTAACTGTTATTAACTATTAAAATATTATTCGTTCAGCCGGTTTGTGAGTATTTAAAAAGAGTAAGGCTTTTTGATCCCAATCAATTATTTGATATTTTTCCTTTCAATTTAAATTTCATGAATTTTCTGTCCCTAAAGTTGAGTACAATAGTAAGTCCTCTAAACAAAATGCATAAGCCAGATGCAGGCCTAACCTATGAAGCTTGGGACCAAGCTTGGGCCAAAGCTATGAAACAGCTGAAAATTAATAGTTCAGAGGCAGCCAAAGGTTACTGTAAAATGTAGTCTAACACCTGCGACTCTGCCAACCGAATCGTCACACGCTATACCACAGCTGAAAGTAATTCTACATGCCTGAATCACAACAGCGCATACCAATATATAGCAAATAATTTATCTCCTACATAGAATAGCTTTTGTACTGTTTACATGGGACACTATAGGCATGGCTCGAAATAATTTTCCTTGCTGAAAGCCAGGCTTACCTGTTTAATCGACTCGTACTGTTGTACTAGCAACAGTGCCATACAATTTGTAATAACATGAGCATATAGAATAATTCCACGGGGTAAAGAAAAGGTTTAAACAAACGGTGGCTGATAATAATACTGAAATTAAATTACATGACACTGAATCTTGCGGGAATTAACACTCGCTTGTCCGAATCGTTTAATTGAACAAGTAGGCAAATTTTAATAGTCTTTTCTGATTTAATATGATCAAATCGGAACAGAACCTGTTTAGGCCTTTCTTTACAGCGCTATTGACAAAAAAATCGTACCGGATTAAAAATGCAACCAAAAAAGCGGACACAAAACATCTCGGTGAGAAATACAAAGGGGCGTTTCAGCACCACTGTCTGTGGAAAGCACGTTCGTTATTTTATTCACTGGAGCAAGTTGTCTATTCTCGAGTCGATGGAAAATACTGTAGGTCTAGGCTATGTATCTGGGATTTTTAAAATACAGATGTTTCTGAAGCATAGCCTCGAATGCAATAATATGCATAGGCTACATTTTACACTTAGTGTGGGATACACTAAGCTACAGAACTTTCATTATCTAATGTATTTTAAACCGCTTCTGTATTACACATAAGTTATGAATATTAGGCTATTTAAAGTAAATTGATTTAATAAAATGATTTAATAAGGATATTTTCACGTGTATTACTATTTGTGCCCATTATAGGATATAGAAGCTCAATAATTAAATGCATGATATTCTCAATCCAAATATGATACCAACACTATAACCGTATCCACCAACCACATATGATGGGGTAAACATTCAACACAATCGAGACAGCCCATATGTGAGATTAGCTTTCGTCCCTCTTGCGAGCAAACGTATCGCCGATTCCCATGCTAAAAATAATGCGCTTATATGAATTAATAGAATTATGATTCCATATGTAGATCAATTGTGGCTCGGCTTTATTCAGCAATTCATTCCTTCACTGGAAGGCAGACATGGAGGGAAAACGTCAAATGAGTCATTATAATAGGCTAACGTAGCCTATACCATTGTAATACGGAAAATGTTGGAATGACTCACCTCACTGAAAGAACTAAAAGTTCCCAAGGCGATGCAAATGCAACTAAACAGCAGAATTAAAATAAGTCTGTCGATACGAAATAACCTGTAAATTAAATATAATAAAAACAAAAAATAGAAAACAGACTACACTTCTCCCCGTTCGATTTGAAATGGCGGCGTGTACAGACCCAACACATTCAGAGAACAGACTTCTTTGTCAAAGATACATTGTAGCTGGGGAAAGCCCCGCCCATTGAAAGCACAGCCCTCTCTGGGTTGGCCTACGATCATTCTTGTGACGCCCACATAACAATTGTCGTATTCTTATTGGTGGAAGGAAAACCTCTGCTCTCACGGATTTTTGTATGGAAAATGATCAACCGCAAAAGAGGCGCTCATTGGCGGGGTACAAGAAATACAGTGAAGGGAAGATATTTGGAAACTTAAAGAATTGCGTAAAGTCTACGGGAAACCAGTCAGCACCTATGGTCAGCACTCGCTTGTAACATGTGATCTGTTCATTGCATCGTGCTTTGCGGTAGACCTACATATAAATGAAGATGTGTGATCATTCATCAGTGTCATAAATTATTATGTGCAGAAATTCAATTCGCATAAGACTACAACGACATAGTCTATACATATGACATAGATAGATAATACACCTTGAATACATGCTAGATACAAAACCTCATGTCGTAGGCTATACTTGACTATAATTAGTTGCTATATTACTATATTTTATTTGACCGAGACACATTCAGATTAAAATATTAAACTATATGAGACATTATACAGTAAACGTATATCATTTTAAGTTTTTAGATGTGTTTTTGTTGATTTTGCAAGTTCTAGGCTGTCAGCAGGGATGATTAATTAACAGTTTAGGTGAACGACGTTACCCGAATAGCCTACTCCTGAATTCAAATAGAATCGACATATCTTAATGAAATTATTTTATTCTTTGACATCTGATCTCTTTACAATTCAAATCAATTGCACGTGGTTACTTACAGTTAACCAGCAATAAGTCACCCTGGAATGCTGTCGTCTGCTAATTCACTTCTCAAACAGTTTTGTTGATTTTATCCGCATTTATATCGCCCGGGTAATGGTCTAGCTATGTAATATAGGCCTACTAGTAGATAAAGTTATATATATTTTACTATGCTTGTTTGTTACAAAAAATGAAAATAGGCTCCATATACGACACAAAGTTCAAGTGCCTTTCAAGCAAATCAGTTGGAAATTATGGAAACCGTCAAGCTACACGTTGGCGGGGCATATCCCATATTATCAGACAACAGAAGACAAGATTGAAGGTTTAAGAAATATATCAAAACAAAAGTATAAAATTAACACCCAAAGATACACGACAAATTCAGTCTCACTTGAAAATTGTCCGTTCAAGTTTAAAAGCAGAAATTTACATCTAACATTGCATTGCATTCGCATGTCAGGCTATTACGCAGTCCACCTTAACCCAGGTCTGTGGGTAATGCACATAAATAATTATGCACTTCTGAGAAGATCTGAAAGTTCGTTGATATACTGAATAGTATATTTAAGAGTTTGGATTTTTGTTAAGGGTTGACCCCTCTGGCTGTAATCCGGAGGCAGGTAATCACGGAGTTGATGAAGAGCATCTGCCAAACTTCTCATCCTCATCTTCTCCCTCTCGCTTGCCTTCATGCGTCGCTTGGTAGACATCTTTGGCTTGGACAGCTTCAGTGAGGCGCATGAAGTGGAACTGTGTCCTTGCTGAGGATAGGGAAAATTCGGGCACCCACTCGCATTTGTTGGCATCTCTGGCGAAGAGCACATTGAATCAAATGACGACTCAGGAGACGTAGAATGAGACGAATCTTCACATCCTTCAAAAGATTTCTTCTGGGTCCAACAGTCCCAGTTTGTCAGGATCTTTGTGACTACCATGTCAATTTCACCATCAAAATGAACGATATTCCCAGAAAGGTTCGACATTCCGAGAATGAAGTATTCCGGTGATCTGAAGGAAGCGTTCTACGGAGCTGTTTACACTGGTACAACGCTTTATACGGGCGGAGCGATGTAGCAGTTTACGATTTCACAGCTCAGGGGAAAGTTCAAAGCAAAATCAAGTGCTAAAATCCAGCATTCCCGAAACACAGCGTTCATTATCACCGAGGCGTGAATAGCTTAAAATACATGGCTAATGTGTAACAGAAAGAAAAATAATTACGTTCGCTTTTGTGGGAATAGCTTTTTAAGTCGGCATGACCATAATTATCAGTTTGATGTGAACAGTCTAATGAAGAAAAGTGTTAATACACCTGGCCTTTTTACATGTAATTATCAACAGAATAGGTCTCGTGTGCCATTGACTGATCGAAATATTGAACTAATAGACTTTGTTTATTGCAGAACACACAGTTAGAGCATCTGGTGTGCTATTATAACGCTAGTAGCTTATCCCAGCAGTGTTGAGGGCCCCACGAAATCAAACGCAGCAAAGGCTGTGAGGCCATGGACACATGCTCATTTTACTCTCCAAAAATGAGCTGGAATCTACTGGGGAATTATTTTAAGAACATATTTTCACGTCTATTCACCAGTAAATTGTGGATTCAACAGTCTTAATGTTTTAAATTAATTAATAGTTCGAATTAATTTATTTCTTCGTTTATTTTCTGGGGACAATGGTATTTCGCTTTGTTACAAGTAACAAGTGCTGCATATAATATTTAGCCTATAGCCAAGTCCGATTTCCACCTCCCATCATATTAAAATAAATATGGTAGGCCTACCAAAAAGAAAACGGCCAATTATTCACCAACATGGTTGGCACCATGTTATGTTAATTAGGAAAATAATTCACGTTTTCACGCGACTATGGCGTTTTATTTCAATATTGGTAATTGTACCACCATTGTTTATTGTCTAGGCCTATTAAAAATCCAGATTGAGCGCCAGTAATTTAGGATATTCGATGTTTCATTCCATACAGGCTACTAAATATATAGTGCATAGGCTACATAAATATTAATGTAGGAAGAAGAAATCTGCTGTAAAGGCTATAGTAATATACTTTGATAATGGTCAAGTCGAACTCAGCCAGAAAAGGTGGAAAACCTTGTGTTGGTAGAATTTTCGATTTGTAATACATTCATATTTTTTATGTGTGTGCTTTGCCAATCTTCATGCATTTATTTGATTTATTATGCCGCCGGTGTAGGCTATATGCTAATCTGTTTTTCATTATGAGCTTCATTAATGTAGGCTAACCTACTGTAGCCTATATTTGTATAGCCTACACATTTGTCAAATTCAAGGAAGTGATTAAATCCCGTCCAATCCACGGTACGGATCAACAATATAGTGTAGGCTCCAACTGTGCAGCTGATTTTAAACGACAAGCTTTTATGCAAGTTTATTCATCGTTCATCAGACTTGGGTAGGCCCTATACATTCCTTTGTCTGATAGGCTATAACAATTGACGATATGGAACCCGAATTTACAATAAGTTTCTTTTAATGCCTCACATATATTGGTTCATTTGTTCTTTATAGTGACGTCTCGGTTAAAGGTAAAAGGCAGCTCTTTCATGTCCGAGGTGTGTATTGCATCACCGTTGATCAAGGAATTCCAACACGGGAGTTATAACCTCAGCGCGACTGATAAAACAGTATCGGTGAAAATACTTACACTTCAGTATGGGAAGCGACACTTAACTCTGACACGTTAGGACGGTGTTGCGACTTTCATCTTCTGCTCTTCACATGTATAATTGCTCTATAGCTGGGGGAAGGCAACCCTGGTCCTGAAGTGCCGGTGACGTTTCTGGTTTTTGTTTCATCTGAGGTTGTTCGCAAGAGTTAAAAGTCTGAGCGTGAATATTGGGCTGAGTTTCCGATAACGACACATCTTGAGATTTCACCAGATACTTCAAGTAGCCTATGTTACTTTTAAAAGCACGTCTTACTTACTTGAAGATATTTAGGAAACCCCGCCTTCCCCCAGCGTAACAAAAATAACTAGGCTACTGGACTAATCAAGCAGTCAAAGCTATATTTATTGTATTGATTAGCATTATATTGATTTGCAGTGTCATATGCAATATTTCTCACAAAATAATAATTCACCTACTCAATGCATATGCCCAGGATATGAAAATCTATAGGCCTACTTAGTTCTCATATATCGGGGTCCAAGAATCAGACTGTCTAAACTGTCTAAACTAAAAATGTTACACACAGTGCACACAGCAAAAATTATTAGGCCTATAACAAATCATTTTGAAACGAAAATGTCATAAAATCTTGATGGCCTCCACTGCCAAAAAAAATTTAATGGAAAACGGAATGAATCCATGTTGTGTCTCCAACAACTGAATAAAATAAGGAAAGTGATATTCTAACAACATCCCAAGCAGCTTTGAGTCATCAGCTCATAATGACACAGCAGCATCCAAGTAATGCAATGTTATAATCCCATATATTGTTATTTTTTTACAACATTGGATCACAGTGGATTTAATTAGGCTTTTTTGACACTGAGCAACAGAAAGAGACTCTTTAGTGTCAAAGTCAAAACAAATCTATACAAATTGATCTAAATTAATTACAAATATTAAACACTAAATAATTGATTGCAGAAGTATTCACCCCATTTAAGTTAGTATTTAGTAGAGGCAGCTTTGGCAGCAATTACAGCCTTGAGTGTAGATAGGTCTCTATCAGCTTTGCACATCTGGACACTGCAAGTTTTCCCCATTCTTCTTTGCGAAACTGCTCAAGCTCTGTCAAGTTGCATGGGGACCATGAGTGAACGGCTATATATTTTCAAGTCCACAAATTCTCAATTAGATTGAGATCTACTAGACTTTGACTTGGCCACTCCAGGACATTAACATTGTTGTTTTAAAGCCATTCTTGTGTAGCTTTGGCCTTATGTTTGGGGTCGTTGTCTTGCTGGAAAATTTTTGATTTTACCCTCTACCTTCACAAGCCTTCCAGGGCCTGCTGCAGAGAAGCATTCCCACAGCATGATGCTGCCACCACCATGCTTCACAGCATTTTGTATGACGGCCAAAAAGCTCAACTTTGGTCTCATCGGACGATAGAACCTTCTCTCACATGCCTTCTGGCAAACCGTAGCCGAGATCTCACGTGAGATTTTTTTTCCCAACAGTGGCTTTCTCTTTGCCACGCTCCCAAAGAGCTGCGTCTGGTGAAACACCCTGGTGTTGTATGCAGTCTCTCCCATCTCAGCCACGGAGGCTTGTAACTCCCTCAGTGTTGTCATAGGTCTCTTGGTGGCCTCCCTCACTAGTGCCCTCCTTGCACGGACCCTCAGTTTTTGAGGATGGCCTGCTCTAGGCAGATTTACAGCTGTGCTATTTTCTTTCCATTTTTTTAATTATTGACTTTACTGTACTCCCGAGGGCTATTCAGTACCTTGGAAATTTTCTTGTATCCATCCCGACTGGTACTTTTCAAAAACCTTGTCGCAGAGTTGTTTGGAATGTTCCTTTGTCTTCATTATGTAGTTTTTGCCAGGAAACAGACTCACCAGCAGTTGGACCTTCCAGATACAGGTGTATTTATACTAGTCACTTGAAACACATTGGCTGTGTCCGAATCAGAGCCCTATCTACTGCGTCCTGTCTCCTGAGTACAGTGTACTGGCAGATGTGTGCTGTTTAATGTGCACTGTTTTAGCCACACCGTGCAGTACGCCAAAAAATATCCTCAATACTATTTTCCAACTGTACTGTGGAAGTGTCGTAAGACGTCCCACTCTTGCACGGCCATGTCACATATTATTTTCTGTTATTATTGAATAAAAACGAAGCTACACGTCATATTTATGCAATCAAAATGTTCAAAATGTACTTCTTGAAAAGTGTGCTCCCGAATATACTCAGCGAAACCCCGGAAGTAAGTATATCATACGGGGGTTTTAAGTATACTATATTTAGAGAAAATTTTGTGTACTTAAGTACTTTCTCATCACGTCTACTCAAAAAGCCTACCTAATAGTATGAAAGGGTGCTGATTCGGACATAGCCATCCACCGCACACAGGTGATCTCGATGTACGTGACTTTTTTTTTTTTTTACTAATTATGTGACTTCTAAAACCAATTCACTGCACCATTGATGATTTAGGTGCATCATAGTAAAAATAATACTTATGCAAGCAATTACTTTGTGTTTTATATTCGTAATGAATTTAGATCACTTTTTTTCACATTGACATTAAAGAGTCTTTTTCTGTTGATCAGTGTCAAAAAAGCCAAACTAAATCCACTGTGATCCAATGTTGTAAAAATAAAACATGAAAAGGGGTGGTGAATACTTTTTATAGGCACTGTAGCCTATATATACATTTTTTTCATGGTTTGGGGGCGGGAGTAGAAATGCAGTGTTTTTTCATAGCTTTTCTGGATTTACCATGGATACTGTGTTAACCACTCTCTTTAAATGTCGGCACCATCACGTTCAAGAATTTCTTCTCATCTCAAGACACGTCAGATGTCGTTGTGAATTCATGACATAATTCACGGAATATGTGGGCCACGAAACTCACAATGCTCTTCAGGAGATACTTCACGATATTATTTTGCACTATGACACCTTTTGGGAAACCCACCCCTGAATGGTGAAACGCAGAATGCCTCCAGCACATGGTTACCTGCCTTCATTACAGCCGATTCATTAAAATTAATCCAGTTATGTAGTTATAGGTTTGGCTGGAGCAAAAACCAGGACCGTCTCCGGCACTCCAGGACCAGGGTTGTCTACCCCTGCTCAAGAGTGACGATAGAACAAACCACATTTATCTTAACCATTATCATTGGGGATAATAGAATTCACCGCTATTCTTGATAAACATTTTAATGCATTTCGCAGTTCTGAAGAATGACATACAGGCCACAATTGCTACACAAATCATATTTACAAGGGAAAACATTGTAGCGTTCTACAAATCAAAAGCAGTCATGTAATTTGTATTTTTAAAATTTATGAAAATCAAATCTGATGAAATTGCTACACACAGTATACATTGAATATGGTACAGTAATTAAAGTACATGTAAATAAAATGGTTACAATTATCTTTACATGGGGAATCATGGAGTGGAGTACATGCATTTTTAGAATCACAGGTTTGATCTCCTTTACTTGAACTTAAGTTTAAGTCTTTCTGCTAGAGGAAGTGGGCTATCAACAGAAATTACAGAGTCATCTCCATTGGTCATGTTCACTTGAGTCAAAACAGAGTTTTCAATAAAAACGTCCCCATCATCAGCTGCCTCCCAGGTTCTCTCTATGGTTAGTACACACCCACTCTTGCCTTGGTCTGTGCACAAAGCCTGTGGCTCAGAGTCGACAGTATTTGAACCTGCCCCCACGTTGGCAGGAAGCCCCGTCACTCTGGTTGGCTTCAGACTGTAATCAAAGAGGTATGGACATCGCTTCCTGGATTTAGACTTGACCGTCCTCCTCTGCTCTCTCACCGGCCTGTTCTCCGCATCGCTGTCTTCACTGGACGAACACACGCCGACACAGACACTCTTCTTTACAGGCCCAAGAGTTCTGCTTTTATTGTCTGCCCCAACACTCGGGTCACTGCGACTCCGCTGGGGCAAAGCAGTGTGATCACCGCTCGTTTTTACAACCTTGCCCTGCGATACAGGTTTAGTACCAACAGAGCCTTTTGCCTTTTGTGTTTTAACTGTTTTTATCAAGGGATGCTCCGAATTCTGCACTCTGGCATCATTCTTAGAACCACTTGCCAATGTTTTTTTGAGGTGGAACGCTCGCTGTCCTAAGTGTGTGACAACACCGCTGTCTTTAGAGGACGCACTTGGAAGTACAGCCCTGAAAGCTGTGCCTTCAGGTGGATTTGTAGACTGGTTTGTTTGCGCTGACACTATGTCAGTATGAGTGCTGCTAGACATAATGGCGTTTCGTGCAAGGACTCTTTCCCTCAGAGAAATCTTAGACAGATTCACTGCAGCCTGTGGTTCTGGTGCTCTCGTAGCACGTGAGACGCAAAGCTCAATACCAGCCGAACCTCCCGTTTCAGAGGCTGTGCATTTCTTCTCTGTAGAGCCGCTCAGGTCTTTGACAGGTGTGAGGAGGTCAATGGTAGTAGGCAATGGACGCTCAGTTTGTACTTGTGGAGACTGAGAGGAGCTGAACGACATGCCATCCCAGTCAATGTCACTCAAGTGCAGCTCGTCGATCACCGTGGAAACAGAGGGCGAGGGCGCAGTTGCCGGCATCTTCTCAGAGGAAACGGGAGATGGGCCGGGCTCCACCCCTTTCATACAAATCCCCTGAGGGGCAGTCAAGTCCTGATGTTTTTCGCTAAGCTTCCTCTGCTGCTCAGGGGATTGTGGACAACTCGGTAACACCTGGGCAATTTTGTGGCCAGCAATGGCAACTGTGTCAGAACCAGATGTTCCTGCTTTGCCAGTGGAGGAATTGTGTATTGTCATTTGGGAGAAGAGATCAGAAACGTCATCAGGCCCAGTGTCGGTTTCCTTGTCTTTCTTTTTGCTCAGTTTCTTTTCTGTATGGGGAAAAAGAAAAGTTTTCCAATGGTCAAGTCTAGGCAATGTACAAAGATGAACAGCCAAACCTGAACCACTGTAGCCATTTCTTACAAAACCACATCACTCACTGAATGAACAAGCCTGCAATCCTTGAATCAGGGATAAAAAACTACAGTCCTGGAGGGTTTTTCGCCATAAAGAAGGTGCATAGACTCTAGGCAGTCAGTGACTTAAATAAAGCACTTAAGCACTGGAACACATTGAAAAACAGGAGATACCGTCTGCCTCCAGGAGGCCCAAGTTTGATATTCGTGCCCAAAATTCAGAAATCGGGAACAACGTGAATGATGAAATGGGCTTATGCTGAAAGGGGCTATAAGCATGTCACATCCTCTTAATCAAAGCCTTTCAAGGGAGTGACTTGACTGGCAGACATACAGTTTCAGGTGTCGAGGTACTAAACTCAAAATGTCGCAAAGTGAGGGGGGCCTTTGATCCAAAAGCACCTAGGGAGGGTTTAATGGCGCTTGCAAAATCCTGCTGGGTGTTAGCTGCTGCGAGTGTTAGAAACATACGTTTCAGCTTGATCTCTTTAGCCTCTTCCCTCTCCTTCAGGAAGCAGTCCACAAGGTCAGGGTACGCAGCCCGGAAAAGGGCCTCCTCCTCCACCGTTCTCACCGTGTCCCGGCATTCCGTCGGATGATCATCCGCATACACGTAGTGACCTACAAGACCAACGGGAAAATCCCGGAGCATCTCAAAAAGGTTTGCCAGTCGTGCAAAGTGATTTGAGCACAATTAAATATTACACAAATAAATGCACACATTTCTGCACCTTATAAAGAAACCCTTGGACTTAACTGTAGGGCACTGACCCCAATCAGCTAAAAAAAAGTCAGTCCTTTGAAAAAATAAAATAAAAATGAACACAATGTGATTCTCATTCATTACCCTCTATACATGTCAGGACTTATGAATTGAACAGATTTTCCAGCTATCACCAAAGTAAACCTCTGGGTACAAATGATCTGAGCTCTGTGGGTAGAAATTAAATGAGCTATAATAGCTGTGTGAAAATGGGTGTGGGTAGAGAGAGGAAGGGGTGTTAGGGCAGTTTGACAGTTTCCCCAGTCTGGAGAGGAAGTTGACTTGGCACCTCCTGATTCTGGGACTGATCTTTCACCTCCACCCCCACCGCCCGCCCGCCCACCCACCCACACCCACACCTACACCCACACCTACACCTACACAGTCATTCAACCTCACAACAAGACTCAAACAGGCCACACGGGGACCATCATCACCGTTCTCAAGTAATACGAGTCTGAGCCATTGGCGTTACAATAAGATGCACTTCCCTTTTGGGACAGCTGGTCACATTGCAGACATGTCAAGTTATATTTTATTACTGGTTGCCATGACAGCTTTGTAAAACAATTTGTGGGTTTGACATTTGAGTGTTGCGTTTTCAGACGCCATAATGATTTTGTTTTGTCCTCAAAGGGCTCCCATACATCAAGTGGATGATAGAGCTGTCAGTGCTCGATGGGTTGGTGTGGAACATCATGTAGAATCCTTTACACTTGCCAGGCCAGGCTATCTCTGAGCATATTAAAGATGCAAAGAGCGCTTGACTACCGTACCAACAACGTGTTTGTTAGGGGTGGGTGTATCGTGTGATCCTCTGCACCACGATGCAGGTAGAACCAGAATAAAGAAACATTCAGCTATTTATATACTTAACTTTGAGAACATATGGCTCCAGTGTTACTTTAGCATGTGTTGTGATAATACCGCATGTGGGTATGAAGGTTATAAAAATGTTTAAGTAGGACCATTCATTCAATTGATCATGACCTGACAAAATGGCCACATATAGATGCACATTAAATCACTGATCATCTCCAATTCATTAGTCTTATCCTATCACTCAACTCTATGCTTTTGATATGACAAAAATACACTGAACGTGGATTTATTTTTTATAGACATGTTTGCTGATACACAAGAAAAATCTCAAATACAAATGGTTGAATTCCAAAAAAAAGAAGCACAATTTACCTCCAAAAAAAGTGAAGAAATCTTTATGTTACTGACCTGGTTTCTTCCAGATTATTTCAAAGCTAGCAATTCCACTCCTTACACGAGTCTTGAATATCCTGTTTTCGGGAAAAAAGGGAGGGAAAAAGGGGGGGGGGGGGGGGGGGGGGGGTAAGTTTTCCAGGTAACTTTTGGCTCTAATTGGGGAAAAGTAGAGGTACAAGCTGCAGGTTCATACCGTATGGGCTGTATCAGTGTAGCGGTTCCCCTTCCACATTTTCTGTTCATCATTTCTGTGTAAGTCATTAGCACCAGCACCTTCTCACTTGTATATGATTTTGGCCACTCCATTTTGTCTAAAGCAAAGCCCTAAAGGATTAAATCAAATGTATTATTTACAAAGTACACGAAAAATGATAACAACAAAACCATGCCAATGCAGTGTTCACTTGAACAGAAACATAAAACAAAAGTAACATTTTTAATGTTATGATTTAAGCATGAAATCACAACGAATGGATTAATATACAGATGCATGTAGAGGCTGATGTACCTGCATCAACAACAGGTTTGGTTTTCGTCTTGTGACATTTTGAATGGGTCTGTCTTTAGACACCAAGAATTCATCAACTATCTGGAAAACAAAACAATCAAATGTGAAAATCTCTATTTAATTATTCTTAATGTTATAATTTAAATCCTACTGACCGCTACCTCTTTGAAAGGGAACCCTTCACTTGCTAAAGTTTTCCTGTTGGAAGATAAAGGAAGATAAAATAAAACAGAATAAGGTTGACAGAAGAATGAAAGGTGTACATTACTTCCCCAACTGCTACTGCAGCCAAAATAGTAATTACAGAACAATGTATTAAAGATATTTGGAAATATATTCTTAGCGCTTTCTCCATAAGTTTCAGAGCATTTGGGGTGATTTTTCCAGGCAGAGAGCTCACCTTTTAATGTTGGCTTCAGCTGAGCAAGCGTGTCGCGCCTGTTCTGCCCGATGCCAATCACAGGGACAGGAGTAACCATAGTCCCGGGGCTGGCAAAAATGTTGGCTGCTACACAGAGCACAACCACGCCGTTCGTGAGTCTTGGCTGAGCCTGCGAGTTGGGAAAGACCCGGAAACACTAAACAGCTTCAAGGAACATTTAATGGTGGGTCAACACATGCGAGCGGCAACTATAAAAGTGACCACAACAAAACAGCATGACACATTGAGAGGGAAGGCCAGTTTATAAAAACCCCAGTACCAGACAGGATATGCCTCCCTTTTTCATCTGGGCAGCCAGTGTAGAACAATGGGAGATTATGTTGAAGACATTTGTAGTAGTGTAGTATAATGGTTAATGAACTAGCCTTGTAACTGAAATGTTGCAGGTTCGATTCCCAGGTAGGGCACTGCCGTTGTACCCTTGAGCAAGGTACTTAACCTGAATTGCTTCAGTATATATCCAGCTGTATAATTGGATAATATACAGTGCATCCGGAAAGTATTCACAGCGCTTCACTTTTTCCACATTTTGTTCTGTTACAGCCTTATTCCAAAATTGATTAAATTTATTTTTTCCCTCAAAATTCTACACACAACACCCTATAATAACAATGTGAAAAAAGTTTTTTTGAGATTTTTGCAAATTTATTAAAAATAAAAAACTAAAATTTCTCATTTACATAAGTATTCATACCCTTTGCTTTAACATATTTTTAAAGTATCATATTTCATATTTGGTCACATATCCTTTACATGCTGTTACTTCCTGAAGTCTGTGACCATCAACATCAAAAAACTGTCGATATCTTATTTTCAGGTACTGTTACAAGCGATACTATAACCTCTCTGCATTTGAATGGATCTCTATGGAAATTGGGGGGTGTGACTAGATTCAGCTGTAAATTACACTGGTACAGTATGGAACACATGGCTGGCTAAATGGCTGTAAGTTATCAAGGGTCTGAGCTATCAAACGAGCCCCAAACCATCACTCTGTTGTCAGATATGGAGTAGATGTGGATGGATCACTTTAAGGGTTGTTTCTCCTGACTTTTTTCCCCATAGAGTTCTATAGGAAAATGAATCCGGAGAAATAACCCTTGCAGTGATCCATCCACATCTACTCCATATCTGGCAACAGAGTGATGGTTTGGGGCTCGTTTGATAGCTCAAACCCTTGATAACGACGTACAGCCATTTAGCCAGCCATGTGTTCCATACTGTACCAGTGTAATTTACAGCTGAATCTAGTCTCACCCCCCAATTGCCATAGAGATCCATTCAAATGCAGAGAGGTTATAGTATCGCTTGTAACAGTACCTGAAAATAAGATATCGACAGTTTTTTGATGTTGATGGTCACAGACTTCAGGAAGTAACAGCATGTAAAGGATATGCGACCAAATATGAAATATGATACTTTAAAAATACGTTAAAGCAAAGGCTATGAATACTTATGTAAATGAGAAATTTTATTTTTTTATTTTTAATAAATTTGCAAAAATCTCAAAAAAACTTTTTTCACATTGTCATTATGGGGTGTTGTGTGTAGAATTTTGAGGGAAAAAATGAATTTAATCAATTTTGAAATAAGGCTGTAACAGAACAAAATGTGGAAAAAGTGAAGCGCTGTGAATACTTTCCGGATGCACTGTATGTAAAAGAAATGCTAAAAAAAAAAGTTGTAAGTCGCTCTGGATAAGAGCGTCTGCTAAATGCCTGTAATGTAATTTAATTTAGTCCAGAAATTGATCAACTGACACACTTTGGGAAAATAGTTTTTTTTTTTAAGGCAAATTTCTGATACTGGCCACTTTCTCCAAACTTTTCACCTTTGATGCATAAGAAAACTGGTTTAGTGGGGGCAAACTCACCAGGATGGTGACACACAAGGCAGTGAGTGACCTTTTTCACTGCCGGATTCTGCACATCCTGCCCCTCACTCTGCCACTGGTTGAACCTGGAATAGCAAGAGTGAAGATGTTCTCTCCAAATACAGTGGGGTGCAAAGAATTTGGGCACCCCTGGTCAAAATGCCTTTTACAATTAATATCCAAGTGAACAGAAGCTAACCTGACCTCTAAATGGTACAAAGTTAAATGGCAAAAGCAAGATTACTTTTTATTTCAATTTTTTACAGTTTCAAAATAATAAAGAAGGAAGAAGGCCCTGTGCAAAAGTTTGGGAACCCTGTCAGTACTTTGTAACTCCTCGAGTTTTCCCCATTCTTCCTGGCATTTTGTCCAGGGTTGCCAAAATTACCCCACTGTATGTATGTCAGTTCTGGGTTCCATTAGTAAAGTGCAGGTTCATACGCAAACCGAGGAGGGCGTTTTTCCCCCTAAAATGTACATGGAGCAGTATGTATAATTTGGGAGCCCTGTTCTTACTTTTGGAGGAGTGTTTGGCCTCTTAAGGTCTTTATCAGTTTTAGAGTTTGTTCTTTTCCAACACCTGGTATACCCTGAAGGAGAGAAACAAAGAAATATAGAAATAATAGTAAAACATTTTTATTCATAGCAATATTACAGTAACCATTCAATTACCACAGTTCTGCATCTTACCTTGGGAAGATAGTCACAACCAAGCAGTATTGCAAAACCCACAAGAGTTTCTCGTGTCAGATGAAGCTCAGATTGAATTTTTGCCATCCGATAGCAATCCACTTGGGGATCCTGAAATCAAACATGCCATATGGCAATGCAGTGTTGTAGAAAATTAGGCATTAGTTACAAAGCATAACACAATATTTGAATTATAGGAGATTTGGGTTCAAGAAGCGTCATTATAGGGGAAAATCCCCTTATGAACCGTGACTTAAAAAAAAAATTTTTAAAAAAAAAATGAAAATGGACCAATACCAATGATCATTACTCCAAGGTCAAATTATGGGTGTCATATCAGAAAGATTCGAGAGGTCAAGATTCAAAAGGGGATTTTCCCTTCACCCAGAATGGTAAGATCTGCTAAGTTACAAAAGGCAAAAAAGATGCATTCCATGTATCCCGCCGATTTAAATAGTAAAAACAAAGTAAATCAAAAACATCAAAATACTCCAGTGTACATTCTAAGTGTCTAAAATGCTAAAATGTGTCAGAGTGATTTTTTTGGGTATACAATTATTTATATTTATACAATGGAATCCAAAGGTCCTGGATGTTATATAATAACAACGACAATTTGGCTGACCTATCCAGAGTGACTTATTAGGCGCCATCACATGACACAGAAAAACCAGAGCAGCAAGAATAGGCATAGAACAGGCTGAATTACAGTACAGGCAGTCATATAATTCATACCGATGCAAAATAAAAACAGCACAAACATAGCGCTTAAGAATTCAAGGAACTTTAGAAAAGTCTGAAATGCTAAATCAGTAGGATTACCTTTGTGTTCATATTGAAATTTCTGTAAACGGTTTGGGCTCCGTAAAGAAAGGAATCGCCATCATTGGTGATACACCCATCGACAAGGCCAAGAGAGTCCAGGTAGGCGCACATCGCTTCAGCCTCTCCTGCTGCAGTGACCCATGGAAGACCCAGGCAGTCCAGCATCACTGCGCACTACAGGCAGAGATTATTTTCAGAAAACTTCAGCGTATCTCTGGGGACTCACCTGCTAGTCAGTGCAGTAATAATGACCTTGACAGCTGTACTCTAACCTCTTTAAGGACAGCCTTAAAGTATGATCTGCCAGTTTTTGTTGTTTTGGCTGCTGTCTTCTTGGAGGGCCCAAATCTCAACTGAGTTCTCTTGCTCATTGTCTCAGCTTTCATTTTGGGTGCTTCTCCTTCCATTACAAAAATCAGTTTAATCCCCATTTGTGTAAGAGATGAGACCCTGAAAAACAAATTCCTGAAAAAAAGTACAAAATATGATATATTTTATGCATATAGTACATTTTGTACAATTGCAACTCAATGTGCTTCACATAAAATGAGAAAAAAAAGAAATGAAACAAAAGGGAAGAAAAATTAAGAATAAGACTAAAAGCAATAAAAAGCAATTACACGGTGCACAGAATGTGGAGACTTATGGAACCGAGGGGATATGAACCCCAACAATAAAACCTAGACTGCATTTGGATCCAATTTAACATATTCCCTTCCCTTGCTCTCTTCCCTCGAGTGAGCCATATTGTGACGGAATTTGTGACGTGCACGTGCAGCAAGCAAACTTAACAGGTGATCTGCAAGGGAGGATAGGCGAGAACTAAACGGAACTGAACCACCCTCGCAACCGATATAGGAAGTGCTACGCCAGAGCTGAAACGTGACCGCCCACTCCCGTGCGGAGCATTGCATTGTGGGACGCATTTTATCCCTTTGGCTTGGTGAAAGGGAGGATAAACGAGGGAGCGAGGGAATATAATTACTCCCTCCCCTTTCTTAAATTGGAACCAAATTCCACTTGGTGTGGCTGCCATATTTCATCATGGCATTTTGGGGATTCCCTCTTGAAGGGAAAGGAGCAACAGGAAGAAATGATATAAGTCGGATCCGAATGCAGCCCTAGGGGACTTAAATCAAAAAAGAAGTTAATTTGTTTTAAAAGGTGACCAGAAAAATTCACCGATTTGCCAGCAATACATATTGCGTTTCCTTCCTTGAATGACCAGTTAAAGTGCTTTTCAGGACGCCAACTGAGATACACCAAACATGACTCTAGTCTAGACCAAAACAATGATTCTAGACCAGTGTTTCTCAACCCTGGTCCTGGAGGGCCGCAGGGTACGCTGGTTTTCGTTATTACTCAGTACTTAATTGATAAATTAAAGCAACCGATGACACGGTTAATTCACCACACCTGGTTTCTTGGGTCTGAATTGGTTGCCGATATTAAGGCAAAAACAAAAACCAGCATACCCTGCAGCCCTCTAGGACCAGGGTTGAGAAACACTGTTCTAGACCAACTAAAGAAGCTAGGGGACCCCAAAAACACCACCTCAGGGACTTAAACCCCAACAATAAAATTACTTTAAAGGACATCTAAAAATGAAAAAATTATAAATCAGTAAATAAAACAGAAATTATACTCGCAGGAATGTCTAGTCCTCAGTGCTTTACACATGTGAAGAGTGTAGTTTGACCGCTGTGCATCAGAGAACTCACCGCAGGTGAGGTTTGGTGACTCTCCCCACCATCTCTTTTACAAACTGGGCCTCGCAGACCCACAGGCTCAAATCCACTGCCAGGGTTTTACCAGTGAGGTGGTAGAGGGGCACAGACTCCCGCACAGGTTCCAGGATGGACCACAACTCATTAACACCCATTGCTTGAGCTGAAGGAGTCCAGGATATGAATCAAAGTCATCCAAAATTCATGACAAGCATGCATCCTCATCTGTAACGTTACATTAATCGTGGCAACAGTTAAATTTAGCTATAGATTAAGGGTTGCTGCAAGTTAGTAGTTGCTAGCTATCCAAGTTTCCTGCTGCTGTGTTACCTAACTTACCATTTCAATTGACCTAACGTTTCATTACAGTTTACATTTACCTAGCCTACATTACAATGCAACTCATTTCAAATAAAGTTATTTACGTACTATAACGGTAGTTACTTTATTTTGGATTAATAAAATATAAACTGTAATACTAAATTTAACGTGGGTAGCACTGTGTGCTTTATGGTAACATAAGATTTTGAGTTTTCTTCCATATCATTACCGCATTTGCAAATGGTAAAGATACAATTCAAGATATCTATGTTAACGTTAGTTAAGTTAACTTTTGCCACGCATATAACAAACGTAACTCACGGTTAAAGATTACACCGGTTTACCACTTATAAACTTCGTTATTGATTGCTGGTGGGAAAAACACAACAAATTTCGAAATTAGCGCTTCTTCCAGAGAACAGACTCGCGTTTCCGAAATGTTACCAATCAAATTTTAAACGTGAAACACTTCCGGTGTTGTATCAGATCCCTTCCCGTCTTCTTCTTCTTCTTTGATGTTTAACGGCAGTTGACATCCACATTGTTGCATTACTGCCATCTCCTGGAGTCAATTAACTCCTACAGTGTCCTGAATGTTACACTCTTCCTATCAATCCCATTCTCCGAAGGTAGTTGACCAAGCATCTTCTGCCCTGTCCACTAGCACCACACTGAAGTACGTTCTTTAATCCTGCTCCTGTTATCCCCAATCTTCCCATTTCCTCCATCATGTCCTTCCTTTCTGACCTATGATCTCTTCCCGTTCTAAAACGTTGGTATGTTGGACCGTATGGTTCCCCCTAGCGCTACTGTGTGTAATGATTTCAGAAAACAGGCTGGGTAGTTTGCGCCTGTTATGTGCGGGGACAGGCGATTTACCGTGATAATACTTGTTGTCTTCCTCTTGCTACGTCTGTATTTAATGACATTGATAGCAATATCGGAAGTGGAGAGATTTGGTGTGGAGATTTGAATGCACACAATAGCCTATCTAGCCTGCATACAGACTAACGGGGTTATAGTTGAGTCGAGGATATAGAAATTATGCTAGACTGAAATAATGGGCATCGTGCTAGAGTAGATAGTAAATGGAAAAATAACTTGATTGTTGTGCCACGACTGCCCTATGTGAATGGAGTTATTGTATAACGTTAGATGAATCCACTTTTGGAAGTGGCCACTATAATTCTATGGCATTGAGGTGAGTTATCACTTTTTCAAAGGTGGTGGTTTGCAAAATCAAAATGGATATGTTTGGATCACATTGACACAGTTTATGGATCATGAAAATATGGATATGAAAGGGTTTATTGATAATTATTCCATATTAATTCAAACATATTGGAAGCAGCACTACAGCGACATATTCCTCAGAGCAAAGTTGGTGGGAAAAAGAAAATTGCTCCATGGTGGAATGTTCTGAACCCCAACGTTCTTGTTTATCAAAGAAAGAAGGATTATGCAAGAAGGGGTATTTTTAAATATGCTACAAGAAATGCATGGTGTGAGTTCTGTTCAACTTTTTGTAGAGATACTAAAATGTGTGCTGTTTGGCCAATATTGAAAAAAAATTAATGGGAGGGGTAGAGAAAAACATATTCCTGCATGGGAAAGAGATATTCATGTAGCCTACTAACTGATGAAGAGAAGGATACTATGTTAGGCACAGCATAAATATTATATTATAATATTTTATTCTGAAAATAGATTATGAGAGAAAATGTTGATACATATGATAAGGACATGCTTATCAGCTCTTTGGATATTCAGATGAAAGTGGTATTAAAAGGAAATGGTCATACTGCATTATCACATTAAGATGTGATAATTGAGAAAACCTTGACAATGGAGGAGGTCATGGTGGCTGTTGTATATTTTGATATTGAAAAAGCTATGATATAATGTGGAGAGAAGCTGGGTATACACGGAAGATTGTACAATTGGCACCATATTTGGGGTGATTCCTTTCAAAAATATGGTGTGGTTATAGAACTTGTGCAGGAATGGGGTGGCGGGGCCCAATGTGAGATCTTTTCATGGGGCCCAAAATCCCTGGCGGTACCCCTGCTTATACATACAGTGCACTCCAAAAGTGTTAGGACAGCAACACATTTTTTTTTGTTTTTGGCTCTGTACTCAGCACATTGGATTTGAAATGGAACAGTGACTATGAGGTTAACGCGCAGACTTTCAGCTTTAATTTGTGGGTTTTTACATCCATATCGGGTGAACCGTGTAGCAATTGTAGCTATTTTTACACATAGTCCCCCCCATTTTAGGGAACCAAAAGTAATTGGTCAAATTAAATAATAATTAAATAAACTTAAATAATGTCATCATATTTAATATTTGGTTGCATATCCTTTGCATGCCATGACTTCCTGATGTCTGTGACTCAACAACATCAATTGATATCTTATTTTCAGGTACTCTTACAAGTGATTCTATAACCTCTCTGCATTTGAATGGATCTCTATGAGAATTGGGGCTGGGACTAGATTAAGATATAAATTACCTGTGTAATTTACAACTACTGTGATGATGAGTATAGTCAAATATGATGCCTGGGAAGAAAGATGTTGTTAGCATCAGGAGGAATGTTCATGAGTAGAAGAGACTTATTTTGTGTGATTTGAAAGAGCTCTATGCAGCATTTGATAACAGACATCCTGAACAAAAAATTGGGTTTTCCTAATTCTGCAGTCTACGACCCAAACATTGTGTGCCAGTTGGTTCTTCTGGGACACACTCTGTTTGTGTATGTACAGTGCACCAAAATGTAATGCATAATGCAATCAAGGTGGACAATTGACTACCGTGGGCTCCCAGACCTGATGGTTTTTGACAGAGAAAATAAGCAATGCATGGTTCACAGATGTGAGCAATGTCCAGGCATTATTGAGGTTAGAAAGTACATCGAAAAGCAGATTATGCTATCTAAAGACTGAAAAATCTATGAAATTGAAAATTAATTCCAGTTTCAACAATGGGTAGAACTAGATAGAACAGAAATGGTAACCTGAACATTACCAATGAGTGACTTTTTAAGTTTACTTTTTGAAAAGTTTGAGAACACCACGACTTTGCCAGGAACTCGCAGCTTCCACCATTTCGTACCACCCTGAAAACATTATAGCTGAAAAGAGAATTTCCAGTGACACATATTTTGCTATTACATTTGATTTGGTTTTGGGAAAATCAGTAGATCAGCTTAGTTTGGTGGATGTTTGGGTGTCAGATTTTATTTTCTGCTATGATGGTGAGTATTGGATAGGACTTGCTGATACTGTGGATGTTGAAAACAAGGATGTGAGTGAAATTCATGCATCCAAAATACCCATCACAGTCATTTTGTTGGCCCAAGAGAGAGGACATATGTGATGTGCCTCAATCAAACATAATGTGCACCATCAAAGCACCAAACGCAGCAACTGGTCGGCAGTATCATTTAGAAGTAGAGGACCGAGAGTTATTTGAGGATGTGCTGAAGAGACACAAGGCAAAGTAAAAGCACAATGAGACTAATTTATTTTGTTATTTTGTAAATAAGAGACATTTGTTAATTATAAATATATATTTTGGGAGTTGAATCTAATTCATTTGGAGAGCCTAAGGGCCAGAATGTTGTGTATGGTGTCCTGTGTCTATCACATTCTTCAACTCAAGGAGACTTTTTTTGTAGATTTAATTAAAATGTATAATTTATATAGTTTATTAGATGGTTGGATTTAAGAAACAAATTGTCAGAGCGGCATTTCGGAGGAAGAAAAACAATAAATTATTGCAAATGAATAATAGGGCGATCTAGTGGACAAACAAGTTGCTGCAATGTAAAGTGGGAGTGATAATGTGATAATGTCAGAGATTTCATTCTCTTGAAAGAAATATCCATCACAATTTTCAATGAGAACAATCTTTGATGTGTACAGAAATTAACTTGGGAATTTCAGCTCAATACATCTTGTCCCACATAGTCATCCAGTTAAATATTCAAACTGGGGTTCAGTGGCTTAATGAGGGGTTATTTGTTGTTGTTTTGGATTCCTTGTGCCTTTATCAGTAATAATGCCAATGCTGGTCCAAATCTGAGTCATAATTTTAAAGTTATTGAGAGTTCAAAAAAACATCTGCAATCAAAATGGCTGACTTGGCCCATATTCATTAACTATTATATATGAAACCAATAAACATTTAAAAAAAAAAATAGTTTAAAGAACACTTCTTTTATCAGTGTGTACCCTCTGACAGAGTGTCAGCAAGATCTGAGAAGATCTGAGATCTGGGAAGGGTGTCAGGCCTAGGTGAAAGGACATGGAATACCCCACATGTATACATAGGCTACATGTATTTCTTATAGCCATTTTGAGAAGCAGAACACATATTGCCATTGTCATTTTTGTACCATTTGTAATTGCAAATGTCTGTATCCATTGATTGAGATTTTAGGCCTAAATTACATTCCAGAATTTTTAAAAATGGTTTTGAATTATATTGTTGCATCAAGTCATACGATTTTTAGTGTGCACAAGACATTAGACTCACCAAAATGTTGGAGTCCCAAACAAAAGTTTCTCTTGTTCAAAGATGTTCTCCATTGGTATGGTCTTGCCGATGGCGATCATACTTTGTCCATCTCTGATTTTGCAACGTTGCTTGCCTCTCCTGTAAAATTGTAATGGTCGAGTGTGAGAAATGTATCTCAAGTCTGTGCTGGGTCACTTATTTTGTAAACAACACAAATTCAACCTCAAAACAGTCCCATTTGTGTGTGCGTGTGTGTGTGTGTGTGCGTGTGCGTGTGCGTGTGCGTGTGCGTGTGCGTGTGTTTGGTTGGGTTTGGGTGTGTGTGTGGGTGTTTTCCATCTGCTGGAAGAACTTTGTATAGTCTCACCATATTAATTTCCTATGGCCGACCATATTTGACCGGAAACACCACAGATTTACTAAATATGTGTCACGTCCCATGCCTCTATCCCGATTTCCTGGTTTTCCGTCTCTATGTGTATTCCGTTCCGCGTTTTCCTGTTCTCCCTCCATTTTGTGTCTCCACTTCCCGCACCTGATGTGCGTTTCCTCATGTTGTCTTGTCGTTAATCTGGCATTTAAGCACCCCTGTTTCTTTGTTCTGTGCCAGATTGTCCTTGTGCTTGTCATATTACTTTCCAGCGGTTTTTGTTCCCTGCCTGCTCCTCGTTCCTGTGTTCAGTCCTGTGTACCCGTCCAGTTTGTGTTCTGCCTGTCCAGCCTGCCCCTGTCCTGCCTGTCCCCGTCCAGCCCTGCTCCGGTTCTCCTGCCTGCCTTGCCCGTCCCCATCCAGCCCAGCTCCTGTTCTCCTGCCTGCCTTGCCCAACCCCGTCCAGCCCAGCTCCTGCTCCAGCCTGCCCATTCCTTGCCTCCTGCCTGCTACCCTGCGTGGGCATTTAGAAGTAAATAAAGTCTCCTGTGTGGAGTTCAACCAGCCATCTGTCTCCGAGTCCTGCATTTAGGTCCTATCCGGTATATCATTGTAACAATATGAATAATACATCTAAAATTGAATAAAAGTGGTGATCACTAATTTTATATGTTCAGATTTCTCGTATGGAAAAATTCACGAAGGCTTATGGCAATTAGAGGAAATAAACCATATTTATGATAATGAAAAGTTGTAAATCGCTCATACTTTCTTGAACATGCACACCCACTTTCCCATGGCAGGATGAGATCCATGTATAGAATAACACTGAGAGATGATGTCAGGTCAGCAGAGACTGGTTTAGACAGGACATAATCATTTTCTAGACTTTTATACTCTGAACAGTGTCTTTAAGATTAACTGGCTAAAGAAGTTTTTGTTGAATAGTCTCTCTATCTGGAACTTTATTCCAAACTATGTTTCTCCCAATTTGGTGGCCTTCCTTTCCCTTTGATGTGCAATAAAAAAAATACCAGCAAAGTGTTTGGCTTTTCACAGACAAATGTTATTGACCTGGTCCTTGATTTACGAACACAATTTTTCACCACAAAAATATTTTGTATGGAATAAACGTGACATGCTGTACAAGAAAAAAAAAGTTTGTTGGTATGACAGAGGCATTATACTGGTCAGCTGATCAGTTTGCAGGTTTTGTTTTTTACTGAGCTATGATTCCTCTCCAGTCACTACTAAGCAGTTTGCAACTGTTATTGGTGCTATTCCTGACAGATCTGTTTTGTTACTTATAGGAGTACCTCACACTACTAACATATTGGATCTGAAGTCCACTGACTCAACAGTAGGAAAACTTTACTTTTCACCAATTGACTAATAACAGAGCTATTTGATTGCTTTTCTAGCAAGACATTATATGTCTGTTCCCTATGTAATAGCACCATGGAACAGCTTTGTTGAAGGTATTGCGTGCACAAATGTCGCATACATTTAACCCCCTAGGGTGTTTATATAAGTCAGTGGAATCATATAAACACCCAGAGGTGTTAAATCTACACCAGCAGTGTTAAATTTACACCAATATTTTTCTGTGTGGAAAATGGTTTAGTTGTTGTTTGTGCAAATTATTTATTACAAATAAGATTAGGGAGGTCAGTTTCAAAATAATTGAGAAATTTTATCCTACTAACAGCTACCTAATTAAACTTGCATAATTAAATAATCAAATTCGTCATTGATAATATCTATAGTGACTTTTCTGTATTTTATCATAATGTGTTCAGATTCCATGATTTTCATAGAAGCAATTATTTCTTATTAATCTAATGGTACTTCTAGCCAAATTCACAAGTGCAAATATCCTAATAGAAAACCTATTTTTTCTGTCCTCAAAATACAGTCTGACTGTATTGACTGAGCAGTAGGCTACATAAAAATCCACTGTGAAAAAATCTTGTGTATTATATAAATTGTTCACATGAGATGATTGTATTTCCTTTATCTCTCTCTTTTATTTTAGGCCCTGATACAAGTATAATATGCTGTACTTGAATGTACTTCCATTGCAGATGAGAATAAATATTTATTTTGCCGCGCAATATCATGTAGAAATCTGGGTCCAGCCCATAGAAATATATATTAATATATAGTTCTATGGTCCAGCCACTAGGGACAAAATTTCCCCGGTGCAGCTCGGAAGCCTCATCCGCGGGTCTTGGTTTATTCTCTCTCTCGCCCAGCCCCGCCTGTATTTCTGCTTGAATCCAGCATCTCACGAGCCATGAAGCCACCCGTTTTTGGGCTTTGAAGTAACCCGCGGAATCGTCCGTGGTGTTCACATGAATGTTGCAGCGGCCGTGCTTTAGAGAATGTACGATATGACACTGCCTGCAAGCAACTATATTATTTTACCTAGGTGTATTACTTAGACAAGCGAACATCTCTTTTGAAAACATTAGCTAGTCCAGCTAATTAAGTGAAGTTCGTAAACAACGTAATAATTTAGCAAACCAGCTAAAAGTTATAGCAATCTAGCCAGCTTGCTACAACGTCTTTTGATTCTTGGCGTTACAATTCAAAGATTAATACGATTTTTGTTATTGTAACGTTGTGGTCATCAGCTATCATGGTTTTTCAGGAAAGCAATCTCACTTTGACACGCAACTGAGTTTCGGTTTCTGTTTGTAACGTTAGCCATCAGAATATTAGTTATGTTTATATGATTACTGTCAGTGTAACGTTAGAGCAGACTACTAACCTGAAACATTGCGTTAGCGAACAAGTTAGCTATCGATATGCATGACAAGTAACGTTAGTCATATGAAATAAGTGGGGACATCGTATCGATTTAGGTTTTTAAGTTTGGCAAACTATTTGATTTGCTCTTAAACGTCTTGGCCCAGCTAACATTACCCTGTTACTATACCTGTTACTAGCTAATTGTAAACGTTTTGGTCAGTGAAGCTTGTTTTTGCAAGTAAGTTATTAACTGCAGGATGTTGGAATTGATGGCATATTCAAAAATGAATGAACGTTTCCACATGGCCATCTTAAATAAATTGTGTCGTTTCAGTAATAAAAGATGTCTAAAAGGAAGCACAGATCCTCAGATGAGAGCAATCACAAGAGAGCCAGGTCTGAACAAGTGGAGGATGATGAGGAGGACAATCAGGACATGGTTAGACCAAGTCAAGCCACCCTCTTGCCAGCCCCTTCAGCAACAGCAGAGATAGCTACTACTAGGGTATGTAAGCCTTACATAGTGTGATAAATCTTGGTCGCATCTGTATACGTGTTGGTCTCGGTAAGTCGTATGGTGAAGGACAGACCTTTTTTTTTGTGTGTGTCAGTTTCAGACCTCAGGGGAAGTGGGTTTAGTTGAAAGCATTTTCCTGAGAAACTTCATGTGTCACTCTTTGCTTGGGCCGTATCCTTTTGGAGACAATGTCAACTTTGTTATTGGAAACAATGGAAGTAAGTTCATTAATTCACTTAACAAGAGGTTTGGCAATTTAAAGCAACTCTTATCTACAAACTGTGACATGTGACATTATTTGTAGTAATCTCTGCATTTGTCATCTTTAACATCCCCTGTGATACATTCTCACATTGATTTGACACCCTAAGACAGTGTATTTAATGTATTAGCCACTCGTACTGCTGAATATTTTATAAAATCAGTTCATAAGTACCATCTTAAGAGTGTAGGAGGAGTGTCCTGTTTGGGATTTGAATCTGCTCCCTTTGCTTAACAGGTGGAAAGAGTGCAATCCTCACAGCTCTCATTGTTGGACTGGGAGGAAAAGCAACATCAACAAATAGGGGGTCCTCTCTTAAAGGATTTGTGAAGGAAGGAGAAAGGTAGCTCAACTTCTCTGTCACTTTTGAGTTTACGTTCATTAAAATAATTCTTTATCAGCTAGGTTTTTGTCCCAAGTGCTTTTCCTAAGGTAGGCCTAAATGCGGTGGCAACTGTTTTGTCGGATACCCAGACTCACTGTTTACCTATATTGAAACGCTATTTAACTGTTGCGAGATCATTGTACTGGCGTTTTCAGTAACCAGCATTAAGCCTACTCCATTAATCTAAAGCACTTCTTTGGGCAGTCTCCATTCTCCAGAAGGAGGCGTAATCTGGATGTGTGAGACAGTCCCTCAGACTGAAATGTCTTAAAGGGTTAGTTCCAAATTTTGGACATAATGTCTCATTTACGACTTAGCCATGATGTTGTTGATTGATGGAGACCATTTTCAGCTGATTCCATGCTGTCCCTTCTTTTGGACATACACACGTTGCTAATGCTAGCTGAACTCTATGGTAACCGGTAGCATCCACTACCAAACACACTTAAACACGCCACAGTGCACCCAAAGCAAATAAAATACGACGACAGTCTATCGGGGTTAATTTGAGTGTTTATACCATAATTTTTGAAGTCAAACTATCATTGAATCCTTTACTTTGTGCTGACCTATATATATATAGGTCAGGACAAAGTAAATGATTCAATGATAGTTTGACTTAAAAAATGATAGTATAAACACTCAAATTAACCCTGATAGACTGTCATCGTATTTTATTTGCTTTGGGTGCACTGTGGAGTGTTTAAGTGCGTTTGGTAGTGGATGCTACCGCTTACCATAGAGTTGTGCTAGCATTAACAACATGTGTTTGTCCACAAGAAGGACAGAGTGGAATCAGCTGAAAATGGTCTCCATCAATCAACAACATCATGGCTAAGTCGTAAATTAGACATTATGTCCAAAATTCCAAACTAACCCTTTAACCATGCCTGCAATATAGCCTTCCCTGTCATTGTGGATTTAAACCCTTAGCTTTCTTGACACTAATGAAGAGGCCTTTTTCCCGGACTTTTCCTGCTTTTCTGTGTAACAGCTCAGCAGATGTCTCCATCACATTACGCAACAGAGGGCAAGATGCGTATAAGCCTGAGGTGTTTGGCCCAGCCATTATCGTGGAGCTCAGGATTTCAAGGGAAGGGTTGAGAACATTCAAGCTTAAAAGCAAAATGGGTAATTTCTACAGTTGTTCTAGCAAGGTCATTACTAACCAGCCAGTAGTCAAAGGACTGATATCACTATCCAATATAAAGGCTTTGTTATTCACATAGGATACTGTTTTATGTATATTGTAGATCCTATAGTATATGTATATTGCAGATCCTATAGTTGAATCAAAACCTGAATTTGGGACCCACACCCCCTTGCTGAAAATTCAAACTTTAATTTCAACCATGATATTTTGGATTATGGCATAAAAACATTTTTTTTATGCAGTATGTATTCATGATATGGGACTGCCTTTATACATTTGATATTTCAGCAGTTCAGGCACTTAACAACTTATTCATGGTATTTGAGACCTGATGACTGTCTAGTTTTGGACAGCAAGGTGGGGCAATTGACTGCAATTGTGCAACATCTAAAACCGCCTCCAGACAGTTTGATCTCTTGAATAACCAAAATGAGAACAACCCTGAAAGTGTGTTTTGAATTGTAGGTCAGCTTGTGTCTACAAAAAAGGAGGAGCTTGTTTCAATTCTTGATCATTTCAACATTCAGGTATGATGGCTTTTTGGTATTAAATTAAAGTGGCATTGGTGGAGAGATGCCTTCTTGAATTTCAGTAATGTTACTTTAAACCATGAACCTGTAGGCTGCAGGCACCGTCATTGGCAACCTCATCCAAGCCTCATTCATTCTGTCAGAAGGATGTCACATTAGTAACCTGTTTACAAGAACAAGAAAATAATAACAGAGGAGACATAATAATAATAATCTTTATTTGTATAGCACCTTTCAAGCATATACAGCACGGCAAGTGCTTTACAGGGATAATAACTTTCTCAGTGTCTTGAAAAGATAGGGCGTATCTTATTTTTTGAAACATTTCGGAGTTGGTGATTGCAAGACTCGACTAGCTTATTTGTGTGTTGTTCAAAACTGAGGTTTGAAATCTTTGAATCGAAAATTACTCCTAGATTTCTTGATGCAGATCTTATGTTTGGGGCAGTTGGAGTTGACTAGCAATAAACTCAGGACCAATAAACTAGGACCTCAGTCTTGTCTGAGTTTATTTCTGGGTATTTCTGTGCAGTTCCCCTGCTTTCCCTGGTATTTCCTCTGCTTCCCCACAAAGAAAGATACAAACTTGCAGTCAGCAGTAGATGATGCAGAAACACAAGCAGGTGAAGGATTTACAAGATGGTCAATTCTATTAACCTCTTTCTACCGATCGCCCCCCTAAATTGATTTCATTAATTTAATAAAATATATTAAACTGATCACGTCAATGTTTTCATTAAACATCCTTAAGATACATTCATTCTTTCTCAGAAAGTGGTTTTTAAGTCCAAAATATCGAGGTTAAAACTTTAATGACGTTTGATACACCTATCTAATTACTAAACATTCATTGCAGCTTGTTGTCATGCCAAAATCAATCTGCAGGTAAACAGTTCCTCTTGATTCTATTTCACAAAGTCTGGTTTTGAAAATCTTTATGCCTTTAGGCTTTACAAAAAAACACTTCAAAACTTTCTATATGGCTGTATATCATTTTTTGAAGTTACTAAATGGACTTGTGAACGATGGGATCTAAAAAGAGATGACATCTGTTGCCGTTTTAGCCACTTTACGATATGAGCCAGACTGCGCTGTAGGTGCCTGGCAGCAGAAAGATTGGGATTTCAAAATTGAATACAATGTAGCCTATCGCTTCAACGCTCAAGTGCAACACAGAATGCTCCGGGACTACCGTCATTCACACGCAGTGTTGCCATGTCCACGTTTTTACAGCTAAATTGGGCTACTTTCAAATTGCAGTCATGGGTAAAAATGAAAAGTCGCAAAGCACAAACTTATTTTAAAAGGTAATAATATGATGATTTCTATTTAAAATACGCTGGTTTCGGTTAAAAATATATTTTTGGCTAGTTTTGAGTTGCTATTTGGCTGGAAAGTCTCACAAGATCTGACAACCCTGCACCACGCATACAATGCAGAAGTGTGAATGGACGGTAGGCTACTGCACTGAAGGGAGAAGAGCTTATTTTCAACCAATTACATTTTATTTATAGGAATTAAAAAAATTTTAAAACATAGTCTGGAAATTACTTAGTCATAGTCTGGAATTTTTAAACAATTAATTAATTGTTGTTTGCGCTCATTTTTAAAAGGCCCAAAAATCGCTTTTATATTGGCAAAGGCATCGGCAATCGATGATCATCTCGCCGATTGGTGGTGAAAAAATATTTTTATGAACTCACACATAGACGCTGTTTTCCACTGTGTCATGCATGGGTAAGTAAGGTTGCTTGTTAAATGGACCTGCTACGGGACAATAGTGACACTTAGAAACTGCGTATTCGGCAGAGTTGTCACAAATCGTGTACTAATAAAGATAAAACAGGGAGTTTGTTGATTCCACTCATAGTTTGGTTGCAGGAGAAATGAATATCTGAGTTGAGCAAAATCTTGGCGCCGGCGGCATGGCCACTAGGGGATCTGCGTGAAGGGGGTGAATCTTTGTATTCCTCTGTATGAAGAGCCTGTGTTGTGGTTCTGCTGGAATTCACGAAAGTGTCAGAAAAGTGAAACAGTTTGAGAATCAATCAAATTTTATTTATATTGCTAATTTCGTACAACAATTGCAACTCAATGTGCTTCACATAAATTGAAAGAAAAAGCAAAAATGAAACAAAAATAAGAAAAAAAATTTAAATAAAGACCAAAAGCAATAAAAAACAATATAGAACTTCAGTATAAATTATATCTATTTAGTTACTGGGTCTTGAATCCACTACATTTAACGCTATTTTCTAGCGGACATGAACCCCAAGAACAAAACCGAGGGGTCCTCAACCCCAACAATAAAACCTAGGGGACATGAACCCCAATAATACGACATCTATGCAGTTAATGGGACACTAACCCACAATAATTTGTGCTATTTTCTAGGGGACTTGAACCCCAAGAACAAAACCTAGGGGATTGTAATCCCAACGATAGAACCTAGGGGACATGAACCCTAACAATAGAACCTAGGGGACATTAACCCCAACAATAGAACCTAGGGGACATGAACCCCAACAATAGAACCTAGGGGACATGAACCCTAACAATAGAACCTAGGGGACATGAACCCCAACAATAAAACCTAGGGGACATGAACCCCAACAATAGAACATAGGGGACATGAACCCTAACAATAAAACCTAGGGGACATGAACCCCAACAATAGAACCTAGGGGACATTAACCCTAACAATAGAACCTAGGGGACATTAACCCTAACAATAGAACCTAGGGGACATGAACCCTAACAATAGAACCTAGGGGACATGAACCCCAACAATAGAACATAGGGGACATGAACCCCAACAATAGAACCTAGGGGACATGAACCCCAACAATAGAACCTAGGGGACATTAACCCTAACAATAGAACCTAGGGGACATGAACCCTAACAATAGAACCTAGGGGACATGAACCCCAACAATAGAACATAGGGGACATGAACCCTAACAATAGAACCTAGGGGACATGAACCCTAACAATAGAACCTAGGGGACATTAACCCCAACAATAGAACCTAGGGGACATGAACCCCAACAATAGAACCTAGGGGACATTAACCCCAACAATAGAACATAGGGGACATGAACCCCAACAATAGAACCTAGGGGACATTAACCCTAACAATAGAACCTAGGGGACATTAACCCTAACAATAGAACCTAGGGGACATTAACCCCAACAATAGAACATAGGGGACATGAACCCCAACAATAGAACCTAGGGGACATGAACCCCAACAATAGAACCTAGGGGACATGAACCCCAACAATAGAACCTAGGGGACATTAACCCTAACAATAGAACCTAGGGGACATTAACCCTAACAATAGAACCTAGGGGACATGAACCCCAACAATAGAACCTAGGGGACATGAACCCCAACAATAGAACCTAGGGGACATTAACCCCAACAATAGAACATAGGGGACATGAACCCCAACAATAGAACATAGGGGACATGAACCCCAACAATAGAACCTAGGGGACATTAACCCTAACAATAGAACCTAGGGGACATGAACCCCAACAATAGAACCTAGGGGACATTAACCCCAACAATAGAACATAGGGGACATGAACCCCAACAATAGAACATAGGGGACATGAACCCCAACAATAGAACCTAGGGGACATGAACCCCAACAATAGAACCTAGGGGACATTAACCCCAACAATAGAACATAGGGGACATCAACCCCAACAATAGAACATAGGGGACATGAACCCCAACAATAGAACCTAGGGGACTTAAACCACAACAATAAAATAATTTAAAGGTATGTCTAAAAATAAAATAAAAAATAACTGAATTAAAAACATGGAAGGGAATAGAAGGACAAAAAGCAATAAAAAAACAATTGCATAGTGAACAGAATGTGGAGACATCAGTACAAATGACTTTCATTTAGTTATACAATAATTAAACAATTAAGAATCAGAAGATAAAATGGAAACAAAAGATAAAAAACCCACTAGTAAATAATTTTCTTTGGGTCGCTACTATACAATGAAAACCCACTGTCATCAATCATTGTCATCAAAAGCACAAGAAAACAAGAAAAGTTTTAATCTGGATTTAAACGTAAACGCAAAATGTCCATTTCCAAGTAAGATCTAAAATGGATCTGGAATGACCTTCATTTCTAGGGCTCCCTGATCTCATCACAGCCAAAATGAACCTAATGTTTATGGTAACCTATTGACTTCACAACCAATTAAACACAAATTATTTGGTAATGCCATGAGCGAATCAGGCAGAAAAAACATAGCCTAGAATTCTTACTGTTTCATTACTTGCTTACACAGGTGGATAATCCAGTGTCTATGTTGACTCAAGAAATGAGTAAGCATTTTCTGCACTCTAAAGGAGAAGGAGATAAATACAAGGTGAGTATAGTCTGGAATGATACATTGTTTTTGGTCATTTTTTACCCAATGCATTCTGGGATAGGCTCCAGCCCCCCCAAACCCCTCCCCCCCCCCCCCCCGTGACCCTGACCAGGAATAAGCGGGTTAGATAATGGATGGATGGATGGGACATTGGCACGTAAAATAAAAAACTATGCTTACCATATCTGACTGCCACTTTGTTTCTTCTGCGCAATCACTGAATATTTCCATGTTTTTCTAATGTAATAATTTTTATTGTCAACCCCTTGAATGTATTTATTGCCTAGTTTTTCATGAAAGCAACACAGCTGGAGCAAATGAAAGAAGATTACACCTACATTATGAAGACAAAGACCATCACCGAGAATAATATTAAGACGCATGAAGAGGTACTTGCCTTTTTCCTTTTCCTTATGAAGCTTTGTATTCATAAAGTGCTGCTCTGGGATCAGTTTATCTTTTTGGCTCATAATGGAGTCAAATGGATAAGGTTATAATCGGGGGCAGAGCTTAGGCCAGGGTGGGATTGGCTACCCTTGAAATATTATTGGCCACCCTGTGCGCCACGCAAAATTTCCTTCCTGTCATTGGCTATTTGTCCAATGACTGTCACATTGTCAGCGCTTCAAGTAAAAACGATTGTTTTGATATAGACGGAGAAGCTCCAGATTGGAAAATGAACACACTTTGGAGTAGAACAGTACTGAAACTCAACTTTTTAATGTGAACATCACACACAACAAGCACATCGACTACATTACATTAAAATTTCTCCAATGTGAAGTAAAGGCTCATTTGTGAACTGTATCTTGACGATCTTAGTGCATGGTTTAAAACGCATGGTGCAAGTGCATTTAGAGTGTGTCCAACTCCACTTTTGGTAGTTAGAGGGCGGATATTGATAATATGATGGCAGATATAAGCCTGAAAACAGCGATTAACAGCTGGAGAAAGGGTAAGCAAGGAAGCGTGAGCAAGGAGTAGGCTATATGGATCAATATTATTCGGAGTAACATTATCACATGTTTTGATATACACAATAATGTTTCACGTTAGGGTTTAACAACGGCACGGGTTCCCGGTAATTCCCGACCAAACTATTTCCCAGAAATATAATAACGGGAAAACAAGAACATTTTTATGCCTCCGTGTCGGCGTCAGCTGTGGCTTGTTGGCGGAGGCATACAACCGCAAAGCGGTTATTTCTAGTTCTATTTCAGTTGGCTTATACCAGAGCTGTTATTTTACAAAATATATGCAGTGTGGTACAGTGCTGGGGATGGCCGCTGTACCACGTGATCAGACAGAAAACAAAAATGAACAGAATTTATTAGGCTCGTCAGCACAAAACAGAAAACAAAGTCCAACCAAAAACACTCTCGGGCCTGGGGAAATAATTGCGGCTAACAAGGAGCAGCTGGCTGATTACAATTAGTCTCAGTTGGCTCCCCTGTCTGGGTGTAGTGGAGGTGGCACCACAGCAGTTTAATTTTGTGATAACACCTGCAACAGCTGAGCATAAGCTACCAGAACATGGATTCCCTCTCATCTTAGAAAACGCCAAATTAGCCTACTTGTTTGTCAAACATCAATCCCATGAGGCTGTCCTCACTGCAGACAGATCACAGGCAATACATTTCTAATAAGTTCAAGCTTCATCCGAAGTTCATATTACATGCATTCTAATATTGATTAATAACATAAATAGCGTTGATGACAATAAATACACTAAAGCTGTCAGGTTGGGAACCCAAAGGTTTACGCATATTGTCCTACTTATGGAAATATGACTAACATGTTTTTACTGGTAGCTTAATGCCTTAAAGCAAGCACACTTTCCTGTGATTCCAGGGACAATGTGCGTCTATTCCGGGAGAGAAAATGTGTTATTTTGGGGAAGACTATGAATCCCCATTTCACAATGTAATCTTGATATTTTTATGTATGTTTGTGCACGCCCCTGTGTGTGTAACAGACAGGAGGGTGTACGCGTGTTGTACACATCTATGTAGACGCATATTACCATCTTAATATTGTGCAGTTAAAATAATATGTAAACAACTGCGACATGACTTTAGACCAGATTTGTGGTGGTTTTAGTGCAAGCGCTTTCTACTGATAGCAATACACCAAAAAGTATCCTGGCCACACCTCATCTTAAGACCAACCCGCCCAGTTCACTTGCTATGGGTGCAAGTTCACTTGCTATTTAAACAATGTGAGTGCTGGACGGTAAAATGACAACTGTGTCGGTCTGAAACTAGCAAGGACACTTGCATTTGGGTTACTGCCGCTTAGCACCGGGTGTAAGATAGAGCCCCTAATGTTAAAAAATTAAAAAGCATTAATGCATCCTTTTTATCCTGGTTCACAGAACACAAGATATGACGAGGTTTATTCTGGTCATTGAGATATGCATATATTTACACGTACATACATTTTCAGTTTGTGTTGTTTTATTTTACTGAAATAATTGAATATGTGAAACTGAGTAGGCATTAGGCAACAGTGTGGATAATTTAATTTTCATATCTTGTTAACATTCTTTTTGTTTGCAGTTTTAAGTTATCTTTTTGGCATTTTAAGCTGGTAATAAAAGCGATTATTGTAGCCTACAGGTCTCTGTAATTTTTCTATTTTCATAGGTTATGTATTTCCACACAGTTGTTTGGGGGAAGGATGGAGTCCATGTTTTGGGTAGCTTAAATGACAACAAGGAAAGAGAAAATGAGCTGATTTTACTATTTTACTTGACATAATCCTGCAGAGAACTCACATGAACAAGAAAAGTCTTTCCTGACTAAACTGCAAGGATTAATACGGAGCAAAGTTATACATGACTATGTTTACGATGCACGGCAGATGGATGATGATATGAAATTGAAGCAGGATTCATAGCTCAGAGTAATGTTGTAGATTCTTATGAAAAGACCGTTCTTCTACACCAGAGATGGGCAACTGGTGGCCCGACCCAGTGGTTTGGCCAGCCCAAGCTGCCCCGTCCAAATTAAAAATTAATAAATTAATTACATTCAGATCAATGTGTGTCTGCGCTAGCCATACAGTTGACGCTGCAAATAGACCTACGCACAATGCCAGCTCAGCAGGTGGACCACTTTGCTGAGAGGCTTCTACAGCCGCAAATAGAAAGTCAGCACCGTAGCACAACGCCGGCTAGCTAAATTTGTTCGGTGGCAAAATGAGTAGAAGGAAGGTGGATTATGAAACCATGTTTTCCAGAAGAAGTGGGAAAGCGATTATCTCTTCATAGAATCTAATGGCAATAATGCCATAAACGGCAATGCCTAGACTTGTGTGTTTACAGGTAATTTCTGTAGGCTAATAAAAGAATACAACTTGATACAACAGCTGTCCTCTGATGGGCAGTTGCTCCCCTGTGTTTTTGACTTGCAGTGTGTCATTTCACAAGCCAAGGTGATTGTTTTTATCTTGTTGTGCAATGAGCCATTTTTTTTGCCCTAAAAAATATCTTAGTTATTGTATGATGGCTCCAGTTGTACTTCCAGTTGGTGCTTTTAAATACTGTATGACTTTATTAAAAAAAAGAAACTTTTTTTTTGTTAAATGTAAGAAGTTGCTCCAACCATCCACTACACCACCTGATTTCACTAATGAGCTTCCTGAGCCAAGGAGGTAAAATAATTGACATCTTTTTTTGTGGGTCTTACATATTCTCGTGTCTGTCAGGTCTGGAATTTCATAATAAACATTTATTCAATTCTGCATTTCAGTGCTTGTATGACTTGAAACGGAAGTATCTGGAAAAAGAGGACAAGTACCAAAGTCTGGCTTCCCTGGACGAGATGCATACCAAACTAGAGGAGCTGCAACACCAGATGGCATGGGCTTTGGTAGGGCATAGTGCTGCATCTTGCTGTTCAGTCTGTATTCCTGTATTCATATGTATGTGTATGTTTGTACACACATCCATCAGGGCTCTCCCCAGTTTTCTCAGAGCAGCGCTCTGGCCCACAGGGCAAACAGGACTAGAGCCTGGCATAAGTTTATATATGTGGGGTCTTTATAAAATTGGCTAGCTATATAATTGAGCAAGCCATCATTGTCAATTGTAGTGTTTGAGTAAAACTGGCTAGCTGAAAGATTAGCTCTTTTATTTCTCCTGTGTTTTTCAGTTATTAAAACCAGAAAAAAGATCCTATTGTAAAACATCCAGCAGAGTACCGAATTGGGGCTAGATGTATTGGGTAACTGTAACTCTGGGATAGAGGGTAGCTTTATTCAACAATTTACATGTATAAAAAAAATATTTCGCTAACATTAGCAATCGTGAACCATCACATGAACAACATTGCGACCCTTGAGAAAGTTTCCTACTCCAGCTTAAATGGATGTAGCTTCTTTATTTACATGTTAATCTGTGCTCATTGTGACCTAATTTATTCTCGTACTTCTTCTCCTCTCACTTTTTTTTCCAGTGATGATTTGCATATCCATCAAGTTTTTTGCTTTAATGCCCAGAATGAGTCTGAAGGAGAGGTTTTCTTCCCAAAGTTCTATTATTGGCACTCAGGAAGGTGGCGGTTCCTAAATATCTATATTTCAAGGCCCCACAAAATTACCACCTTCTGGCCTAACACTCCCATATCAACTTCAGTTTGGGAACCTCTGTGCTGAGTAATATCAAATCCTTTATGTATAGAATTTCATTGTCGTTCCCATGTTTATTCTGAAGGTCGCTGAAATGGAAAAAGAAGTAAAACCGATGGGAGAGCGAATTGTTGGGCAAGAGAAGGCCACTATAAAATATGACCAGAAAGTAGAGGAGTGGAAGGTAAGATTTTGTACATGCTGCTAGGGTCGCGCTCTGACTCCTCCTTACTACAGATAGAAGTGGACATGCTTTGATCACTCTCTTCTCCAGGCTCTGTACCTTGTTGTACACCCTCTGACCACTCTGTACCATGTGGGATGTGCTCTAACCGCTCATTTGCACAGGCTACAGTGGACGCACTCTGATAGCTCTGTTCTACAGGCAAAAGTGGACACACTCTGGAAAGAAGCCGGTTCCTAACACTACCTAACACTACCCAACTGGATAGTGCACTCTGTTCCACTATGGAGAGCCGAACGCAAACTAGACACCGTATATCCAGTTGCCCTGCACTACCCAGTTGTTTAGCGAGATATATCCAGTTAACAAGACACCGCCTCTTCAGTCATCCTGCGCCACCCAGAGGATACCCAGTGCACATCTAGACATATCCAGTTGGGTAGCATGCGCTATCCAACTGGGTAGCGTGTGATGTCGAATTGGGTAGCTCTGCGCTATCCAACTATGTGCGAATTGGGCAGCTCTGCACTATCCAGTTGGGTAGTGTTAGGAACCAGCTTCTTTCCAAATAATCCAAGTCAAGACAATGCAGCGAGGAACTCACTCCATACAACAAACACTTTACTAGAGAAAGTAAAAGTTTATTGATAATCACACTGGCCAGCGGGAATATCACCAAGACACAGCACAAATTGCGATCCAAAATGTTTACATTATCTGTGAGAGCATATCTCCCAAATGTTCCCAAATAACATGCTTTTGTTCATCAATAACCCATGCCATTAATCATGCCCGATAACTTATAGCACCTAGATGTCCGGTCAGGGAGGGCAGAGGCCTGTCTAAAGATCAGCCCTCACCTGCTACACCAAATCATTGATGAACACAGACTCATGCATAATTACTCTTTTAGGACAAAACTCAGAACCCATCAGTAGCTTTGTGCTGTATAGCTGGATATCTCGCTAGAATTACTTGATCGGTAGTGTCTAGTTTGTCCATGTTTATGAATTGGACAAAGACTGAGAGAATAATGAAAGAAATTACTAATTTAAAGTCTTCACCTACAATTTATGTGACAACATTATATAATCACGACTTTTAACATTGTAGCGGTGGCTAGCAGAGCCAAGGAGGTTGAGTACTTACCATATGTACATAGTGCTGTGTGTTTTATGCTAATAATAGCAAAGTGGTTTCTAGCGGAGCTAACTAGCCACGAGGTGCTAGCTATGTGCTATTGTACAATAATAATCTACTAAAGTGTGTACATGTCTTTTGTTGACAGTAGTGTAGCTAGCTAGCTGGAGAAGGGCTAGCTAGGAATATGAAAAAAATGCGGAGCTGGGCTGCGTGAGACGTCGGCATGGTGGTATGTGGTGTCTAGTTTGCAGCTGCTTTTGAACGGTTCGGCGCAAGTCGACACACTCTGACCACTCCGTTCCACAGGCTAAAGTGGACGCACTCTGACCACTCTGTTCCACAGGCTAAAGTGGACGCACTCTTACCACACTGTTCCAAAGGCAGAAGCTCTGAGCACTCTGTTCCACAGGCTATTGTGGACGCTCCCTGACCGCTCTGTTCCACAGGCTAAAGTGGATGCACTCTCTGACCGCTCTGTTTCACAGGCTAAAGTAGTGGAGGCAGAGGATAAGTACAAGGAAATCCGATGACCAGCTGGAGAGCATCTCTGAGCGCGTGCAGCAGCTGCAGCCACAGTGTGCAGAGCTAAAGAGCCAGGTCCAGGACTGTGACAAAGCATGCAAAGCAGCCGAGGTAAAGACAATAATCTACTACAGTTTATTCTGTTTTTTACCCAGTATTTCACAGGTGTCTATCCCTGGTCCTGCAGGACTACATTGTGTCTGCTGAGTTTTGTTATTACTTTAAATTTACTGACTGACTAATTTATAGTACTTAATTATGTTAAACTCCTCATCTGGTGCTTCGGGTCTGAACTGGACATTGAAAACAAAAACCAGCAGACTCTGGCTCTCCAGGAGCATATTTTCTACCCCTGCTCTACATTATGATTCATTAACAAGTCTGTATAGGACAGACAGCTACATCTCTAATTAATTATTTTTAGGCCAAATGTGTGGTATGCGGGATGTGAAATTAGGAAAAAACAATAGTTTAACTTTTATGTATGACAACATGGGGCCATCGGCCATAGGCAGGTTGAATACAATGGGTGCATGGCATTATTACATACACATTACAATCCAAATGTCTATCACTGTCAAATTAGCAACAGAAATGCTAGTAGTCCTTAGGGATGGGATGATGATCTATATAACTATGTATCAAAGTAAAAACATTAATGGTTATTTATTCATCATAAATTTATATTACGGTCATTATCGAAATAAGCGGCTGTTACACCTTAGTGTTGGTCAACTGTTTATAAAACTAAGGAAAAAGAGTAATAACCGGCTACGGACATGGGCAGAGCACTTATTATTCTTTGACACTCAATAGGCACACCGTCATAAAGGAAGTTTTCATTGTACCATGGCAGAGGTCATACATCGCTGCAGCAGGGGACAACATTACCAAAAACAATGGAGCTTTTCCCCCGTCAAAATGTTTATATTTACTTCAATAAGCTGCACGCTATTTTGTTGAAAAAAATTTTTATATTTACTTCTGAATTTTTTTTATCTAGTTATTGGCATGGTCGAAACATTAACATTTTTACATAATGTTTTAAGACTTCAATAATTAAAATTTTGCGTATTTCAATAATTATCAAGATAATATTGTATATCCTGATAATGTTGGCCGAGATAATCGTACAATGAAATTTTAATATTGGCACATGGCCTACTAGTGCTATAATAGCTTGGTCTTTACGAAAGGGAAGGTCAGAGCAGTGGAGCCTAGTGGGCTTGAACTGGGTGATGCTACCATAATATCAAGTGCAATCAGTTAACCAGTGATGATTTCGTTGCTGATGGGTGAAATCCTCATTGTTAATAATGCAATGCAGGGTCAGTGTAGTTTTCAGTTTAATGGTAATTATGCCCTGAGCCTCACCCCTGCCCTGAATTATGGGAAAGGAGTTATAAAAATATTTGTATTTTTATTGTTTTGCCCGCAATGGCTGTGGGCACAGTTGATTGTCCTTGAGCTTGCTTATATGAAGATGAGCCAGCTTATATGAAATCATTCACCTGAATCTTGTAGGCCAGTGTCCATCGCATCAAGACCAATCTGAGAGACCTGGAGAAGGACAAAGAGCAGCTCACGAAGCGGATCGATGAACTCAAGCACAGGTACAGTACTGCTGATAGTGGAAACTGTGCCCTACGTGTATGGCCCAGCATTTGCAACCCTGAGCAATATTTTGAAAGAACACCTTCTCGTTCCTCATCACGGAAACAATCTGTTCCCCAATGCTGGCTTCTGCCCAGATCATCCCCCATGTCGACAGCTCATTCTTGACCGTTTTTTAAAATGTGCGCATAGGGCACTGCACAGTAACGCTACCTGTTTCTGGCTACACTCCAACAAGTAGTAAGCTCACAAGAAGTAGAGATATCTTTCAAGCTAGTTTAGAAATATTTTAGCCAGAAAGCCATGGATCGCTTTTTAAAGCTGACACATTCCGCTGCTAGCACTTCAGGTCCAAGTGAGTCAAGTTGCAAAGCAATCTGCAAAAAATCTAGGAAATGTGAGACAACATACATAAAGTTTGGGTTTTTATCCATCAAGAAAAAAGATGGCCAACCAACCCTCCCCTGTCAGAATTTTGGAGCTCTGAAAAATGAATAGGCTACCCAGTAGTGGGAGAAAAAGCCATCCAATGCCTTCTACTATGTTTGCAACAACATAGCCTACCTGTGTGAGGCAGGTTTTTCTACACTAAAAGTACTCAAAACAAAAGGAGGATGACATGCGATTGTCACTAAGCCAGCTACAACCCAGAATCAACAAACTAAGCAGGAATGCCCAAGCACATCTCACTAGTGAGGGTAGGCCAAGTTTTATTTTTGTTGTGTGTTGTGCTCTTTTTGCCAGAGAGGTTATTTGTGTAAGGGGGACTTGGCATGAGTAAGTTTGGGAGCCCCTGCTCTAAGCTGCGTGACGAAAAATGCTCTGCTCCCCACAGTATCAGCCATTCCAAGGCTGCTGACACCCAGGAGCGGATGGAGAGGATCGGCAGGCTGCAGGAAGAGCTGGCGGCTCTAAACCAGCAGGACTCCACCCTCAGCCAGCAAATAAACCAATTCCAGCAGGCGGTGGCCAGAGGCCAGGAGGAGCTGGGCAGGATTGAGTGAGTGCTCTCCTGTCTTATAGTGTGGTCACTGATCACATGCATCTGCATCAAGTGCAATTGCATAATTGGATGAAAGCGGAATAAAACCAGGAAACCGGGGGGCGGGGTGGATGCTGCTGTGAACGCGGACTGGGGAAGGGGTGGGTGGATGGGTGCTGCTGCTGCGATCATGGACTGGGGGGGGGGTCACCGTCAATTTGCATCTATTATGCCTAGCGCTGGCCCTGACGCAACCTGTGAAATGTTATTAACCTATGTTTCATTTTCCCACTCTGTGTATGTACAGTATATAGAGTAGGCTCCTCAATAATTCCTTTCTTCCCTGCCTCTTTTCACTGCCTGCTGTTCCCTACACAAGTGGCAGAACATCCCTACAACAGTCAGAATTCTATTATGTAACTTGAAAATGGTGTTATAAATGTCATTTCTCTTCATCATTAGGCTGCGAGTGCTTCAGAATATCAGAGACATCAAAGAAAATAAGACACTGGAAAATAATGAAAGAATGTGAGAAGAGAAGATTAAAATATCAGTTTAACATTTGATGTTATGTTAAAACAGCTGGCTAAAATAGCGTTGTTTGAACGTTGTTCTGTGATTGGGATATTTCATGAGTTTCATCATCTAACGAACATTGCAAACTTTGATTATTAGTAAGTTACTCCCTTAGGCTTGCTTCATAAAGCCATAGTTTAGGCTTCATAAAGCCATAGTTTAGGCTTGTTTCATAAAGCCATAGTTTAGGCTTGCTTCATAAAGCCATAGTTTAGGCTTGTTTCATAAAGCCATAGTTTAGGCTTGTTTCATAAAGCCATAGTTTGTAGCAACAGTCCTCAAGCCGGGCAGCGTTCTATGCAGACTCCCAGTGTTTAGACAGCCTGCACCTTATCGTTCATGTTGGTTTCTGTATTATCAGAACGGCTCCCACTGTCACTATTCTCCCCAGTCTTGTTTAAAGATGAGATCTTTACCTGGCTCTTTTTGGTGTCAAGCTCCTCATATTAGCTGAAGATGACATTATCATTTAGCTAGGTTAATTATTCGCTTTTCTGAGGTAACATAAACAAATCTGCTCATCTGCCTGTGGCCAAGCAGCCAATCAGCCAATCGTAGTGAGATTATCGCCAGTGAAAACACTGTAATTTCATAACTTACTTGGAGTTGATTACTAACCGAGGGGGGTCCAAACATTCCACAAGTCTATTGAATCGTTGATAATTTCTGCAGACGGATAACAAAATGAAGCACTTATACTCATATACACTGCTTTCTATCTTAATTTAATTTGAAGTTCAGATGCATATAGCTGATCCCTTGATTTCTGGAGCGGTGGGTATGTTTAATGGAACGGGAAATGAAGTGTTTTACATGGCCAATGTAGTCATTTAAAATATAATTCCATCTTGGGCACAGTCCTTGGCAAAGCCCTTTGTATGAATGTACATTGGGATTGCAGGTATGCCATCCTCCAAGTTACAGCTTGGTGGGGCATGCCCCATACCTATACAGCACAGAATATTAGGCACTTTTCAGGGTTTCCTAGAGAAATAACCACAATGACCACAGACTCTCGGCCCTTATGAACATTAAGTTCTGTACCTGTACCTCATGTAAACACACAGAATTCAGATTCCACACAACTTCACACATCCACACAATAAAGCCCCAAACTTGGCAATTCTTTCATCTTTTTCCATCCAATTTTCTACCCTGTACAGTAACCTATTAAAAACACCGCTTAAAAATATGACTAATACTTTTTTAATTCATGGTAAAGGGAAAATGGCTGAATCTAGGCCTATGTGTTTATTCGAGCTAGAATGTATGTGTGTTTGCAAATGTGTGTGCATCTCTCTCTAGATTAAATTATCGTTCATAAATTTATATGCATTATAATGATCAGTTACTTATAACAAACACAGTACAAAAAGAATTCATATCTTTTTAACGTACGAAAATGCCAAGTTACTCACGCAAACAAACCATTGTCTATAATAAAACTAGAAATATCTAGGCCTGCCATTTTGTGTTGATATTATTTCGGTCAGGACAACTCACGTATTAAATGACATGTTTAATGAATGAATTATTTTAGTTTGGCGGTGAATGGATCTGCTTTAGTACTGCTCCAGAGCACGGGCATCTCCTCCCGCTAAACAGGAGATGACCAGAAACCCCCCATACTAAAGCAGATCCAAACAACAGGTGGAAGCTGGGGTGGTGGAGGGTGACAGCAAATCTCTTTTAACACAAGCCGTAAGCAAACAAAGAGCAGCGCGTCAGCATTCAAGCAGTACAGAGATAACTGATTCTTGGCTTAAAAAGGGCGCTCCATTAGAGGTGTGTGCATGTGATTGCTTGAGTATGGGACGCTTGATTGCTAGCCGAACATGGTCGGCTATGATAAGAGTTTCCTGACAGAACTTGCTCTGCGCACGTTAAAACGTTCACGACGCTCATTTCATGCAACTTGGCCCTGTGTTTTCATCTTATCGTAATAGAATGTGGTCATTCAAAATGTGTCACGTTTAAATATCAAATATCAATCATTTTTAGTGGAAATAATGTGCAATTCAGCTGTGTTACAATGTGTTTGAACAATTGTCTGCATCCAGTGCTTTGCCTGTATGAAAAACACATAATGAATAAAGTGCATTATTATTATTATTGTTATTATTACTTACATTATTTTGTTCAGAAAATTGTTCTCACAAATAAGAATTTTTAAACTTTTACATTTTAAAATAAATTATACTATACTATTAGTATTTGACAAAATTTTATCTTACCCACAAACATACAGTACATTAGTGGGGCAAACATATGTCTGTATAGGTTTGTAAGATTAAATATGTAGTAGGCCTAAATATGTGTAATTTTTATCTGCATTTATTAATCACCCCACCCTTTCTCTAGTGTAAATGATTGTATGTTTCTTGGTATAAATTTCTGTAAATGTGAATGTTATATGCTGCTAGAAAAAAATTTTCATAGGGATAAAGTATTCTGTCTATCTACTTATCTATCTATTTGCAAAGTTACAATTTAAAACTTGTACATTTTGTGAACTTAACTTGACAGCCAAGTATAAACCTATCCTTTCTGGAGTGTAATTTTTTGTCAGCTGTTTACACCATTCATTTAACCCCTTCACGCAGATGCCAAATTTGGTCAATTCTCATCTATTTAGGGGGTGTTTTGGCTTTATCAATACGAGCGCTTCAAAATATCACAGACATGAAAGAAAACAATAGACCAGAAAAAAATGTAAAAGGACGCGAGAAGAGAGGATAAAATATTCAATCAGTTTAACGTTATGTTAGAAAAGCCGGCTAAAATAACGTTGTAAAAACGCTGCTTTGTGATTGGGATATTTAGGAATTTCTTTTGAGTTAGCTCCTAGTTAGCTCCTTGTTTCATTGAATCATAAAGCCATGGTTTGTAGCGACGGTAGTGTCCACTGCAACTGTAGGCTATCGTTCGCATTGGCTCGCTTCTGTATTATCAGAACGGCTCCCACACTGTCACCATTCTCCCCGATCTCACATTTACATGGGAGATGACATTACCATTAGCTACAGTAGGTTAGTTATTTGCTTTCCTGAGGTAATGTAACCTAAACAAATCTATCCTTCTGTGCATGGCCAAGCAGCCAGTCGTAGTGAGATTACCACAAATCAAAACACTAATTTCATACTTGGAGTTTGTTACTAACTGAAGAGAGTCCACAAACTCTGCAAATCTATTGAATCCTTGATTTCCGAAGACGGGTCACAAAAAAATTGCCATTTTATATTTTTAGGTGGGGCGGCAAGCTCCGTAGGCGGGGCCTAATGTATAGTAGGGGAAACATTAAAATGTGAGATATTCTGATATTAATATTGTTCGGATTTTGAAAGTTGTGTAGTGTAGTCTACACAAGGCATTACATGAAATGATTTTGGAAACATTGGGTACCATTGCGCTGGAATATGGCTTGTTTAATTTGTGTGAGTTAAGATAGCCATTATTGTTTTTTTGTAACGGCCTCATTTTGATAACAATACTTTTAATTGCAAGCCAAGATTTAGCTAGTTTTATTGTAGAAAGTGCTTTGTATGCGTAAGTATGCGTAATTTTTTTTAAATTGAAAAAACGTTTTTTGTAGAGATACAGTTCACCCTGATAATATTGCTGTTGGTGTGTATGAAGCACGGTGACTGTGCATGATGAAGCAAAGGCTTGTTTGTACCATTGGCAACCTAAGAAGTCAATAAGAGCCATTTTACAGTTGCTTAACTTGTGTGGATTGTGAAATGGATTGTGGATTGTGTAGAGCAGATAATGGCCCCCATAAACTTAGCACACATCCATGTATTCTGTGTCGCTGTTTTGGTGGGCAAGTTAGCTGAAACTCCTCCCTCCCCCATCGGCCCAGGCGGGAAGTGCAGGAACTGAACAAGGCCATGGAGTTCAAGCGCCAAACCCTGAGGGGCTTGGTGGCCAGTAGGACTGACAGAATCAAGCGCTTTGGAGAGCAGATGCCCAACCTGCTGGCTGCCATCGACGAGGCCTCCAGGAGGGGCCATTTCAAGAAGAAACCCATTGGACCACTGGGTAAGACCTGTGATAAACTGTGATAGCAGGAGAGTACAGCAGCCGGAGGTGTGATGTTCTCTGCCCCCTGTGTCAGTGTGTTGTGGACCAGACGGTGCATCAGTGTGTTCCATGGGTTGGAAACTGGTTAAATTGCATTGTCCCCAATAATTAAATTAATAAATAAAAATGTTGTTTTGCTGGGTCGTTTCCTGGTTAATAAGTTGACTATCCAAGTAGGTATGTTTGTTTTGGTTATTGTGGATGATTTGGTTGGATGTGTTGCCTGTTACTCTGGCTAATGGGTGTCACTGAATGTCCCTTGTGGCTTTTACGGTTTTGTGTGTACCATTTTTGTTTTTGGCTGTTTTTCAGGCTACTGTATCCGTCTAAAGGACCCGGAGCTGGCCCTGGCAGTTGAGAGCTGTCTGACGGGGCAGATGATGGCCTTCTGCTGCGATAACTACAAGGATGAGAAGACCCTGCAGGGCCTCTTGTCCCGCCATTACGACAACCTCAAGAGGCCTAATATTATCGTCAGCGAATTCTCCAATTCCTTGTACAACATCAGTGAGAAGTATGACACTTGTTACTCCTTTCCAATACAAAGACCTCTGTATTTCAGTCTAAGAATGTGCCATTTTCACAGAAATAAATTTTTTAGTGTAACAATTTTGAGTGGGGAATTCCTGGCTGTCTATATTGGTTATCTGGAGGTGAATCACAAGCTGGATAGCTATATTTATTTTTTACATAACCAGCTAATGGAAAGTGGAGGTTATGTTATTTTATTGGGAATCCGTGCCCCTCATGAATCTGTTCTTTGTAAGTCGTGTTCTTTGTAAGTCCTGCATGACCTCTTGACTACTTAATAATATAACCCATGCATTTCACATTACAATTTTGCCATTTGATTTGTCTCATGAGTGAGACACTGTGATTATTAATAGTCCACAGAGCAATAAATGTCTACAGGGGTGGCATAGGCTGGCAAATGTCTCAATTACGACTTACCCATGATGTAGTTGATTGATGGAAACCATTTTCAGATAATTCCATGCTGTCCCTTCTTTTGGACATACACACATTGCTAATGCTAGCGCAACTCGTAGGAAACTAGTAGCATCCACTACCAAACGCACTTAAACACTCCACAGTGCACCCAAAGCAAATAAAATATGACGACAGTCCATCGGGGTTATTTTCAGTGATTATACCATCATTTTTCAAGTCAAACTATCGTTGAATCCTTTACTTTGTGCTCACCTAAATTCTCAGTGGAAGTGCGTTTGGTAGTGGATGCTACTAGTTTCCTACGAGTTGCGCTAGCATTAGCAATGTGTGTATGTCCAAAAGAAGGGACAGCATGGAATAATCTGAAAATGGTTTCCATCTATCAACTACATCATGGGTAAGTCGTAATTGACACATTATGTCCAAAATTCCGAACTAACCCTTTAATAATCCACAGAGCAATAAATGTAGTAGGGTGTTCTGACTTTAATTGTGACTTTGATTTCTAGGGTGTTCTCTGAAGGTTATTTTATTCATTTGAAAGCAGATTTAGAATTGCACATTACAACCCACCACTGTTAACACCACTGTTTCTGTTGCACTGGATCGCTTCTTGTCAGAAAGAGAGGGAAGGAGAAAACATCTTGTTTAATACCACATGGGTGCAAATGGTCAGGTTCATCCTGCAAAGAAGTAGTCATTTTTGTCATTTTTGTCATTTTTATTTATTTATGTATTATGCAATATAAGATGTGTGTAGACAATGCCCTCCATAATGTTTGGGACAAAGACATATTTGTTCTTTATTTGGCTGTCTACTGCACAATTTTAGATTTGTAATCAAACAATTCACATGTGGTTAAAGAGCAGATTCTCAACTTTTATCTAAGGGTATTTTATACATTTTGGCTTCACCATTATGGAGGGCACTGTATATATACACACTGTTTTTTACTAATATATTTTTTGCTTCTCTCCAGAGCTGTTCAACATCCAGAATATCCCACTGTGCTCCAGGCTCTAGAAATCCAAGAACCAGTGGTGGCCAACTGCCTGATTGACATGAGAAGGATTGAAACAGTTTTACTAATTAAGGTAAAAAAAAGAAACATATGTACACATAATAGAACATCCTAGATAGAAACCTCAAAAGGTCAAGGTCCTTAAAAAATATGAGAATTGTAAGGTAACTTATGTTTTCCTCTGATAAAAATCTAAAAATACTATCTCAATTGGGCAATGGGCCATAGTCTTAAAACTATTGCTAAACAACAAGGCCAGGGTTTCCCCCAGGAAAAAGTGCCTCAGAGGTTAAGCAGCTGCGGCATGAAGTGGCCAGCCATGGTACTGACACGGTGTAGTCTACACCGGACCTGGTGAAAACATGACTTCATGATGCACCTTTTTCCCCCCTTCCATGGAGATCTGAGTCTGAGGTTTTATTGATTTTTGGTGGAGGTGCAGCTATTAATACCTGGGGAAACCATGTAGGCATAGTTTGTACATGAAGTGAAAGTCTTTATGGATATGTCAGCAGATGTTTGAGTCTACTATTGCACAGGTTTGTAAGGTTAATTGTATTCTGGCTTTGAATCGAGACATACAATAAGCTACTGATTTTGGATAGCGCAACATTACAGCAGATTTCATTACTGTACTACAGCTTGGGTTTAGGGAGTAGGCGGGGGAACTGCTTGCAGTACAGTTTCACTCTGAGTTGTTTGAAATATGGCATCGCCTGAGAAACATTTAACTTCTAGGGCTCTATCTTGACAATCTTAGCGCATGGTCTATAACGCATGGCGCAAGTGCATTTAGGGCGTGTCCAACTCCCCTTTAGCTAGTTAGAGGGCGCTTTTTTTGAGCGTGAAGTTAGGCGAAAGGTTCAAATGGGCTGAACTTAGCCTCTTCATTAATTATAGGTGTGTCTTGGGCGTATCATGCAATAAGCCAATCACGGTGTTATCTCCCATTCCCTTTAAAAGCTACCTGCATTTGCACCTTGGCAGATTGCTAATATAATGGCAAATTTAATAAGACTGCAAAAATAGCGATTTACAGCTGGGGAAACCTGCTCGCATGCAAGGTTAAAGTGTGCGAGCAAGGAATATATGGATCAATATTAGGATTAATATTATTCGGACTAAGCATTATGATGTGTTTTCATATAAACCTTAATAATCTTAAATGGTAGGGTTTAACACCGGCACGGGTTCCAGGCAATTCCTAACCAAACTATTTCCTATTAAAGATATGCGGTTTCATTTTGTTAAAAGCACCTTCAACATCGAGGAATAAGCTACCAGATCTTGCTTCTGTCTCACCTTAGAAAATGGCAAATTAGCCTGCTTGTTTAACGAATTTCATTTGATTATACAATGAAGCATTGTGAAACATCAATTCCATGAGGCTGTTCTCACAGCAGACAGATCACAGGCAATTAATTTTGGCTAGCGATGTTCAAGCTTCATCTGGAGTTCATATTACTTGCATACATTCTAATATTGATTATTAGCACAAATAGCGTTCTTTTGCCTTAATGATGACAGTCAATACACTTAAGCTGTCAGGTTGGGAACCCATAGGTTTACGCATATTTTCCCTTGTTTTATGGGTCAATGACAAAAAAGGTTTTAAAAATGAAAAAATAAAAAATACTGACCAAAATGGATTTTAAATACATTCTTAATTCCACAAGAATGTATCCTGTGTATTTATATTTGTTTCATGTTTTTACATTTGTTTCAATGTATCCTGTGTTTTTATATTTGTTTCATTATATTGTTTCATTTATATTTGTTTCAAGGTGATATAAATACATTTTTAAACAAGATTTCAGATTTTACCACCCAGAAATGTCAGGTGGCGCAAGCATATATGAATTTTGAATAATACACTTTTAATGTATTTACCACAACTGAAAACCTGCAAATATGAATCATGTAGTGTGTAAAATACACATCACATGGTAAATTCCACTTTAATTTCTTTATTTATGGCAGTTTTATTCCATTTATAGAAACGGCCACTTCTTTTTGTTTTCAAACACCTTATTTTCCATAGAGAGAAAGAAAACAAAAATTCTAACAGTAAAAATGATTTGTATACATTATTTAAAGATTTTCAGTTATATTTGGTAAGCAATAATGACCGAGGAGCCGGGCATTACACAGTTTAAATGCCCGACGCGGAGTAAGTAAATTGCCCGAGGCGCAGCCGAGGACAATTCGTGAAATACAGGAGAAATAGGGGAGAAATCACAATATGGGAGGAGGCGGGGAAATGGGCCTAAAATCCTGGAGATTCCCTGGAAATACGGGAGTATTGGCAAGTATGCACCCCATCTTAAGACCAACCCGCCCAGTTCCAGCTATGGGCGATTTAAACAACGTGAGTGCTGGACGTTAACGGGACCCTTGCGCTGGTCTGAAACGAGCGTTTGGGTTACCGCTGCTTAGCGTCTGGTGTCAGATAGGGCCCCTACTCTCTTTCTGCCGATTCAGTGGTCCCGTGCAGGGATGAGCAGGCCACTTTTTTGTGCATTTACAACATTTTGGGTACATTGACATTTTTGTTTAGATGAGCTGATGAATGACCACTGAAGACTGTTCTTGTGTCCTTGTTTAACATGTTTTGTTATGGTCTAATCTAAAAGTGAACTGCAAATCTCCAGCCTTTTCCTTCCCTGCTTTTAAGAGCAATCTAGACGCCCGTCAGGTGATGCAGCAAGGACAGCCTCCGGAAAACTGCCAGGAGGCATTCACAATGGATGGAGACCAGGTGTATGCAAAACGCTACTACTCCTGCGTCCACAAGAGGGCACAGTTTCTGAGCAGGGATGTGGAGGTAGAGATCAGGTGTGTGCAAGTATTCAGTGATGGGGGCAATAGATCTAAATGCCCATTGGACCCAGAAAGAGGGATGCCATTTTTCCTGATTAGTCAGAAAGTGTGATTTTCAGACCTTATGTTTCTCAGGGACCACAAGTATTTGGCTGTATTGCCGAACATTAGTAACAAAGAGCACAGAAGCTTATTGTGAGTGCTTATGATGTACCCAAGTCTTCTACTGATGAAGTTAATATGCCAATGCTAATTAAGCCACTATTTCTGACATTTAGAGTTTGAATATCAGTATTTCCTGATTAATCTGGAAAAATCACATCCATAAAAAACGAGTTACGTCAGGTTCCTGATTGAGAGATGTATTTCAGCAAAGCCTTGAGTACTATGAGTAAGAGAAAGTGGCAGTGTAAGTATGTTTGGAGTTCTTTTGGAAAAAGGTGTTCCAGCAGTTTTAAGGCTTGCAGTGCCCCTAAAAATAACTGTCACCTGTTTAACCCCAGACACCTGGACACGGAGATTGCGAATCAGAAAGCTCAGGTAGAGCATTTCCAGCAGCAAGTTCAGGTGGCGAAGGGTGATATTCGGCATAACGATGCCCGGCTGAAGAGAGCGTATGAGGACAGCAAGAGGGCGAAGGTGTGTTTTGCTGCCACATAGCTAAATCAGGGGTCCCTAAACCTGGTCTGGTGAAAGCCACAGAGTCTTTTGGGTTCCCCAACCCCAGTCTTGGTTTTCCTTGATAGCACTTAATTTGTCAACTAAAGCAGTTGATTACACAATTCATTTACCTCACCGAGTTTCTTGGGTTCAGAGATTTTAATGTGAAAACAAAAACTGACACTGTGGTTCTCCAGGACCGGGTTTGGGGATCCTCACAGATCCTGTGGGTCTCCAGAACCAGAGTCTTAAGTACTCAAGATACTCACTCGCGTCCCTGCTGCCAATAAACTGCTCACCTTTCAATCTCCCCAGGGCAAATTCCGCAAACCGCAGCTGGAAATGAGTGATCTCCAGAATGTGGAAGAACCTCAGTCTGAAGACCTCAGAACTCTTGTAAGAACTATTCTGTCATTTTGTATGTAGACGCTAATTCAGAATGTCTTCCAATATAGTCGAATGTCATACAATTTATACGTGTGTAGTAGCGTTGTCACGGTACCTCATTATTCCTTCATGATACTGCAACAACAGAAAAGATTCCGTTATTTTGCCTGGACGACATTGATGACATTTTTACTGTATTCCTTCACGAAACTGCAACAACAGAAAAGATTCCGTTATTTTGCCTGGACGACAGATTACATTTTTACTGTAATGTTAGCTATACCAGTCTGTAATCCTGCTATCATATCTAGAAGACTTGCACATGACTTGCTCACAACAAGGTCTGTGGAAGCAGTGGGGTGGGGGGGTGTGTCTTTTTCTGTGGGCAGGGCCGAGGGATGTTGTGACTTTGAAATGTTTTGACAACAAATGTGACCGTTGGGGAAAAGTTGCATATAGCTTTCATGATTGACAAAAGATGAACCGACTCCCCCCAATCACACCCTTAAACATGTATATGCTCTATCGGTCTCCACATTAACAAAGCTTACTTCCGTGGCAAAAATGTGCCTGCTTCTTTTTGATAACGTAGTCCGGGAAACTGTCTATATAGCCTATAGGATATTTTTATCAAGCTGAATTATATTATCAAAAGAAATGTTTTATTAAATTTAAAAAAAATATTTTTTAAATTATATTTAAAAAATGAATTATTATTCATTTTTATTATTCATTTACCAAATGGGCCCCTATTTACAATACTACCGTTTGACAATGACTGCAGTATTAGTATCGTAATGCTTGAGTACCGAGCTACTACCCTGGAACCAGTATAACGTGCAGCCAGGGCCTGAAACTAACTTTCTGGTTTTTCAAAGTTACTAGCCACCAATTATTTTCACTAGCCAAAATAAATCGAGGCAAAAAACAACATTTAAAATACTATATTTCTGCATTTAATAAAACATTAAAAAAACGTAACATAGAAGCAGTGAGAGAGACAAGTTCACAGTTCGTCTGATACTTCTTCTTAGCCTCAACAACGTTAACGTTACCGGTTTCGCTGCCAGCTGTCTCTCTCCTCTCTGTCTCACTGGGTCTTTTAACCCCTGTGATGTCGCCACATACTGCTAATGTTAGCTAGATATAATAATGTTAAATCTAGCTTGGTGTTTCGTAGATATTTTGGCTGCCTCTCTCGTAGCTAAAGCCGACGTTACTGACTGAGGTAACGTTAGCTAATGTTCGCAAGATGCTTGACAGGGGGGCTCTCAACCGGCTCGGCCAATCAGAGCACTGCTGAGAGCAGTCCCAGGTAATTATGGGAGTCGAAGTATTATACATAATTGACTGATGTACTTGAGAAGCTTAGTTAAACTACAAAATCCTTCATAAACATGAAAAAAGTGTAATGTCCCGAAGTCCTTTGGCTACCCGCCAAGGTGGGGGGTGGAATTCGTCAACCCACAAGCCAACGCGAGTTTCTACCCGCATTTGGCGTGTGGCGGGTGCTAATTTCAGGCCCTGCGTGCAGCCCTAGTGTGTAGAATGTCTTTGAAGGAATTTGAATGCATCAAGAACATAAATGAGTATTCCTGGAATTAAATAAAGTTCAGATTTTTCAACTTTTGAAAAAGTTTGAAGAATAAGTTATGTAAGTCACTGAATACAAGTGTCATTCACTGCTCCCTTGGCACTTACCAACCAGCAGTGTTTGTGGAGCACGTGTTTTTCAAGAGCTGATTGGCTCAACCTTGGTTTAGCCTGATGGTGTGGGTTGGGTGCACTTTTCTCTCTGGCCAGGAGGAGGAGCTGCAAGAGATCTGCAAAAAGATTGGTGGGGCTTGGAAGGAGAGTGAAGTTGCCCAGCAGCAGGCAAGCCAGCTGAAGACAGCCTTGGAGGAGGCAGAGATTAAATACAAGCAGCACAAAGACATCATCAGCAGTGTCACTGAAGAAGCTGACCCCATCATGGTCAGCTTGTGTGAATTCTGTTTTTTGCTTTCTGTGCCAAGTGCTGTGCGAGTATCTGTGAAGAACTGACTTGACCTCCAGAAGTTTCAGAGCATTTATGTATATTGCAGTTTTAACACAACTGCACAACAACAGGTGGCAGTATACAAGTATAAACCGGGGATTAAACTCATTAAGTAGTGGAAGAATAAATATAAAAATTTAATATTATAAAAAAAATTTAAAACTCAAATGTAATTTTTTCTATGAAGTTTTTTTTGTGAAAGGTTTTCTCATGTTAATCCTTTTTGTCATATACAGGATGAGCTGAGTAAAACTGACCAAGAAGTGGAGAAAAGCAAACATCACAAAAAGCACTATGAGGAGAGGCGGAAGGCCCACGTTGCCGAGATTCAGAAGCTCAAAGCCGACCTGAACACCAACGAGAAAGAGCTAACTGTACTTTAGGAGTCATTTTTGGGTAGCTGGTGGTAGCAGGGATGAGCATAAGTTTCTTAACACGTGATTAATTTTCATGAGATATTTTAGAACACTGCTGTTGTGTTTTCTCAGAGAGTCAGTAAGTCAGACCTTGAGTCCAGAGTTTAAAGGTGAGATGGATCTGTTCAACCAACTTAGAACTTGGTGTTGAACAGTCAATGTTTTTTACTGTCTCTAAGTAGACTATGCAGTCTTCACTCAGTAACCTTCTAAGATTTTTATGAAACTCATCTGAGCATTAGACGATTATGGAAAGGTACCTGATTAATCCCTACAATGACATGAAATTTGCTTCATAGTCAATCTACAGGATCTACAGTTTTTTGAGAGGGTGCCCTCTTCTGAATCTCTGACAGGCCTCCATTGAGAAAGCCACAGCGATCTGCCCAAGGGTGGAGGTAAAGAGAACAGCCAAGAGCCTGGACAGTGAGATCAGCCGCCTCAAACAGAAGATCAGCACACAGCAGAATCAGTATGGAGACAGGGACGAGATCATCAGGTACAGTTTTGACCCCTTTCACTAGTGCTCTTCAGTCATTTTTTTGTTTTTACCTGAAATTGCACAACCAGTTCATGTCCAAGGAACCAGGAGAAGTGATTTACTTTCATTTATCAAATAACTCCTGACTAACAGCAGAAACCAGCATTTTCTGGCTCCACAAAACCAGAATTGGGGACCCCATTCACATTATTGGTTCTTCTGGCAGGCAGCAGACACTGACCAGTCTGGTCAGGTGATCTTTCAGGGCTCCAGAGTCTGATGCATAGCCCTGTGTATTAGGCTATGTATTACTCTGCCCTTGAATTAAAATATTGTAATGAACAATACCAACTCAACAATCGCTGACTGTCTACAGCGTGATCTTTCTGGCTTTCCTTGCGGCAAACTCACCTCCCCAGTTTCAACTGAAGGAAATGTGGCAGCTGGTTTGTGACACCCTCTGCCTGTCTCTTACCTCTCTTTACAATGAAAAAGATAGTGTTCAACATCGTGCCTCTTTGGAATTTCTTTATGGTCCACCACAATCAATAGAATAATTTACAATTTGTAGCTATGCCCCTCATAGCTATGCTCGTACCACGATCCACAGTATTATCGTTTTAATTTTAACTGGAGAAATTAAGCAAAAGAAAAGCGCAGAGCGTTCGTAGCATATCGTATATTCATGTGAAGGGGAGTTGAAAAATGTCAGAACACCGGCTTCAGCGGCATTGTCCAACTCCTCCTCCATGTTTTTCTTTATGAACCTATCCAAGGAACCTTTTAATTTTACATTTAATTCATCTATTTTATTTTTTCCCCGCTTCTGAGCTATAGCTACTTTCTGAATTTGTCTCGGGCTCTGCTGTTTGAGCTTGCTATTTTGCCACCTGACTCAACAAAAACGACTTTAAGCTCATTTGAAAAATAGCTAGCTTCAGGCTGCACATATTCAGCGTAGGGACGTAAGCCTATAGCTACTTCTCACATAACGTCAACTTTCCAAAACGCCATTTAGGCTAAATGTATTTTTGTGTGTCTGGGTGTGCTTTACAAAGATATATAGGCTATTTTAGATAAACATTATTTTATTTTAAATATATTTACATATTTTTGCGGTCTTACTTTAACACTTTAAACAATAATAACTATTGTTAAACATTTTTTAATACTTATTTTTACGGACATCATCGGTTGGTTGCAGTTGGCAGGAAACAACGTAGGTGTGGGACTAATTTGACGGAAACCGAAAACCTAAATAACTTCACAAAATAAGTGCGAAAAGACAGATACAAGGTCTAAGCTTAGCGAGGTTCCCCTGTATTACCTAATATCTATTGTCATGAATATGTTTCTGTCAATGCTGGAACACTGCTGGACATGGGAACCAAAAAATTTATTTCAACAAATCTTTATAAATAATGTGATTCAAATATGAATTTAATTTAACTTGAATATGTTGTGGGCAGGTGGCACGGTGGTGCAGTGGCTAACACTGTTGCCTCACAGCAAGAAGGTACAGAGTTTTAATCCCATCCGAGGGCCTTTCTGTGTGGAGTTTGCATGTTCTCTCTGTGTCTGTGTAAGTTTCCTCCGGGTACTCCGGTTTTCTCCCACAGTCCAAAGACATGCAGGTTAGGCTAATTGGAGACAAAATTCACACTTCTGGCAGTTGACTCGTGTGAATTTTCTGAATTCTGAAAGACAAGGGAGGTCAATATTTTCACTGGACACAAATCCCGCCTTAAAACTTAAAAGTCCCAAATTATTGATCAAGAGTTTATTGGGTTTCTGGAGATTGATATTTCAGTTTACAATCATGTTAACGATGACATGTTTGCAGCAAAGTTAAGGAAGCAAAAAACAATGCTGAAAATGTCACACTGCATACACAGCAACCGTATGTGTACACCTAGGATCATCAATGGCAGTTAAGCAACATTGGCACTGATTCAGAAAATGTTCCTTATATCATTTACTGAGGTTTTTGTCAGTTATTAAGGGTGCATGAAATGTAACGTGAGAGGAAGGGGTCGGAGAACTAGACGCGACCGGAAGGGGCTCTAAAAGCTATCCACAAACGTGGATAACCACAAGTTTGGGGGGAAGAAAAGAAATCCCCTGACAGAACAGGAAAAAATAAACGAAAAGGAAATAACTCTAACGAATATGCCAACAGAAATCAACCCAGAAGGGAGGGCGAAACAGGCTTGAGACTCGAGCAGAAAAAGAAAGGATAGACCTCTAGCTCGGTAATAAACAAAGAGCTCCACAAAGAGGGAATAAGAAGAAGATAAACAGAAGTTACTACCTCAAAGAGGACAGATAGGCAACAGAGGAAAGACCCAAGAAAAGAGCGAAATAAAAGGAAAGTTTAACTTAGTTTAACTCTTTAAACTAAGGAAGTTCCTGCGGTTCTTTCAGACACAAAAGAAATGCAGTCCTCCGGCTATACCGTTTACCTGGCTTAACGTAGCAAAGTACGACACAAAAGCCCAGAACACTGTTTACATTTTAGTAAGTAAAAAGTAGCCCGGCCGCACCTGAACCCCATAACCATAATTGGTATGGAATGCGGGGAAAAAAACAAGAGCGCACTCTAGTGGCCCCGAGAGGCAACACCCGTGGACAGGCACAAGCAGACTGGAAAACCATGACAGGACCCCTCCCCTCTAAGGAGCGGCCCCCGACGGTCCTTCTGAAACACGCCTGCGAAAGGCATCAATGAGTTCCGGATCTAGTATGTACCTAGAGGGAACCCAACAGCGCTCTTCCAGGCCATAGCCCTCCCAATCAACAAGGTATTGCACCCCATGGCCTACTAGCCTACTAGCCAAGATACGACGGACCGTGTACGAGGGCTGGCCATCGAAGAGACGAGGCGGTGGTGGAAGCTCATCAGATGGGGCCTGCGCACTAACCAGCACTGGCTTAAGGTGAGAGATGTACAACGTGGGGTAAACCCTCATGGACTAAGGGAGCTGTAGGCGAACCCTGACCGGGTTGATCCTCAGGATAATTTTAAAGGGTCCTATGAATAGCGGGGCGAGCTTACGAGACTCCACTCGTAACGGGAGGTCCCATGCAGACAGCCACACCCGATAGGAAGGCGCCGGGCGACTCTTTTGATTATCAGAGGTGCGTAGGAGGCACGGACTCTAGAGGGAACAAGGGGGCAACTAGGAGGCCCCCCACTCTGATCAGCCGGAAAGCCCCACCTCCTCCTCCTCGTCGCTGACTGGCCTCGACTCAGAGTCGAACTCACGACTGTTAGGAGCGGGAGACGCCGTCAGTAGTGATCATTTTCCTTTCCGGTCTCATGAGAGTACGCTGGTTGCCGCTTCTCACTGGGGGAGAATAGTTTGGCTGCATGTTTTATCTTTATTTTATCTTTATTTTATTTTACTAGGCTGCTAAGTTTTTTAAGTTTTTAGGCTACATTTAACTTACCATTTAGTCTCTCTTTTATTTCACATTTAATCTTTTTTATAAATTTCGGATTGCTTTCATTTGTCCCAAATTTTTCGCGGAGTCTTTTTACCTCGGTATTTACCTGCAATCCAACCCGCCTGACTGCCACCATACTCCCGCTGGATTTTCAATCTCTTCCCGGACCACCTCTTCACCATTCCAGCTGGACCTAACAGAGGTGATCAGACTTTTTTATGCCTGTTTGGATCCAGTAGGACAGGATACCATCAATCACGGTCGGTCCGATTACTTTTATTACCATGGTTTTCTCTAAGCTGTCTGCTTCCCAACACACCATCTCCCACAAATTAATTAGTGGCTGTAAAAATGGGATCCCTAATAGAAATAAATATCTGCACAGGGGCTCTGGACGTGGTTACGACTGGAAACCAAGCTGCAATCCGAACATTAACTTCATAATGTTGCATAAACGCATGATTTTATTACCGATGACTGCCCCGATATGTTTTGTCTGACTGAAACTTGGCATAAAGAGGGTGATTTTTACCATCTAAATGGTGTGTCCACCAGGCTACAAATACATTGAAAAAGCTTGTGCTCATGGCCATGGTGGGGGAATTGCTGCCATTTACAAAGACTATATCCCTTGGCGGTATATGAAACTCAGTCATTTGAGTGTCTCGCTTTTAAATGTGATCCACCAAATTCTCTAATTGTCATCCTGGTATACCGCCCTTCTAAATCCAACTCATCCTTCATCTCAGATTTTTTTACTTCCTTGACCTCCGAATGTCCCACTTATTGAGCTGAGGTTATTTTAATATACATGTCGACTCCCTCAAATGCTCCATGGCTACTGACTTCCTGACCCATCTTGACACTCTGAACCTCACACAACATGTCCACGGTCCTACACACAACCGTGGCCACACACTGGATCTCATTATCACTGGTGACATACGTACCTCTAATTTCAACATCTTAGAGCTTGGAGTTTCCGACCACAAAGCTGTTACCCTGTCACTGGCTGTTCCATCCTCCCAACTCCGCCCTGAGAGGGTCATGAAGTATCGCAACTTGAAAAATCTGGAACCTGCCCTCTTTCTCGAATCTATAATGCCCACTCTCTCAACCGACTACACCTCACTGTCTCCTGATTAAATGATTAACCTCTATAATACCACTCTGACCACCTCCCTCAACACCCTCGCTCCAGAACAACTAAGAAAAGCCACCTTCCAACACTCATCTCCCTGGTTCACTGACGATCTGCGCAGAATGAAGACACGCGGTCGCAAGCTAGAGAGGAGGTGGAAGAAAGGCGGTCTCTTTAGAGACCACCAATCTGCTTACACTGCTGCCCTAAAAACTGCCCACTCAACTTACTATTCTGCAATGATTGATAATGGCAAAAACAATCCCAGAACCCTATTCGCTACAATTAACCGCCTCCTGAACCCCAACAATTCTGGCCACCTAATGGCCACGCCAGAACTGTGCGCTACTTTCTCTTCTTTTTTTTTATAACCAAGGTCAACGACATCGGAGCCAACATTGTCACCACCATAGCTGAGCAGCTTCCCAGAGGTTACACCATCTGCAATCCAGTCTATCATAGCTAAATCCAAGTCAACTTTCTGCTCCCTTGACCCCATTCCCACACCACTGCTCAAAGCCTGCTTACCAATCCTGGCTCAGTTAATCTCCATACTAATAAACAAATCTTTACAGAATGGTGAGGTGCCCATCCATTTCAAAACCGCAGCTGTTACACCACTCCTGAAGAAACCAAAACTGAACTAAGAGCTTTTATCCAATTACAGGCTAATCTCCAACCTCCCATTTCCACCACAGACAGAATCAATACGGAGGCGGAACAGAATTTAAACAAAATACTACAATAATGATTTTGATGGCCAGTAAATAACATTTCAAAACGGGACACACAATGATTCCACCTGTGTCTTTGCTTTCTTTTAAAATTTGTTTTTAAAGGCACACGTTATCAAAAAGTGGCGAGATTAAGCGCAGATACGGCTAAACTAAAAATTATATTGTGCTAGCAGCATCAGCAGGAGAGTAGGCCTATCAAGTTTGCACGCACAATATTGAGATTCTTTATTTAAGTTTTGTTTATTTTTTGCGCTTCATTTTTTTCTCAATATTGACGGAGGCCTATAAACAAGGCATACAGTTAGATTATAAAGAGCATGTTAAAGATCGGTTAAGAGTATCAGTGACTTTCAGGGACTGCCGATTGAGTCACATGGAAGGGAAATTGGCAGATACCGATCTGGGCCGAACGATCGGCTCCATCCCTAGAAAAAATCTAGTTTTATGGGGTTGTGCTATTAGCTTGTGCTAGCTATAAGTTTCACGCTAGCACTCAGTCAATATAAAGTTGATCTCCAGTGAACTGTTTTCTGTGAGATGTAATGTCTAGCTTACGACAGAGTGCCGGTAAAATTTAGTGATAGATTTAGTGGTAGCTGATTGCTATTGTGGTAGATGAGTTTGACTGGTAGATGAGCAGAAGCGAAGGAGGGTGGAAGATGAAAGGTAGAGCATTAGCTGTAGAGTGGTAGTTAAAGGTGTCTGTTTCCATAAACACAGGCAATACCAGGAGGCTCTGGACAACTACAAGAACATCGCATTGGAGGTGAAGAATCTAAAGAAGTTCATCAGCTTTCTGAGCAAGATCATGAATGACCGACACAAAGTGTATACAAAGATGAGAATGTAGGTGGACAATGCAGCACCTTCACAAAGTATACATAGAATCACTCTTGGAGAGAACCTGTAGTAAAATGTAAATTTGTTCCTTGACACTACATTTATCCATTTAGCCGATGCTCTTACGCAGAGCAAATTAGATCATTTACCATGTGCAATCCATATAGCTGTATGTACCACAATCTGGGTTAACCCCTTGGCGCAGATGGCAAATTTGGTCTATTTAGGGGGTGCTCTGTTTAAGGCTTTATAACTCCAGGTGTGAGCATCACATAAACTTGGTAAATGGCTTAAATGAAACAAGACAGGTGTACCATTTACAATACAAACTTAGATTTGTTTATTTTCATAATTTACGTCAAAATAAAGTGCCACAAATGCAAAGAAACCTTGGAAACATTCAACAAAAAAGATTTCTTTCTTAGGTTTGCAACAAAATACTGAGAGTTACCTAAGTGAAATCGGTAATATATATACATTTCCTGGATCATAAACTGTTGTGGATCATGTCCACAAGTTTTGCAAAATCTGAGGATGATACGCAGAACTACTAAAGGTCTATGGTGCAAAATATAGGCAGTGTACCCTGTTGTCCATTAGTTTCCAAATCTATCTAAATTGTGCACTGCTCTAAATAAAATTTCATAATTATGCTATATTTAACTACAAATCAACAGTTTTGGCTCATAAAACTCACTTTCTTCATCAGTATAGGGGGGTAGATATCTATGGGTCCAAAACCCCTATGCAAAACATGTCATAAAATGAATAAAATGAGTTTTGTCCATTATAAAGCATATACATTTGCCCCTTCTGATGGCTTAATATAAAAACATTGATATCACAGTGTTACATACACCTAAATATGTTGCCTAATCATTCACTCTTCTACCTCAATAAATAGGGATGGGAATCGTTAGATTTTATTGATACCGATGCCATTATGGATTCCGCTTATCAATCCGATTCTTTATCGATTCCTTAAATATTATTTGCTCCCAGGCTATTAAAAGACCAACTATTACTATTGGGTGGTCATCTAAAATGGATTCAATGACACAATATTTATGAAGTATAAAGCATTCGTTTTTCATTCATATTTCTTAGTCATATCATGGAAAATATTTATCTGCTATATTTATGCCTGCACAAGTGGCAGAGCATCCAATAAAAGTCTGAATTGTATAATTCTGTAAATTGAAATGGCATTATAAATGTCATTTGGCTTGATCAATACGAGTGCGTAAAAATATCAGACATCAAAGAAAATAAGAGACACCGGAAAATAATGAAAAAGGACGCGAGAAGAGAGGATAAATTATCAGTTTAACTGATAAAAAAGATGGCTAAAATATTGTTGTTTAACCGCTGCTCTGTGATTGGGATATTTAGTAGTTTCGTTCTCTAACGAAGATCGCAAACTTTACTTATGAGTTAGTTACGCTCCTAGGCATGTTTCATAAAGCTGCACCGTAACGTTTGCGTTGGTTTCTGTATTATCAGAACAGCTTCAACTATCACCATTCTCATCTCATTTAGCCTATACATTTACATGGAAGAAATATGAGATTTAACGTTACCTGAGGCAAGCTGGCTTCTCTTATTAGCTGAAGATGACAAGATTTAGCTAATTTAAGTTAGTTATTCACTTTCCAAATCTAGGCTACTCATCTGTGCGTCGCCAAGCAGGCAATCGTTGTCAGATTAGTCTACCGCCAATCTAAACACTGTAGTTTTACACTTGTAGTTGGTTATAGACTCACAAGGGAAGTCCACACACTCCACAAATCTGTTATAGTTCTGAATAGTTGATCATTTCCGAAGACGGATCACAAAATGGAGCTTACGCGAACACATTTTCTATTGATTTTTAAATGATAGTAGCAGTAGTATTAGTTTTAAAAAAATGACATTTACATTTTATATTTTTAGACGGGGCGCCAAACTCTGCCTGCCATCATGCGCTGACTGAATGAAAAACGACGGCGCTCATGACGTGACGTTGTTTTGCTATGCGTAGTGCTGGAATCGATAAGAGAAACGATAAGCTCGAAGGCGTACGATTCCGAGGAACCGTTCTTGATTCCCACCCCTATCAATAAAACATCACTTTTCCCTGTACTCTACAGTATGTATACTTTTGTCCTGGGATTGCTTTTTTCTGTAGTTTTTAAATTTTTTTTAATGTTCCTATTGATAATGACTCCAAGGAAAATCTTTACCTTAATCTACCACATATCAGCGCACAGTAAATTGGAATGAGCATTTGCCATGCCCTAAGAGACAAGTATATACGCCACAGACTATATTATGTACGATAACATGAACATAAAATAGTATTCCACCATCTGCAAAATGCTGCCAAATGTTCTATCTTCAATGAACATCGGTAGCCTACATCAAAAAAAAATTGCACTACGGTATGTGAAATGCACTCAAAATGCAAAAATAACAATAGGGCTATCAAACATATTGGAAAGACAGTGCTCGAGTGGAAACACGAATGTATGTAGCCAACGAGACCAACGGCATTTTAGACGCAAAAAAACTCCCATCACTAATGCGTTTTCTAATACCAGACGGTTAAAACGAAAACTGCCGTTACGCTGGGCTGTAGTCAATTGTTCAAAGCACCCAAAAAGACATGGCATATACCGTTACTAAGGTTATAATGTACTCTATTGGATAAAAAAGCCGACAATTAAACCAGAAAGAACTGTAATGAATGAGACAGGCTTACAGGGCATGAGTCGACGTTTCAGATAGTGTAATAGCGGTATAAAGTGTTGTATATTTCTCAAACCAAGAATACCAGACAATAAATGACCACTGAATTTTGAAAGGAACATCTCGATGTATAAAACCAATGGTAGGATTGTACATTTATTTCATATTTAGTAGCATATATTGCTAGTAGAATATATGGTAGAACTTTCACAGTTTATTTTGCATTTGAGTGAGCAGGGCTTTTCACAGCTTTTCTGGCATACGATCAGGCTATTGTTGGGTTTATCTTGTTGCTATGACGGAATTCTTATTTTATATGATGAATAAGTATATTTATGAACTCAAACATAGACGCTATTGTCCACTATGTCACGCATGGGTAGGTATAGACTAGGTGTGGGTTGCTTGTTAAATGGACTTGCTACGGGGAAATAGTGACACTTAGAAACTCTGTATTCAGCAGAAATCATCACAAATCGTCTACCAATAAAGTTAAAACACAGAGTTTGTGATTTCCACTAATAGTTTGGCTGCAGTAGCAACAAATGTCTTAGTTGAGCAAAAAGGTCCAGCCGGCGTCACCTTCTACGCAAAGGAGTTAAATAACTTGCTTGAGTATAATGGCAGTGGCCCAACTATTCGAAAGAAACATCAGAAAACCAGCGGCTGTAAACTTACATTGGGGCAGAGTAGGTGGTCTTGCTGCAGCTGCCTTTTAGAATTTCTTGTGTGCTCAGATTCAGTTTACACGTTCGGTCATTAACCCCTTCGCACAGATGCCAAATTTGGTCAATTCTCACCTATTTAGGGGGTCTTCTATTTAAGGCTTTATAACTCCAGGGGCCCTATCTTACACCCGGTGCTGGGTTCATTATAACGCCTAGCGCTCACCTCGTTTAATACCATGTATTCTTGCGCCCATTTCAAGTGAACTGGGCGTGTTGGTTTTAAGATGAGGTGTGGCCAGGATAATTTTTGGTGTATTGCTATCTTGTGCCAGCAGAAAGCGCTTGTGCTAAAACCACCACAAACCTGGTCTAAAGTTATGTTGCAGTTGTTTACATGTTATTTTAACGGGGCATATAAATGAGTCTACATAGGCATGTGCACAACCCGCATACACCCTCCTGTTTGGCCTATATTTGCCAATATAGATGACCTTCCACAATTTGAGCCCCATGAATCTTGGCATTGTCATCCTGGAATATGCCCATTGATGGGATAACCTGGTCATTCAGTACATTCAGGTACTGAGCGGACTTCATTTTATTGCTGCATAACGTTGCTGAGCCTAGACCTGACCAATTGAAGCAACCCCAGATCATAACACTGCCTCCAGAGGCTTGTACGGTGGGCACTATGCATGACGGGTGCAACAGCGACTTTTTTTTTTGGGCCAGGCAGTGTACAATACAGCTCTGTTCATCTAGGCCTACAGCCTGTAAGTAAATAGAAAAAAGTTCAAAACCTTGTCCAGTGAATATTGCATTTATTGTTTTTAAAATAGGCTAGGCTACAGTCCCCGGGATTCGCTGTGCATAAGGTTTTTTTGATAGCCTACGGTTAAAAAACGGAGATAAATTTCACCATGTGAAATATTTCATATTTTTTTAATTACAATGACCAGGCTTCCATACTCTCAGCTTATTAAAATCCCGCTGATTTCACCTGTTGTACCATAAATAAACAAAATGATTTTAAAGAGAACAATTCATTCACAATTCCTTTTAATGCCATTCTCTACATGTGTGCTTTAACTTCATACAGGAGAAGTTCTGTTTCACCTGCTTTAAATTGCACTTTTCACTTCCCAGGAAAGTGGACTTGTTTTTAAAGCATTAGTTGCTAGTAAAACGCATTGGTCACATTTCCATATATTGTTTTATAATAAAGACATTATAAAACAAGGGAAAATAAGCGTGGACCTCTGGGTTGCCAACCTGACAGCTTTATTGTATTTAGTGTCATCATGAAGGCAACATAACGGTATTTGTGTTATTAATCAATATTAGAATGCAGGTAATGAACTTCGAATGAAGCTTGAACTTCGAGAACTGCATGAGAACAGTCTCATGGAATTGATGTTTGACAATGTTTTATTGCGAAATCAAATGAAATTCCTTAAACAAGCAGGCTAATTTGGCGTTTTCTATGGTGAGATGGAAGCCATTGGTAGCTTATTCTCAGCTGTTGCAGGTGCTTTGAACGAAATTTAACCGCATATATTTTGTAAAATAACAGCACTGTCGGGAATTACCGGGAACTCATAATGGTTAGTCAGAATAATATTGTTCGTACTATTGATCCATATAGCCTATTCCCTGATCGCATTAACCACGCACGAGCATGTCTGTTTCGCCATAATATAAGCAATCCGCCAAGGTGGAAAAGCTGGTTTTTTAAAGGGAATGGGATATGACATTTTGATTGGTTTATTGCATGTCACGCCCAAGACACACCAATAATTAATGAAGCGACTAGGTTCAGCCCATTTGCATGTTGCGCCGTGCAAAACTATCAAAAGTGGACTTGGACACGTCCTAAATGCACTTTATGCCATGCGTTTAGACAAAGCGCTAAGATCGTCAAGATAGAGCCCCAGGTGTGAGCATCACAGAAACTTTGAAAATGGCTTAAATTAAACAAGAGAGTTATACCATTTACAATGCTAACTTAGTTTATTTTCATAATTTAGGTCAAAATAAAGCCACAAACTTTGTTTTTCTTTAGTTTTCAATGAAATACTGAGAGCTACATACAGTGCCCTCCACTATTATTGGCACCCCTGGTAAAGATGAGTAAAAAGGGTTATAAAAAATCTCACACTGAAAAAATGAGAAAATTCCAACCTTTAATTGAAGTAAATTTTTTATTTTTTTATTTATTAAAAAATCCCTCATCAAGAAATAATAATTTTTAACAAAACCACGTGTGCCACAATTATTGGCACCCCTGCATTTATATATAGAGTAAAGTAATCTCACAAGCGTTACTATAACGTCTCTGCATTTGAATGGATCTCTATGGGAATTGGGGGGTGGGACTAGATTTAGCTGTAAATTACACTGGAACAGTATGGAACACATGGTTGGCTAAATGGCTCATCAAGGGTCTGACGTATCAACAAGTCTTAAACCATCACTCTGCTGCCAGCAAAACCAGTAGATATGGATGGATAACTTGAAGGGTTTCTTCTCCTGACTTATTTTTCCATGGAGTTCAATAGGACCATTTGTCAGGAGAAACAACCCTTAAAGTGATCCATCCATATCTACTGCATATCTGGCAGCAGAGTGATGGTTTGAGGCTCGTTTGATACCTCAGACCCTTGATGACTTACAGCCATTTTACCAAGCATGTATTCCATACTATTCCAGCATAATTTACAGCTAAATCTAGTCCCACCTCCAAATTCCCATAGAGATCCATTCAAATGCAGAGATGTTATAGTATCGATTGTAAGAGTACCAGAAAATTTTGGAAGCATATCCACGCCAAAATTCAAATGAAAATGCAAATCGGTGATTGCCTTTTGTTTACATTCAATATGCGCAAAAACAATGACATAATTCAAATGATAATGCAAAAGGCCATTTTGCTTTTTCATTTTCAAGTTAATGTACGTACTTTATCTGACAATTTGAAAATGTTAATGCAAATCCATTTCACATTTATTTTTTCTCGCCCTCTACGACACAACCCTGCCATAATTTAAATGAAAATTAAAAACCACATTTGCATTAGCAGTTTCTTATTGCAATAGCATGATCCATGACAAAAAGGAAATGATAATTCAATTCGCCATTTAACATATAATTTTCATGCTTTTGCAGCACAAGTGACATAATTCAAATGCAATGACATTGCATCCGTTTGCATTACCATTTCCGCGTGTTCCCGCAAAAACCCTGCCAAAAATCTGAACTGAACATGCAAACTATCAAAGCATGCCCATCAAGGCAGGGCCTCGAAGAAAGGGGCGTTACAGGGGGCCGTTCAAACCACTGAATTTATGGTTCAATTTCAATGGTTGTAGGCTAAATGCTAAAAACTAGAAAGGAAACGAGGTAGCCTAAACGTTACGATGAGCCTAGCCAGCCCATTGTTTACTAACTTAACCTTAACAGCAGGGAGGACTTGCTGTAAGAGGCAATAGATTTCCGTTAACCGGATTGCCTTAGACAGGGCTGTGTGATAAGCCAACATTGAGCTATTGCTTAGCCTATATTCCATGTCACTAAAATAAAATAAACAGGCTATCAATAAAATAAGTGCTTATGTCTCAAATTTTGTCTGAGTGGTAGGCCTATTTAAATTAAAATTATTATGTAGCCTATGTTCTTAAAAGACTGAGCATAATGGCACTGTGCCAATACTGACATGGATTTTTTTAATTATTATTTTACAGCTGTGTAGATAGGCTACAATTGGAACTCACTGTATTCGCACACCCTCTAAAAAGACCAGTTTTTACATTCTCTCATGTAGCATAGCCTATTTAAATTGAACAAATTGAAATGTTTTGTGTAGGCCTAGTAGGCTAGGCCACAACAGTAAAATCAGCGTGATAGATGCTAACCGCCGTATCTTACAGCATTGAGATCGGCGTTATAATAAAATAAAAATATAATTTAAAAAAATCATGTAAATGTCCATTTGTTTTAATCTGTAGCCTCGGCTATGTTGCTTAATGACTAGGCTAAATATAGATTATTAGGCTACAATAGCCCAGTCTACAGGTAAAATTTCCAAGGTTTTCCCTCTGAGTAGGGAGATCAGAGTCGGGGTTGTGCCCCGGGGTCGTTTTCCCAGTGTTTTCACCCAATAATAAGCTCAATTGCTGTGTCTTTCAGTTTTTTACAAGTCTTTTACTGCCATCTGCTGGGTAATAACACGAATTGCAGTCTACACAACATAGCCTATGCGGAATATGCCTACGCAAGTTTTTTTAATTATATATATTTTTAATTAGCCTATAGGCCTACACCATACAAAATAATCCACCGTTTTTGTAGGCTGTCTCTCGTTTCGATCACTGTCTCAGGCTTTCTGTGAACTACGTTATCGTTGCTCTGCACATAGCCTAAGGGTAGGCTAAGGCTATCTAAAAGAAAACAATAATTAATAGAAATTGTGATGGAAATGCCCATGGTGAAAAGGGTAGCACATTTTCAGGCATAGCTTGCCATGAATAGCCAGCTGGTTTTGACAGTAACATTTTATAATAAACATTTTGAAATTGTCAGATAAAGTACGTACATTAACTTGAAAATGAAAACACAAAATGGCCTTTTGCATTTTCATTTGAATTATGTCATTTTTTCCCCGCACATTGAATGTAAACGAAATACAATCACCGATTTGCATTTTCATTTGAATTTTGGCGCGGATATGGAAGTCAGGAAGTCATGGCATGCAAAGGATATGCGACCAATATTTAAAATTATTACTTTATTCTATATATAAATGCAGGGGTGCCAATAATTGTGGCACACGTGGTTTTGTTAAAAATAATTATTTCTTGATGAGGGATTTTTTTTGGCTCTTAAAACTCACCTTTGCATAGTTTTCAAGTGGGAATTTTCAAGATAAAATAATCTTTTCATCAGTATAGGGGATATATATCTATGGGTCCAAATCCCTATCCAAAACATGTCATAAAAATATTGTTTGTCCAATTTAAAGCATATACATTTGCCCCTTCTGATGGTTTAAGATGAAAACATTGATATCACACTGGTGCGCACACACACTTAAATATGTAGCCTTATCATTCACTCTTGTACCTCAATAAAACACCACTTTTTTCTGTACTCTACAGTATTTCATCTTTTGCTGCATGCCTGAAAATTAAAAAGAAATTCCCATTCATAATGACTCCAAGGAAAATTTTACATTCATCTAGCACATATCAGTACACAGTGAATTGGAATGAGTATTTTCCATGTCTTAAGTGACAAGTACAGCCCAGGAAGATACTAAATACGCCATAGCCTATATTATGTACGATAAGATTACAATAAATATTCCACCATCAGGAAAATGCTGCCAAATGTTCTAGCTTCAATGAAAATCGGTACATCAAACATAAAACATGACTAAGCCACCAATGAACGCTTACACTACAGTATGTGAAACGCATTTTCCACGAAAATAACAACATCAAACATATTGGTGACTGGAAAAACTAATGTAGACCTACATATGTAGCCTGCAAGACCAACCGCATATTACAAGCAGTATTTATTGCATATCGATGAGGAAAACATCCAGCCATGTTCATAGACATAATCATAGACATAATACTTCTTCTGACCCACTCCAAAAATCCATGTAAACAAGGTGGGGATTACTCTAGCCATGCTGACGAGTTCGCCAAATTAGTAAAATCTTTCAATTAAAGGGGTTAACCTGTTAAAATAGCTCTTTTTTTTTCACAATTCCTAGACATCGAACTATTTGAATTGAATTATGTATGTGATCGCTTCCACTTTTCTATTGTTCTTCATAATAGTGATATCTGTACATTTATTACTGCTTCTTTTTATCAGGTACCTTTCCGTGCGATGCAAGTACTACTTCAAGTCTATGCTGTTTAAGCCAGGTTACAGTGGGAACATGACCTTCGACCACAAAAACGAGACTCTGGCCATCTCAGTAAGGACAGACCTTTAGTGTGTACAGGGATAAATGGGACCCACGGGTAAACAGACTTTGATGGACATCTACATGTCTAAGAGCTCACAGTTACCAATTATAAAATTCATGCAGATTTACTGTCAAAGCTTTATTAAATTTTATTTTCTTCATTGATTCTTAAATAACTTATTGGCCTGGCAGGTTGTCAAGCACATGAAAAGGTTTTTGCTTAATTGTACGCAATTACTTATCAATAATCTGGTGTTGGTGAACTCTTTCACATGAAAATCTGAATATCTTTGGTCTTTTCATCCCGGGGTGTAATCGATAATCGCAGGCCATACTCACTTGGCCTATCCTTCCTTCGTACCCAAGTTTAAACCGAGTCAATCCAATTAATGTTGGCTTAGTATGAGGGGTTAATATGTGAGCACCATAAGGTCCTGGATTTTCTGTCTTGTTTACAGTACATTTGTCTGGGGTTTTATTTCAGGTGCAGCCAGGAGAGGGCGACAAAGCAGCTTTCAACGACATGCGATCCCTGTCAGGGGGGGAGCGCTCGTTCTCCACCGTGTGCTTCATGCTATCACTCTGGACCATTGCCGAGGCCCCCTTCCGCTGTCTGGACGAGTTTGACGTCTACATGGTGAGATGACCTCACGGTAGTTCTTTTACTAGAACCAGTCTCAGGCCGTAGACGCCTAGATGGTCAGATCTTCTGAGAAGTTGAGACTCTGTTGCCTACTCGCAGGGCTCGAAATTGCGACCGTTTTGGTCGCATATGCTCCCGAAATTTAATCTGTGCGACCTCGAAATATAATTGGGAGCATTTGTGCGAGTGCAAATAATTGTTCTGGTGCGACCTTTTTCCCCCCCCCCCAGTCGAACGTCCCTTTCTCTGACAGTGACCATTCTAACCAATCAAACGTGAGCTTGACGTTCTTACCTTTAATGCTGATTTTAGATTGGTTAAGATTAGCCTTCAATCACTCCCTTTCACGGCACTCCACTGTCACGTGACACAGAGAGCTAATGCGTTAACTAATGCTACCTGAAGACAAAAGTTTATTATCAATTTATTAACGTTACCTAACTAGCTAAATTGGTAACGTTAGCTAGCGTTATCGAAAGCTAACAATATGAAGCGAACGATTACGGCATTTTTTAGTAACGTTAATGTTACTAAAAACGTAACAGATGTAGTCGCCGTGGCTGCTGAAACAGTTGGCGATGCCGATGTGGGTGCACCAGCAGCGAAGAAGGCGTACACTTTTCGGAGAGAGTGGCTGAAGGACTTCGGACTTCGTTAGCTTAGGTATGACAACGGCGCAATGCATTGTGTACACATTGAGTCGACACATTTTAAGCGTGAGAGCGTAAAAAAAAGAAAATATTACATATATTGTGGGTGCTCCTAAATTTTTGCTGGTGCTCCTAACTTTTTGAAGTTGGGAGCACCAGTGCTACCAAGTAAAAAAGTTAATTTCGAGCCCTGTACTCTGGGAACAGCACTTGTTATAGCCGAGATAGGTATGTCAGAGATGCTCAGAAGGCAGTATGTGGAAGTGTGGCAAATTTGAAATTCCAACATTACTGTCTCATAGATTGTTTCAATCACCACCCTCACAAGCTCATTATTGATTGTGAGCTGTGTTTGTTTAAAATTGTGTACCTGAATGACGACACATTCTAGCTGCATGAAATAAGACGGAGGTCCCCAAACCTGGTCCTGGAGAGCTGCAGGTTCTGCTGGTTTTTGTATTGTCACTGCTAAATTGGCAACCAATTCAGACCCATGATTAAGCAGCAAATACTGCTTTTAAGACCCTAAGGGGTCAATTTACTAATATCCCAAATAAAGGGTGTTATTTTGCGGGCGCAGCCAAAGTATTTGCACACTTAATCATTTCGCACTTTGCGGGTGATCAACTAAGAATCATTATGCAAATTACTCCAGCCGCAAACAGCCATATTTAAATGAGAGATTTTGCGTGTTTGGGTAATATTGTAAGAAAATGGTGAAAAGACTGGAAGCAATGCTGCCATTTTTATGGTATTTTTTGTATAGGGTATAGGTTACTGTTACACTAAATGAGCTGGCAGTTTATTACAAACTGTTTCACTGAATGTCTCTTATTTTCTGCCGGGAGTTACAGATGTTTGTCAGGGCTAGACTTATGTACTAGCGCTAAGTCTACTCGCGCCGTAAGTGTCACATAAAGTCACATTTCCATTTAATGGGTTTTTTTTATATATAGTTTTGATTTGCTTGTTATTCACTGTTTGTTATAATAGACATTGTATTGCTTGTTTGATTCAAATACTAGTTACTCTTGTATTATGTAACACGATTTGCTTCATGATTAAAACAAATTCTTACTATTCATGAAGTAGGCTATCCACAAATTCTCTTGTGTATTTTGAGCGTTAGCAAGAATGTGCGAGTTAATTACCCCCCATTGTTACACAATCATTCAGACCGTTCAGTTATGGATATTTCAAACACACCCGTACGTGTCTTGATACAATGACAGCCGTCATCTTATCGATTCCATACCTTTTAATACCTGCTTTCTATTTGTACTAAAATGCACCCGCAAATAACTCCCTTTCGGGCTTAGTAAATCACTTTAGGGGCTCTATTTTCAAACCAGCGCAAGGGGACGGTATAGTCAAACGCAAGCTTGTTGACAGCATCAACGTCTTAAAACTGGCGCTATGGCGTTTCTCAGCAATACCGCTAGGATCAACAAATTCTCAACATAACATCCTTTCGCTTGCGCTGCAGTGGGATGGGTGGCGCTGTCTGGGGCGTGTTCTAAAATACTTTCGGCTCAGTGACAATTTGAACCAACGAAAACCCATTGCGTTATGATCAGCTGGAACCACCTCTTAGCGGGAACGCAATAGACTCTGGCAATTTGGCAACTTATTCGTCATGTAGTTCTATGTAGTGTCTATAGGTGATGCCAACATTACACTTCCATTTAATGAACAAATAGCCTATAATTATTATTAATTAATTAATTTTAATTTAAACTACTAGAATAAAACAGGACAGCTTACAAGAAACTTGCGATCATGTAGGCCAATAGCCTATAATATATAAATTACACATTGACACAGTTGAATCATAAGCCTACCATTTGAATCATAATTATGCCTACATCACCTAATGTAGGCTAATTAATGCATTCGCCACCTCCTCCCCTGCCTTCCGAACTTCTGGGAGACGAGGTGGTGTGGATTGTGATCCATAAATTACTACAGTCCTAGCCTGTACTTCTGTTGCAAGTATGTCTGATTCCTGTGCGGAAAATCGCTCTTGTCGTTGACGGTCCAGTGCGTTTGGGTTGCTCATTATGAAATTGCATGGAGCGATTGCGTTCCAACTGGCTTTTTTTTAAAGCATGAGAACAACAATTTGATTGGCTACCATAGAGACACACCTTGGATATTTAAACCCAGCCTTTTAGCAATACCGCCATAAGGTGCGCCAAGATTGCCGTCATGAAATTACCAAATTTCTCGCCGACACGCCCTCAGAGCGATACCGCCAAGCGATTACTCTTGCGTTCACCATTGCGTTTGGTTTATTAAAATAGAGCCCTAGAAGTGCTAAAGGAATCTATTTGCATGACCACCTCCCACTATTTCGTGAAATAACGTAGTTGTTGCATATTCATTCAGGTTAACCCATAAAAATTTTAAATCAACGTATCTTTCAATTTTAGCATGCGCAACCCTCTTTACACCTCGAGTTTTTACAGGTGTTTTTGTACATGTAATCCTTTAGTAAATCGACCCCAAAATGATTCCAAAACCTAAGCCGGTAACACTTTTAAAACGGTGAATTAAAGGTGCACTATGCTGGATTTTTGACTATAAAATATTATAAAAATAACCATGCTGGGGAGGGGTGGGTGTAGCTACAGAGCCTGTGGTGCGTGATCGGTCAGTTGTTGCCATTGCCAGCTAGCTACTGCAATGGCAGAGGTGAAGAAGATGAGGTGCAGTGAAGCAACAAGCCTGCAGGGCATGTTCAAGAAGTAGAGTCAACCTAGGATTTTCTTTTCCTCAATGGCAACAGGTGAAGTTTAGCAAGGGAATAAAAAGTGACACGGAGTGTTTTCTGTTGGACGTGTAATTACTTCTAGCTATGCAGGAAGCTATGTTAGGTAACTAGGTGGCTGAAGTCGGGTACCTTTTGAATAAAATTTATATAATGTAATGTGCAGAGAATGAGAAATCGCAGATAGATGCAGGGATAGAATAACGAGGAGGGAAATGACAGCTGCAGGTAGAAACTCAAGATGAATTAGTAATTAGTAATGTTAGTAGCGAACTCTAAATCCCTAATGTTAGTAGGTTAGCTGGTTAGTATTATATACACATTAGTTTGTTAGCAGGTTAGTATTAAATCTAATCTAACAGTTAGTATGATTAGTACATTAGTTACACCAGTTGAGGAATGGGCCAAAAGTCCAGCAACTTATTGTGAGAAGCTTGTGGAAGGCTAGCCAAAACGTTTGACCCAATTTAAACAATTTAAAGGCAATGCTACCAAATTCTAACAGAGTGTACGTAAACTTCTGACTCACTGGGAATGTGATGAAAGAAATAAAAGCTGAAATAAATCATTCTCTCTACTATTATTCTGGCATTTCACATTCTTAAAATAAAGTTGTGATCCTAACTGACCTAAGACAGGGAATCTATTACTAGGATTAAATGTCAGGAATTGTGAAAAACTGAATTTAAATGGATTTGGCTAATTTTGGTGTATGTAAACTTTCGACTTCAACTGTATCTTGTCTATCATAGCTAGCTAATACCCTTGTAAAGTAAATTACTTTTTAATTAAGATATTTGTATACAAATATATATATATTTTTTTTAAATACAATGTAATATTACATTGCTATTATTTTGATACAAAAGTCACCCGACTTTGGCCATCTAGCTACCTAGCTGGATAGCTAGAGATAACCTTACTTACAGGTCCCAACAGAAAACATGGCAACTCGGTGTCGCTTTTCAAACCCTTGCAAAACTTCAACTGTTGCAATCGAGGAAAAGCAAATCCTAGGTTCACTCTGCTTCTTGAGCGCGCCCTGTAGATTTGTTGTTTATCTTCGTTGTAGGCGATTATGCTTTTTGTGTTCTTGAATCGTGCTTTTTCACCTCTGCCATTACAGTAGCCAGCTGGCCACAAACACTCAGCTGAAACCAGATCTCACCCCACAAGCTCTGTAGCTACACCCACGCCTCCCCACACAGAAAAGAATACCACGCCCAGAAACGTCCCACACACATCTTCGAATAATAAATACAGGCAATAGAGCAAGGTTTCAGCAATTTTTCGACAGATTGCCAGTGCACCATAGATCTGACTGAGCATGGTTATTTTAGAATATTTTCCAGGTATAGTGCAGGATAATTTGTAAATCAGAAGGTACAGGAACAAAAAGTGCCTGTGTGAGGGAGGTAACTGATGCTCAGAAGCCCTGGAACAAAAAAAAAAAAAAAAAAACACGGTCATGGAGGGTGGGGGTAAGGTAGATCCCGATTGCGGATGGTGGGGGGGGGGGGGTAGGTTGCGGACTTGGGAAATGATTGGGAAGTGATGTAATTGGGAAGTGATTGCTAACCGGAGGGGTGGGGGTGTTGGGAAGCTATCCACGGAAATGGGTCCCGGAACGGGAGCAGTCCAAAACTGAGAGGTTTCTGTTCGGATCCTGTTCCGGCACAAATTAAGCACTGATACTGCTGATAGACAGCTATAGACACCAGGGTGATTCTGTTCAGTTTGGGCTTTGAAATCCAGTCCAGTGTTTTTGCACAATTTCTGGTCACCTTTTAGTACAAAATTCACCATATAACTTGATGTGCCTTCTAATTCCAAAACAATTTGTACAGGAAAACTGAAGACACTGTGGGGAAAATGAATTTAACATTTTTTTGGTGCCTCTATGGTTGACCGAAGAGAGAGAGTAGAATTCAGTGAGAGAAATCTCATACATCCCTTAATCTTTCCTGCTAGTATTCAGCCTTTTGCTGAACAATCTCTATCAGCAGTCAGAGTGCAAAAGAGTGATATGCGTGCTTATGACTCCAAAAACTTCTGCCTGGTTGAGACATTTATGGTCTAAAAATGAGTATTGATTATCCTGATTAATCTGAAATTATTTTATCCCTTTAACTTTTTCTTTGTTTCTTTTTGACTATTTTTTTAACAAGGGGTGAAATCCAATCGCTTATTTTATCCGTTCTCTTCTCCTCGGTCCTCGCCTGACCCAGAAATCTATCGAGGTTCGCCATCTTTAAGGACATTCCAAACTGCTAAATGTTCCTCGGAGGAGCGAGGAGTGGGGAACAAGAAGGCTCCCGGAGGGTGGTTCAGTGAGGAAACACAAGTGTAGCCTTTGCGGAAGCCTTTTCTCAGAACGCGTGACATGTATAAATTATGCACCGCTCTCCACTTCTGCCATGTCGCAGGTACACCACTACACAAATAAAATTTGACCGTTCCTTTCCATTTATTATAAAGCGCTAATCCATAATGGCACTCATTGTTTATAACTAAGCAAAGCACTGTTTATTCATGAAAAAGAAGCGAAAAAGCATTATAGTTAAGCACGTGAGTATAATATGACGCTGACGCAAGGACGTTCCATTTGCCTAATGAATGTTGCCTCATTTCACCCGTCCTCGTATCTGATCCTTGCATCCTTTCCTCGCGTCCTCCATTGGGCGGAGCTAAGGAGAGAGGAAAGGACGCGAGGAAAGGATGCAAGGAGTAAAAATAAGCGATTGGAATGAACCCACGGTATTAGTTTTTGAACTATGACCCTCAGCCACTCAGTTGAGTTGTCAGTTATTGGTAAACATTGGTCCCACAAGTTTTCCTTTATTGTTTCAGGACATGGTCAACCGGGACAAATCCCTCAAATTGATCCTTCAGATCGCCGCTCACCAACGTTCCGGACAGTTCATTTTCCTCACCCCTCAGAACGTGAGGTACAGTAGTGTTTGAAGTGTTCTCGGTCTTACTGATGTCCAAGGACACCCAAGGTTTTATCTTGTTTTTGTCATTTTAAGCTTGTGTTACAAGTTGGGGTGTAACGGTACACAAAAGTCATGGTTCGGTACGTGCATAGAGTGCATAATTGCTGCGTCGTGGATCGTCTGGCTACACTCGGACTCAGATAAGCGTATCTTTTTTCATTGCTTTCAGCTGTTGTTAGTTAATTGAACAGATTGGAGTCACTCGGTAGCTTAGTTTATTTTGAATTGTTTGCAGTTAGTCCGTAGCTTGCTCACTGTAATTGGGCCAGCTACCCGTCTTTTGTGTTGCTAATTAGAACTAGTTGGAACCAGTTTCACCTGTGTGTATATTAAGCGTGTTTGCAGCTCATCACCTTCTAATTCAACTAGTTCTAATTAGCAACACAAAAGACAGGTAGCTGGCCCAATTACAGCGAGCAAGCTACGGACTAACTGCAAACAATTCAAAATAAACTAAGCTACCGAGTGACTCCAATCTGTTCAATTAACTAACAACAGCTGAAAGCAATGAAAAAAGATACGCTTATCTGAGTCCGAGTGTAGCCTAGACGATCCACGACGCAGCAATTATTGCACTGTTACCGAAGTGTGACTTCAAAACCGAAGTACGTACCAAACCATGACTTTTGTGTACCGTTACACCCCTAGTTACAGTCCAGTTGCATTGGAGCAACCAACCAAAGTTTTTTCTTTTTTTTTATTGAAGTTTCATTTTGAAGAAATGATGCAATGTACTATTCATGTGAGAATGGAAGGAAATAAATGCAATAAAAATAAAAGTGTTAGGAAATATAATGTTGTCAGGACCTCCTCAAGAGACATTCATTTGAGGAAGTTTTTGAAACTCCTATATTCTTAGTCTCCTGTTAGTAGAGAATGAGACCATGCTGTGACATGTGTGTGCAAGTACCAACCATTCGGACTCGGTCTCTAATTTCTCAGCTCTCTGCCACACAATAACCTGATCCAGTTTCACCACCTGGATGATCCAGACCGCACCTCGACTGTGCTGCCCTTCGGCCAGAGGAACCAAGAGGAAGTGGAGGGATGAGGGAGAGTACCCTCCTTTCCCCGGGCTCCATTACCCAATCAGCACTCTGACTAACCCTAACCACGGTGGCCCCTTAGTAGTCGTCAACGTCCCAATTACAGTATTCATGTTTCTCTGAAATTATAAATTACAGCTTTAATAAAACCCCCAAAATTCCAATGCAGGATTGATAACCCGGGACCCGGGTCTTGTGTGAATGGCAAGGACCCAATATTTACCTGTGACCATAGTGTGGTGTGAATTGGTCAAATGCTGGTTGAACCCATGTTCAGTATCCCATGTCAATCCCGGGTTTTCTGTATGAAAGAGGTATGAGGAAATGGCAGTTACAAAACATTTGTTGCAATAACAAATTTCAAATTAAATTTTTTGAATTCCAATAAGATTTAAACTTTTAGCTGTTAGTGTTGTTTTAAGCTGTTTAAACTATTGAGATAATTTAGCACCTTATTATAAATGGTGGGTGGCTTTTTCTCTACTCTACTTTTTCTACTTTCTATACAGTTCTCTTTGTTATATTTTAGTTCCTAGTGGGGAGGGGATCATCCTCTTGTGTGGTCTGCTAAAATTGTGTATTTACATAAATATTACATATGTGCATCAGTTACCGTTAAATACAGTGCAGTCCAAAAGTATTTGGACAGTGACACATTTTAGTTGTTTTGGCTCTGTAATCCAGCACATTGGATTTCATGTGGAACAGTGACTATGGGCTCTATTTTACACTCGCGCTAAGTGGCAGTAACCCAAACACAAGTGTCTTTGCTAGTTTCTGAGCAGCACAGTTGTCATTTTACCGCCCAGCGCCCACGTTGTTTAAATAGCAAGTGAACTTGCACCCATCTGGGCAGGTTGGTCTTAAGATGAGTTGTGGTCAGGCAAATTTTTGGCATATTGCTGTTTTGAGGCAGCGGAAAGCGTTTGCGCTAAAACCACCACAAACCTCATGTCGCGGTTGTTTCAATGTTATTTTAACTGCGGAATATTAAGATAGTAATATGTGTCTACATAGGCGTGTGCACAATGCACGTACACCCTCCGAGTGTGCACAAACATGTATGAAAATATCAAGATTACAATGTGAAATACTATTGTGTATATCAAACATGCATAATAATAAAAGGGTCCATCGGTCAAAGACCACATACCTGACCCTCAGCAAAGGGGAATGTCACCTTAAATTGCGTTCATCCGGTCAGGTTTAAACAAACTTCTGTCATCTCCTGGCAGCTGAGCTGGAGACAAATTTCTGCTGTCCCTATATGCACTCCCCAATGCTATGGAATTAATGGCTGTAGTATATTTTTTGTGAGTGGGTAGTTCTAGCATCTCCTAAGTTCAATTGGAAGCATATTCCAATCTGCCATGAATTCAGTCATATATGCAGTTACCTCAAGCCTAGTCCAACATGCCAATGAATATTTCACGCTTGGTACCTGGTGTCTCGTGATGCTCTGCCAGGCCTGTAAAACCTCTTTTTTAAATTTTGTATGGAGGTATTTTGTACGTTGTATTATTTTTTATGTATCTTAAAGTAACCATTTGACTTTCTAAGATAAAATAAAAATAAAAACTTTTTCTGCTACTTTTTTTGTTGTTGTTGAATGTCAGTACAGGTACCGTCATTTCATGTAAAACAATGAATGTTTCTTGATTGACCACATCCACAATTTTGAGACGTAGAGCAGGTCCAAGTTACATGAAATAATTTAGGAAAAATTGGATAGCATTGCTTTAGAATAGAGCTAGTTTAAGTAGTGTGAGCTACGATAGGCAACATTGTTAGTTGTAACTTGACCACATTTTGATATCAATACTTTTAAAGGCAGGCCTAGTTTTTGCAAATGGAATTAAGGACTTACAGTCAGTGCATTGTAGGCTATGCATGAGTAACTTGCCATTTTTTATGTTGAGAACGTTTTTTGGTGAGATTATGCTTAGGTGCTTAATGTAATGCTTTTTAGCCTCTTTTTTCATGAATAAACGTGGCTTTTGTTATTTATAAAAAGTGAGTGTCATTATAGATTAGCGCTTTATAATAAATGGAAAAGAACAGTAAAATTGCATTTGTTTAGGGGTGTGCCTGCAAAGATGTAGAGACTGGTGGATAATTTAGCCTATAGGCCTACATGTCACACGTTCCGAGAAAAGGCTTCTGCAAAGGCTACACTTGTGTTTCCTCACTGAAGCATCCTCCAGGAGCCTCCTCGCTCCTCCGAGGAGCATTTAGTGGTTTGGAATGTCCTTAAAGATGGTGGACCTCGATCAATATCCAGGTCAGGTGAGGACTGAGGAGATAAGGAGGGATAAAATAAGCGATTGGAATGAACCCAGAGTGTGGGAGGGACCAGGCAGTGAAGCACCCGGAAGTATGCTTGCTTGAGTGCAAAAGAGCTTTCTGCCCATTGAAATCAATGGAGAAAACCAAGCTGATTTGACGACCAAAGAAAACCTAATCTGTGATCATAGCATTAATTATGTGTAGCAGTTTGTGAAACAATGATTGTTTTGGCCCAGAAGTGTTGTCGAATTATTTATTGAAATTACATTTTCCGAAAAATGCTTTTCATACCGTTAATCAAGTTTAAAAATATCATCGGGGAAGTTTAATTTTGCCTTCAAAGGACTGATATTTCCCATTCATTTTAATGGGAGCTCCAATCGTTTGCGCTTATAGCACAGAGACACAGAGTACAGGCTTAATTCCGGGTCTTTCAAAACTTTGGTTGGCTGAGGGCGTCCTTTCCTGTCTAGTTAATATGTCTATGATTGTACGCTACAACAGCTACATCAAAGCTTTATGAGTATGTAATTTTTTTTTTTTTGTTTGTTTTAATTAAATGCAAATTTACACAAACGGCATTGACATTCCACTCAATGACAGGATCAATGACAAAAACACAGGGTAGAGTAAATACGATACAGTAATAAATATTAATAAAATAAATAAAATTAAACCAATAAATAAAATGTTATAATAATAAACATGCACACATACATCAGTCTGGGATGTCACTAAATCTTTTTAGGTCATCCAGCAGCTTAACTGCTTTCCCTTTTTTAATTCGTCTTAAAGATTTTACAAATACAGACAGTTCTTTCTTGAAGACCAACACTTGGGGTATGGTCTTGAGAAATCTACACTTATGTATTAAATATTTGGCTAGAATAAGTATATTGTTGATGTGCATCGTTATCTTTAGAAAGATAATCCAAATTGTATAACACTATATGTGAGTGAAATAGATGTTGCTTCCTTTCAGCCAAAGGCACAATGCTTCCCAAAAGGTGTGAACATGGGTAAATAATAAAACATATATGATCAATTGCTTCAATTTCACTACCACAAAATTGACAGTCATTGCATTCTACCTTAAATCTTAGTCTTAAAATATCTTTTGAAGGATATCTTACAAGCGATACTATAACATCTCTGCATTTGAACGGATCTCTATGGGAATTGGGGGGTGGGACTAGATTTAGCTATAAATTATGCTGGAACAGCATGGAATACATGATTGGTAAAATGGCTGTAAGTCATCAAGGTATCAAACAAGCCTCACACCATCACTCTGCTGCCAGATATGCAGTAGATATGGATGGATCACTTTAAGGGTTGTTTCTCCTGACAAATTTTCCTATTGAACTCTATGGAAAAATAAGTCAGGAGAAGAAACCCTTCAAGTTATCCATCCATATTTCTGACAGCAGAATGATGATTTAAGGCTTGTTTGATACGTCAGACCCTTGATGACTTACAGCCATTTAGCCAACCATGTGTTTCCATACTCCGGCTTGACTGTATATGCAAGCTAACGTTAACCCAAACGCCATCAGTTGTGCCTCATTGATGTGCATGTAATGGGATGTGATTTGACATAAAACATGATAAGATGGTGCTTAAACTATACTTTCCTGTCAGTATAAGGTTAAGCCACCATTTGAAAGCTGTAATCTGTTCATCATCTTTGGCATGTCATGTAGCTAGCACCTGGATGAGTTATGTGTCCCTCCATTTCCCTCTCATAGCTAATTGGTATACACAACACACACAACATATAGCCTGGTAAATAATTTAGTATGCTGTACACATTACCTATGATAAGCGTCTGTGCTGCTAAGACTAAAACATTATTTCTTGATTCCCCTAGAATGCCAGAGGACCCAGAGGTGGCTACTGCCATCTTAATGTCCACATGCCTCTCCTGAGGATGTATTTTGATGGTGGGGACACTAAGAGGGACTTCCGTCTGGCCAGGGTGACCCTCAACCTCCTTATTCAGACCCTGGAGGAGGACAACACCCTAGGCTGGGGCAAGACCTTGGAGGTGCTGGTGTTCCTCTACTGGCTGGCCAGTGCCACATCCTACCGGGTCGTCTCAGAGGCATTTGGCATCCCCAGGCAATTCATCTGCGACATAGTCCACAGGGTCAGTAAGGGAATCCATGGGATCATGACGCAGGTGATCTGTTTCCCTACTGGCCAGGACTTGGAGATGGTGGGTGCTGGCTTTGCTCGCCAGGCAAGGAGCCCAGCATTCCGCCACACTGCTGGGAGCATTGACGGTTGCCATATCAGGGTAGTCCCCCCTGCAGCGGAGAGCCAGGACTACCTGAACAGGAAGCTGTTCTACTCTGTGCAGATGCAGGCCATCTGCGACCACAGGGGGATTTCTCAATTTGTTCACCGGCTACCCTGGGTCTGTCCACGACGCACGGGTCCTGAGGCTGTTGGATGTGTATGTCCACCGGCAGTACCCACCACAGGACTGGTTCCTGATCAGAGATGGTGGATATCCCTGTATCCAGGACCCCATCACCCTCATCACCCCCTACCGGGAGCCAGTCCAAGGAGCTGTGCAGGCACGCTACAATTCACAGCTGTCAAAGGCCAGAGGTGTAGTGGAGCGTGCCTTCGGGGTCATGAAGACGAGGTGGCGCTCGATCTTCCTGAAAGCTCTGGAGGTCCAGATCCCCTTCGCTGTCGAGGTCATTGACTGCTGTGCTGTGCTACACAACCTGTGTATGAAGACCAATGACCTGCTGGACCCTGCTACCGATGATGATGATGATGATGACGATGCTTCTGAATCTCATTCTGATGAAGAGCAGGATCCTGGCAACCGCACATCTGCTGATGGACTGAGGGCGCAGGTGGCAGCTGCAGCCTCAACACCCGTGGCCTGCATCCCAGCACTGGGGGACCACGATTACACAAAATGATCTGTCACCACACACACCATTCACCCCTCACATTTTGGGAGGCTCTGGATCAGCGTTCTCATCGCGCCTCCTGTCAGTACTTGTTGGTGTCAACAGGGAAGCTAATGATCCAACAGCATGTTGTTATTATTCCACATATCATATGGTGCCTTGTTTACTGTGACAAATGCAGTAGTTACATTCCATCGTACCTGCATTACATTTTCATTGTGGTTAAATGGTTTGAGTACAAAGTGGTGTTGTGGTGTCAAACTGATGCTACACAGTAATTTGCTTCCTGTTCATTAAATAAAAAAACATAATTGTATTCTTCTTGTCAGCGTGCTTTATTCAAACCAAATAGTGAGCACACTGCCATTTCAGTGTCATCTATAAACTGTGATGCAGTGCTTTATATTGTACATGAGCTGGCTCCAAGCCATAGCTCACAGTCTGCTTTCAAGTAAAGGGGTAAATAAGAAACGTATTGCTCATTATGTGAAGGAATACGTAAATGATATGACGAGCTCTTAGCCACATTCATTCAGGGAAAACTTTGGAGGCCCCTGTTCTAAATGTACATGTGATTAACTTTTCCTTAATGTGTATTTCATGGATAAAGTAATAAACCACATAGGTGTTCACACAAGTACATAATAGTCAGCAATGCTCTTATGCTCTTGTCATTTTGACAGGCAATACTTTCAAAGAGTATTCATAATAGATAATATTCACTGTCTCCAGTTTTAGTAAAAACGACTTAGGACTGCTACAGTATTTTGGTGAGCAAGCAATAGTTTATGAATAACAGTAGAAGAATGGCAAACAAACAGATGAAATAATTATGTCACATTGGAACTTTGTTTTCAGAAATAAGTTATTTTGATAAAGGTGTACAGAAATTAGCCTCAGCATTCAGTTTGTTAATTTTTAAGAATAAATGAATGAATAATACAAATCAATAAATAAAAACAAAATAAAGCAAAAAAGTACTTCTTAACTAAATAGTCCATTAAAGTCAAAAAATGCTCCTCCCTCCCAGCTGTCTCCCTTGCATGCCTCTCTTCCCGGGCCTTCTGGGCATCGTCCCTCTCCCTCAACTCCCTGTCCCTTCTCCCTCTCCCTCATTTGCCTCATCTCCCTGTCCCTCCTGTCCTCTCTGTCCCGCCTATCCTCTCTCTCCATTAAGGCCCTCTCCCACTCTGCATCCCTAACATCCCTGGCCTCCTCCCTCCTCTCCAGCTCCTTTATGGCCAGGAGCCATACAGGCTCCTTTTTGGCCCTCTTGGGGGCTGGGCTGGTGGATGGGGGCTCAGGAGCGGTGGAGGTGGAAGCAGTGGAGGTGGATGCGGTGCAGGTGGTGGAGGTGGAGGCGGCGGTGGAGCCACAGGAGGAGCAGGAGATGGAGCTCACTAGCCATCTAGTAACACAGCATGGTAGCATGTAGCAACGCAATATCCTGCCTACACTGTACTGCACCACTGCACATCATATCATGTGTTCTCAGCCTGTTGTGTTCATGTCCTGTCAAAGCAAGCTGATGTAGCTAAGATCAAGTAATATATTGATGTATTGTAGCTAGTAGCACTTCACTATAGCCTCCACAGAGGCTGTAAAGTCACATAAAATGTAATCCTATACTAGCTGGTGTGTTGTGGCACATTGCATTACTCGCGTTAGGCTATTGTGAAGTTATCCAGAACACAATGTTACATCCCATATGCTAAAGGTCTGTGAAAATCCTATCAAAAACACATATTCCATGTAGAAACCTTACAACATGAAAATGTGGTACAGAACTATACATTTCAGACTAAAAGAGGTCCCTAACATACATGGGACTAGGGATGGGAATCGTTAGATTTTATTGATACCGACACTATTATCGATTCTGCTTATCGATCCGATTCTTTATCGATTCCTTTATCGATTCCTTAAATATTATTTGCTCCCAGGCTATTAAAAGACCAACTATTACTATTGGGTGGTCATCTAAAATGGATTCAATGACACAATATCTATGAAGTATAAAGCATTCGTTTTTCATTCATATTTCTTAAGTCATATCATGGAAAATATTTATCTGCTATATTTATGCCTGCACAAGTGGCAGAGCATCCAATAAAAGTCTGAATTGTATAATTCTGTAAATTGAAATGGCATTATAAATGTCATTTGACTTGAGCAATACGAGTGCTTAAAAATATCAGACATCAAAGAAAATAAGAGACACGGGAAAATAATGAAAAAGGACGTGAGAAGAGAGGATGGTTATGTCAAAAAAGATGGTTAAAATATTTTTGTTTAACCGCTGCTCTGTGATTGGGATATTTAGTAGTTTCATTCTCTAACGAAGATCACAAACTTTACTTATGAGTTAGTTACGCTCCTAGGCGTGTTTCATGAAGCTGCACCATAACGTTTGCATTGGTTTCTGTATTATCTGAACTGTATTATCTCAACTGTCACCATTCTCCCCTATCTCATTTAGTCTATACATTTACATGGAAGAAAGATGAGATCTTTAACATTACCTGAGGCAAGCTGGCTTCTCTTATTAGCTGAAGATGACGAAGATTGAAGATTATCATTTAGCTAATTTAGGTTAGTTATTCGCTTTCCAAATCTAGGCTACTCATCTGTGCGTCGCTAAGCAGGCAATCGTTGTCAGATTAGTCTACTGCCAATAAAAACACTGTAGTTTTACACTTGCAGTTGGTTATCTCCCGAGGGAAGTCCACACACTCCACAAATCTGTTATAAGCTAGTTCTGAATAGTTGATCATTTCCGAAGACGGATCACAAAATGGAGCTTATGGGAACACATTTTCTATTGATTTTTAAATAATAGTAGCAGTGGTATTAGTTTTTAAAAAAATTACGTTTACATTTTATATTTTTAGACGGGGCGCCAAACTCTGCCTGCCATCATGCGCTGACTGAATGAAAAACGACAGCGCGCATAACGTCACATTGTTTTGCTATGCGTCGCTGTCGGGAATACAGGCTGGAATCGATAAGCTCGAAGGCACGATTCCGAGGAATCTGACAATTTGGAACCGGTTCTCGATTCCCACCCCTACATGGGACTGCCTATACAAATACATTGACTAATTGTTTGTATACAAATACATAATATAGCCTAATATTAATCAACATTTTTGATATTATAACACCTTGCAAATATTATCATATATGATTTTACAGACCTTTGCATATGGGATGCAAGTGGAGATACCCAATAACTTAGCTATATATAGCCTACATCAGCATCGCTACTAAACAAGATTATTTGGTGAACAGTGTAAGATCATTTTTAGCAATGGAACATAAACAGTAAACAAACCACATACATCTGAAGGCAGATCCAGCTCCGCCGATATTCAAATTTGGCGCAGCCATGCCCACGTGTTTAATGTTTGTTATTGTGTCTTTAGAAAAACGTCAATGGAGCTGCGCAACTTTATGAGACGAAGCTGTGCATCATATTTCTGGAACAAAAAAGGTTGCTTACCTTTTGAAAAGTGTGCTCCCGAATGAACTCAGCGAAAGCCCCGAAGTAAGTGTGTCATCCGGGTGTTTGAAGTATACTGTAATTCGTACTCTACGACTTTCACGCCCTAACTACTCACTAAGGCTACTCAACAGTGTGGAAGAGTGCTGATTCGGACACGGCCCTGGGAAACCCTGCGCCCCACCCTTGTGCTGCCAAGTCACATGTTGTTTTTGTTGTATTTGAAGGAAAACGTCAGCGAAGCTGAGCCTCATTTTTTTAAATACGAAGCTTCACGTCATATTTAGGCGACCAAAATGTTTGTGTACTTCTTGAAAAGTATGCTTCCGACTGAAATGTATCATACAGGAGTTAAAGTATACTATATTTAGAGAAAATTTCTTAACAACTTTTTCACCCTGTCTACTCAACAAGTATGGAAGGGTACTGATTCGGACACAGCCTGTTTCCCCATTGGGCTCCATGTCTGAATCCCATTCTCTGGACCTATTTTTTTACGGTCTATGCTCTGGACTCGCAGACTTAAAGAGGCGCATTCTCTTTAAGTCTGTGAGTGCTTCCCATTGTGAAAACAACGTTTTTGGTAAGTGCTCTTATGCAGACTTTTTGCACCCTCTACCCACACTTTTTGCAAGTCCGCATCAGTGCAGACTTACCTGCCCTCGGAAATACACCATTAAAGTCTGCAAGTGAGGGCCCATTCAGCCCATTAATTTTTGATAGCAAAAAAAAACTCATATATTGATGTTAACGCTGTGCATTAATTAAAAAAATATATACTTTTCCGTGGCCAAATATTTTTTTCATACCACACGGACAAAGATATACATTTTTTTATTGTTATTTATTCTGGCCTACATCATACAGTGGCACCTGAAAGTATTCAGACCCCTTCACTTTTTGCACACTTTATTGTGTTGTAGATTTAATTTTAAATGGATAAAATTGCCATTTTTGCCCATCAATCTACACTCAATATCCCATAATGACAAAGTGAAAACATGTTTTTAGAAACTTTGGCAAATTTATTAAAAATCTAAAACTGAAATCTCTCATTTACATAGGTATTCATACCCTTTGATTTAACGTATTTTTAAAGTTTCATATTTAATATTTGGTCACATATCCTTTGCATGCTGTTACTTCCTGAAGTCTGTGACCCATAAACATCAAAAGACTCTCAATATCTTATTTTCAGGTACTGATCACTTTTCTCCTGAATTTTCCCCCATAGAGTTCTATAGGAAAATGAGTCAGGAGAAATAACCCTTGCAGTGATCCATCCACATCTACTCCATATATGGCAACAGAGTGATGGTTTGGGGCTCGTTCGATAGCTCAGACCCTTGATGACTTACAGCCATTTAGCCAGCCATGTGTTTCATACTGTACCGTGTAATTTACAGCTGAATCTAGTCTCACCCCCCAATTCCCATAGAGATCAATTCAAATGCAAAGACGTTATAGTATCGCTTAAACAGCGATACTATAACAGTACTGGAACAGTATGGAAACACATGGTTGGCTAAATGGATGTAAGTCATCAAGGGTCTGAGCTATCGAACGAGCCCCAAACCATCACTCTGTTGCCATATATGGAGTAGATGTGGAGGGTCTCTGGTGTGGACTGTGGAGTGAAAAATATTGGGACGCACCCCTCCGTGCCCCGGAAACCGATCTTTGGTTCCTCCCTCCCTCCCTCCCTCAACTGTCCCAATAGTGGAGAAGACGAGCGAAGCGGCTTCAAACTCAGCTTCTCTTCCCCTCCGATGTATCGATGTATCCTACTGCGGATGTTTTTTCACATTTTTGGGTGACATCATCGCGCTCACGCCCACAGAGGCAACAGTGATGATGGGTAGCTATGCCTTATATGAATTACCCCAAGATAATGATGCCCCAATGCAACATATTTAGCCTAAATTGTGTGTGCTTCAGTAAGTTATTAGCACACAAAGGACATAGTATCCTACAACGGATAACAAAATGCCAGTACATTTTTGTGGTATATCCTACATAAAAATTTGGCAATTTAAGTCGGGGATACAGCTTTAGGCTATTGCTTGCACATTAATGTTGCTTATTAACGAACATGACTATACATAAATATAGCCTAAGCATGACAGATAGCATTTCAGTATGTGAATATGCATTAATGAATTTCTTCAACCAATCGTTTCCAAAGGACGTTTTCAAATTTGATTTCAGATGTTACAGTGGGAAATAGGCCTAATTGTTTTTCAGTGTGACCACTGCGATACTATGAACATTGGGAATAACATCTCCGATAATATGATAATTCGTTCTACTAATCTAGCCTACAGGAATGTTTCAGAATTTGCCTATGTGATATGCAACGAACTGATGGCAATAATAGGCTGTAGTGTAGCTACAGTTGCCGATATGAGGTGAATTAGTGCTTGGTATGTTCAGACATCGGGAACATCTGGATTTTGGAATTACAGTAAATTGTTATGTTTGCATAGGCTATACTACATGGTGTTCACTTTGATCTAATACTGATTACATATTAATTTGTTTCTCGACAGAAACGGCAATGTCAGGTAGGCGACATGTTTATGGCTACTTCTACTTGAAACTTAAAAGATATTTTGTAGCTTTAAATGGGATGGCCGTGCAAAAGATCTGTGATTGGCGCTGGGACTCATTGTGGGATTGGCGTCAGTCAAAGTTATGATAGGGCAACTTCATGAATAGTCAACAGCGATTTTGATGATGGTGAAGCAGATTCGCTGTCCCAATTTTCTTTACGGCTCCTTTCCTCCACTCCCCTCCTCCCTTCCCTTCCTCCACATACTTCCAGGTAGTAGAGGAGTTGTAGTGGGGGAGTGGAGGAAGGGAGGTGGGGAGTGAAGAATATTGGGACCACAGTTCTTATACAGTTCTGTGATTGGGACGCACCCCCAGCCATCCCAGGGGACCAGGGATTGAGATTCTCCTTGAAGCTCGCAAACTCCAGTGGTCACCGGGGGTATTGCAGCCTCTGGTCCCAAAAAGATGATTTCCCCATTGAAGTCCATTCTAAGCTACGAAATTATCCAGGCCAAATTATACTATTTTGGACAGTTCTTTTAAATTCTAAAATTTCTTCACACCGAACTAATTACTCTCCAAGGATCGATTTTTTTCTCTGCGCCCCACAGAAGTTATAAGCTTTTTTTCCATTCCAATTAGGTCCGTTTAGGTACCCAGTGCGCATGCTCCTCCGGTTCCAAAAGCCCCATAGTCTAACATGGCAGCCTCCATGAATTGGCTTCATGCGCCAATGAGCAGCTCTCATATGACTCATAGAGCGTATATAGAAGTCATTGAGTTCAGTGATAGGACTCCATGGAACTGGTAAGCGGAAGCTGTCTCCAGTTCGCAACCATCCCCTTGAAATCATGTAGAAATCATTCTCGGTCCAGCCACTAGGGGCAGAATTCTTCCGGTTACTGCAGTTCGGAGCTATGACCACAAAAAGGATTTATTTTCTGGTCATAGGTTCGGAGTCGGAAGCCTCATCCGGGGGGCATGGTTTATTCCAGAACATTACTGTGGTTTATTCTCTCCCGCCTGTATTTCAGCTGGAGTCAACCAACAGCGCTGTATGTGGAGTCAACCCATCCTGAATTCAGCAGCTCACTGGGCATCCCTGTTTTGAAGTAGCCCGCGGAATCTACCTTCCATTACGTACAGACGATTGTTGTAACTTAGCGGCCGTGCTTCGGAAAACGTATGATATGACACTGCAAACAACTAAAGTTATTGTACTTAGCCTAGGTGCATTAATTAAGCAAGCTAACACATGTTTTGAAAACATCATTAGCTAATCCAGTTTAGTACGTTAACAAGTGAAGTTCGTAAACAGAACGTAGGCTAATCCGATTTAGCAAACCAGCTAAACGTTAGTTAATCTTAACGTTATAGCAATCTAACGCTAGCCAGCTTGACACAACGTCTTTTGATTCTTTACAATTATAAGATTAATGCAATTCTTATAATAATTTACGTTATGGTTGTCAGCTAATGTTGTCATGGTTTTCTAGAAAGCAATCGGACTGTCACTTTGTCACGTTATTTCTTTCGGTTTCTGTTTGTAGCCATCAGTTAATGTTAGTTATGTTTAACGTCATATGATTACAGCCAGTGTAGTACACACTACTAACCCTGAAACATTGAGGTGGCTAACAAGTTAGCTGTCAAGTAGTCATATGAAATAAGTGCGGGCATCGTATCGATTTTCTACACTTTAAGTTTGGCCCCGAACTATTTGATTTGCTCTTAAACAAGTCTGTTGCCACTAGTATGATTTGACAGTGGTGACTAGCTAGCATTGATCTCTTACTAACGTTACGTTAGCTAACAGTTAATTGTAAAGGTTTTGGTCAGTAAAGCTAGTTGTTTTTGCAAGTATAGCTAACTAAGCAGGATGTGTGTTGGTAAATGGAATTTATGGCATTTTCGAAAATGAATGAACGTTTCCACACTTGGCCATCTTAACTTAAATAAATGGTGTCGTTTCAGTAATAAAAGATGTCTAAAAGGAAACATAGATCCTCAGATGAGAGCAATCACAAAAGAGCCAGGTCTGAACAAGTGGAGGATGATGAGGAGGACATAGTTGGACCAAGTCAAGCCATCCCCCGGCCAACCGCTTCAGTAAAGGTACAGTAGAGATAGCTACTAGTGAGCCTTACGGAGTAGTGTAGTGTGATTAATCTCTTGGTCGCATCTGTATTCGTGTTGGTCTCTGTAAGTTATATGGTGATGGACAGACCTTTAAGCTTCTGTTTTTTTTGTTTCAGGCCTCAGGGGAAGTGGGTTTAGTTGAAAGCATTTTCTTGAAAAACTTCATGTGTCACTCTTTGCTGGGGCCTTTTCCTTTTGGAGACAATGTCAACTTTGTTATTGGAAACAATGGAAGTAAGTTCATGAATTCATTTGGCAAACGCAAGGCAGTTTATAGCAAATCGTATCTACTAACTGAAATGTGACATCATTTGTAGTCATTTCTGCATTTGTCACTTTTAACATTGGCTGTGATACATTCTCACATTGATTTGACACCCTAACGCAGTGTATTTCATGTATTAGCCACTAGTCTTGTACTGCTGAATATTTTATTGAATCAGTTAATGATAAGTACCCTTTTAAGAGTGTAGGAGGAGTGTCCTGTTTGGGATTTGAATCTGCTCCCTTTGCTTAACAGGTGGAAAGAGTGCAATCCTCACAGCTCTCATTGTTGGACTGGGAGGAAAGGCAACAACAACAAACAGGGGTTCCTCTCTTAAAGGATTTGTGAAGGAAGGAGAAAGGTAGCTCAACTGCTCTGTAACTTTTTTGAATTTACATTCATTCATATCATTCTTTATCAGCTAAGGGTTTGTCCCAAGTGCTTTTCTGAAGGTAGGCCTAAATGCTGTGGCAACTATTTTGCCAGATACCCAAGAGCACTTTGTGTTGATATAACTAAAAGAATCACTTTGGTAAGCAGATCATAATTTACCCTCTGTATTGTACAAGAATCATTGTGTACTTACATTGAAACACTATTTAACTGTTGCTCGATTATTGTAATGGCATTTTCACTGACCAACATTAAACCTACCCCATTAATTGAAAGCAATTCTTTGGACAGTCTCCCTTCTCCAGAAGAATGTGTAATCTGGATGTGTGAATCAGTTTCTTAGAGTTAAATATCTCATCCAAGTCTGCAATATAGCCTTCTCTGTCATTGTGGATTTAAACTTGTAGCTTTCTTAAAATTAACAAGCATTTTCCTGACCGGTTCCTGTTCTTCTGTGTAAGCAGCTCAGCAGATGTCTCCATCACATTACGCAACAGAGGGCAAGATGCATATAAGCCTGAGGTGTTTGGCCCAGCCATTATCGTGGAGCTCAGGATTTCCAGTGAAGGGTTGAGAACATACAAGCTTAAAAGCAAAATGGGTAATTTCTACAGTTCTTCCAGCAAGGCCGTTACTAACCAGCCAGTAGTCAAAGGACTGATATCACTATCCAAGGCTTTGTTATTCACAAAGGATACTGTTATGTACATTGTGCAGATCGTATAGTTGAATCAAAACCTGAATTTAGGAACCACATCCCCTTGCTGAAAATTCAAACTTTGATTTCAGCCATGATATTTTGGAGTATGGAATAAAACATAATTTGTATGCAGTATGTATTCATGATATGGGACTGCCTTTATACACTTGATATTTCAGCAATTCAGGCACTTAAGGACTTGGTATTTGAGACTTGATGAATATGAAGTTTTGGACAGCAAGGTGGGACTATTGACTGCAATTCTGGAATTGTGCAACATCTAAGACCACCTTCAGGCAGTTTGATCTCTCTTGAATAACCAAAATAAGAACAACCCTGAAAGTGTTTTTTGATTTGTAGGTCAGCTTGTGTCTACGAAAAAGGAGGAGCTTGTTTCAATTCTTGATCATTTCAACATTCAGGTATGATGGCTTTTTTTTATATGGCTTTTTTAAATTTAATTGGCTTATGTTCAGACTGGTGTTTGCAGTCAAGTCGATTCTGCATACTCGAGGGCCAACCAGGAAGCCCATATTTAACCAACAGTATATTGGTTAAACCAACCACAGGTTAATTGGTAATGTCCCTACTGTAGGTAAAATACAATGTGTGACTGTCCAATGGAATCCCAGGATGTATGTGCCTTTGGTATTAAATCAAAGTGGCATTGATGGGGAGATGGTTTCTTGAATGTCAATAATGTTACTTTAAATCATGAAGCTGCAGGCACAGGCACCTTCATTGGCAACCTCATCCAAGCCTCAGACACCTTACACAAAAAAAAATAAAAAAAAATAACTTTCTGAACAATGGAAAGAACACGTTTCATTCTGTCAGAAGGGCGTCACATTAGTAACCTGGGGATGAAAAAAAGAATTTGTATTTTCTTTACCAGAAAATAAGAACAGGAGGCACCTTGGACTGCTCTGATGCCTTCAGCCCTCTTGTGGTAAAATGTAAATTTCCAAGTAAGATCTAAAATAGATCTGGGATCACCTTCACTTCTATGCCTTCCTGCTCTAGTCACAGCCAAAATGACCCTGATGGTTACGCTAACCTATTGACTTCACAACCAATTAAACACAGAATGCCATGAGAGAATCAGCCTGCAAAAACACACCGTTGAATTCTTACTGTTTCTGGGTGGAGAGCACCAGTGTCTATATCCCTTTTAATTCTCAGTAATTCATTACTTGCTTACACAGGTGGATAACCCAGTGTCCATATTGACTCAAGAAATGAGCAAGCATTTTCTGCACTCTAAAGGAGAAGGAGATAAATACAAGGTGAGTACAGTCTAGAATGATACATTAACTTGTTTGGCCATTTTATAAGTAATGTAATGGCATGACAGTAATAACATTGGCACATAAAATTACAAATTATGCTGACCATAACTGACTGTGCCACTTTGTTTCTTTGGTTTCATCACTGAATATTGCAATGTTTTTGTGATGTAATAGTTTATATAGTCAAGCCCTTGAATATATTTTTGTAGTTTTTCATGAAAGCAACGCAGCTGGAGCAAATGAAAGAAGATTACACCTACATTATGAAGACAAAGACCATCACCGAGAATAATATTGAGAAGCATGAAGAGGTACTTGCTTTTTTCCTTTTCCTTATTAAACTTTGTATTCATAACGTGCTTTTCTAGGATCAGTTTGTCCTTTTGGCTCATAATAGATAAGTTATAAACAGGTAGGAGAAACCTGATTCTAAATCAGAACTATTACTCTAAAACACTATGGCTTCATCCCAATCTAGTTTTTGCTCCACCCTCTTAAACTTCACTTGCAAACTTCACTTGGGGGGAATCCCATTTGAGACCTGGATGTACCCTCGGTCTCCATTTTAGGTCCGAGTCCAATCCATTAGAAAGCCAAGTGCAGTTTGTGACATTGCCTCTCCACCCTCAATCTTTTTCAAAGGAACAAGTCTACAAAAGAACAGACTCGGCAAGCTCATATTACCCACAATTCACATCACATTAATGTTTATCACGGTATTATAAATTAAAAGTGCATACAGAATAGGGGTGGGACAAAATATCGATACTGGAATATATCGTCATACTTCTTCTTGCGATACGTTATCGATACACTAGCGCCAAATATCGATATTTTTATTAAACCATGCAGGCGCTCTAAACGGATTCGCCACAGCCACAGACTGTAAAATGCATAAAATGCACCGTTTATACACGTTAAGAAAATCATGTTCACGTATAGAAACAATAATATTTGAAAAAAACATAGTAAAAGCATGTTTGTACCTGATGCACTTTCGGTTTAGAAGATACCTCATTTTCTTTCTCCAGAATCTCTCGTATAAATATGTTTAGGAAAGCAAGTACTTATCAGTATATTGAGCTACAGCTGTTTTCAGATTAACCGTGAAGAGTTTATCTTGTTACATTTTGCCAAAGTCCCGTACAGTCCACATTTCCACAGCGACCAATTATCGCACTTAGGACTAAAATACGTTGCTGTTACTGTGTAGAAACACACACTCTTTTGTACATTTAAAAAAAACAAAACGTATTTAAATACATTAGGCTACTTATGTTATGGTTATTATCTCTCCAAAAAATAAGTTTTCAACGTAAAAAAATGCCAAGTTACTCACGCATAGCCTGCAAAGCAATGTGAGTCCTTAATTCGAAATTGCAAAAACTAGGCCTGCCTTTAAAAGTATTGATATCAAAATGTGGCCAAGTTACAACTAACAATATTGCCTATTGTAGCTCACACTAATTAAACTAGCTCTATTCCAAAGCAATGCTATCCAAACTTTCCTAAATTATTTAATGTAACTTGGCCCTGTGTTTTTTCATCTTAGCATGTGAAGAGATTGTGGTCATTCAAATTTTAAATGTCAAATAACAAAAATGGCCTCGGCTCATGGAACAACATATCATTTCAATGAATGTTTTAAACAGTTGACAAATAATTACAGAAAGGATATGTTTATACTTTGTTGTAAAGTTTTAAAATGTTCGCTGCTGCTACAGATTTCTCTACAATTCACAAACAGACATTTACACCAGGAACGAAGATTTCAACGAAATATGTTGTCGTTGAAATATGGTATACATCGTTTCATCTCAATTGTCAAATTCTGTGAAACTGACACCACAATGCAGTGAATAAATACATAATTCCTGCTTTTTGCCTTTTGTGGTATTTTTTCTTCTTCAGTTACACAGATATCGTGATGTATTGTAGATGAATTGTCTTGCAATGTATCGAGAATCGCAGAATCGCTGTATCGTGATACCATCGTTATCGTGGGCAACGTATCGTGATAGTATCGTATCGTGAGTTACTCGGCGATTCCCACCCCTAATACAGAATGGAAAAGACAATGTCTAATAAATACAGTTTAATCCAGTAGTAGTTTGCTATTTGTAATTCATAGTTTAGCAAATTTCAGCAGCAGAGTAGCATACTGTGGGATGTACCAGATTCTCTGTAACCTTGCTTTTAAACGGATTATTAGGCTACTCTCACTATTTTTTTGTATAATTAGCCAGATAGCCTAACAATCAAACAATTCATTTGCTCAATAACCAAAATGAATAGGTAAATAAACTTGTGCAGCATTTTCCTATATCCATATTTGTGATGCAAAATGTGTGTATATGTCATGCGAAGATTCTGCAGTTTAGCTAAGTTATCAATGAACAGCACATATTTGGGTAAATTTGTTTTTCTAGCTTGAAGGTGAAGCTTGCTCTCAACGCTAGTTCCAGCAATTTAAGCAATTTTCCTCTTTAAATGTATGCTTTCTAATGTTTAAATCGTTTTGACTAAATCGAGTGCCGTCTTAAATTAATTACTTTAACGTGATGAGAAGAAAACGCAATGCTAACGTGCAACTCCGAGAACAGTTGCGATTTTTTCCCAGTTAATTATTCAGAATTATTGCCACCCTTAGCCTATTAAACAATCTCATTGCCATTGTCATTTGTTAATCATTATAGGCTACATAGGCTAATTGTTCTTGATTATTCAGGGAATTGTTTGTTTGACAAAACAAGCAAAATAAACGGAAACCGGTTGAGAATATGTTCGGTTTAAATGCTTTATACTCTTTTTCCAGCGCACCAGCTGTCATTTAGCCTACATATTTAAATGCTACACAATTTTATGACACAAAGAAATATGCTAGCCCACAAAACTTGCTGTATTTATTGATATTTGTTATTCAGTAAATAAATTACTTGACTGATAATCAATAGAAACAGGTTGAGATTTTCATCCGTTTAAAGGTAGGCTACGGTGACCGATGTTTTACATCCCAGATCCCACGATACACCGTTGTGCAGCAGCATGGTTAACTTCCGAATATAGATATGAAGTGCGTCTGAATTCAAATAACCCGCTCCGCCCTCGCTCTCTCCCACTCGCTAAACGCAAGTGTATACTCCTGTTTTATTGGTATGTGCGTCACGTCCTCCAAAGTGAAGTTTTACGAGGGTGGAGCAAAAACTGGATTGGGACGCAGCCTATGAATACAAGCCCAGATGTCAAAATCGTGGAGTGGATTGTGAATTGTGTCCCAAGCTGACTGTTAATGGCTGCATGCAGTGGTGAGACAGTAGTCTGTGTTGTGTTTGTGTAATGTGGGATCGATTTCCTCAGCTCACGACTGCTTTAGCGCCCCAGTATTTTTCCTGGCGTTGTCAGTGAGTGACGCGGCTGTACTCTCATGGGCCGTCGCTCCCCTGTATTACACTGTGTTTTTGACTTGCAGTGTGTCATTTCACAAGCCAAGGTGATTGTTATTATCTTGTTGTGCAATGGACCTTTTTTTTTTTGCCCTAAAAATATTATTAGTTATAGTATGATCGCTCCAGGTGTACTTCCAGTTGATGCTTTTAAATGCTGTATGACTTTATAAAACCATATAAATGCTAACATGGGGCTACTTTTCTTTATTTATTTATTTATTTAACATAAGAACATAACATAAGAAGTAACACTCCAATATATAGAGTCATGGAACATCCACCATCCACTTTATGTTGCATCCATTTCCTTATTTTTATTATGTCAATATTTTATTGATTCTAATGAGCTTACTTCCTGAACCAAGCTGTTGAAATAATGTGTGAAATCAGGTGGTGTAGTGCATAGTTGGAGCAAATACCTGCAGAACTGGAGTTGAGCTGCGCTGCTCTAGATGAACACATTATGTAAATAAATGGTGGAAAGGCAGATAATTGGTCATTTTCAAGCAGTTACGAAAGAAAACATTTTTTTCAACTAATCAGGCATCTTTTTGTCTGGGTCTTGCATATTTTGGAGGGGGTCTGTCAGTTCTGGCATTTCATAATACATTTTTTTAATTCTGCATTTCAGTGCTTGAATGACTTGAAACGGAAGTATCTGGAAAAAGAAGACAAGTACAAAAATCTGGCTTCCCTGGACGAGATGCATACCAAACTAGAGGGGCTGCAACACCAGATGGCATGGGCTTTGGTAGGGCATAGTGCTGTGCCTTGCTGTTCAGTGTATATTCATATGCATGTGTATGTTTTTACACATATGCACCGGCATGCATTTACATATGCATACATACACGGGATTGCAATGAACCTTTTGTAGAACAAGCCAGTGATGTTAGTGGTGGATAAATTCACTAGCCATGTGAACATTTTTCAGAAAAAAAAGCACCATAATTCATTGGACACTGACACATTTTTTACATTGTACTCTAGCACTTTGAGTTTGAAAGGATACAATGACAATGAGGTTGACGTGCAGACTTACGGTTTTAATTTAAGGGTATTTTCATCCAAATTAATCACCGTTTAGAAATTATAGAACCTTTTGTACATAGTCCCCCCCATTTTCGGGCATCAAAAAATATTGAACCGTTTAACATAATGTAGAGTAAAGTAATAATTTTTAATATTTGGTTGCATATCCTTTGCATGCCATGACTTCCTTGATATCTTTACATTTTGTTTTCTGGTACTCTTCCAGCGATTATATAACTTCTCTGCATTTGAATGGATCTCTATTTGGGGGTGGGACTAGATTTAGCTGTAAATTATGCTGGAACAGTATGGAATACATGGTTGGCAAAATAGCTGTACGTCATCAAGCGTCTGAGGTATCAAACGAACCTCAAACCATCACAAAGGTTCTATTATTTCTAAACAGTTCATCTGATATGGATGAAAATACCCTCAAATTAAAGCTGACAGTCTGCACTTTATAATTTGAGGTAAATGTGTTTGTATGCCTACCTTATAATGAAACTTATTCATGCATTTTGTTATTTCAACAATTCTGAAATAATATTGTATATCATAAGAAACTGGTAGAAAAGCATCTTTGTGCTGCCCCTAATTGTTGAAATTTCCTTTCTGCTCCCCACACTGCCCCCGCCCCAATCAGAGTACCTGTGATGTCAGAGTACCTCTTTGGTGGTACCTCTACGTCATGTGGATAATTGTTGTCGGCCACACCGGAAACAGCCGGCACCTGATTGGTTAGACCCGCTACGTTACTTTGGTTTCGCCTCCACATTTTTAAACCGGAACAACGTGGCGTCCTGTTCAATTCTCTTATTCCACCTAAATAGTCCACTAAAATGTTTTTGAAAATATTTGAGGTGAGAAATAGGCCATGCAATTGCTGAATCTTGATTCATATTTGATCTGCAATGTCTAGTTTGACCCGAGTTATACAAAATCATTTGTACAATGTACGTTAATTTATGCAAATGACGTTTGACACAGCTCCTCCGCCCCCACCCCTTTCCCTCGTTCGCTCACCCCACAAAGTATTTCAACCTCATTGTCATTGGATCCTTTCAAACTCAAAGTGCTAGAGTACAGAACCAAAATAACAAACATTGTGTCACTGTCCAATGAATTATGGTGCTCACTGTAAATGCCATGTACAAAGATTAACCTGGACAGGTTATTATCACCAAGGAACTAGTCTTTCTGACTAGTTGTGTGGCCAGCCATATTTACAGTGGTCATTTATACCTGAAAATGTATGGTAGACAATGGCTACCAGGATTGTGCCGATCTACGATGACATTATGTATCGGCGATCGACGAGACCATCGATGCCTTTGCCAACATAAAGGTGATTTTTGGGCCGTTTAACAATGACCGCAAACTGCCCTTTTAAAATTATTGTTAATGAATTGTTTAAAAATTCTAATACACACAAGTAATTTCCTAAATACAGTATGTGTTTAACATTTTTCAATTCCTATAAATAAAATGTAATTGGTAGAAAATAAGCTCTACATTACCGTCCATTCGCGCTTCCTCATTGTATGCGTGTGAATGACTGTAGTCCCGGAGCATTCTATGTTACGCTTGAGCTCTGAAGCGACACTTTATGCAATTTTGAAATCCCAATCTTTCTGCTTCTGGGCACCAACAGCGGTGTAAAAATAATAATAATAATATTAAGTGTCGTCGTCCCACATCATAAATGTTCAATTATATAATAAGAGTCAGATTTTACAATTTGCAACAGGATTATACCATACGTCTCAGAACCTTATAATACTGGAAGGAATGGGTAGAAACAGGTTCGATAAGCATCCCAGGAACTTTATTTTCTAGAAATATCATTCCATCTTTGATTAAAATGCTAATTGATGGCATCCAAACATGCCATGTTCACTGGGTAGGCTTCAGATAAAAATCTGTCAATATTGTTTCCAACATCCGATGTGTACCAAATGTTTCCCAGGTACAGATTCAAACATGGGCAATCCAAATAAATGTTCGAAATCTATCCATGGACCACCCAGACCCTACTGCAGGCCCACCCCCACAACTAACTATATAGTACAAGTTCTCTATGCTCCAGAGGGTTTAGGAGGATACATTTTGGAGCATAGCTTCTTCAACCTTTCTAATACATTTCCTGAAAATATGGGGATGATTATTTTCCCCTGTCCTGAGTAATGAGTCATTGAAGCATGTCATTTTCTGTTCCATTATCTATTAGGGTAGTACCTGTTTCTTACCAAGAGATGCCGCTGTTTTGACTGTCTAATAGAATATATTTTGTACTGAGGAAAGGAGAACATACTAGAATGTATCAATAAACAGGTTAATTGGCTTCAGATAAGGTTCATTACTACTCAGTGAAAGAGATTGGCGCAGGCTTTTCGTCCTCATGGGGTTGAACATTTGTATTGGTTTAGATTAAATTGGTTGGTTTTAATTAAACTCATTAAACAATTACCATTGCTTATCTAACCTGTTTCTACCTATTCCTACCAGTATTATAAGGTTCTGAGATGTATGGTGTAATCCTGTTACACATGGTAAAATCTCAATAATTTAAATAGATCATTGTTGTAAAAATGATAATTAGAAAATAAAAGGTTTAAATTCTTTGCTACTTCACAAGAAAGTGTCCTTGAGCATTAATTGCCATCTAGCACAATACCTTGATGGTGTGTTTAATTTAATCATACAGTAATCATACAGTAGGCCTACTTGCAATGTAGGCTACCATTATCTAGCTATTGAATACCAATCATTCCAGCTATTGAATTTTCCAGAAAGTAGGAATACCACTGCACATTAATCCTTCTGCAGAAATTAAGTGCAGTGTTCTCAAACACAGCTATAGCTCTCTGAAGTGCATTTAAAAATAAAGTGTGCACCATATGGAACTAAAATGTCAGCCTCTCTGAAAATAATTTAACATAACCACACCGACAAAAAGATCAGTCACCATTCAATAATCTTGCCAACTTTATTATGCTGTCCATGTAAACTGGAGATTGTGTATTACTAGATCCCCCAAATATATTAATCACTCTCATAAAACACTAGATATCACTCAGTTGTTATCCCTATAGTGAGGGTGCACAAAGTATTTTTTTTGAGCAAACAATATAGTTCAATACCTGTGCTATTTATTTTATACAGCCTTTATTTGCTGATCTGTATCAAGCCTGTCAGTGAAGGTATTGTATATAATGTGTAGTATTTTACTCTGAGTAATATGTTCAACTTGTTAGCTATTTATATGAATTATTAGTTGTGTATTTGTTTAATCCATCTTAAATGGATATAGCTTCTTTATTTACATGTTAATCTGTGCCTATTGCGACCACGGTTATTCTAGTACTTGTTTCTTCTCCTCTCACTTTTTTTCAGTTATGATTTGCATGTCTGTCAAGTTTTTTCCTTTAATGTCCAGAAGGAGTCTGAAGGAGAGACTTTCTCCTTCCAAAGTTTTTTATTGGCGCTCATGAAGGTGGGGGTTCCTAAATATCAAAATCTCAAGGCCCCCTAAAATGACTGCCTTCTGGCCTAACACTCCTATATGAACGTCAGTTCGGGAACCTCTGTGCTGAGCAATATCAAATATTTTATGAATAGAATTTCATTGTCTTTCACTTGCATTTTTTTTTCTGAAGGTCGGTGAAATGGAAAAAGAAGTGAAACCTACAAGAGAGCGTATCGTTGGAGAAGAGAAGGCCACCATTAAATATGACCAGAAAGTAGAGGAGTGGAAGGTAAGGTTTTGTACATGCTGCTAGGGTCACGCTCTGACTCTTTACTACAGAGAGAAGCGGACATGCTCTGGTCGCAATCTTCTCCAGGCTCTGTACCTGGTTGTACACCCTCTGACCACTCTGTACCGCGTTGGATGTGCTCTGACCGCTCATTTGCACAGGCTACACAGGGCTACAGACTAACTTTTTCACCATTGTCCCAGGACCATCCCGAGAAACAATTATAAGCATCCCAAAATCAATGTGGACCATCCCCAATTTAAAAAGTTGTTTTTCCACATTTTCATTAATCAATTAATGATTGTTGGCAACACTATTCAAATAATTTGGTGAAAAATAATTAAATATTTTTTATATTGAAATATCTGTATGAATTCATGTTGAATAACAATAACACATAACAATGCAAAGGTAAAATCAATATCCCTGCTGAATTCTAACTCCTATCCTAAATCCTGTGTGTGTGAATAACCATTGATCAAGAACAATAAGGATACATAATAAGACTGAGATATGACAGATGTAAAATATGTAGTATAAAGTACCATGGCAAACGCAACCAATATTCCTCGCAATGAGACTGTTTTGATGCTTGGTGTTACTGTAGAAGGCTACCGCTCTGTTTCACAGGCTAAAGTAGTGGAGGCAGAGCAGAAGTACAAGGAGATCCATGACCAGCTGGAGAGCATCTCTGAGCGCGTGCAGCAGCTGCAGCCACAGTGTGCAGAGCTAAAGAGCCAGGCCCAGGACTGTAACAAAGCATGCAAAGCAGCCGAGGTAAAGACAATAATTTAAAGACAATAGTTTATTCTGTTTTTTTACGCAATGGACCTTATTTGCACGGCGGCCATCTTGTAATCGAAATTGAGCCTGAGGTGGGAAACGACAGTGGCTTGGACTACCAACCTGCAGCTCTTGCTGAAGTTCACTGTCAGTACGATTGAAACCTGGGCCGACGAGGGGTCCCGGGTGCCAAGAGCTGTGTTGCAGAAGGGATACAGTAATTGGGCAAATTAACATAAACTTAAATAAAGTAATAATATTTAATATTTGGTTGCATATCCTTTGTAGGCCATGACATCCAGATGTCTGTGGGACTAGATTAAGCTGTGCTACTTGGACCCCTATTGATGCGTTGCACAGCTGTATCACCTGTCAATGTGCTTGTTACAGATTGTTCTGTACTGTATTGTTGTCTCAGTGCTGGTTTTTGCACAGAAAATGGGATGTACTGTTTTATTGGACACTGTATTTCAGACATGAAATATGTCCGATAAAGGATACTAATTAGTAATGGCTTAAAACATATGAATTGTATTGGTAAAAGACAGTAGATGCGCATAAATAGATTTAATTCTATAGATTCATTCTTTCTCAGTTGTACAAAAGTGAGGGAAAAAGGTTTTGAACACAAGGCAGCTTGCATGTTTATGTTCAAAGGGGCAGTTCACCCAAAAATGCTATTTTGATATGTTTTTACTACCCCAATTCCAAAAAAGTTGGGACAGTATATAAAATGTAAATAAAAACAGAAAGCAATGATTTTCAAATTATTTTTGACCTGTATTCAATTGAAAATAGTACAAAGACAAGATATTTAATGTTTTAATCAACTTTATTGTTTTTTGTAAATATACGCTCATTCTAAACTATAATGTCTCTGCATTTGAATGGATCTCTATGTGAATTGGGGGGTGGGACTAGATTTAACTGTAAATTAAGCTGGAACAGTATGGAATACATGATTGGTAAAATGGCTGTAAGTCATCAAGGGTCTGAGGTATCAAACAAGCCTCAAACCATCACTCTGCTGCCAGATATGCAGTAGATATGGATGGATCACTTTAACGCCGCGTTCTCACAGCGAGCAACTTGGTTGCTGGGTCGGTCAAGTCTACTAGGCTGGGGGCGGGGCAAGAGCTTCCCGTTGTGTCATCCAAGTCAGCTCGTGCAGCTACAATTTTTTGATGAAGAGAAACAACGGCAGTAGCCTACATATAAGAAAGACATATTTGTGATGCAGCCTATTCTTTATAGTTATGTCATGACACTGATAATTGTGTTCTCGCTAGCTAGCGATAAGCTATATCTATCTTCGTCGCGAGCTGGCGATCTTTATCTATTATTCGGTTTTACAGTGTATAAATGCTGGGCCAGTTTGGAGTGTAAGGGCATGTTAGACTGGAAAGCTGACCAACATCATGCTGAACTGTATCTACAAATAAAGAAGCTATACCGTCTTTAATCATCGAAACCGATTCAAGACCCTTTTATTTCTCGAACATAATTGCAAGTACCAGCGGTTTTATATATAAATCTATCTATCTATCTATATAGATAGAGTTATGTATAAAACTCAACATGTAGTTTGGGCTCAATGTGATATTGGTAAAACAAGCCACATATATCCTTTAAGGTTATGTTATGACACTGATAATTATACAATGATAATATATTAATTATTCACTGTTGTTACCGCTGCTAACCCTATTTCTCCTAGCTTAGTTTGATAGGCAATATTACGTAGGTTAAGGACAATTATTCACAAAATGGTTTCGTGTCGGTTCGAGAAATATGAAGCGCGGAACTCTGATTGGCTGTTACGGCCGATGTCGGCGAAAAAGTTAAACTGCGGGCAACATTTATCGGCCGATTTTGGTCACTCGGTTGCCTAGTTGCTCAGGTCGCTGACCGTCGCTCAGCTTCATAGAGAATGAATGGACTTCCGGCAACTGGGCGACCGAAGTTGCTCGATGTGAGAACGCAGCGTAAGGGTTGTTTCTCCTGACAAATTTTTCTATTGAACTCTATGGAAAAATAAGTCAGGAGAAGAAACCTTTCTAGTTATCCATTAATATCTACTGTATTTCTGGCAGCAGAGTGATGATTTCAGGCTTGTTTGATACGTCAGACCCTTGATGACTGAGAGCCATTTAGCCAACCATGTGTTTCCATACAGTTCCAGTGTAATTTAGTCCCACCCCCCAATTCCCATAGAGATCCATTCAAATGCAGATACGTTATAGTATCGCTTGTAAGAGTACCAGAAAATAAGATATCAAGAGTCTTTTGATGTTGTTGGGTCACAGACATCAGGAAGTCATGGCATGCAAAGGATATGCGACCAAATATTACAAATTTAAAGGCACGGTCAACTTAGTGTATGTAAACTTCTGACCCACTGGAATTGTGATATAGTGAATTAAAAGTGAAATCTGTAAACAATTGTTGGAAAAATTACTTGTGTCATGCACAACGTAGATGTCCTAACTGACTTGCCAACACTATAGTTTGCTAACATGAAATCTGTGGAGTGGTTAAAAATGAGTTTTAATGACTTCAACCTAAGTGTATGTAAACTTCCGACTAAGGCTAATAAGTAGAACATTAATAGGACATTATTATTATTAGGCTATTATTATTAAGCTGGTCTACCATTCACTGCCTATGCCAGGGTTCATACACATTTCAACAAATGGAGTGTAGGCCAAAAGAACAACATGAAAAGAGTTGTGAAACTATTTTCCATGACATTTTCAAAGCTTTTTTTATTTTTCCAGGCCTGGAAAGAACAATTTTCTAATTCCAGGTTTATCATAACCATACAAACCCTGCTATGCATGTAAACAGGGAGGCAACAAAACGTTAGCTAACGTTAGCATAGCCATAGTCTAGGTCCAAGCCTAGACTACTAGAGTATCTTTTCTCTGATAAATTATAGACGTACTTTCAGATTTCAGATGATTACTCAGACTTGTTGTGCCTCCACCATGTTATGCCAGTTGTTTGTCACATATTATACACTGAACCTTTTTCTTATCAGTAATTATGAAGTGCTTTCAGACAGCCGATATCTTTGCAGTCGCCATTGTTCTAATGGCCACCTGAACTGAAGCGTTTTTGGACTGAGGGATGTCATGCGCCCTTTCATATTTTATTACAAACACAAAGTATAAATATAGTGCTGGAATGTAAAGCGCCAAAAATTTACATTTTGTACAACCTCTTTTTTCAAATATAATGACAGTTACTCACAAACATCCACAGACCTAATTACGCACGTTTTTTTCTAAACTGGAAAAACCGCTTTGGTTCTGAACTGGACACTGAAAACAAAAACCAGCAGACTGTGGCTCTCTAGAGCAAATTTTCTACCCCGGCATTACATTATAATTAATCAACAAGTCTGTCTAGTACAGTCAGCCACATCTGTAATTAATTTTCTATAGGCCAAACGTTTGGTTTATGGTGATCTGAAATTAGGAAAAACAATAGATTGACTTTTATGGTATGACAACATGGGGCCATAGCCCTCACAGGATTTCGGGCAGACAAATAATGCGAGTATGTGGCATCATTACATTCACATTACAATTCTGTTGCCACCAGAACAGCACTAGCACCCTTGCGCATGAAGATACATCACTTGGAATGCGAGATCAAGCTTTTTATGTCATTATGGGGCTAATTGTCTAACACTGTCAAATTAGCAACACAAATGCTCGTAGTGCTATAATAGCTTGGTCTTTACAAAAGGAAGGGTCATAGCAGTTGAGCTTGAACTAGGTGATGCTACCATATCAAGTGCAATCAGTTAACCAGTGATGATTTCATTGCTGATGGGTGAAATCCCCATTGTTAATAATGCAATGCTTTCAGTTTAATGGTGGAAGTTTTACACAGGAAGATGAGCTTGTATGAAATATTTCACTTGAATCTTGTAGGCCAGTGTCCATCGCATCAAGACCAACCTGAGAGACCTGGAGAAGGACAAAGAGCAGCTCACGAAGCGGATCAATGAGCTCAAGCACAGGTACAGTATTAATTATTAAATATAAAATTATTTTAAAGAACACCTCATCACGGAAAAAAGAAGCTGTTCCCGAATGCTGGCTTTTGCCCAGATCACCACCATGTACACAGCTCATCCTTGACCATTTTCATTCCCAAAATGTTCCTTATATTCAAATTCAAATGAAGGGGGCTTTGGTCTTGTTTTGCCAAAGCTAGAGGTAATGCTTCTACTCACTCGGATTTCATTAATATATACCCCTCCGGATTCCTAAGCGAGTCCCATCCCCAGTACTGATGATGTTAAAAAAAACATTGCACCATGTTCAAAGTAGGGCCGGATTTTGCAAGTCCCCGTTCCAACCCCAACTCGACTCGGCTCAGCACAGCAGTGTGAAAAAACCAGCAGTTCCCCAGCCGTGCTGTAAAGCTGTATGACGAAAAATGCTCTGCCCCCCACAGTATCAGCCAGTCCAGGGCTGCAGACACCCAGGAGCGGATGGAGAGGATCGGCAGGCTGCAGGAAGAGCTGGAGGCTCTAAACCACCAGGACTCCACCCTCAGCCAGCAAATAAACCAATTCCAGCAGGTGGTGGCCAGAGGCCAGGAGGAGCTGGGCAGGATTGAGTGAGTGCTCTCCTGTCTTATAGTGTGGTCACTGATCACATGCATCTGCATCAAGTGCAATTGCATAAAAATAAACAGTAATAATGGACAGGAAAATTACTTTTTGACTTTAAAAGAAGTGCATGTCAATTGTATGAAATGAGACCTCCAGAATAAAACATACTTTATTAATTACAGGGTTCGTACGGTTATGAAAAATGGAATTTGAAAATTATTCTTTCCAGGCCTGGAAAAGTGTTGAAAAAAAGAAATTACAAAAAGTTTTTTTGGAACTTATGGAAATTAGTTAAACAAATCTTTTCATGTTGTCCATTTAGCCTACACTCAGTTTAAAATAATTCATATGCTTTTAAAAAAAAATCATGTAATGTAAGAAGACGTGAGACCCGGAGCCTTCTAGAGTTGCGACAATGAGGGAATGCTCTACCTTTTAATTTAAAAAGCTTTGTGTTCATTTCATAATGACAGAAAATGCTAAAATGCTGCAAACAAAATATTTAGGCTAGTTGAATTAAATGAAAAATACTTTATTGGCAAGATCTGTTTGAATAACAATAATGCCAATGTAAACAATGATGATATCTATCAATTAATGTTAGTCATTAGCCCAGCATCGGTAATATACTATGAGGCAAAGGGCAGAAATGCCCCCAAATAAAGAAATGTTGCCCCTCTGGGGCAAAAAATGCCCCTAAAATATTTCTTGTAAGATTTAAATTTATATGCATTCTTGTCACTATCTCACTGTCAAACGCAGCTAAAACAGTTGTTGATCAATTCACATATGTCTTAGCCTACGTGCAACCGCTCCTACGCCAAAGCATGGTATAGCCTGCTCTTTGGCTACGCCATTGCTTATTCCTGCTTCTCCCCTGCACTGGCCTGACTGTTAACGTTTAACGTTCATTATTACACAATGGGCTGCTTCGTGGTACAACCTGATAAATCTGAGAGTAGTGCTCCAATTCTGAATGAGAAGAATGAAAAAGAGGAAACACACCAGAAAACAGCAAAAACAGCCAAGTGGAATTTCAAGTGGATTGTATTCAAAAAGAAGTTATAAACGTCCCCGAACAGGCACCAGGCCACTAAGCAACATTTACACCTAAGGTCAGTTATGATTTTGAAATGGTTGAGTTTATATGGGTTATATTGTTCTCAAACTATATTGTCTGTCAATCATGTTATTCAAGGTATACTGTGTGCTTTGAAAATCTCATGGTTGATTTCAATACTAAATTTTATCCTCACTTTTTTTATGTATACACAGTCAATGTTTGGTCATGAAAATTTGGTCTAAAGTAATTGAAATGTCATGGAAATCCATTGGTCAAAATGTGTATGAAACCTGTAATTTAATTTGAAGTTCATACACAGGGTGTATACACACAGTGGTGTCTTTAATGGAGCGGGGAACACTTAATACATTTAATTTGTATTGTGCTTTTCATTTTACAACAAAAATTGAAGTGTTTTACATGGGCAATGTAGTCTTTTAACCCCTTCGTGCAGACCCCGTAGTGGCCATGCTGCCGGCGCCTTGAGATTGCTCAACTCAGACATTCATTGCTCCCCGCAACAAAACTACGAGTGGAAACAACATACCCTGTATTCTAGCTCTATTCGTACATGATACGACAACTATGCCAAATATGGAGTTTCTAAGTACCACCATTGTCGTGTATGTGGTGCATTTAATAAGCAACCCCCACCCAGTCTCATCTGCAATTATACTGACCCAAGCGTTCACACATTGGACGATGGTGTCTATCTGGGAGTTCGTAAAAATATTCTTTCACCACCAAAATTGTTTATTCCGTCATAGCAACATAAGATAAAGCCAACAATAGAAAATATGACAATACAGTGGTGAAAAACTAGTTAAATTCTTGTGTAATTATACCACGTCATTCTATTATAAATTTGAGTGCATCTGTCATACGCTGGAAGGATGTGGCCAGGAAGGAGAGAGCAATTGGAACCTGGCGCACTGGTACACTGCGGGGACTGCGCTTCCTAATAATTGTGGAGCAGCTGAGCTGACACAAGTACAAAATCCTTTCTTTTGTCAAAGCGAATATGATCCAGACACTGTCTATCAATCCATCTAATATTGGTCTGGTATGATATAGACGGTCAGTCATACTTTTACATAGTTTTCTTTTTATGACAGCAAGTAGGCAAAGGAAAATAAGACCAATATTATGTTCAAAGAACATGCACACATTGTAATTTGTGTGAAATCCTTTATTTCTAATTAATGTAAAAAGGGGCAGTACAAAAAATAAATACACATAAAAGCAAGACAAATAACTTAGAATTTCATTATTCTCCAAGGGATTGATTTCCCTCTTATTTTTTATATCAAGAGTCCTTCTCCTTTTTAATTCTGTTACTGTTTGTTTTAGTACAGTCTCCACTGGAATAAAAGCCTGAAAAAGTCATTTTGCACTGTTTTTTTGCAATTTTATTTAAACAATACATATTATTAACCATAACAGTTCCATGTTTTTTGTTTTTTTTACACATATTGCCATCAAATATTCAAGTTCAAATATTCCATTTGCAATAGATTTGAAATGTATCTCTGTTTTTTATCCAAGGCCAGACATTGCTATCCAGTCTGGCACAATCAAGTAAAAAATGGTTATTGGTGTTGGTGTGTGTGAAGCATGAGAGGTGACTGTGCACAATGAAGCAAAGGCTTTTTTGCACCAATGGCAACCCAACAAGTCAATAAGAGCTATTTATCAATTGCTTTGCGTGTGTGGATTCAGAAATTTACAGCAGAGAATAGCCACCATAAACGTTGCGTCTGCGGATCTCGCAATTTGTGCTTGTAAAAGCTGTAAAAGGCACGCATACATGTATTCTGTGTGTCCCTGTTTTGGTGGCCAATTTTGATTAAACTCCTACCTCCCCCATCTCCATTGATCCAGGCGGGAAGTGCAGGAACTAAACAAGGCCATGGAGTTCAAGCGGCGAGCCCTGAGGGGCCTGGCGGCCAGCAGGACCGACAAAATCAAGCGCTTTGGAGAGCAGATGCCCAACCTGCTGGCTGCCATCGAAGAGGCCTACACGAGGGGCCATTTCAAGAAGAAGCCCGTCGGACCACTGGGTAAGACCAGGGGCTCTATCTTGGCGATCTTGGCGCTTGGTCTAAGCGCATGGCGTAAAGTCCATTTTGGGCGTGTCCAAGTCCACTTTTGCTATTTTAACGGCGTGTTTTTTGGGCGCTAAGCACAGCGCAAGGTGGAAATGGGCTGAACCTAGTCTCTTCATTAATTATAGGTGTGTCTTGGGCGTGACATGCAATAAACCAATCAAAATGTCATATCCCATTCCCTTTAAAAGCCTGCTTTTCCACCTTGGCGGTTTGCTTATATGATGGCGAAACAGACAAGCTTGTGCGTGTTTAGTGCGATCAAGGAATAGGCTATATGGATCAATAGTAGCCTATGATAACTATTATTCAGACAAACCATTATGAGTTCCCGGTAATTCCTGACAGTGCTGTTATTTTACAAAATATATGCGGTTAAATTTCGTTAAACAGCTGAGAATAAGCTACCGATGGCTTCCGTCTCACCTTAGAAAACGCCAAATTAGCCTGCGTGTTTAACAAATTTCATTTGATTATGCAATGAAGCAATGAACTCATGTTCAAGCTTCATCCGAAGTTCATTACCTGCATTCTAATTTTGATTAATAAAATAAATAACGTTATTTTGCCTAAATGATGACAGTAAATACAATAAAGCTGTCAGGTTGGCAACCCATAGGTTCACGCATATTTTCCCTTGTTTTATAATGTCCTACTTATGGAAATGTGACCAACCTGTTTTACTGGTAGCGTAATGCTTTAAAACAATCCACTTTCCCAGGAAGACCTTTAAAAGTGCGATTTACAGCAGGGGAAACAGACCTGCTCCTGTTAAGCGCACATGCAGATAATGGTATTAAAATTAATTGTGAATTAATTGTAACATGCTGCAAATTTGTTTTCGTTTCTAATTAGACGCTTAGTTCTCTTTAAAATCTTTTGTTCAGTTATGGAATAACAGGTGAAATCAGCTGGGTTTTAATAAGCTGAGGGTATGGAAACATTGTCACTGTAATTAAAAAAATATGAAGGACAAAGAATAGCTAAGGTTACAATTCAGTTAACATGGTGACATTTATTTCAGTTTTTTAACCATAGGCTATCGAAAAAAAATTATGCACAGCGAATCCGCTGTAGCCTAGGCTATTTGAAAAACAATAAAAGCAATATTCACTGGACAAGGTTTTGAACTTTTTTCAGTCACAAACCATTCTATTTACAGGCTGTATTCCTAGATAAACAGAGCTGTATTGCAATGAAGCGCATTTGCAGAACTCAAATGTTCGTCTATTGCAGTGCGCGAGTTTTACATTGAATGACAATTCACGCATTAGGTGTAAATGACAATTGCGACATGACTTCAGACCAGGTTTGTGGTTGTTCTAGCGCAAGCGCTTTCTGCTGGCTCAAGATAGCAATACGGCAAAAAGAATCCTGGCCACTCCTCATCTTAAGACCAACACGCCCAGTTCACTTTTAATGGGCGCAAGAATACATGGTATTTAAACGGCGTGAACGTAAGGCGTTATAATGAACCATGCGCCGGGTGTAGGATAGCAAAGACACTTGCGTTTGGGTTAGCGCAGCTTAGCGCCGGGTGTAAGATAGCAAAGACACTTGCGTTTGGGTTAACGCAGCTTAGCGCCAGGTGTAAGATAGGGCCCCAGATGTCCTGCGCCCGTGGCCTCAAACTGCGCCAGCAGGAGAGACTGTCCAGCAGCTGGAGTTGGAGAGACTGTCCAGCATCTCTGCGTCTGTCAGTGTGTTGTGGACCAGTCGGTGTGCATCAGTGTGTTCCATGGGTTGGAAATGGGCTTCGGCTACAAACTTTAGATGCAATGAATCTTTCTCTTTTTTAAATTTTTAACAGTGTTAAATTGCATTGCCCCAATAAATACATTAATAAATAAAAAATGTAGTTTCGCAAGGTCATTTCCAGGTTGATAAGTTGAGTATTTTAGTAGGTCTTCTATGTTTGTTTTGGTTATTGTGGATGATTTGGTTGGATGTGTTGCCCGTTTCTCTAGCTAATGGGTGTCACTGAATGTCCCTTGTGGCTTGTATGTTTTTGTGTCCCATTTTTGTTTTTGGCTGTTTTTCAGGCTACTGTATCTGTCTTAAAGACCCGGAGCTGGCCCTGGCAGTGGAGAGCTGTCTGAAGGGGCTGATGATGGCCTTCTGCTGCGATAACTACAAGGATGAGAAGACCCTGCAGGGCCTCATGTCCCGCCATTACAACAACCTCAAGAGGCCTCAAATCATCGTCAGCGAATTCTCCAATTCCTTGTACAACATCAGTGGGAGGTATGACTAGGGCTGTAACGATATGGAATTTCCCATACCGCTGTGACGGAGAGATTTCATTGCGATTAACGATGATGACATCGCGGCCAGAGGGGGAGGGTGGGCGGTTCTGTTAAAAAAAATATATATATCAACTGTTAGTAGCCCCTTTATGTAGTCTAATGACTGTATGACTATGTAATTCCTAGACTGTAAAAATGTATTGTACATTTTACGTAAAATAGCATACAGGCAGCTGGGGTTTCCAGATCTTGACCGTATTTCTAAAAAATCTCTGTGAATTTTATGGTGAAATACCCTATTCGCACTGGAGTGGAGGGACCTTCATGTGATTGCGGAGGTCGTCTGTGATCTTCATCACGTGCAAATCTGCTAGGTCCTTAATTTGTAAAGTAAAAATTCCACCGCAAATTACCACCTACCATATTTTGCAAAACAGAGGTCATCTGATAATATTAGTCCTGTGTGAATCGGCATTTGAGTAATTTGGGGTGATTTTTTTTTTTTCTTGCACAAGGACTCCGACTCCTGCATTTACAAAATTTGAAGTGAATTATTGCCTATTTCCAACACTGTAGCCATCTTCAATGCACCAATTTGCATGCTGTGCCTTACACATGTGCAGAAAATAGGCTAACACTTTGCAAACTGCCAATATGGAAGTATAGGAATGTTACATTTCAGTCGTATCCGGTGAGAATCCTTGGGATTTGATCAGTAGCCAAAATATGAGTGAAATACAGACTTTGTTTATCCTATGAGAATGAATGGCGAAGGTACAAAATTATTAAACAGCTGAAATGTAAATATGCCTAATTGTATTATTTGAGGTGAAACACTTCAACATAATTGAAACAGAGCCTGCTACCATATGCCTAACATATTTTAGGCTATTTATATGGTCTACGGAAAGAGCAAACCAAACCGACATTTTCAGGAATTTAGAACATACTGGACGGATATTTTCGGTCCAGGAAAGAAGATATACAGTAAAAAGCCATAAAAACAACAGCATTTCATAATATATTACATTTGATAATACGGGGGAATCCTGACTTGGAGCGTTGCATTTGCAAACTCATTTTATGCACTTAAAGGTTGTATCAGCGATGCTGGGCCGAAACATAAATGATCACATTCATCTGATTTTTCCTCACGATCCGCTAGCTGCCCGCCCCATAAGCAGGCCGTCAAAAAACCGCGTCTCTGTAGGCAGCCTTTGCTCCGAGATCGTACACAAAAACAAATGGTACTACCAACCACTCAAAACCAAAATAAACAGTATTCCAACCAATCACAATGATCTGCACAAACGCTAATACTCTTATCTTGCTGAAATCTTGACGGATTTACAAACGGTTTGGTTTCTTACAAACGTTATTAACGTGGTTATCATTCTGGATGCTTGAACACTATTTTTTAAAACATAACATAATTATTCATAAAACAGAGCTGGCTCTGTTTGTTTGGGATTTCGCTTCAGAAGTGACGTCACCCAAAATCGCTGATACAACCTTTAATGCAAAATCATATTCTGATTCAGACTTGCGCGCAATATAAAGTCTGATACACCCTCAGAAAATATGATATATTGAAAATGAATGGATTCTGTGTTATTTGCTTATATTAACTGCGTGAGGATGGAAAGAAACAAAGACAAAAATCAGAAGATTGACTCTTAGGGCTCTATTTTCTGGCTGGCGGGTGGTGAGCCAGCGCTTTGGCGAAGTGACATTTTCGCGCTCCTGAGTCCGCTTGACTTATTGCACGTATTGCGATAAAAACATACCTCCTAACTTAATTACATTCAATTGAATCAATGCAAAATAGATAGCCTATCGTCTTCCAGTGCGGTCGTAGTTGGAAATTGACAGTGGGTAGACTTGTTCAGGAAGCGGGAGTTCTCCCGACCACGACCGAATGGTTCTGCTATCGTTTTTCACGTAACCATGTGATGCGGGATAGCCCGACATGGTCAAAACGAGTCCACCCAATATGCCGGGTCGCAATGCACACGGCTCTTATAATGCGGCCTTCAAGTGCTCCTCGGAAGCTCCTATTTCCCAGGAGCAAAATCGTACTTACGGTGCTGACACATTCACATGCTCTGATATCGGAATTAGGCTACCAGCAAAGATGGAGGTCTAGAAAGTAGGCTAAATGTTTAAAAAACACAAGGAGAGCTGCTATCACTTTCTGAGCAATTTATAATATATTAAAGTAGGCTATATATTTTACTAAGTGTGCTGTGTGTGCGCGTGACCATCAATATGATAATCTACTGTCTGGTTGCATTATCATACGTGAATATCGCATTTTCTGCCATTTCGATTTGGCTACTGGGAAATAGGAGCTTCTGAGGAGCACTTGAAGGATAGAGAGGTGAAAGGTCAGTGGTGAAACATCACAACTCGGGAACTCGGGTAGCAAAATGATCTCAATACCACTTGGAGGTTAGATCAAGTGCAACTTAAATGTAGGAAACCCGTATTTCCGATAATTCCGACAGCACTTGAAGGCAGCATGAAAAGGACACTTTAAAGTGTGGTATCGTGAGTAATATTAAAGTCTAAAACTTTCTGTCTGATCGTTGACTCGGAAGCATAGCCGAGTTGGCTATGTGCAAATAATGGATTAACGCTGCACAGCGTCATGCGCCATAGTAGGGCCTATATGTCTCTGTGTGATTAGCAGACAGATAACGTTACCAGAGAAAGATGGACCAATGATGTTAAAGTCGGAAGATGTTTTAATTGAGTTATTCATAATTTCATTGACAATTACGATAGTTTTAATTGAAGGATTGTTGTGAAACAATATTTATGCTGTATTTAATATTTGAATATATAATGACTTTTGTCATTACATTGATATGAACGATCATGACGGTAACGTGCTCAAATCCGCGGTAAGCCTCCCATGACCGCGGTATGGCGATAATTTTTTCAGCCCTAGGTATGAACCTTGTTAGTCTCTTTTCCAATACAAAGATACATTTCAGTCTCGGAATGTGCCATTTTCACAGAAATAACCATTTTGAGTGTAACCCAGTATGAAATCAGGTGTGGGGAATTCCTGGGTGTCTATATTGGTTATCTGTAGGTGAATCCCAAGCTGGCGAGCTATATTTGCATGTTTGAGTCTGTTCTTTGGAAGTCACATCCTGCATGACGTCTTGATTATTTAATAATGTAACCCATGCAGTATATATTTCACATTAGAATTTTACCGTTTGATTTGTTTCATAAGTGAGACAATGTGATACGTAATAGCCCACAGAGCAATAATGTAGTAGGGTGTTCTTTAATGTAGTACACTTTAATTCTGACTTTTATTTCTAGGGTGTTCTCTGAAGGTTATTTTCTTGAGTTGACAGGGGATTTAGAATTGCAAATTGCAACCCATCAATATTGGACCACCACTGCTTTCTGTTGCACTGAAAAGCTTCCTGTCAGAGAAGGGAGCAAAAAAAATTATATTATAAATTATATTATATATAATGAATTATATTATTAAATGATATATATTCTGTATGGTTTTTTATTAATATATTTTTGCTTCTCTCCAGAGCTGTCCAACATCCAGAATATCCCACTGTGCTCCAGGCTCTAGAAATCCAAGATCCAGTGGTGGCCAACTGCCTGATTGACATGAGAGGGATTGAAACAGTTTTGCTAATTAAGGTACATTAAAAAAAAGAAACACACACATAATCGAACCTTCTAGATATAAATCTCTAGAGCAGTGGTTCTCAAGCTCGGTCCTGGGGCCCCCCTGTGTATGCTGATTTTCATTCCAACCACAATAGCTATCGGATAATTTTAACAATTTTTTTAAATTGCACTTTTCATGTTTTGATGGATTATTTACCCTCTTAAACCAAATTATGTCAGAAAATAGCTACGCATGCCATGTAGAATAAATGTCCCATGTTCACATTCTGCTTATTGTGCTATATTGCAAACAATTTCATTAAAAGAGGTACAACTAAGTAAATGAAAGGCCGAGGTGAATCAATAGGCTCCTAATAGGTGAAAGTGTGGAGATATGGCCATGGAAACTAACCATTTGGTTGAGAATGAAGTCAAAGACAACGCAAAATTGATAATGAGCCAAACCTGCATTGTGTTAATAAGTTTAAGGAAACAAAATTATTAAAGGACTTAAACACGTGTTCAACGACCTAATTAGGAGCATATTGATTCACCTCCGTCTTTAATTTGATCAGTTATAACATTTTAACTGTTTTTATGTAATTGTTTGCAATATAGCACAATGTGAATATGGGACTTTTTATTCAGAATGGCATGTATAGCTATTTTCTGACATAATGTTTTAAGAGGGTAAATAATCCATCAAAACATGAAATGTGCAATTAAGAAAAATTAACAGCTTGTTAAAATTCTCTGATCGCAATTGTGGTTGTAATGAAAACCAGCATACACTGGGGGCCCCCAAGACCGAGTTCGAGAACCACTGCTCTAGAGTTCAAGGTCAAAATATGAAAATTGTACAAGATAAGTCATGTTTTCCACTATCTAAATTGGACAATGGGCCATGTCTTAAAGCTGTTGCTAAAGAACACAATGTAGGCCAGGGTTTCCCCCAGGAAAATAGTGGAGAGGGAAGTGCCTCAGAGGGTAAGCGGCAGCAGCAGCAGCTAGCCATGGTATTTACATGGCATAGCATACACCTGACCTGCTGAAAACATGACTATACGATGCCAATTTTGTTAAATAGTGCCGCTGCGCCTTCTTTCCCCCTCATGGAGGTCTGAGTCAGAGTTTGCAGAGGTGCTTGTGAATTCAGTGGAGGTGCAGTACCTCTGCTATTAATACCAGGGGGAAATCATGTAGGCATAATTAGCACGAAAAGTCAAAGTCTTTATGGATATTTCAGCAGTTTGAGTCTACTATCGTACAGGTTGTTAATTTTTATCTCTGCTTTGAATCGAGACGTATAAGCTACTGGTTTTGGATAGCGCAACATTACAGCACATTTAATTAATGTACTATAGCCTGAGATTTGGGCTGTACAGCTTGGAGTACAACGTTTCATTGTTTAAGTTGTTTGAAATTATGGCATCTCCTGATCACCTTTGACTCTCTTTCTGCCCAAAATTCAGTGGTCCCGACTGTGTTTTTAGTGTAAGGATGGGTGGGCATTTAAAACATTTTGGGTACATTTACTGATGTTTTAGTTTTGATGAGCCAATGAATGACAGCTGAAGACTGTGTCCTTGTTTAACATGTGAAATGGCACTGTCCGGCCTTGTCCTGCCCTGCTTTTCAGAACAATCGAGATGCCCGTCAGGTGATGCAGCGAGGACAGCCTCCGAGAAACTGCCGAGAGGCATTCACAATAGATGGCGACCAAGTGTATGCAAACCGCTACTACTCCAGTGACCACCAGAGGGCGCAGTTCCTGAGCAGGGATGTGGAGGAAGAGATCAGGTGCGTGCCAGTGTTCAGTGATCATCACCCGGGGGCAGTAGATCTAAATGCTTGTGGGGCTTGAGGGATGTCATTTTTCCTGATTAGTCAGAAAGTGTTATTTTCAGACCTTAAGTGTCTCAGGGTCAGGGACCACAAGGCTGTATTGCCTAACATTCAATAACAAAATGTAAAAAAGCTTTTGTGCTTTTGATGTACCCAAGTCTTTTGATGTACCTCAAGTATAAGTTAATTACACCAATGCTAATTAAGGATCTATTTGAGACATGTAGGGTATGAATATCAGTATTGCCTGATTAATCAGGAAAAATCACATTCTTGTATTTCAGCAACACATTGAGTACTATGATAAAGGGTCATTGTAAGTATGTTTGGAGTTGGAAAAGGGTGTTCCAGCAGTCTTAAGGCTTGCCCTTAAATTAACTGTCACCTGTTCAACCCCAGACACCTGGAGACGGAGATTTCGAATCAGAAAGCTCAGGTAGAGCATTTCCGGCAGCAAGTTCAGGTGGAGAAGGGTGATATTCGGCAGAACGATGCCCTGCTGAAGAGAGCGTATGAGGACAGCAAGAGGGCGAAGGTGTGTTTTGCTGCCGCATAGCTAAATCAGGGGTCCCTAAACCTGGTCTGGGAAAACCACAGAGTCTTTTGGGTTTCCCAACCCCAATCTTGGTTTTCCTTGATAGCACTTAATTGATCAACTAAAGCAGTTGATTACACAATTAATTCACCTCACCGAGTTTCTTGGGTTCAGAAATGTTAATGTGAAAACAAAAACTGACACTGCGGTTATCCAGGACCAGGTTTGGGGATCCTAGCAGACACCGTGGGTCACCAGGACCAGAGTCCTAAGTAGTACAAGATAGTCGCTAGCGTCCCTGTTGCCAATAAACTGCTCACCTTTCAATCTCCCCAGGACAAATTCCGCAAACTGCAGCTGGAAATGAGTGATCTCCAGAATGTGGAAGAACCTCAGTCTGAAGACATCAGACCTCTTGTAAGAACTATTCTGTCATCTTCTAGTAAAGACAGATCAGCTTTAATTTATTAGTATGTAGACGCTAATTCAGAATGTCTTCCAATATAATGTCATACTATTTTTATTTGTGTGTAGTACTTCATTCTTCCCTAACGATACTATACCTGTGAAAGTATCATGATACCAAGTAGTGTCGTGATATACCATGGGTGTTTGTTTGATGCTGTATTTCTCATGTGTGATGCACATGCCTATGCTAACACACACATCGGAGTAGTTTAAGATGCATTGTCACACATTTAGAATAGAATAGAATAACTTTTATTTTCCCGTGAGGGAACTTCAGTTGTACCCACCAGCAACAACAAAAAAAAGACATAGACAGTGGGGCAGACCCATAACACACAAACAAACATATGAAATAAAGACATTCAATAGAATCATTGAATTAATCAAACAAATTAGCTAAGTGAATTAAAGTGAAGGTATGAGTCATGATTAAAGATTGAGCATGAAAAACAACAGCTTCCCACCCGCCCCCACTGTCAAGCAGTCCAACAGCTGTAGGAACAAAGCTGTCGACGTACACAAACTCCGCCTCCGCATTCATCCGCGGCTTTCCTCAGCACCGAACTGCCTGAGCCTCACTCCTCCCCTGCAGTCTCTTCTCCTTCCCTTCCCTTCCCTGGCGGCCTTTTCAGGATTGCCTGCAGTCCTGGATCAGTCTTGATATCTTCATCTCCGGTGAAGAATGATGGTATCTTTGTAGCTGCAGATCTAACGGATATTCGCGATTATGTTGTGAATGCGTCTCCATGGTGACGACCATACACAAAATTATCCCGACTGGATAATTCGGCAATATTATCAAAACGAGCAACAGGAGTGCCCTGAGAAATCTCCAGCCGGCTTCCCCATCTCACAACAGACACACAGCGCATGAAAAAACAAAAGACAAAAGCCAACAAAACACAACAAAACACATTCAGATTAACGAAAACGAGAGACAGCTGGACTACGTCGCCATTACAGCGCCACGTAACATAACGTTAGGGAGGTAATGACTTGGATCTTATCTCAATTTCTTAGTTCTAATGGTGGAATGATCTGGGTAAGAAACAAAGCCAAAAAAAAAGTTGTCTTTGTCCTCTCAGAATGTCCTTTACTTTAGAGTTTTCTCAGAAAGCAGTTAGACCTGTCACAGAACGGCGCTGGGTATTGTCTTTCTATGGAAAACCTATTTATTTATTTTTTAAATTCTTTTTCAGCTTTATTGGACAGCACAGTAGAGAGACCAGCAGAATGAGCGTGAGAAAGGGAGAGACGTGACAATGTTGGCGTAATTGGATTCGAACTGCCGACATCCCAGCTCACAGTGAGCATGTGGATAGTGCTCTACCGGCTCTACGTGTTTCGCCTTTTCAATCAATGCTGTGGTGTGGCATATAAGCACAGTCTAATTATGACAATCCTAAAAATAAAAATAAAATAAACCTTTTTAACAAGAGCACAAAACTGCTTAGCTAGCTCAGTTTTTACGTAACTAATATAGTCAATGTAAACCAGTATTCTTTATCACACATTTCAGATTCCGCAATCACAAGTTGATTTTCATTTTTTTTAAGCTAGCTGCTGTCTGCTGGGCATCAACGTCATGCGGCGTTGCCACATGGGAAGTACAGCAATATCACACTCATACATAAAGAAACAATCAGGAAATATAGGCAGAGTTTGTGATTGCTGACAGGGGGGGCAACTTAACAATTGACAAAAGATGTTGTATGCACCGACTCCCTCCCTGTCACACCCATAAACATGTACGGGATATTTTTTTTATTATTAACAATGTAATTATTCATTTTGAACATAACAATGACTAATGAATGGGCCCCTACTGTTTGACAATGACTAGTATCATTAGTATCATAAGGCTTGTGTACCGAGCTACTACCCTGGAACCAGTATACCATGCAAGCCTAGTATGTAGAATGTCTTTGAAGGAATTTGAATGCATCATGAATATCAATGAGTATTCCTAGAATTAAATAAAGTTCAGATTTTTGAACTTTTTATAAATGTTGAAGAATAAGTTACGTAGGTCACTGAATACAATTGTTATTCACTGCACCCTTGGCACGTACCAACCAGCAGTGTTTGAGGAGCATGTGTTTTACAAGAGCTGATGTTTAGCCTGATGACCTGGGTTGGGTGCACTTTCCTCTCTGGCCAGGAGGAGGAGCTACAAGAGATCTGCGGAAAGATTGATGTGGCTCGGAAGGAGAGTGAAGTTGCCCGGCAGCAGGCAAGCCAGCTGAAGACAGCCTTGGAGGAGGCAGAGATTAAATACAAGCAGCACAAAGACATCATCAGCAGTGTCACTGAAGAAGCTGACCCCATCAAGGTCAGCTTGTGTGAATTCTGTTTTATGCTTTCTGTGCCAAGTGCTGTGTGAGTATCTGTGAAAAAGTCTTTCCAAAGTAAAGTACCGATGGAACTGGGGTCATAAGCTACAAAACTCCCCCATCTTTACTGTCGACCAATCATAATTCAACAACACTCACAACCCTCAAATGTGAACTTCTGTCTTGGCCACATTTTTCAGTTTTGTCTTGTCAAGAGGAAGCCACTTGGCCCCGAAAGCACTGACTCTGAAATTTTGGTGTAATTCATGACCTAAATACCTAAGACGTTTTTAATTGATATCGTTACAAACATGTTTCTCATGAATTCTCAGTTCTGAATTGGGGCCCTTAATCTGTAACAGTCTGCAATAGCGGAATCTCATTTCCAAGTTTAATTTATAAAAGGTTTGCTCATAATAATTCTGTTTGTCATATACAGGATGAGCTGAGTAAAACTGACCAAGAAGTAGAGAAAAGCAAACATCACAAAAAGCACTATGACGAGAGGCGGAAGGCCCACATTGCCGGGATTCAGAAGCTGAAAGCCGACCTGAACACCAAAGAAAAAGAGCTCACGGTACTCTAGAAGTCATTTATGGGTAGCTGGTGGTGGCAGGGATGAGCATTAGTTTCTATACGCGTGATTCATTTTCACAAGAAATTGACAACACTGCTTCTGTGCTTTTGTCTGAATGTCAGCATATTAAACCTCGTGTCCAGAGTTTAAAGGCGAGACAGATCTGTTCAACTTGGGCTGGGCGATGTGACGATAATATCTGACATCGATGGTGATTGACAGCTATCACGATGGGAGCTGGATATCATGATTTACAGACCATGCCCACCTGCAGGCGCTGCACCTTGATAGAGCATATTCCCGCATAAGCGGAATGCACAATGAATAGCCAAAAAATGCATTCCTTTGCGATTACCTATTCAAACTAATGTTGGGCTATAGTAGACAAGTTTGACATGGTAAATAAAACTCAAGAGGGACGCATCTTGAAGCATTGGATTCTATTATCAAAAATAGACAAGAAGGCCTGCATTTGTCGCTTTCTTGCTCACTCATCCCTCGTTATTTAGGCGTTTTGGGACTTTGGCAACATTGAGCATTGCATGCATAAAATTTGGCAGTGCCGCAGAGAACAGACAACGGGCCTTATAGTCTTCAGAAATAATGTAAAAAATAGTGGACCACTTATTGTAATAGGCCTACCTATAGCCTGCTGATAATAAAACCTACATCATAGATTTTGTTGCATGCCTACGCTATGACAGCAACAAGAAGAATATTAGCAGGTTCAGATGTAATAAGCTACAGGCTAAATATTGTATCCTAACATGGGTCCACCAATAAAAAATAATATAAAAACAAAATTTAGAAAATGGGCTATTTATAAAAACAAATAAATGAAGCGGACAGTGTTGTAGTGTTCACATGTGTATTTGTATTTGGAACATTTTTGGCTTATCTTAAAACTCAATGCTTTATCTGAACAGAAAATAATGGCCAGAACACATAGCCTATTAAAGGATAACAGTCTTCTACTCTACCTATGCGATAGTATCGTATATCACAATTTTTTACATGACAGTATTGTGATATTAAAGGACATCACCCAGCCCTAGTTGAAACAGTCAATGTTTTTGTCTTTTCATGTAGACCATGTAGTCTTCACTACGCAACATCAAAATATTTTTATGAAAACTCATGCTGCCAGCTATTGCAATTAGATCTTTAATGAGCATTAGATGATTATGGAAAGGTACCTGATGAATCCCTACAATGACATGAAATTTACCTCGTAGTCAATCTACATGATCTACAGTTTTTTGAGAGGGTGCCCTCTTCTGAATCTGTGACAGGCCTCCATTGAGAAAGCCACAGTGATCTGCCCGAGGGTGGAGGTAAAAAGAACAGCCAAGAGCCTGGACAGTGAGATCAGCCGCCTCAAACAGAAGATCAGCACACAGCAGAATCAGCATGGAGACAGGGACGAGATCATCAGGTACAGTTTTGACCCCTTTCACCTGTGCTCGATTATGATGCCTTGCATTTATATAGCACCTTTCTCACACTCAAAGCGCTTTACAATGATGAGGGGGAAACTCGCCTCAACCTCCACCGATGTGTAGCAACCACCTGGGTGATGCAACGGCAGCCATTTTGCGCCAGAATGCTCACCACACATCAGCTGAGGTGGAGATGGAGAGAATGATTTTAGCCAATTAAACTGGGGGATAATTAGGTAGCAGATTGAAATAGCCAGGTTGGGAGTTTAGCCAGGACACCCCTACTCTTTACGATTAGTGTCATGGGATCTTTTAATGACCACAGTGAGTCAGGACCTCGGTTTAACGTCTCACCCAAAAGACGGCATCTCCTACAGCACAGTGTCCCCATCATTGCACAGGGGCATTGGGCTTTATTTGACCAGAGGGAAGATTACCCCCCTACTGGTCCACCAACACCACTTCCAGCAGTTTTCCCAGGAGGTCTCCCATCCAAGTACTAACTAAGCCCACACCTGCTTCGCTTCAGCCATTCAGCAGGAGCAGACTGCATGGTGGTATGGCTGCTGACAACATTTACATTACAGGCATTTAGCTGAAGCTCTTATCCAGAGCGACTTACACATTAAGTAGCTTTATTTAATTACAGGAGTATTCATTGATGTTCATGATGCATTCAAATTTCTTCAAAGACATTCTACACACTAGGGTTGTATGGTATACTGGTTCCACGGTAGTAGCATGGTACTCAAGCCTTACAATACTCGTAATACTACAGTCATTGTCAAATGGTAGTATTGTAAATAGGGGCCCATTTGGTACAGTCATTATTGTGTTAAAAAAATTAATAACGACATTCTTAATAAGTTCACAATGAATGTTGAAATTCTTAAAAAAATAATTATTTTATATAATTAAGTTGGACAAAAATATATTGGCTATTGAGAACTTCCTGGAGTAAGTCACCAAAAATAAACATGCGCATTTTCGCAATGCAAGTACTCAGTACTCAAGCCTTACGATACTGATGATGCTACAGTCATTGTCAAATGGCCCCATTCGGTACATTCATTGTTGTGTTCAAAATTAATGATTACATTATTAATCACAAGACAAAGATGGCGACGACAAAGTTTTGAAAAAACATGACGTCACATCAAAGTCATACATGTTCACATCCGTTAACATTGTTTACTTTGCCCTGCAATTGACTACTTTGATAAGATGTTGTTATTGGCAGATGTATGAGGAGAAAATTGCAAGAATAACCCTGGTTTGGGGCTTTATTGTGTAGATGTATGAAGTTTTATCTTGAAGTCTTTGTACATGAGGTCAGAAGGTATAGAACTTAAGGGCTGAATCTGAGGTCATTGTGGTTGTTTCTGTAGGAAACCCTGCCAAACTGTCAGTGCTGTATATGTATGGGGCATGCCTCACCAAGCCATAACTTGGTGCCATCCAAATCACAAACACTTATTTTAATTAATTGACTCGTGTGAATTTTCAGAATTCTGAAAGACAAGGAACGTCAGTATTTTTACTGGACACATAAATCCCACCAAATTATTGTCCCAAATTATTGACCAATATATATATATATATATATATATATATAGTATAAGAGGTCAATATATATAGAGTATAAAGGGTTTCTGACAATTGATATTTCAGTGTCCAATCATGTTAATGATGTGTGAGGCAAAGTTAATGAAGCAAATAACAATGCAAAAAATTATATATATATAATATACACAGCAACCGTACGTGTACACCTACGATCATCAACCTACGACACAAGGTTGACTGGCATTGAACATGTCTTATATTCTGTATTGGGTTTTTTGTCAGTTATCGAGGGTATATCAAAATGTTGGGGTTGTGCTATTACCTTGTGCTAGCTACAAGTTTCAAGCAAGGACTCAGTCATTATAAATCTCCAGGGAACAAACTGTTTTCTGTTCGATGTAATTTCTAACTGTAATTTCTAGGATTTAGTGGTAGCTGATTGTTATAGTGGTAGATGAGTTTGACTGGTAGATGAGCAGAAGTGAGGAAGGGAGGTTGGTCGATAGAGCTGGTAGAGCTGTAGAGTGGTAGTTAACGGTGTCTATTTCCCTAAACACAGGCAATACCAGGAGGCTCTGGAGAACTACAAGAACATCGCATTGCAGGTGAAGAATCTCAAGAAGTTCATCAGCCTCCTGACCAAGATCATGAACGACCGACACATAGTGTATACAGAATTGAGAATGTAGGTGGACAATGCAGCAACTTCACAAAGTGTATATAGAATCACTCTCGGAGAGAATTTCAAGTAAAACATTTCTTTGTTCCATTAAACTACATTTAGCCATTTAGCAGATGCTCTTATGCAGAGTGACTTGGATCATTTACCATGTACAATTCATATAGCTGTATATGTGCCACAATCTGGGTTAAGTACCTTGCTTGAGTATAATGGCAGTGGCCCAACTATTCGAAAGAACCTTTAAAAAGCCAGTGTATTTTGGCTGTAAACTTGTATTGGGGCAGGGTTGATAGACTTTATACTTTCACGTGTGTTCAGATTGTTGCCATTTTAGGTCTGTAAGCTGTTAAAATAGCTCTCTTTTTTTCACGTCCTAGACATGGAAGTATTTTAATTAAATTATTTATGTGATCGCTTCCAATCTTCATTCTAAATATATACTGCCAAAAGGCAGTTCAGGCAAGCTAGCAGTGCCTGTTGAGTGAATGGTATCTGCGCATTAATTACCGCTTCTTTTATCAGGTACCTTTCCGTGCGCTGCAAGTACTACTTCGACTCTATGCTGTCTCAGCGGGGGTACACTGGGAAAATGACCTTTGACCACAAGAACGAGACTCTGGCCATTTCAGTAAGGAACTTTACTGTGTACAGGGATAAAAGGGATCCACGGATAAACGGCCTTCCATGGACACCTACGTGTCCTACGTTCACAGGCACCAAAATTCATGTAGATTCAGTGTCAAAGCTTTATTAATTTTAATTTTCTTCATTGACTCTTAAATAACTCTTTGGCCTGGCAAGTTGTCAATCACATGAATAGGTTTTTGCTTTATTGTACGCAATTACTATTCAATCTTAGGAACTCGTGCTGATGAACTCTTTAACATGAAAATCTGAATATTTTTGGAAGTCTTACAATCGTGTGTAATTGATAACAATCGCAGGCCACAATCACTTACCCTTCTTTGAACCCAAGTTTAAACTGAGTCAGTCCAGTGAATGTTGGCTTATAATGAGGGGTTAATATGTAAGCACGATAAGGTCTTGTTTACGGTACATTTATCTGGGGTTTTATTTCAGGTGCAGCCAGGAGAGGGCGACAAGGCAGCCCTAGACGACATGCGATCCCTGTCAGGGGGGGAGCGCTCGTTCTCCACCGTGTGCTTCGTGCTATCGCTCTGGGCCATTGCCGAGGCCCCCTTCCGCTGTCTGGATGAGTTTGACGTCTACATGGTGAGATGACCTCACGGTAGTTCTTAAACTGGAACTACTCTCAGGGCTTAGACAGTCAGATCTTGAGAGACATTGAGACTATGTTGCCTTAACGTATGGGAACCATACTTGTTATAGCAGCGATAGGCATGTCAAAGATGCACAGAAGGCAGTATGTGGAAGTGTGGCATATTCAACATGCCTCCTCTCGCTGTTCCATCATTTCTGTCTGTTAGTTTCAGTCGCCTTCGTTATCTGGAGACCCACCCTCACAAGCTCATGTGATTGCTTAAAATGGTGTACCAGAATGCCAACGCATTCTAGCTGCATGATACAAGACCTTGTTCCCCAAACCTGGTTCAGACCCAATTCAGACCCATGATTAAGCAGCAAATACTGACCTTTAATGTTTCCAAAAAATAAGCAGGTCGGTTTCAAAACATTTTCATTCAAACTTTTAAAATGGTGAATTAAATGTTTGTGACCAAAAGTATTTGTTAGTGGAAAACAGTTACACAGAAATTGCTTTTAATCATATATATTTAAAAAAAATTGTGTTTTCACACATAAATGCTTTCAATTGACAAATACTATCTAGAATCATGAGATACCATCTGACAGGTAATCAGTGGCAGCAAATGAACGTTGGTATACTAGGCTTGAAATCCTGCCCAGTATCTTTGGTCGAGGATCGGGGGTTCGATCCCTGGTCCTGCCAGATTCGAATATGGCCGGTGCCTTGAGGGAGTGGCAATTGGCTGCCACTCCCGGGGTGGGGGGAGGGACTCGGCGAGAATCGTCACACACAGAACGGCCCTGGGAGAGTTGGAATCACGGTCAAGAGCTTGAGGAGTCGCGCCCTGAAGAGCATGTGGCGCCCTCCTTCCTACTACTGGCTGACGGAGTTGGGTAGCGGCAATTCTCAAGCAGTTGCTACGGGGGGGAATTGAATAACATTTCAATTAGCTACCAAATAGGGAGAAAAGGGGAAATAATCAGGAACAAATAAAAAAAATTATAATAATTATGTATTTCTTTGTTTCTTTTGTGTATTTTTAACAAGGTATTCGTTTTTGAAATATGACCCTCAGCCACTGAGTTGTCAGTTATTGGTAAACATTGGTCCCTTTTACCAAGATATTGTGGGTAAAAATGTGGCATACCAGTTTTAAGCAGATCGTTAAAGTGTTATCAAAAAAAAACAGTGGTGGAAACAGTACTAAAACTGGCCAATAGTCACCAAAAAAATCTTAGTGTGAATTAATGCAATTGGCTACATCCTAGACTGAGAACAAACGCATCACTTTGGCATGTGTGCGTATTCTACATTTGCACAGCTGGATGTACTTTCAGCTGAATAAGCGTGGGTACAGCAGCAGCGCTTACCTGGGATATCAACCAAACTGGTTATCAGTTCAATTCCTTTGCCCAGTTTCCCCTTGTAAACAGCCCCGTGGCCATTGGTGGTGAGATGTAGCTACCTGTGGTGTACCAGGTGCACTGATGTTTGTGGAATTATAGAAGGGGAGTTCACTGCCTTTCTTTTGTCAGGGTATTTAATTTCCCTACTCTTGACAGGGTTATAACGTGAAGTACCATAAACATGACTGTCTTAATTGTTTCAGGATATGGTCAACCGGAGAATATCCCTCGACATGATGCTTAAGATCGCCGCTAGCCAACGTTTCAGACAGTTCATTTTCCTCACCCCTCAGAACACAAGGTACAGTAGCGTTTGAAGTGTTCTTGGTCTTTCTCATGTCCAAGGACAACCAAGGTTTTCTCTTGTTTTTGTCATTTTAAATTTGTTACAAGGTCAGTCCAGTTGCATTGTAGCAACCAACACTGGAAAAGTATTTTTCCTTTCGAGTTGGAGGCTTGAATGAGCTATATTGTGTTTGGAAACTGCAGTAAGCAGGATTAATATGTTTCACTTTCACGAGGCCCTACTATTAGTAGGGCGGCTAAGGCATGTGATCTTGCATTTTACTATGAAAGCATGAAATTTGGCCCACAGTTAGGGGAGGTCATAAGAAGTGTTTTTGGCTATAGGGGCATCGCTGATTTTGCCTATAAAACCCTGGCGGCCATTTTCAAAATTGCTGTCATAGGGTTAGACTCTATTGAATTCACAAAAATACTTCATGAAAAGCAGCTAGTTCTCAGTGTACCTCATTCGATGGATTTGAATGGAGTTAATAGGGAATGGAATGTTCACGGCTGATTTCCTCTCAATTATCTAAGGATTGACACCATGTACTTATGCATTTTGCATAGCATTGTGATTGATAGACATCAGAGTATAATACTTTAACTTAAGTAGAGTGTTTCAAATGAAAATTCTGAAACTACACTTGAAATATCTGTAAAAAGTATGGTTATCAAGGTACATTTTCAGCACAATTCCACATATATTTCAGAAAATGCAAATCCCTGACATACTTTGTGAAGTCAGTTTCTTTCTGTGTCCCCCATCTAAACATTTTAAGCCATCATTGGGGTTATTTTACCTATTTTTTGAAAAGTTATGTTCATACAAATTCAGTAGTCTAACCCTATGACAGCAATTGGTGGCCATTTTGAAAATGGCCGCCAGGGTTCTATAGGTAAAATCAGAGATGCCCCTATAGCCAAAAACACTTCGTATGACCTCCCCTAACTGTGTGCCAAATTTCATGCTTTCATCTTAAAATGCAAGATTGGCCTAAAATAAGGCCCTTAGCCGCTGTAGCCTACTATATGAAAAATTTACTTGGGGAATGAGAGCGGCTTTTTAAAATACTTGTTTTATTCTTGCACTTTTATATTTAAAAAAGCTTTAAAATATTGCACATGTGATTCTTACCGATGCAATAAATGTATGTAAGGAAATGCATTGTTGTCAGGACCTCCTCAAAAGAGACACATTCATTTCAGTAAGTTCTCCCAGTTTTTGAAACTCCTATATTCCATAGTCTTCTGTTAGGAGAGAATGAGACCATGCAGTTATGGAGGATTATTCAGCCCAAAATGAAAATGGAGGATTATTCAGCCCAAAATTAAAATTAAAATTAAAAACTTCATTTTCGTTTTCATTTTCGAACTGTATCTATGCAAATGAGGGGGTATGGTCCTCTTATCAATCAAAGCAAGCAGGGTGGGCCTCAAACAGATTTAGTGCAGTAGCACTTAATGAACACTAGGGGGAGCATAGCATAGGGATGGGTAACAGTCTATGCTTGATACTATGCTCTCAGGGCACTCGCAAGTTTTAATGGATGAAATGATGAAGAATCTGAGCAGTGTTATAAAGTATTCTTGTTTTATGAAAGAAACGGAGCTAGCTAGCCAGCGCTACGCTGTGTAGGCTATAGGTCAGACCTGCAAGGTGGAAAATCCACGTTCAGAAAGTGAAAGTCCTCCCCAATCATTTGTTCCAATCAATTGGATTTGCTAATTATCACAATTCTTCAGCCAAGAGGTAGGAGCTAAATATAAGCTAATTAGTGAAATCGTGAGTTCATAGGTGGAAGAAACACGGCAGGACTTTTACTTTCTGACCCCTGGAATTTCCATCTCTGCAGACCTGGTAGTAGCCTACGATAGGCTACATTGTGCCAGGTTAAACGTTGGATTGGATCAGTTTTGTTGGACTGCTGGAAATAAATGAAATCCTCTCTTAAAATAAATGAAAAGACCGCAAATGAGTCACTGGATCGTTTAAACTTTTAACCTGGCTCCGGTACTTTAAGCGAACATTAAGGCATTGCTTCAAAAAGTCTATCAACAGCCAGATTCTATTCTATATGTTATGCAAAATGAGAAATGTTAATGTAGGCTATTTGAAAGTGATCGGCTTCGTCATACAAAAAATCCAGGGTTAAATATTAAATTGAGCTTGCTAGCTGTTTATTATTATCCTAGCTCTCATAAGTGTTTCTGTTACCCATCTATCATTAATTGTGTTTACTGTATTACACACTTCATGTGTGTGCATGAGTCACTGGACCGATTTAACCTGGCTCCGATAGATCTAGCTAGGCTACTTCAAACGAACATTAAAGGTTGTATCAGCGATTTTTGGTGGAAACATAAATGATCACATTCATCTGATTTTTCCTCACGATCCACTAGCTGCCCGCCCCATAAACAGGCCGTCAAAAAACCGCGTCTCTGTAGGCAGCCTATGCTCCGAGATCGTACACAAAAACAAATGGTACTACCAACCACTCAAAACCAAAATAAACAGTATTCCAACCAATCACAATGATCTGCACAAACGCTAATACTCTTATCTCGCTGAAATCTTGACGGATTTACAAACGGTTTGGTTTCTTACAAACGTTATTAACGTGGTTATAATTCTGGATGTTTGAACACTATTTTTTAAAACATAACATAATTATTCATAAGTATGTTTGTTTGGGATTTCGCTTCAGAAGTGACGTCACCCAAAAATCGCTGATACAACCTTTAAGCGGCATAGCTTCTAAAAGTCTATCGAGACATTAATGTATTTGAAAGTCAGCTTTGTGATACAGAAAATCCAGGGTGGAAATTTAAATTAGCTGTCTAACCCCTTAATCTCGCTTAGCAGCTAGGCTACACCTCTGCTTCGTGAAATTCCCTCAGGGAAAAAACGACGACACACTTGGCAGCTTCCAAGTTTCTCGTTTATTTCTCAGGATTCTAGCTCCGATGTGTATTAAAACAACCGGATAGAATAAAACGTCATAGCACCATTTTGTGCGTTCCATTTTCAGCTGTCTTCAGCAATATTTTTTCTCTCATAACAGCTAACTAACGGTAACCGCAAATAATCGTCGGTCAGGGACATGATAAGCGGATAAACCAAGGAGGTTATATGTGTAATCAACTGATTTAACGTTACAGTTGAAGAGAGAACAATCTGTAGTAACGTTAGCTACAGTTTGGGGAGTAACATTAGATTTCAGGTGCTTCATTTTTCACTAATACTAATACAAAAGCCTCTTGCACAATCCAGCAGGTTGTCATAGCTCTGACTAGCTAGCAGTGGAGGAAGCATAACGTTACCGCATACACTAGCTAAGTGACTAACGTTAAGTAATATGGGTATAGTTGTCATTGTCATGCTATTAGTTGTTTGCTGTATGTAGCTGTTGTGTAAAACACAAATTTACCTGTCTTTCTCCTTATGTTAGGACAAAAACAACTTGGCTTATCGTTTGCATTTTCATAGCCCAGCTGAACTACCAAACTAACATTATAGTTGCCCTGCACCTAATTTTTGTCGATTAGCAACCAAAAGTGGGGCCTTCAAGATATTCAAATAGTTATAGATTCTAATCTTTCTGTAATGATGAATTTCTAAATCAGGACAGATTATTTATTCAAAATAGTCTTTATTCACCAAGACACACACATTTACACACATTTGCCTTTAGCTTTTACTTTATTTTAAATAAACAGTCTCTTGCAGAGAGAGACAAAATAACAAAAGGTATAGTAGGCTACAAAGAATTAGCTCAAGCTTGCTAATTGTTAGCTTGAGCTAAGGTAGTTGTCAACATGATTACAACATTGGTGGCCTGCTTACAGTGGCATTTAACCAAAACAATCGCTAATCACGTATTTACTTATATTATGAATGTAGCTTGCTAGGTTCTAAAAAAAGATTAGGATACATGTTTCTTTAGGCTACTCTAGCTACCATCTACTCTCAACTGACATTCTCATACTGCTGGGCACCGTGATTTTTGGAAGTGAGCCATGATTGGCTGCAGGGGCTACCCACAATCCTTAAGTAAATGGTGCAAACTGGCCTCCATGATACAGAAAAGAACAGCGGAAAGGGTGGGATTTGGGCAAATTGGGCGGAGAATTGGTGGTCAGTACCAGCCATACAGACTTGGTCCTTTATTTCCCAGCTCTCTGCCACTCAACAACCTGGTCCGGTTTCTCCACCTGAAGGATCCAGACCGCACCCAGACTGTGCTACCCTTCGGCCAGAGCAACCAAGAGGAAGTGGAGGGATAAGGGAAAGCGTCATCCCATCCCCAGGCTACATTACCCAATCAGCACCCTGACTAAGGAAATATTGCCATTTTACAGTCAGTGTGATACAAGGCCAAAAACTAAAATGTGAAGGATAATGGAAGGTCATGAAACGGCCCAATTTTCTAATGTTTTTTTGAATTCAGTGGAAGGAAATTTTCATTTTTAAAACAAGAGGTCTCCGAGAGGAAATGTTACAAAACATTTGTAATAAAAGATTAATCTTAATTAATTAATCTTGTGAATTCTAATCAGATTTATACTGTTAGCTGTTAGTGTTGTTTTAAGCTGTTTAAACTGTTGAGTTCATTTAGCTCCTTATAAATGATGGGTGGCTTTTTCTCTCCAGTTCATGGTGGGGAGGAGGATCGTCCTCTTTTGTGTGGTCTGTTAAAATTGTATATTTACACAAGTTTTGTATATGAAAATCTGTTACTGTTAAATAAACTTTGATTACATATGGAGTTTGAAGTAAAGCACGTGTTTATACTGTAATAATTATCAGTGTAAAACATTTTTACTTTTGTATGTGGAGGGCAGATTATTTTTCCTGTATCTGAAAGTAATAATTTGACTTTCTAAAATAAATATACCTTTTCTGCTGCTAAATGCTAAATATTTTGTGGAATTTCAGTACATGTACCATCATTTCTTGTAAAACAATGGTTCATGATCGACCACATCCACTATTTCACACAGAGACTAACCAGGCTGGGAATAGTGAGGCCGGATAGATAACCATCAGATTTTCTGGGGAAAATGTAAATCCACAGTTTAATTTCTATTTTGTATTTATACTAATAACTAAGTGAAATGATTTTATACAATTGGAAGAATGTTTTGATCTCAGTAATTACTATGATGCCCAATATTTATTTACTTTAAGCTTTGGAGAAGCATTGAGGGAGAGCCCCTCATTTACAATACTGCCAAGTTCCAACAAAAAAGAGAAAACAAAAGAGGAACATTAGGTAAAACCTTAGTAAAACACAATTAAAACAGAGTCATTTTATTTCACTTTCCAACATTTATGTACAAAAGCAAGATGGACGTACACATTATGAATAACAGGTTTAGTGAAAGTCAGCATATTGCTGATTTTTGTTTTTGTTTGTTAAAACCTGGTGATCTATGGATATGAAAAATATGAATCATGTTCTTCCCTATGGGGCTTCTGCATTTTACCCAAAATAATCTAATCAAAGTAATGACACTAATCAAGTATTGCACCCCAGCCTGAAAAATGTAATGCACATTAGTTCTGTGGTTTATAACATTTTTGGAACTTAAAAAGGTAAGAGATTTATGTTTACATTGTTGCAAAAAATTAGAAAAATAAGAGTTATAGGCATATGACAAAGTTTGTTGAATATACAATTTTAAGAATTTGACAAAATGTAAACAATCACCGTTTGAACATCCCTGAAATTAAAAGATACTGCACACCTATATTCCAGCATGTTTGATGAAAATGGATGTCTGTGAAATTGTAGTGTGTTGGTGATTAAATCCCAACTTAGCCAACGATTACTACAAAAAGGTCACCGACTTGACAGTGCCTCAAACACAAATGCAACCCCTTTGCACAGATGCCAAATTTGGTCAATTAGGGGGTGTTCTATTTAAAGGGTCGTTCCACCGAAAAGCAACATTAACCTTATTTAAACAGATCAAGGTGCAACTACTTAAGTCTCTTTGTCGCTGGCCAAAACAATATGTGAACGGAAATATTGACAGCTAAAGTTACAAATTTGGTCGAGCTATACGTCAAAATGACGTACACTTCCTCGTTTTTGAAAGACCACATTGGCAACAAGTGGGCATGTAAATTACATAGGCACGTAGGCGGAGCCAGCGAGGGAGGAAACCTTGCTGCGTCTCACTGTTCTGAGTAGGGACACATCGTAGATCAAGCTAGCTATCATTGCTATTTTATTGTAATGTCAGAAAATTACATTGATACATTCTTTCCTTAAAGATGTTTTGGCAAGCTAAACCAAACAGGACTCAATGCTGTTGGTTACAGAGTGGACAAATGATAGGCAACAACTCAGTGGCCTCTGTTTGAGTTGCACAACTGGGAAAGTTTTGGCTTTGCTAGCAAACAGCCAAAACAGCCAACAACTACAACAATAACATTTTAACTTTTAATTGTATATGTGTATCATTCTGTTTTTCTGATACAAAAGAATTTCATACTGAAAAATGAAAGTTGAAGTGTTTTAAAAGCTATAATTGTCTAAAAGTAATGTTTGTTTACTGATCAGAATGTGGGCCGCTGTGTGAGCTGCCATGATGATTTGACGTGAAGTTCTTCCTAGTCGGGAGGTCGGGGTTCATTTCCTGATCTCTGATTTCCGACATGGAACTCCAACTTGGAAGGGCGTTTAAAAAAATTAATAATTTTTAATAAATTAATAATTTTAGCTACAGACTTCTGGCTAGGCTGGCTAATGTTTTCACAATACCAACGTAGTTGGTATAAAACAAATTAAGTTGTTTTCTAAATTAATGGCCGTATTTCCCCCATTTTTCTGGAGACTCTAGCTAATGGTGGTGGTATGTTTTTCAGTAGAACTTGCCAGCAAGTAACGTGGCCTCTCTCAAAGAGACGCTGTATGTGCAGGACTTTCCAAGTGCAGTCGCGGGGGGAAATGAAGTCACACACTTTTAAAACGTAAAAAATATACATTGATTTCTACTTAAAAATATATTTTTGGCTAGTTTTGAGTTGCCATTTGGCTGGAAACACTTGCAAGATCTTGCAACCATGCCTCTGCCCCGGTCGTTAGGGCCGAAACATGCCTCGCGCAAATACGTGAATGTGGACGCTTCGAGCTACGCAAACAGTTTTTCTTTTGCCCTGACATTTGTGAGACAAACCAGAGCGTTGCAGCGAGGGACGCTATAGGAGGCAACAACAGTAAACAACTTTCTTGTTTGATCTGTGCTTTCCTCTGGTTTGTCTTTCACAAATGTCATGGCAAAAGAAAAACTGCGTAGCTCGAAGCGTCCACATTCGTGTATTTGCGTGAAGTATGAGATATTCTTATATGGGTCTCTGTTTCGGCTCTTATTCAGTGTGACTGGTGTTGTCTAACAATGCCCATAACTGTAGGCACTCTTGGCCATTGTAGTTCACAGTAAAGCAGGTACCTGGTACATGCACAGTAGTTTGGGGCTATATCTCTGCTCTCGCTATCTACTTTTTAATAAATCAAACATCATTTTTCAGTGGAACTCCCCTTTAAGACTTTATAACTCCAGGTGTGAGCATCATAGAAACTTTGAAAATGGCTTAAATGAAGCAAGACCGTTTTACCATTTTCAGTACTAACCTAGATTTGTTTCTTTTCATAATTTATGACAAAGTGCCTGGCTCATACACCTTGTCCACAAATGTGCTCGGGATATATGATGCAAAATGTAAGCAGTGTACCCTGTTGTCACTTAGTGTCTCCAAATCTATCCAAAATGGCTAAACTGTGCACTGCTGTAAATCATAAAATAATCATATATTTAACTAGAAATCAACAGTTTTGGCTCATAAAACTCACTTTTGCATAATTTTCAAGTGGGAATTGCCATCTTTTAATCACTACAAGGGGAAAGATATATATGGGTCCAACAACCTATCCAAAACCATAAAAAATCATAAAATGAATCAAATATTTTTTGTCCATTATTTACATTTGCCCCTTAAGATGGTTTAAGATTATAACATTGATATCACACTGATTGATACACACACCTAAATATGTAGCCTATTCATTTGCTCTTGTACCTCAAAAACGCATCACGTTTTTCCGTACTCTACAGTATGTATTATTTTGTGGCATGCCCTGGGATGACATTTCTTCGTTCAAAAATGTTTCCATTCATAATCACTCCAAGGAAAACTTTTACATTGATCTACCACATATCAGTGCACAGTAAATTACAATGAGTATCTTCCATGCCCTAAGAGACAAGTAAAGCCCAGAGACATGACATACGCCATAGTCTATATTATGTACGATAACATTACAATAAAATAATATTCCACCATCAGGAAAATGCTGGCAAATGTTCTTGCTTCACGGAAATCGGTGCATCATAAAACATGACTGAGCCACCTATGAACGCATTCACTAGAGTATGTGAAGTGCACTCAGAATGTTAAAATTATATTAAACGTATGGCACAAGACTGGTGGAGTGGAAAAACCAACATACATATTTGAAATATCATATATCAGTAATACTTATCGAGGAGGAAAATCTCTCATGTTCGTAGGCATATTCACCGATAGAATCAATACTATGGCATCATCTTCTGACCCACTCCAAAAATCCATGTAAGCAAGGCGAGGATTTTCTCTAGCCATGCTGACGAGTTTGCCAAATGAGTAAAATCTTGCAAAAATAGTGGGAAAACAACAATTATGCCTCGGCGAGCGAATTAACATTCTTGCGTTTTCCATAGTTTCTGTAGTACACTAATAAAACTGAAAATGCTGTTACGCCCGGCTGTAATTTATTTTTCAAAGCAACCAATAAGACATTGCAAACACCATTGTGATGGTTGTCAATCAAACCAGAATGAACTGGAATGTGTGAGACAGGCTTGAACAGCATTGCAGGGTTTTACGCATAGATGTTTCAGATAGTGTAATAGCGTTATGAAGTGGTGTTTATTTCTCCAATGGATTGTCCAAGACAATAAATATCCACGGAATCTTGAAAGAGATCTCTATGCTTAAAACCAATGGAAGGATTGTATGTTTATTTAATATTTAGTAGCTGATATTACGTGGTAGAATTTCACTCGTTTATTTAGCTATTGAGAAAGCAAGGCTTATCACGGCTGTTTTGGCATACGTTCGGGCAGTTGTTGGCTTTATCTTGTTGCTATGATAGAATACAAATTTTTGGTGGTGAAAAAATATTTTCATGAACTCACAAATAGACGGTATTGTCCACTGTCATGGGTCGGTGTAGTTGCGGGTGAGACTGGGTGGGTTGCTTGTTAAATGGACTAGCTATGCGACAACAGTGGCATTTAGAAACTCTATTCGGTATTGTTGTCACGAATCGCGTACTAATAAAATTAGAACACTAGCTTGTTGTTTCCATTCATACAGTGAGCACCATAATTAATTGGACAGTGACACGTTTTTTGTTATTTTGGTTCTGTACTCTAGCACTTTGAGTTAGCCTATACCTAGATTTGGATTTTCTACTTATTTTATGTCAGTGTGCGGGTTTCTTTTATTAATTTTTTCCTTCATTTATTTTTCAACCTACACACCTGGACTATATCTCTCATGATTACATGAATTGTGCAAACTAATTAAAAAAACATTTCACATTCATAATTCATTGGACAGTGACACATTTTTTGTTGTTTTAGTTCTGTCCTCTAGCACTGAGTTTGAAAGGATACAATGACAATGAGGTTGAATTGCAGACTGTCAGCTTTAATTTGAGGTTGTTTTCATCCATATCAGATGAACCGTTTAAAAATTATAGATCCTTTAGTACATAGTCCCCCCCATTTTTGGGCATCAAAAAATATTGGACAGTTTAACATAATGGAGAATAAAGTAATGATTTCTAATATTTGGTCATTAAAAGCACCTCCAACAGCTGAGAATAACTACCAATGGCTTCCGTCTCACCTTAGAAAACGCCAAATTAGCCTGCTTGTTTAACGAATTTCGTTTGATTATGCAATGAAGCATTGTCAAACATCAATTCCATGAGGCTGTTCTCATGGAGTTTTCGAAGTTCAAGCTCCAGCTGAAGTTCATAACCTGCATTCTAATATTAATAACATAAATACCGTTTTTTTACCTTAATGACGAAACAAAATACAATAAAGCTGTCAGGTTGGCAACCCAGAGGTTCACGCATATTTCCCCTTGTTTTATAATGTCCTGCTTATGAAAACGTGACCAACACGTTTTACTAGCAGTTTAATGCTTTAAAAACAAGTCCACTTTCCAGGGAAGACCGTGAAAAGTGCAATTTACAGCAGGTGAAACAGACCTGCTCCTGCATGAAGTTAAAGCGCACATGCAGAGAATGACATTAAAATGAATTGTGAATTGTTCTCTTTAAAATCGTTCTTTTCAGTTATGGTATAACATGTGAAATCAGCTGGGTTTTAATAAGCTGAGAGTATGGAAGCCTGGTCACTGTAATTAAAAAATATATAAAGGACGAAGAATAGGGCTAAAATTCAGTTATGGTGAAATTTATCTTCGTTTTTTAACCGTAGGCTATCGAAAAAAACCTTATGCACAGCAAATCCCGGGGACTGTAGCCTATAGGCTTTATGAAAAACAATAAATGCAATATTCACTGGACAAGGTTTTGAACTTTTTTCAGTCAAAACCATTACTTACAGGCTTTAGGCCTAGATGAACATAGCTGTGTTGCAATGACAGAACTGAAATGTCTGTCTATTGCAGTGCGCGAGTTTTCCATTGGATGACAATTCACACATTAGGTGTAAATGACAATTTGCGCATTAGGCTTGATATAGGTGTTAATGGATAGCCATTGTCCCGTAACAGAAGATTGACCCCACAGAAGATTACAGGAATCATTGGCAAATATAGGCTAAGTCATAGCTTGATCCAGGATAATTGCGAATAGTCTATAGCATAGGGTACGTACATGTAACCTTACACGTAACATCGCACATCGCCTGGTTGTTGATGGAGTGGGCTGAAAGCAATTTAATGCGGCATTCCCCTTTGCTGAGGGACAGGTATGTGCTACACAATAATAATATTTCACATTGTAATCTTGATATTTTTATCATGCTTGTGCGCATCCCTGTGTGGACCAGACAGGAGGGTGTACGCGCGTTGTGCACATGCCTATTTAGACGCACTTATATGCGCCGTTAAAATAACATGTAAACAACTGCGACATGACTTTAGACCAGGTTTTTGGTGGTTTTAAGCAAGCGCTTTCTGCTGGCTCAAGATAGCAATACGCCAAAAATAATCCTGGGCACACCTCATCTTAAGACCAACACGCACAGTTCACTTGCTATGGGCGCAACATCACTTGGGCTGTGTCCGAATCAGAGCCCTATCTACTGCACCCTGTCTCCTGCGAACAATGCACTGGCAGAAGTGTGCTGTTTAATGTGCACTGTTTAGCAGTCCGTGAAAAATATCCGCCATACTATTTTCCAACAGCACTGGAAGTGTCCGCGGTTTTACAGCTAAATTGGAATAAGTGCAGTCACTGGTAAAAATGAAAAGTCGCAAAGCACGCACTTATTTGGAAAGTAAAAACATGACAATTTCTATTTAAAATACGTTGGTTTCGATTAAAAAGCCTATAAGTTGGGATAGTTTTGAGTCGCCATTTGACTGGAAAGTCTTACAAGATCTGGAAACCCTGCGTCCCACTCTTGCGCTGCCATGTCACGTGTTAAGTCAGCGAAGCTAACCTGCGCCGGGTGTAAGATAGCAAAGACACTTAGTGCGCTGGGTGTAAGATAGGGCCCCCAGAGTCTTTTGATATTGTTGGGTCACAGACATCAGAAAGTCATGGCATGCAAAGGATATGCAACCAAATATTAAAAATTATTACTTTATTCTACATTATGTTAAACTGTCCAATATTTTTTGATGCCCAAAAATAGGGGGGAGTATGTACGAAAGGTTCTATAATTTCTAAACGGTTCATCCGATATGGATGGAAATACCCTCAAATTAAAGCTGACAGTCTGCACTTCAACATTGTCATTACATCCTTTCAAACTCAAAGTGCTAGAGTACAGAAGCAAAATAACAAAAAATGTCACTGTCCAATGAATTATGGTGCTCACTGTATGTGGTCACAGGAGCAATGATTGTCTCAGCTGACCGGCGGCATGGCCACTAGGGGGTCTGTGTGAAGGGGTTAGTCCCACAAATTGCTCTGTTGCTAAAGATCTCTATGCCATCTAGGTGTTGTGCTTCAAGTAGACACAAACTGCTCTTAAATACAGGACTGGTCGCTTCATCTTACACACAAATTTAATATAAGGGCGGTGTGGCGTTGAATTATGGGTTAGTGCTGGCAGATTGGCACCTAGGCGTTTCTGCTTCGGGCCAGGGCTCGCACTTGGATGTTCGGGGGGCAAACGGTCAGACCCCCGATTGGGGACAGGTCGATGTCTTCTCCATTCACCCCTTCGGGAGCGTGAAAACAAAAGTTCTGTACCAGAGACGTGAAGAAAAGGAACAGCTCCATCCTGGCTAGCGTCTCTCCGAGGCATAGCCTGCGGCCTAGAAAAGATTAGAGAAGGACAGGGCCAGGGCCAAATCCTGCCATGACATCCAGGAGCAAGGCACAGCTTACTGATTAAATGAGAATTTTATCCCTATTAAATTCCGTAATATTCTTTCTTTTGTCTATTGTAGCATGAATGCAACAGTGTCTACATATTTGTCAATGTAAAGCAAATTAAAATGGAAAAAAAATTCTCTGCAACTTACTGTTCAGCTTTCTGAAAATATAAATCTCTCATAATGAATTTGAACATCTTAGGAGTTAAACATGACTAAGCTAATTGCATTAATATAATTACAAACTTGGGTCTTAATGATAACACCAAGATTCTGGCATGTATTCTATCAACATTTGTCTTTACCTTTGACTTCCCTTCCAAGTAAATGCAAGCTTAACACTTTTTCTTCAAAAACTCAGTTTGGCGAGTTGGCTTTAGTGATTGCTGAACTCGCCAAACTATTTGTAGAAGTAAATTCTATTGCTTTTCATTGTTCATCAAGGTTTAAAATAAATGTTGATTGGATCCCAGCCTCATTCTAATGACAGCATACTTTAAGAAGAAAAGTGTTATACAAATGCAATTCATTACTAATAACGAAGACGATTCTGGTCTCAACCATTTCAGAAACAGCATTACCTGCAGAAAATGGCATGAAGGCTTCTCGTTTGACAAACTTTCCCTGTTCATCGAGGAAATGCTGTGGGTGAAAGTGGTCTGGCTTCTCCCAGTGGTTCTTATCCCGGTGCACTGATCTCAGCAGTGGGATAATATAGGTCCCCTATACACAGTGAAAAAGAGAAAGCATAAAAATATGGGAAATCCAGTATTATATAGTGTATATATATATATATATACTAGCTTTCAAAAGTTTGGAATCACAGAGACATTTTTATGTTTTTGAAAGAAATTGATGCTTTTATTCACCAAGGTAGAATTAAATTGATCAAAAAATACAGTCAAGACATAGAAATAGTAGATAACATTGCTAACATTACCAATTTCATTCTATATCTACTTTAGCAATTGTAGCCATTTTTACACATAGCCCCCCCCCCCCCCCCCCTTTTTTTTAGGGCACCAAATGTAATTAAAGAGTAAGTGCACCCAGTGTCTCAGCCTGTCTCCGCCTACTACACAATTTTGAAAAATACTTCGTGGGGTGAGTGAGGGAGAAGGGTGGGGGCGGAGGACGTGTGTCCATCTTCATTTGCATAAATGAACATACAATGTACAAATGATTTTGTATAGCTCGGATCAAACTGGACTTTGCATATCAAATATGAATCAAGATTCAGCAACTGCATGGCCCATTTATCACATCAAATATTTTCAGAAACATAGTTTAGTGGACTACTTGGGTGGAATAAGAGAGTTTATGAACAGGACGCAATGTCGTTCCGGTTTAAAAACGTGGAGCCGAAATCAAAGGACCGTATTGCGTCTAACCAATCAGGTGCCGGCTATTTCCGTTGTGGGCGACAACAATTATCCACATGAAGTCCTGACATCACGATTGGGGCAGGGGCAGTGTGGGGAGCAGAAAGGAAATTTCAACCGTTAGAGGGCAGCACAAAGACGCTACAATATTATTCAGAATTGTTGTAATAACGGAATGGATGAATACGTTTCATTATAAGGTAGCTAATATTTTGTTGCATATTCTTTGCATGCCATGACATCCTGTTGTCTGTTACCCAGCAACATCAAAAGACTCTTGATATCTCATTTTCAGGTACTCTTACAAGCTATACTATAACCTCTCGGCATTTGAATGGATCACTATGGGAATTGGGGGGTGGGACTAGATTAATCTGTAAATTACACAGGAATAGTACGGAACACATGGTTGGCCAAAACGGCTATAAGTCATGAAGGGTCTCATGTATCAAACGAGCCTCAAACCATCACTCTGCTGCCAGATATGCAATAGCTATATTCCATTTTCCAGAAATATGCAGGCTCTTTTCGGTACTTCTTAACCAACTGTAACCTGGCCATCCTGGGTTTTGCAGCTAACTAGTGGTTTGCATCTTGCTCTGTAGTTTGTTTGTGAAGTGTTCTGCAGACAATAGTCACTGACACATCCACACCTGAGTGTTTCTGATCTGTCAAAGAGATGTTTGGCGGTTTTTCTTCATTATGGTGAGAATTCTCAATGTAGAGGTCTTCCTTAGCCTACCAGGCCTTTTGTGATTACTGAGCTCACCAGTGATCTCTTTCTTCTTAATAATGTTCCAAATAGTTGATTTTGGTAAGCATAAGGTTTGACCTATGTCTCTGACTGTTTTTTTTTCTTATTTCTCAGCCTCATAATGGCTTCCTTGACTTTCATTGGCACAACTCTGGTCCTCATGTTGACAAATGCCAATAACTGACTCAAAAGGCAATCAAGAATTAAGACTAGATACTAAAATCTCTCTTATACCTGCACCAATCAGAAACACCTGTGAAGCCATTTGTCCCAAACGACAAATAGGGGGTGGGGGTGCCATGTATAAAAAGTGCTGTCATTTCTACATGGTGAAGCGAAAAATACCCTTTAATAAAAGCTGAGAAGCTGCACTTTAACCATGTGTGAATGTTTGATTACGCGTCTAAAATCATGTAGTACAGAGCCAAATCAAGAAAAAATGTCTTTGTCCCGAACATTATGGCACTCTATTACATCCAGAAATTAACAGAGTGCACAGAGTATGAAAATAATTGGGTGTTCTGATGAATTGCATTTAACCTTGGGTATACAGTAGCCCTGGAGGATGACATCAGAGGTGGTTTCGTGAGGCAGGTCCATGGGGAGGATGTCGGCAAACCTCTGAATCTCATGAATCACGGCGTCTGTGAAAGGCATCATCTGACGGTGATGAGCCCTGGGCTGTGACTCTCCAATGACCCTGTCAATCTCCTCATGGACCTTCACTGAAAACAGTGAAGGAACTGACATTAGGCAGGAACAGGCACTAACAGGAATGTATATGCATTCATGTAATTCATTTTCAATAGAGGGTTGCCCGCCTCTTTTCTGTATGGTTAAAACCTCAGTGGCTCAGTGATATCAAAAAACCAACTTATGCCTCTACCATTTTGATTGACGTTTATTGAAGAGCTGCTCTCGTGCAATGAGACAATGTGATTTTGGGGAAGGGAGACCTTCAGGGCTATAGACTGCAGAGATCTCACCTACAGGCATACACACTGGTAATCAGCCCAGGTTGGTGTTTCACAAAGCGGGATTAAGGAGTTAGCCGGCTAACTTTTGTAAATATTTAGAATTTGATGACATCCGATTGTATGAGAGCCTGGGTTACTTCAAAATAAAGTTAGCCAGCTAACTACTTAATCCTGTTTTATGAAATACCCCCCAGTTGGTTTTGATTGCATTTATGATAAAACAACCTGAGAAACATTCTTCGACATGCACTGCATTTTACACATTCCTACCCAACTATCAACCCTATCCACTCGACCACAAGGGGACGCTATGCCCACACTCCCCAAAACATAATAATGTCTCACCACTCTGTTATATGGTGACTAGATAGATAGGGAGTCTGCAAAATGCAGTCAATTAGACAACGGCCATTTTATTTTATCCCCTTTGACCAAGGGGCTGATAAAGGGCAGAAGAAAAACAACAACAGACAACAAACATGAATCTGCCGTAATCATGGAACTGCAGACTCATTGCAAGATTTAACTAAATCCATTAAGGCAACAAATATGGATTTTAAAATGGCATCAACTCACTCTGGATGTTTGGGTGTTTGATCAGGATCAAGAGACCCCAGAAAAGGGTGCTGGAGGTGGTCTCTGTCCCAGCCACAAACAGATTGGTGACAGAACACAGGAGGTTCATCTCATGGAAGTGGGAATATGGGTTGTTCTTTTCCTGCGGGTCAACATCGGGCTTACTTTGGAAACTGCTTAAACAGTGGACAGTTTACCCTTTAAAGGGTTTTCCCAAGTTGGAATACCCACATACTTCAGGACCCTTCACAGCACTGCAGCATCAATCTTTCCACTGAATTCTAGAAGTAGGCTTTGTTTTCAGCAGGACTGATTAAGTCAATATTGTTTCATGATTTAGTCACCACTTGGTGAATGGTTGCCTGTGTATACACTGCATTGTGTTTTCTAGGGAAAGTGTGAGCAAAGGAGGTCACCAAATAAGTATAAATTCAGTCAGAGTGCCATTTTTTTTTACCTGATGCATGCATTAGAATCTTTCCAAAATCATGCCCAAAGTATCACATTGATACAGCACCAGGAATTAGGCATTTCCATAATTAAACCACCTTATTGTCTTTTGTATATTCTGCACCTCGACACTGCTAGTTTTTGTATCTTAGTGTGTTGAACTTCAAGACTGCAAGTTTGTTTGTTTTTCTTTTCTTAGGTGCAGCTGATGAGCTTTTTCTTACATTTGGAGAAAGCCAAAGGAAGCCTTCAAATCTGTTGCCAACTGTTAAGCAGGGTCATGGATCTGTAATGGTATGGGCAAACATCTCGTAAGAGTCCAATGACTGGTCTGCATGCTCGTATAATGCTAAGGCATATGACCAGGTACACCATGTGGTGCAAACACTGTTCCTTCATGATGTGCCCATATTCAAAGATGATACACCACACACTCTCTTCTAAACAAATTCAGTGGACACCAGGATGAAGTCAAATGCCTTCCATAGCCTCCACAACCACCAGATCTACACCTTTATGGGAAGTTCTGGAGTGCAGAGTGAAAAGTAGATTTCCACCTCCTGTATACCTCCAAGAACTTTGAAGAACGGTCCAATATCCCACTACACACAGCTCATAATTTGCATGATGGCATGCTAAGAAGGACTGAAGCTGTTATGAGGGTGAAGGATGGACCTACTCATTAATAGTTACTTGAAATTCATATTTTGTTGTGTTTCCATTATTTTGTCCAACACCTGTAGAAATGCATTTAAGAGGTGCTTTTAATTTCAACAGAATCTTTAAAGATTGGCAGATGGCCAATTCAGCTGTGTATGTGCAGTTCTACATAATGTCAGGGTAGTATTTTTATTTATCACCCTGCCTGTCCAAACATCTGAAACTCATATTTAGCATTTCCAATGTTCACTTAATAACGTAGTACTGCCACACAAGCTCACAACTGTGGCTGGGGTCTGGATCCTGTAGGGAGACTGGGTCAGACCTGTTTTTGAGCCAATCTGCAGCCCCAATTGACTAATCTGGCTCAAGACTGTCAGCGCATGCCTTAAAAAAAAGCATCCTTGGTAAAAACCAAAGTAATTTTATGGACTTGCACTATTCCAAAATACCTACAGTACTATTAACTGTGTTTACACCTGTGTCAGCTGTTTTTCCAGTTTAGGCACCCTCTCACTTTGTACTTAATAAAACCTCCTTTGTCAGATCGATAACAGAGTCCTAACATTTCCTGTTGCCTCTATGCAATGCATGCAAAGACCCCTAAGCAATTTCTCAGCTAGAAGAATTATGCAATAAAGAGTGGGAAAAATTATGAATGCAAGAATAGAAACACCAATATCAGACATATTTATATAAATTAGGAATATTTCTGCTTACCTCCTCCATCTTGCTCATGAAAGCATCAATGTAGCTTCTTTTGTCATTCTCACAAAGGACTTCTCTATGCTGAATGAAAATCTTTCTGAAGAAGTCCTTCAGAATATTTTGGTGTTCTAAAACTTTATAATGCGGTCCAGGCAAGGGGTGCAACATAGGGAACATGTTGTACAACTATAACACAGGTTAGAGTCGGTTTGTCTTTTTGATTTTACTGTATCAACAACAGGATGAATACATGTCTTAGAATAGGCCTGTTGATATGCATGGAATAAAAATGTGAAACATAGAAATTAACATTTAAAACTTTAAATACATATTTTACTTTAGTTGTTACTACTAATAATAATAATAATAATAATAATAATAACAGCTGCAATATTCACTACACCTGTATATATGGGCCTCCAACAAGTTTGAAACTCTCACTATTCAAGACCAAAAGTTTAATGAAATTTTCATCGTCATATTCCAATCTTTTCCCCATGATCAGGGAGACTATAATGTTAGATGTAGCTGCGTTCATAGGAATTGTTGCCAGAAATGGTTGACCTAAGAGGGAAAAAGACAGGTTAAATTAAATGGCCCTCATGCCCTTTGAAATACTCTTAACATGGTTAATTATGTTAATTGATTGAGTACAAGTAACAAGGTAAACAATGTTTACAATGGTTTTTCCCCTCACATTCTGAATCTGTTATTCCTACAAAAACAAGGTTTTTGGTTTCTAAGAATTTCTTAATGTAAAAAACTGTGAGCAGAAGCCCTTATTTCTAACCATGTTATATCTGTAAAAACACATAGAAGTAACTGGCCTGGGTGAGATAAGGCTGCATGTATAGTGGTTTCTAAGCATGTTTTGTCATTATAAATACTGAGTAAAACTTGTTTCCAAGCATGGTTAGTCTTGTAGGAGCACTGAGTAGAATAACTTGGTTGAGACTGGTCACACATATTGTAGTTTCTAAATATGTGTCGTCTATTACAACACTGAGTAGAAGCACTTGGGTGAGATTGATAGCATGTTTTTTTTTTCAGTATAAATATTGAGAGGAAGTACTTGTTTCAAAGTTTGTTTTGTCTATAATAATACTGAGCAGAAAGACTTGTTTCTGAACGTATTTTGTTTATAGTAACATTGAGCAGAAGCACTTTTTCTCATCTTGTGGTATCTGTACTAAGACTCATCAGTAACACTTGTGATTTAATTGGCTGTGACTTCACCATTTTTGGCTTCAAACTGCTTCACCAGGTGTTCAGATTCTGTGATGATTTTTTCCTCAATGTTCCGCTTTCCCATTCCAAGATCACGCAGGACTGTCAGTGTGAATCTACGAATAGTTTTCCATGAATCCCCATGGCCAAAAATAATACCTAGTGTCAAAAAATAAATGACATGAATATATATTTAAAATGCATATATAAAATAGTTTGCCACGTTTCAGGGTTTCCTACAAAAATAAGCACAATGACCACAGACTTTCATATTAAACTAGCTGTATTCCAAAGTAATACTACCCAATCTTTCTTAAATTATTTCATGTAACTTGGCCCTGTGTTTTTTCATCTTACCATCTACCCCAGCAGAGAATGCCCTTATATATGTGAATGTATGGGAGCCCACTCCATCAACATCCAGGTGATTTGCAATGATATGTGTAAGGTTACACATGTATTCGCAAATTATCCTGGATCAAGCAATGACTCTATATTGACCAATAGTTCCTGCAGTCTTCCGGGGAGACAATCTTCTGTTCAGCGACGGTAACCATGTTCTATGAGTTCCGGATGACCATTAGGGTCGTCAATACGGATGGCTTTCTGGGGCCAGATGCAGAGACTTTTATACCAGAATTTCCATGATACATGACCTCCGCGTAGTGACGTAATTCCTCCCATAAATGGGGGAGCGTCACTGTGGAAGTCCTCGGTGGAATTTTCTCGCCCTTAAACGGTCCCGAGTGAACATGATCCCTAATGGTCGTCCAGAACTCATAGAACATGGTTACCGTCATAACCGTTTGTTCTATTTCGTTCCTCCGACCATTAGGGTCATCAATATGGATGACTTATACCTGCGCAGTTCTGAATACCTGGTAGGTGAACGGCAAGTAAGTCTGGGAAGTGCCCATTTTAGCAGGCGCTGGGTTACTTCCAACAATCGGCGCGACTTTAGACCGCCCTGATGATTTATTTGGTATATTGCTGAGGTATTGTCCAATCTCACTACCACGTTTGCCCCGTAGTACGGGCAGGAAATGTCTCAGTGCTAGTAATACTGCTTGGAGTTCGAGCACGTTGATATCGCCCGACTGGTGCAGGCCGGACCATAATCCCTGAGCTGGGCGGCGCTGGCACACAGCCCCCCAGCCGGTCAGTGAAGCGCCTGTCATGACGACGATGCGCCGTGAGGGTATAACCCCCATCCGGACCCCTTCTTTCAGGCGGCTTACTTGCCGCCATGGGCAGAGTAGCGGGCAAAATTTACCCGTTACCCTGATCCGGGTGTAACGGTCCCATCTGGGGTGCAGTGCCTTGGCGTTCAACCAGCGTTGAAGTGGCCTAGCTGTCAGGAGTCCGAGAGGTATAACTGCTGAGGCGGCGGAGATCCTCAGTTCGAGGGAATGATTCACTCGGAATTGAGACACTGCGTTGAGCACAGTGACTATGGCTGGGGTGTCAGTGATGCCTTCATACTCCTTGAATCGAGCAGCAGACCGATGTACTCGATCGATTGTATCAGAATCAGCTGGCTATTGCCGTAGTTGACATTGTTGACCAGCTTGGCAACATGCTCCAACGTCTTGGCAGTGTGTGTGAGTGCCATACCGTATGACTGTGCGCATATCAGCCAGTCGTCTAGGTATGGCATCACTCTCAGCCCCCTCAGCCTGAGCGGAGATAGAACCGCGCTCATGCAGCGAGTAAATACATGTGGGGCTAGGGACAGTCCGAACGGGAGGACATTGAACTCATATGCCCAACCCTGGAATGCAAATCGCAGGAACTGCCGATGCTCCACCCATATAGGAATGTGGAAATATGCATCTTTTAAATCCACTGCCGTGAACCAATCCCCTGTTCGTACGACTTGTAGAACGTCTACTGTCCAGAGCATTCCGAAAGTGTATCGTTTCAGATACGCATTTAGGTCTCTCAGATCCAGAGCCCATCCTTTTTCAGTATAAAAAAATAGGTTGATTAAAAGCCACTGAGCCATTCAGTGATACAGCACCTTAACCTTAATCAGCCTGTAATCTCCTGTCCCAGGCTTCTTGACTGGGCAGGGTTCAGACCGCGTGTAAATCTTACCCTGTAAAAGCCTGGGCGGTACCCCTCTGAGATTGTGGACAAAACCCACTTGTTTCTTTTGAGGGCCTCCCAATTTGCCAAGTGGTTTCGGCAATATTGTTCTACCCTCAGCCCCTCTGCATCATGCCTGCTTGGGGCCTTGTTTGGGGGATTTGGGGGGGCGATGGTAGGTCCGCCGCCAGATGGACCTACGGGGTTATGTCGCGTGTCTGATACCGGTGCACGGGCGGACAGACGACGAACAGTTTGCCTGCCATGCGCAGGCTGTGCGTCCCCAGTAACCATTATTTGGGACCAGCGCACACCAAAATGTTGAGGGGGGGTGGGGGGGGGCTGTGTCTTAATGCCTCTACAGACCATTCGAGTGCCTGTCTGGCTGCTTCAGTGAAAACCTGGCCGGGAACAACCGGCAGGTCCCTGATTGTTCTTTTTGTGGCATCCGGTAGGGGCGACTGAGCCAACCACACTTGACGCCGAGTTACCATGAGCAAGGACATTACCCGGCCTAACTCACAGGTCATAAACACGAACGCTTGAAGCGCTACATCATTCAATGAGGTATCACCCTCTGCGCTATGCATTGTCTGCGATTGTGTAAGTATTAACCATGATCGCGAATTACCAATTTGCGCCGCTGTGGCAGCTGCTTTATATGTCTTACAGAGCAAATCATCTGTTGCACTGCTTTGTGGCCTAAGGCAACGGGCGTCTGCCCGGACCGCCTCCTGCGGGGACACCACTAATGCCGCAATGGCAGGTTCAACCGAGAGCATTTAATGCAGCCTATGGACCGCCACATCTGACATGGACACAAACGTCCTACAATCTTTGGCCCATCGATACACATAAGGGCGTGACCAGCCCTATTAAGTTCTGCCGCGTCCCCTGAGGGGCTCGTCGGTGAAACCTAGACGCCCCCGAACTGCTTGCCTGAGGCATATCGCAACCCATGCATGCCAAGGCCGCGTGGAGAATGGTTGATAGGGAGGCCGAATACACTGAGCTGGTGGTGGAACCCGAGCCTCCTACCGACCCTCTATCAGATTGGTCTTGGTCTCGGATCGACTCTGATTAAAGTAGGTGTTTGAAACTGCTGTAGAAAGAGCATCAAACCCATCACAGTCTGAATCACTGCTCAGATCCTCGTCTGTAGGGGGCCCCCGTGGGGACCCGTGCTGGGGAGCCGCTACCACATTACTGCGGTCTCCCAGCATTTCCTTCAGCTGTTGCACTGCCGTGCATAGCTGCATAACTTCTGCGGACAGGTTGCCGCCCTTGCCAGCGTTGCCCTTCTTTCACACAGGGGCTTTGGTGGCGGACGTACTCTTACGTTTGGGCGCAACCTCTACTGCCGCTGGCGTTTAGATGCCCGAATGCATCTAATCACACCTGCTTCGTCTCCAACGACATGCCCATACAGCAGGGGCAGGGGTCTGAGAAGGCTTCCTGCAGATGCCCTATGCCGAGGCACAAATAACAACAGGTGTGCCCATTGGCCAAATCCAAAGCTCCCCCACACTCAGTACACAAGGCACTCATGCCTTACACCAATAAAGAGCACTCACAGACAAAGCACGCGGCGGTGGTCTTATTATAGGGGAAGCCCAGGCAGCTAGTGTAGCGAAGCACGCATACTCTGCCTTACAAACCAAACGAGATAGTACGAGAGCTGTATCTCGCCGCTTGTGCGGTAGCAGATCTCACTGGGATACTCACCCCGCCCAGGTTCGATCAGTCGAATCTCGTGTTTTAGTACAGAAAAGAGCAACTGCAGTGGTGGTCTTTACGAGAGGTCGAGGCAGATAGTGTAGTGAAGCACGCGTACTCTGCCTATAATCACTGAAAAATACAAACCTGTATTTTGCTGCATACAACTTGTTCACCGCGAGACTTGCTCTGCTAGAGTGAACGCTGTAACTGAGGTAGCACACGTGTCTACCACAACAGTACTCAAAAGCAGACTATCCGAGCAAAATAGCAAAGCTATTCGTGGATGTCGCTCGCAAGTGCTTACCGGCGCCTTTGGAGGACAATTAGAATCGTAAGGACGACAAAAACCGTAGCCCCAACCGAAGTCACAAGGCAATAGGGGATCTGCACAGGATACAAACAGTTTCACATCTCACTATGCATTGGCGAGGAAATTGAAGAGGACTTACGCAGTGATGCTCCCCCACTTATGAGAGGAATTATGTCACTACGCAGGGGTCATGTACCATGACAATTCTGGTGTAAAAGTTTTGATGCATCTGGCCCCAGAAGACCATCCATATTGATGACGCTAATGGTCGGAGGAATGAAATAGACCACCTATATCATGCCTATAACAATGCCTGAATTGTCATTGAATCGAAAACTCACAAAAACATGCACAGACAGACATCTGGAGTGCTGAAAATGCGCTTCAGATGTCTGGATCATAAGACAGGTGGAACATTACAATACAGCACTCTTCATCTACAGCCTGTAAGTAAATGGAATGGTTTTGATTGAAAACCGGTCACTAGGATTCACTGTGTATAATCTATTTTATTTTTTATTTTTTTCGATACGGTTCAAAAAACTGAGATTAATCTCAATTTCAACATTTTTAACTGATGTTTGAGTCCAATTCTTCATTCTTCGTATTTATTTTATTTACAGTGAACAGGCTTCCATACTTTCAGCACAACCTAGCTTATTACACCTGTTATCCCATAACTGAACAAAAACTATTTTAAAGAGAACTAAAAGTCTAATTGAGGAAAATAAACATTTGAAACAATTTGAAATTAAAATAAATTTGCAGCACATTACACAATTAATTCTGTGAATTTTAATGCCATATATTCTCTGCATGCCCGTGTAACTTTGTGCATGAGCAGGTCTGTTTCGCCAGCTCTAAATCGCTCTTTTCAGTCTTAGTAAATCCGCCACGCAATCCGCCAAGGTGTACATGCAGGTGGCGTTTAAAGGGAGTGGGAGATGACACTCTGATTGGTTTATTGTATGTTACACCCAAGACACACCTATAATTAATGAAGAGACTAAGTTCAGCCTATTTGAACATTGCGCCTTACTTTGCCCTCAAATTACCCATCTTCTAACAAGCAAAAGTGGAGTTGGGCACGCCCTAATTGCACTTGCGCGTTGCGTTTTAGACCATGTGCTAAGATCGTCAGGATAGAGCCCATTCAATAGAATTGATTATGGTGTAACATCAAAACATTTTCTTTTTCCTTTGTTTCACCTTTCACTTTTTGCACTTTTTCACACGAGCAAGTGAATAAATATTTTTGCATCGGTAGGCTATACCTACGTTTGGATTGTCTACTTATTTTACATCAGTGTGCAGGTTTCTTTTATTCATTTTTTCCTTCATTTATTTTTCAACCTACACACCTGGGGCTTGTTTCACATTACATTACATTCATTTAGCAGACGCTTTTATCCAAAGCGACGTACAATAAGTGCATACAGAGACATCATCAAGATCACTATAGAACAGACAAGACAAAGCACATCCTTCCCATAATGTAGCAGCTATCCCTAGTAACGAAAGCGATTTGCGAGGATTTCCACTCGCAGATCGCAATTTCTTGTCAAAACGCGTTTCACGAAAATGCATCGCTCGCAAATCGCAAATACAAGTGCAACGACTACAGGCCACTCGCACATACAATTTTTTCCTCAGAAATATGGCGTTTACTTTGATTGTGTGGAGACGGAGGCACGCTCCAGAAAGAATCTTCTTTGTGATCGCTTCCACCATTTAGATAACTACGGAGATTAGTTGCTAGAAAGATATCACTTACAAAAACGTAGTAGCCTACATACAAGTTTATTTTTAAAAGTATACTTAAGTACATCAGGTTTATTTTAAAGTAGACTATATTTTACTTCTATAAAACTAAATAGGCCTATGTATTTAAAGTTTTTCCTGTATTTACCTATGTATTTCCTGGAACTAAACGTTAAGTAGCTATAGGCTACTACCATTTATGAACTACTTCTAAACTTGTAAGCTACTTGAAACCGTGATCTGAATTTACTTCTGCAAAGTAAAATGAAAGTGCACTTTAAGTAGCTAGCCTACACTGCCTGGGATTTAGTTCAGAAAAAGTGTAAAGACATAGGCCTTCTTTTATAAACTTCTTTTTTGTAAGGGATGGGATATTACACGTATGCGACCTTCTTGATCTTTGGCCATACATTAGCATGGCCCTAACTGTCTCGCTTCAAATAGTGACAGCTCTGCGTTTCCTGGCACCCAGCAGCTTTCTCTGGGTTGTCGGACATCGGACAATGTTATGGAATAAGCAACGAAAGGTCCAATTCGTCTGTAGTCACGACAGCACTACGCTTTGTATATAGCCTACTGATTTCATTCAGCCCGCAACAAAGACGTCAAGTGACAGAAGACGTTTACGCACTGAGTGGTCTCCCAAAACTCCTTGGTGCAATTGATGGGTCGCAAATTCCCACCAGGGCATCGAATGAGAACGAACACATTTTTGTGTGTAGAAAAATAGCCTAACACTCGTTAAACACAGCCTACAAGTTATATGTGATGCCCTGGGACTAAATGGGAGCACAGACGACAGCTACATTTGGAGCAACTGTGTGAGCAATTTGTATTAGGCCTACTGATGGATGGCTTCTAGGTGACAATGGGTAGGTTTAATTTGAATATAATAACTAGCAATACGCATAACGTTACTATAAAGTATAGGCTATATTAGGCCTACTGCTGAGATCTAATAGTTAAAATAAAATGAATATTTCAAATGACATTTTTATATTAGCCTACAACGCGTAATTACAATTTAATCTAAATGCAAGGTGAATTTTTCAACACACCCCGCCCCCCTCCTCCAGATACCACGTGTAACCTTGGCTACACCCGTGGCCAGCCCACACAGAACGAAGGGCGATGCAATCTTGCTATGTATCCTTAACGGTCAGCATTCAGCAGATGATGCTGATAATTTCTTTTCCTGAAGGGCAATTGTGAATAGTTTTAATATGATATTTTTTTATATTATAACGTTGGATTAAGGTCAGACATGATCAATTGTAACATAATTTTGTTTATTAAAAGTATTTTGAATATGTCACAGACAGTAAAGTACCCTGTAATCTATAGCGCCACCTTTAGTTTGCGTTTTGGGATAATTGACCGTTTGATACAAAAAACGAGGCAGGGGGATGAGAACGATTGCAGATTTACGGATTGCCTACATGAACGCGCTTTGCGACATGCGTTCGTGGCTTGCAATTGCGATTTGTGAAATATGTGAAACACTCCAAAAAGTACAGGAAAAATCGATCGCAGCTTGCACGTCACAATTTTTGTGAAATGAGCCCCAGGGTTATATCTTTCATGATTACATGAATTACACAAACTAATTAAAAAGACTTTTCACGTCTTGCTGCACATGCGCTTTCCTGGCCTCAGTCAGTGAAACGCATGGGGAAAAACAGACAAGAAAAACTATTTTCTAAGCTATGTTCTAATTAATAATTCTGGAGTGAAATTATTATTTAGTATTTCAGGTTAAAATTATCAGACAAGTTGTACGCTCTGGACCAGGCAGTGAGTATTTTGCATCTCGGCTATTAACTTGGACGTTGATGGCTATTGTTTTCGATTGAGGAAAGTAAATGCAGGGTGCTTGCTATTCATTCATGTGTAAGCTACAATAAATATTTCAATATGGTAATGTGATTATGGTGAGCAATTCATAAATTCAAACTAGTATTTTATTTTAAATAATCAAAATTAAAACAACCCAATTGCTGGGAATAAAATTTTAAGCCTATTTGCGGTGTGTAACTCTTACGACAGGTTGCAACCACTCTTAATTTTTGTTTGTACCTACTAGAAAATACAATACAATAAGAGAAAAATGGTGAATGCCATAAAACTGCATAAACCGTTCTTACTTGACACATAAGAACGAATTTGTGCGTACGAGTGGTTCTTGCATGAGGCCCATTGTGTATTAAACTGTATTAACATGCAAGGGATTTACTACTGTTGAGTACTATATGCAGTGTAAAAAGGAATGGGATCTAAAGTAATTTAGATAGTTAAAGCAAATGCAGAGGTGAACATATCGAGTGACTATGTAATTTGGAAGAGCTCAAGAAAAGTAAGAAAGAGATGGAGCACCATTAGAATGCAGATCCCAATATGTTTTCCTACTTTTCTTCAAGTAACACAAGCATAATTTAGAAAACAATATTTAGTACTGTGACAAATTTTCAAGAATTGCATGTTTACAGATGTATACATAACACAGTGTATGATTCCTGTAAAATAAACTTAGCTTTTGAACTTTAATATATTGATTTCACTATATGGCAAGGAGGGTTATACCAAATTAATGGTGTAATCCTACAGAATTGGTTTGGCATTTTGTCAGGTAAAACACACACACACACACACACACACACACACACACACACACACACACACACGTTTGTGATTCTAGGAACAGTTGAAGTGCACTACGGTAATGCACATTGCGGTGGTCAGACACATGTTATGAGCTCTTCTTAAAACATAGACATTTTCTGTTGATCGAACTAAATGTAATTGAAATTGAATGCAATTGTAGATGAACAGTACCTTCACTTTAAGTTTCTAGGGGGCATTTTTGAGTGGTTCCTCTAGGAACGAGCAACCTTTGTGTCAGGGACTTTGGAGCAGTAAGGGAATGAAGCAGCAAAAGACTCATTCTGAACTGTCTCCCTCCAATAACTATGTTACTCCAGGATAAACTAACATTAATTGAAGAGCCAAGTACCTTACTGATGCAAAGCTGACATACACCACTTTTTACCCTACACACCCTGCACTTATGTTCAATACATGCATGCATAAATCATGTGAATCCAGGCACCATCCCCCAAAGAGCAGGAAAGACGGATACCAGACATATCCAGACTACCCTGTGTGATGGCAGAGCAGACCAACAACTCTGATTATGAGATGGACTTTCTCTTCACAATGACAGATCAACTGACTGATCTTACTGATACATAGTCCCAACAGGCAGGCACCATGGGAATTCTGTGCCTCTAAAGCAACTATACAGCAATTCCTAGTGCTGTATAGCCATGGGGTATAGCACATTAACCCATAACTTGGCAGATGGCATACCTTTCATTCCAATAGTCAAATCAGGGTGAAAAGGTGCAATAGGGAGATGAGAGGAAATAGATAAACAGAAGCACTGGGGCGTTCTCCAGTTGCTGTATCTTGTTTATTACCATTTATCCAGAGGAGTATACAATATATCTATATATAGTACACAGCTATTCGGGATGACTGAAGTACACAAAAAAATGAATGTGCTGGGTATTTTTAACAAAGCTGGGAAAAACATGCAAATCAAACAATACTGAGCACCTACCAGCACAGAACATTTGAAGCACCCACTGAAAGTGGTCTGTATCTCAGTAAATAGTCAACATAGCAGTATTGGATATTTAATTTGCTTCCCCATTCCTAGTCAGATGTGAATCTGTTGCACATGCTAACAAAAAACATCCACCTGCAAAACAAACCAAGGTGGCTTTCTGATGCTGGAACCTACCATTTCCTTTGGTAATTTGCTTGAATATTGGAATATCTGGTCTCTCTGAAAATTGGTCAGCTTTCAATACAAGTGCCTCTTTCACAGTCTCATAGCCAGACAGAACCACCATTTTTTGGAAGCCCAACTGGATGCTGAAGACTGAGCCATACTTTTCCTTCAGCTGAAAGAGAAGCAAAACCACAAGTTTAATGCCCAATATTCCAATGGCCAGATAAATTCCTGATTCAGTTTTTGAATCAGTGTAAAAGGCCACCCTGAATTTCTTACTTTAATTGTTTATCATTTATTGCCCCAGTAAGATACATAAATAACAAGAAATATCCGAATGCATCATAAAAGCTGAATTGCTAGAATCTGGTCATCCCCATTAAGTTTATGATGCTGACTTTCAGGACACAAGCACACAGGCCAATCCCCAAGACAATCCCCCCACACATCTCCTCCCCAAGAATGTGCACCAAATATCTCAGTGAACCAAAGTACGTATGAATAAAAATTAAATGCCCTATCATTGGCCATATTTTTCAGAGAAAACCCGAAACAACTTAAAGAAGAGGTCTTCTTTAGCTAATGTTACAACATATGCAAATGTATCACAGTATATTCTGAGCCATCTTTAAAAAAATATACAATACCTTGTATATGCAATGTATTTTATCTATATACAGTTTAAAAATTTATGTCTTGAAAAAATAACAAAACATAGATTTACTGAATATGTTGATGTATGTATGTGTTTAAAATCTTGCTGAAGCAATCACACAAAGGTTTATCCATAAACGCAAGAATTATAGGACTATCACTGTCCATAAATAAGGGATAAGTGGATATGGACACATAGGGCTGAAGAAGCTTGCATAGAGCTGAAGTCAGAAGTTTACATACACTTAGGTTAAAGTCATTAAAACTAATTTTTAACCACTCCACAGATTTCATGTTAGCAAACTATAAGTGTTGGCAAGTCAGTCTGGTGCACTTCATAAAATATATGGCATCATGAGGAAGGAAAATTATGTGGCTATATTGAACCAACATCTCAAGACATCAGCCAGGTTAAAGCTTAGTCGCAAATGGCTCTTCCAAATGGACAATGACCCAAAGCATACTTCGAAAGTTCTGGCAAAATGGCTTAAGGACAACAAAGTCAAGGTATTGGAGTGGCCATCACAAAGTCCTGACCTCAATCCAATCAAAAATTTGTGGGCAGAACTGAAAAAGCGTGTGCGAGCAAGGAGGCCTACAAACTTGACTCAGTTACACCAGTTCTGTCAGGAGAAATGGGCCAAAATTCCAGCAATTTATTGTGAGAAGCTTGTGGAAGTCTACCCGAAACATTTGACCCAAGTTAAACAATTTAAAGGTAATGCTACCAAATATGTGTATTAGTGTATGTAAACGTCTCACACACTGGGAATGTGATGAAAGAAATAAAAGCAGAAATAAATCATTCTCTCTACTATTATTCTGACATTTCACATTCTTAAAATAAAGTTGTGATCCTAACTGACCTAAGACAGGGAATGTTTACTAGGATTAAATGTCAGGAATTGTGAAAAACTTTAAATGGAGTTTAAATGGATTTGGCTAAGGTGTATGTAAACTTTCAACTTCAACTGTATGTACTATATTCCCTCCGTTGAGAATCGAAGTCGTTCATATAGCGTATCTTTGGGGAATTTTTGCAAAACTATACTGCCTGGCAAAAAAAAAGTCGCCGTTGCACCCGTCACGCATAGTGCCCACTGTACAAGTCTCTGTAGGCAGTGTTATGATCGGGGGTTGCTTCAATTGGTCAGGTCTAGGCTCAGCAACATTATGCAGAAATAAAATGTCAGCTGAGTACCTGAATGTACTGAATGACCAGGTTATCCTATCAATGGGCATATTCCAGGACGACAATGCCAAGATTCATCGAGATCACATTTTGAAAGAGTGGTTCAAGGAGCATAAAGTATCATTTTCACACATGAATTGGCCACCAGAGTCCTGACCTTAAAGGGATAGTTCGGAATTTTGGACATAATGTCTCAATTACGACTTACCCTTGATGTAGTTGATTGATGAAAAACATTTTCAGATAATTCCATGCTTTCCCTTCTTTTGGACATACACACATTGCTAATGCTAGCACAACTCTAAGGTAACTGGTAGCATCCACTACCAAACGCACTTAAACACTCCACAGTGCACCCAAAGCGAATAAAATACGACGACAGTCTATCGGGGTTATTTTCAGTGATTATACTATCATTTTTGAAGTCAAACTATCATTGAATCCTTTACTTTGTGCTCACCTAAATTCTCTGTGGAAGTACGGCAGCGGAGCGATACTTTACGTTAGTAGGTAACGTAAAGTATAGCTCTGCCGCTGTATGTAGTGCCGGCTAACAACAATATCGCGCGTGTGAAAGAATCAGACTAGTAGTATTGTTAGCTAACGTTCAGGTAAGATGGTATTTCGGTGTGTATTTCAAGGTTGTTCAAATCATGCAAAAAAATTATCGTGGGCACCACAAAGTTTTAACCGATTTCCAGTGGAAGATCAATAAAGAAAACAGCTGTGGCTTCTTCCTGCTCACATGGATGTCAACACACCAATTGAGACTCTAAAAAAGTTACAAGTGTGTAGTGACCATGTCACGGAGGATGACTATGTGAAAATCAAAAAAAGGACGATCTCTACTGAAGGAGCCTGCTGTGCCATCACCTGTTTTTCTTCATGCACCGAAAACAACTGACGAGCAGGTAACTAATAAATGATTGCATGCGTGATTTATCTATTCAATTTAGCTAGCTAGTTGCCACGATTGGGAAGTCATGGAAGTGGTCAAACTTTTCCTGCAAATTGGTAGCCAGTGTGCTTGCTTGTATATGCTGTGTTATTCTGTAGCATGTTTGTGTTTAGCTGACTTGTTGTCTCCCAAATATGTAACTTTACGGCAAAACGGATTGTGTCGGCAACTGTGGAGTACAGCAGATGCCCTGGCTAATCTACAGCTAGCTCCGCTGCCGTACTTCCACAGAGAATATGTCAGCACAAAGTAAAGGATTCAACAATAGTTTGACTTCACAAATGATGGTATAATCACTGAAAATAACCCAGATAGACTGTCTTTTATTTACTGTATTTTATTTGCTTTTGGTGCACTGTGGAGTGTTTAAGTGCGTTTGGTAGTGGATGCTACCAGTTACCTTAGAGTTGCGCTAGCATTAGCAATGTGTGTATGTCCAAAAGAAGGGACAGCATGGAATTATCTGAAAAAGGTTTCCATCCATCAACTACATCATGGGTAAGTCGTAATTGAGACATTATGTCCAAAATTCCGAACTATCCCTCTAACCCCATTGAAAGTCTTTTGGATGTGCTGGAGAAGACTTTACGGAGTGGTTCGACTCTCCCGTCATCAATACAAGATCTTGGCCAAAAATTAAAGCAACTCTGGACGAAAATAAATATTGTGACGTTGCATAAGGTTGTCGAAACAATGCCACGATGAATGTGCACCGTAATCAAAGCTAAAGGCGGTCCAACAAGTGTGCACGGAGGATGACTATGTGAAAATCAAAAAAAGGACGATCTCTACTGAAGGAGCCTGCTGTGCCATCACCTGTTTTTCTTCATGCACCGAAAACAACTGACGAGCAGGTAACTAATAAATGATTGCATGCGTGATTTATCTATTCAATTTAGCTAGCTAGTTGCCACGATTGGGAAGTCATGGAAGTGGTCAAACTTTTCCTGCAAATTGGTAGCCAGTGTGCTTGCTTGTATATGCTGTGTTATTCTGTAGCATGTTTGTGTTTAGCTGACTTGTTGTCTCCCAAATATGTAACTTTACGGCAAAACGGATTGTGTCGGCAACTGTGGAGTACAGCAGATTCCCTGGCTAATCTACAGCTAGCTCCGCTGCCGTACTTCCACAGAGAATATGTCAGCACAAAGTAAAGGATTCAACAATAGTTTGACTTCACAAATGATGGTATAATCACTGAAAATAACCCAGATAGACTGTCTTTTATTTACTGTATTTTATTTGCTTTTGGTGCACTGTGGAGTGTTTAAGTGCGTTTGGTAGTGGATGCTACCAGTTACCTTAGAGTTGCGCTAGCATTAGCAATGTGTGTATGTCCAAAAGAAGGGACAGCATGGAATTATCTGAAAAAGATTTCCATCCATCAACTACATCATGGGTAAGTCGTAATTGAGACATTATGTCCAAAATTCCGAACTATCCCTCTAACCCCATTGAAAGTCTTTTGGATGTGCTGGAGAAGACTTTACGGAGTGGTTCGACTCTCCCGTCATCAATACAAGATCTTGGCCAAAAATTAAAGCAACTCTGGACGAAAATAAATATTGTGACGTTGCATAAGGTTGTCGAAACAATGCCACGATGAATGTGCACCGTAATCAAAGCTAAAGGCGGTCCAACAAGTGTGCAACTTTTTTTTTTGGCCAAGCAGTGTGTCTCTATGGGATCCTAGAGGAATGGGGACACCTTTTTCCAAAGTCAAGGAATTGATTGGTCAATGGGCAGTTATTTTATTTGCAGTTATTTTATTAATCTGTTAGCCTGAACATAACCTGCCCCGGAGCAGGTTAGCCATTCATCATAAGTTACCATGACTAACCTGCTCCAGAGCAAGATATCCTGGGTATGATAAGCCTCCTCCTTAGTATACCTCCCTGCCCTCCAAGAGATGAGGCACAATAATTCCCTAGATGTATCTGCATTTATAAGTATATCTTTCAATTGCCAATGTAATTCCTGTGTATTTTTTGAGAGGGGAGAGAAACAAGCAACAACCTTATGATCAGGTCAACCAGAGCAAGCCATTTCTCCGCCACTTAATAACAATGTGACATTGCATAGACCATTAACCAGTCACCTCTATCACAACATACTATTCCTCTTTTCCATGTGCCAAATTCTAAAGACCGACCTAGAATCAGTTAGGTAAGTACATATGTTAACTATGTGACAATGCCAGTATGTTGGCATGCCTGGACTTACCTCCATCAGAGTCTTAAAAGGTCTGCTTCTGTCCAGAATAAATACATTTCCCACTAGTGGAAGAGGCCTGGGTCCTGGTGGGAAATTCTTATTGGTTTTTTTGTGATTAAGAATGTAGATAAGGATGATGCAATTCAGGATAATAAACAGAATAGATGTGCCATCCAGAGGCAAGATGTGAACCAAGGGCATTTTGTTCTTATAGAATGAATTTTAAAAATCGGGATGTGGAAAAATTTTACCGCCTGAAAATAAAATGTATCGTTAAAGACAGCCTGTCTGTCAGCTGGTTGTTCAGAGGGGAAGTCCTTTGGATTGCACCCACCTGCAATGACAAATGACTACAAATAATATTAAGCAACACAGACATGTATTAGCATTACTGACATTTTGATTAATCTTGTTTTAGTTGAAAAAGTACACATACAGTATATAATCTTCAAAATTCAAGATTAAAAAGTAAAAACCGAAGGTTAACCAGTCAATTAGAAAAATGAAAAAGAAGCTTCAAACTCAAACACTAGTTTCTTTACTTTGCTTACTGATGGCAAAGTATTTCAGCAACAACAGCACCATGAAGAAAAATGCAGTCAGACTTTATTTGGACTAACATTGGATCATTAACCTACTTCTCATTTGAAATTGATGACCATTTCATCACTTAACAAGTTCTTGAACCCATTCTCTAGGGACCTTTTTTGAACATAAGCCCAAACATAAAATGGTTACTGTTCTTCAACCCCTTTGACTACAGGCATAATACTAGTGTCTTCTGTAAGGTAACCCTTGGGAGTTAGTTTTCAAAGTGTATTACTGTATTATGTAAAGTATTACTGAAACAAAGTAACAGAAGCTCAAACACAGTGGACATTTTTTCTCACCTAGAATATACAACATACATATACAATATCCCTGACTTTTGTTGGTAGCAATGGTGTTGCTTTTTACCATTATGATTGTTTCATGTTCTTCCTATCTGTCCATTGTCTCTGTCTGTATCAGTTTTTTTTCCTCAGGAGAGAAATATGCTGTTCGAGTATGGTCCATGCTGTACCGCAATGGAAACCGATCGGGAGTACATCAGAACAAGGAAGTATAATTGTTGCGCTCAAGAGACATGCTCAGTTTTGTCCTTGGTCACATTGCTAATGAAATTTACAATGAGGAAGGCTCAGAGCAGTGATGTGGAGAAGGCTACAGCTGTGTCTGAATCAATGATATTCTATACTATTCACTATGCTAGTTGAAGACACTGGATGAGAAAGTTGTTAAGTAGGCAAAATGTTCTATCAATGTAGTGTACTTGAAATCCCCCAGATGATATACTTATTTTGGGGTTTCCGCTGGTAATAGTGTGGAGGATATTTTTTGCATACTGCAAATCACTAAAGAGTATGCAGTAAGGCGTACAGTATACTAGTACACAGAACACAGTAGATAGGGGCTCTGATTCAGACACAACCATGTCAATACCTTAAGAGTGTTGCTGTGTCCATTATGCATACTTGCATACTACATAGTACGCACAGCAAGTATGGTTGCCATATTGTTTGTTATAAGTGCGTTCCGAACTGCAAGTATGAAAACATCAAGTACATACTAAAATCCCCGTATGTGTACTTCCGTACTTGATAGGACACAGAATTTCAAGTATGCATCCATGCACACTTGTATGCTTTCTTTATTCATCATTTCTTCAGATCATTGCATTAAATGTAAAAACCACAGCTCTTCTCGCAAGAAAGGTATTTGTTTATTTTAAAATGTAAAGCACCACAACCAAAATTGCTGCGGAAACTACTGGCTCCATAGTTAAACAGAAATGTATGAGGAAACTAGACTGTTAACCGAAGGTCAGCTTGTGAAAGTTACTGATGGCAAGACCTAAGCAGTATACGTTAAATAAATACGTCTGTATTACAGTACCAGTCAAAAGTTTGGACACACCAACTCATAGAAGGTTTTTTTCCATTATTTTTACTGTTTTCCACATTTTGGAATAGTAAAGACATCAAAACTATGAGATAACACAAATTAAATTATGCAAAAACCAAAAAAGGGTTAAACAAATAAAAAAAAGTCTTATATTTTAGATTCTCCAAAGGAGCCACCCTTTGCCTTGATAACGGCTTTGCACATTCTTGCCATTCTCTCAAACAACTTCTGTGGTAAACAGGTATTCCACAGGTAAAAAGGTGATGCCACCATGACTGTATAAAATTATATCAAAAGACTCCTGATATCTTATTTCCAGGTACTCTTAGAAGCGATACTATAACCTCTGCATTTGAATGGATCTCTATGGGAATTGGGAGGTGGGACTAGATTTAGCTTTAAATTACACTGGAACAGTGTGGAACACATGGTTGGCTAAATGGCTCTAAGTCATCAAGGGTCTGACGTATCAAACAAGCCTTAAACCATCACTCAATCACTGCCAGAAATACAGTAGATATGGATGGATAACTTGAAGGGTTTCTTCTCCTGACTTATTTTTCCATAGAGTTCAATAGGAAAATTTGTCAGGAGAAACAACCCTTCAAGTGATCCATCCATATCTACTGCATATCTGGCAGCAGAGTGATGGTTTAAGGCTTGTTTGATACGTCAGACCCTTGATGACTTAGAGCCATTTAGCCAACCATGTGTTCCACACTGTTCCAGTGTAATTTAAAGCTAAATATAGTCCCACCTCCCAATTCCCATAGAGATCCATTCAAATGCAGAGGTTATAGTATCGCTTCTAAGAGTACCTGGAAATAAGATATCAGGAGTCTTTTGATATCCTTTTATACAGTCATGATGGCATCACCTTTTTACCTGTGGAATACCTGTTTACCACAGAAGTTGTTTGAGAGAATGGAAAGAATGTGCAAAGCCGTTATCAAGGCAAAGGGTGGCTCCTTTGAAGAATCGTTTTGACTGGTACTGTATATTTGCAGCATCTCACTATTCTGTTTTACTGGTGGTAGGCTATGAGGTAATCTGACCTGATTCCGCCACTTCTAGGGTTGTGTTGTCAGTAACTGTCGTAAAATATACGATTGCCTAGATTGATGGTTCACACACAGTCACAAGTAGGCTAGTTTCACCATGGCAGTACTGTAATGAAACTGATAAATTTAGCTGAACAATATTTATTGTCAATAATGTGATGCACTGTATAATAACATTTGTAGCTCATTGCAAATGCTTAATGATGCCTGTACGTAGCTAGTTTCACGGAGGTGATTCTATTGTCTTTCCTGTAAGGTCAAAAGTATTCTGAAGCTGTGACTAAGTCATCAAGTGTGTTCCAAATTAAACGCAAATGAAGTGCACTTGCGCTAATGCATACTATGAAATATGTTCTAGCTAGTATACTTAGAAGAACGTACTATCTGGTATGGAAGTACGCAGAATGCAAGTATACTTAATGGAACATAGCCATGTAATCGGTTGCCAACTAGCGCGTGAAAATATTACATAGCCAGAATAAATAAATAATAATTTTAAAATTCACCTTTGTGTGGTAAGAAAAAAATATTTGATTTCATAAAAATAATTTTTAAAAATATATAATGGATATATACAGATGGGAGACAAATTAAAGGAAAAACCCTGAAAGTGAGGGGGTCCGGTGGCTCTGTTATGCTGTGGGGAGCATTTTCCTGGCATGGTTTTGGTCCACTTGTCCCCTTAGAAGAAAGGGTCACAGTAAATCAATACAAAGTTATTCTGAGTGATCACCTTTATCCTATGATGAAACATTTCTGTCCTGACGGGAGTGGCCTCTTCCAGGATGACAATGTCCCCATCCATAAGGCACGAGGGGTCACTAAATGGTTTGATGAGTATGAAAATTATGTGAATCATATGCTATGGCCTTCGCAGTCACCAGATCTCAACCCAATTGAACACCTATGGGAGATTTTGGACGGACGTGTTAAGACAGTGCTCTCCACCGTCATCAAAACACCAAATGAGGGAATACATTTTGGAATAATGGCGTTCCATCCCTCCAGTAGAGTTCCAGAGACTAGAATCTATCTACTAGAGGTAGAATCTATGCCAAGGCGCATTGAAGCAGCTTCTTGTGGCCCAACACCTTACTAAGACACTTTGTGTTGGTTTTTCCTTAAATTTTTCACCTGTCTGTATATAGCATCAATATTAACTATTTTTATTTTGCTGCCAAAAATGAATGGAGCGCAATGGGGAAACAAATCATAGATATCAGAAGGGGGTGACATTATATCCAGTGCTGAGGTTGAGGACCAAAAGCTGGCCCCTTGACCTATAGGCTCATAGGGCCCATATATGGAAACATGCACGGAGCTTCATTAACAAAGCCAGTGTTCACTTAACACGTTAATAACCGCCTTTGTGATTCCGGTTAAGCCCAATTGTCTTTGTTAGGTTTTGTCATGCCAGCCAACGCAAAGAAACCCTGGGTATGTTAACTCACGCAGACCCCCTAGTGGCCATGGCGCCGGCACCAAGAGATTGCTCAACTGAGACATTCATTGCTCCTGCAACCAAACTGAGTGGAAACAACAAACAACAAACAAATGTGTCTTAGCTTTATTAGGACACGATTTGTGACATCTCTGCTGAATAAGGAGTTTCTAAGTGTCACTATTGTCGCGTAGCTGGTCCGTTTAACAAGCAACCACCCACCCAGTCTCACCTGCAACTATACCTACCCATGCATGACACAGTAGATACTAGTGTCTATCTGTGAGTTTGTAAAAATATTTTTTCACTACCAACTATTCGTATTCCATCATAGCAACAAGTTAAAGCCAACAATAGCCTGAACGTATGCCAACACAGCTGTGAAAATCCCTGCTCACTTAAATGCACAAGTGGTGAGAATTGACCAAATTTGGCATTTGCGTGAAGGGGTTAAGCTTCCTTCGTAGCATAGGCTACCCCCTGGTTTGATATGCAGTTAACAGGTTAGTTAGGGATTTCCTACTTTAACCCCTTCACGCAGATGCTGATTTTGGTCAATTGTCACCTATTTAGGGGGTGTTCTATTTAAGGCTTTAGAACTCCAGGTGTAAACATCACAGAAACTTGAAAAATGGCTTAAATGAAATGGCTTATTTTCATAATTTATGTCAAAATAAAGTGCCACAAATGCAAAGAAATCTTGGAAAAAATTGTTAGTTTGCGTTGAAATACAGAGCTACTGTATGTAAGAGAAACAGGTAAAAATGTATACATTTACTGGATCACAGACTCCTTGTCCACAAGTATGAAATATCTGAGGGTGCTATGCAGAACTACAAACTCTTATTCCAAAAAAGTTGGGACAGTGTATAAAATAAAAAAAATAAAAATTGAAATTTGCAAATCCTTTTCGACCCGTATTCAATTGAAAACAATACAAAGACAAGATATTTAATGTTTTAACCAATCAACTTTTTGTAAATATATGCTAATATATTAATATTTTTTCTAACTTTGATGGCTGCAACACATCCCAAAAAGTTGGGACAGGGGCATATTTACCATATTTACCACTGTGTTACATCACCTTTCCTTTTAACAACACTCAGTAATCTTTTGGACACTAATTTTTGTACTTTTGAAAGCGGAATTTTTTCCCATTCTTGCTTGATATAAGACTTCAGCTGCTCAACAGTCCGGGGTGTCTTGCTTAAAGAAGCAGGGACGTCCCTGAACAAGACATTGTCTAGATGGCAGCATATGTTGCTCCAAAATGCATAAGTACCCTTCAGCATTAATGGCACCTTCACAGATGTGCAAGTTACCCATGCCATGGGCAATAACACACCCCCATACCATGACAGACGCTGGCTTTTGAACCTTGCGTTGGTAACAATCGGGATGGTCCTTTTCCTCTTTGGCCCAGAGAACACAACGGGCCCTATCTTACACCCGGCGCAAAGCGGCGCTAACCCAAACGCAAGTGACTTTGCTATCTTACACCCGGCGCTAGGTCCATAATAACGCCTAGCGCTCACATCCTTTAACTAGCATGTATTCTTGCGCCATCACAAGTGAACTGGGCGTGTTGGTCTTAAGATGAGGAGTGGCCAGGATTCTTTTTGGTGTATTGCTATCTTGAGCTACATAGGCGTGTGCACAACGCGCATACCCTCCTGTCTGTTACACACAGGGGCGTGCACAAGCATGACTAAAATATCTAGATCACAGTGTGAAATATTATTATTGTGTAGGCTATATCAAAAATGCATAATAATAAAAGGTTCCATAGGTCCACATACCTTTCCCTCGGCGAAGGGAAACGATGGCACATTTCATTGCTCTCAGCCCACTCCATCAACATCCAGGCGATGTGCGATAGTACGGGACAATGGCTATCCATTAAAAAGGAGCTGATAACACCTATATCAAGCCTAATGCGCGAATTGTCATTTGCACCTAATGCGTGAATTGTCATTCAATGGAAAACTCGCGTACTGCAATAGACGGACATTTGCGTTCTGAAAATGCGCTTCAGATGTCATTACAATACAGCTCTGTTTATCTAGGAATACAGCCTGTAAGTAGGCTAAATAGAATGGTTTGTGACTGAAAAAAGATCAAAACCTTGTACAGTGAATATTGCTTTTATTGTTTTTCAAATAGCCTAGGCTACAGCGGACTCGCTGTGATAATGTTTTTTCGATAGACTATGGTTAAAAAACGAAGATAAATGTCATCATGTTAACTGAATTGTAGGCTAACCTTAGCTATTCTTCGTCCTTCATATTTTATGGACAAGGTTTCCATACCCTCAGCTTATTAAAACCCCGCTGATTTCACCTGTTATTCCATAACTGAACAAAAGATTTTAAAGAGAACTAAGCGTCTAATTAGAAACGAAATTTGCAGCACGTTACACAATTAATTTAGAATTAATTTTAATTTCATTATCTGCATGTTCGCTTTACAGGAGCAAGTCTGTTTCCCCTGCTGTACATCGCACTTTTCACGGTCTTCCTGGGATAGTGAATCGTTTTAAAGTATTACGCTACGAGTAAAACAGGTTGGTCACATTTCCATAAGCAGGACATTATAAAACAAGGGAAAATATGCTGAACCTATGGGTTGCCAACCTGACAGATTTGTTGTATTTAGTGTCATCATTAATGCAAAATAACGTTAGTTATGTTATTAATCAAAATTAGCATGCAGGTAGCCTAATGAACTTCGGATGAAGCTTGAACATGAGTTCATTGCATAATCAAACGAAATTCGTTAAACAAGCAGGCTAATTTGGCTTTTTCTAAGGTGAGAAGGAAGCAATTGGTCGCTTATTCTCAGCTGTTGCAGGTGCTTTTAACGAAATCTAACAGCATGTATTTTGTAAACAGCACTGTCAGGAATTACCGGGAACTCATAATACTACTACTGCTACTGATCCATATAGCCTATTCCTTGATCGCACTAAACACGCACGAGCATGTCTGTTTCGCCATCATAAGCAATCCGCCAAGGTGGAAAAGCAGGCTTTTAAAGGGAATGGGATATGACATTTTGATTGGTTTATTGCATGTCACGCCCAAGACACACCTATAATTAATGAAGAGACTAGGTTCAGCCCAGATGCACCTTGCGCCGTGCTTAGCGCCCAAAAAACACGCCGTTAAAATAGCAAAAGTGGACTTGGACACGCCCTAAATGGACTTAGCGCCATGCGCTTAGACTAAGCAACAAGATCAAGAGCACAGGAGCACAGGTTTCCACTTTGCATCAGTCCATCGAGCTCAAGCTCAAGCCCAGAGAAGTCGACGGCGTTTCTGGATGTTGTTGATGGCTTACGCTTTGTGTAGTAGAGTCTTAACTTGGATTTGTAGATGTTGTGACGAACTGTGTTTACTGACAATGGTTTTCCGAAATATTCCCGAGGTTATATTCATTACAGAAGCATGTCGGTTTTTAATGCAGTGCCGTCTAGGGTTGTCACGATACCAGAATTTTAATCTTCGATACGATACTAGTATAAAAAAAACGATACTCGATACCTTTTTCGATACCACGGCACACAAAAAGTCCTAGGCACACAAAATAGGATACCTTTTTTTATTATTATTATTAACAACCTGCACACAGTGCTGGTACAGAAAAAGTCACTGAACACAGAACAAGATTAACATTATTATTACTATTCTTAAATGTTTTCCCTACCTTGTAGGCCTACACATTATGTTGTTATTATTGCTTTTAGTATTATTTCTTTTTTCTCTCTAATGTTGCTTCACTTGTAAACACAGTACAGTCTCAGTGGGTTTCCCCTGTAAACAAAGGATAAATAAAATAAAACAAGAACATTCCAATTGCAAGGGTCTGGGTGTCCTTTGCAGCTTCTCTCTGATGCTATATGAGAGAAAATCCAATTTCATGTATTTTTATACAATTAAAATTAATAAAACTTTCTGTAAGGTCCAACATCACTGGCAGTAATCAATGCGCAAGATCAGCCAGCTATTTTACGTTAGCTAACGTTGGCTGATTCCAACTAAAATATATTCCAAATTTGTTTGAAAAATACCAGTAAATGGCGCTTTTAACTAACTAGGCCTATTTAACTTTATAAATGTGATTAATTACACACTTATTTTATTTAAAACAATAGTGTTTGCTCCTTCATGTGTGCATTCAGATCAGTCTCTGCTCATGTTCAATGACTGTTTCCCATATTCCTAAACTAAACATCGGTTAAGTTCTTCCAAATATCGTTCTATGTCTTTGGAATTACAGTGTGAAAATTAAAATGACAAACAACGAAAAACCTTGATTATCCTTATGATTCAAATTACCCTACAAACTTTGGCTTTACGTAAATTATGTGAGAGATTAGTGAATTCCTGTCCAATCAGCGACATCAAATTTGGTATCTTGGAGCTATCCAACTGGGTAGTGCAAGCTGTCCAACTGCGTGGCGCGGGCTGTCCAACTGGGTCGCGCGCGCTATCCAACTGGATATGTGGTGTCTAGTTTGCGTCGGCTTTTGAACTGTTCGGCCTACCATAGAAAAGGCCATCCGATGCCTTCTACCATTTGCAACAACATAGCCTACATGTGCGAGGCAGGTTTTTCTACACCGAAAATACTCAAAATAAAACAAAGAGTGTGTCTGCATGTGGAGGATGCCATGCAATTGTCACTAAGAATCACTACAACACAGAATCAACATACTATGCAGGAATGTCCATGCACATCCATCTCACAAGTGAGGATAGGCCTAAGTTTTATTTTTGTTGTGAGATTTGAACTTTTTGCTAGAGGTCTGTTAAGGGGGCCTTGGCATGGGTTTGAGAACCCCTGCTCTATACAGTATGGAATCTTTTGCTGCATGACATTTCTCTAGTCTTTTTCAAAAATGTTCCATTACTCCAAGAAACGTTTTACAGTCTTCGAGCACATATCAGTGCACAATAAATTGGAATGAGTATTTTCCATGCCCTAAGTGACAAGTATGCCCAGGGAGATACTAATATGCAATAGTCTGTAATATGTACGATAAGATTACAATAAAATAATATTCCACCATCAAGAAAATACTGGGAAATGTTCTAGCTTCCCAGCAAATCAAACATAAAACAAGACTGAGCCGCCTATAAACGCTTATACTACAGTATGTGAAATGCACTCAAAATGCAAAAATAACAATATCAAGCATATGGCACAAGAGTGGAAAGACTAACGTACATATTTGAAATATTACAAAATTTGTCATGTTTGTAGGAATATTCTCCAATAGAATCAATACTATGGTATATAAATTTACTTCTAAACCACTCCCAAAATCCATGTAAGCAAAGCTAGGATTTTCTCTAGCCATGCTGACGAGTTGGCCAAATTAGTAAAAACTTGCGAAAATAATGGTAGGATTGTATATTTATGAATATTTAGTAGTAGATATTGACAGTAGAATGACAGGGTATAATTACATAAGAATTTCACTTGTTCATTTTGCTTTTGAGTGAACAGGGCTTTCCACGGCTGTATTGGCATACGTTCGGGCTATTGTTGGGTTTATCTTGTTGCTATGACGGAATACAAATTTTTGGTGGTGAAAAAATATTTTTATGAACACAGATAGACACTATTGTCCACTGTGTCATGCATGGGTAGGTATAGTTGCAGGTGAGACTGGGTGGAGGGTTGTTTGTTAAATGGACTAGCTACATGACAATAGTGGCACTTAGAAAATCCTTATTTGGCAGAGTTGTCACAAATCGTGTACTAATAAAGCTAGAACACAGAGGGATTTACTAAGGACACAGTCACAGGGCAAAACTATAACCTATATTGACTCTTTTGCGGTCGCAAATACCACCACATTAACGACGCAAAGAAATTAAACGCCCCCATTCACAATTTTTGTGGTAGGAGACACCTATAAATATTCCATCTATAACAATCACCCGTCCATATTAAAAGGTGCTAATAAATGGATACGGACCAGGCACAAGTCGCAAGAAAACTAAAAGAAAAATAAAATTACAATTTACGAGGTAGACCTACATACACTACGCTATATTGCAGCATATACAACACCAACGGAGAGGAGAAAATTTTGGAATGACACATACAAAATAAATTTATGAACAGTAGACGATAAAGAAAATATGGCGTTATTTTAGAAAAATATAATACAATATAATGTGGGCAAATGACACAGGTGTTATTCCAACTAAGGAAAGAATACTAACACAAATATAATAACAGATGGAAAGTTCCCAGCAAAATGAGCAACTCATGAACTTGTGAAGGGAGACGACCACAGTGAGTTTGCAAGTACAACTGTTTTCACAATTTATTGGGATGGCAGGTATGCCATCCGCCAAGTTACGGCTTGGCGGGGCATGCCCCATACCTATACAGCACTGAGAGTTTGGCACTTTTCAGGGTTTCCTACAGAAGTAACCACAATGACCATAGACTCTCAGCCCTTAAAAACATTAACTTCAGTATGTTCTGACCTCTTGTAACCACACAGCATTCAGATACAACTTCACACATCCACACAATAAAGCCCCAAACTTGGGTTATTTTGCAGTTTTTCTCCTTCCTCTTCTGCTTCTTCTTCTTCTTCTTATTCTTCTTCCCATTTTTCCTGCCAAACTGCCTGCCTCCGTCGCGATGTTATCCAATGGGGAGAATTATTCTTTGAGGGTATGGTCCGTATACCTGCTCATCAAGCTTATCGTCCAATAAAAACGCTTCATACTAATGTTTTTTAATGTTAATGTAGCTAATGGCTTCATGTTTTCCAAGAAGCTACTGTCGCTTAGTGGTTAAAACTGCAGTCTCTCACACAGTAGATTGTGGGTTTGAGCCCAGCAGGGCACATGTGTATTTTCCACAAAAACAATGTGCAACTGTTAAGTACTTTTCATTTCTTAGACTGTTATTATTTTCACATTGACACATTAACAAATTTTTATTGCAAAGGCAAAAGAGGTTTACAATATTAACTGTTCAATGTTTCACTTGTATTTCACTTGTACTATATCACACCGTCCCCAAACCGGACGCTCGCTTTTGTCTGGTTTGGGGAGGATGTTACGCTCTGCTCTTGCGGTCATGACTGACTGACTGACTGTGGAAACCGCTTGCCTCGGCCAACATTTCTTTATTCATTAATTTCTTCACTTCAGCTCTGTTCACTTTATCCTTTTCACACATAACACAAGGATTAAGAATTTACGATAATAGCCTACATTAAGAATTGAGGATAGCCTCTTTTAAGCTGCAAGCCTTTAAGCGATCGGATTTATAAACCGTCCCCAAACATATCTGATACATGGTTAGTCACTTATAAATAAATAGATAGCCTCCGAATGTGGCTCTAGTCTACGCTACTCTGCTGATAATGTAGCTTACTGCAAACACTTTTAATTATGATAATAATAATAATAATAAGAAGAAGAAGAATAATCTCTGGTATGTACTTTCTTAGTAGTATCTACTGTTTTCTTTCTGGCTAAGATTCCTGGGAAATATGCGTTGTCCAATTAAGCTTGTTTGCCAACGTTACTTCCTGCTTCTCATCAGGAAGCAGAAACAAGCTAGGCTACTACGAAGCGAATCAACATGCATTATAGCCTACATGCATTGCACTACAGAAAACTAAACTAAACCTAGCTGTCCGGTAACAAAACATTTCCCGCAGGTAACGTTCTACACTACCGGAAAAAAACTCTGCTGTGCAGAAACTCACTAGCTCGCTCGCTAGCTCGTAGCCCATACATGGAAGGTTGGAGTTACGCATCCGGCAATCCAGTGTTGAATAGCCTAACATTAAATGCATTTCATAGAATACTAATAACCCTATTTTAAAACTGTATTTCCATATTTTACTGATGCAAACTATTTAGGTTGTACTAGCTATTTAGGCTGTATGTCTTTCAGCTAGAATGTGTTTGCGTCTAGCCCATTTTGTATGTATGTCTCCATGTAGACTTGGTTCATTAATTTACATGCTTCTTCATGATGCATAGCTCAGGTGGTGCTGTTCATTGTATTTCATTACACATTAAATACTGCTCATCTACAAACTCTTTTAATGTAATTGTGTGCTGTCTGTAATAGGATAACTGTTCTCATTCTTGTCAATAGAGGGCGTTATGGTTAAGCGAATGTCTGCATACATTTCTTTGGAATGCATGTCTCTCTCCGTGTTTATCTTCATGCATTATTCATCATTAGTTAGCTATAAAAAATAAGTGATATCAGATCAAAAACGTCTACGACGTAAAAAAAGCCAAGGAACGACACTCGCACTGCACTCCTTCGTTCCACCGCCCGCACCCAGTGGTTGGCAGACCTCCACCGCACTGCAGCCTCCCAGTACACTCCAGGACAGCAGGTCTGGCTCTCCACCTCTACCATTCCCCTTCAGAGCACATCTAAGAAACTCCAACCCCGATTCATCGGCACCTACACCATTGATTCCGTCATTAACCCTTCCGCTATCAAACTCAATCTCCCCCCAGCCCTCAAAATCCACCCCACCTTCCACATCTCTCAGATTAAGCCCGTCTCCTCCAGCCCACTAAGCCCTCCGGCCGATCCCCCTCCGTCCCCCCGGATCAACGACAATGCTCCTGCATACATGGTGCACCGGATACTGGACATCCGACGCAGGGGACGCGGGTTCCACTACCTGGTGGACTGGGAGGGTTACGGCCCAGAGGAGAAGAGCTGGATTTCCCGCCAGCTCATCCTTGACCCCTCCCTCATTCGGGACTTCCACTGGGACCATCCAGACAAGATCAAGCCCGGTGGGATGCCTGGAGGCGCCCGTTGAGGGGGTGGGGGGGTACTGTAACATCCGCCGTTTCCCTCCAGTCCACCTCCAGTTTCCTCCGTTTTCCCATTCCTTGTGTTTCATGTTTCATGTTTTTCAGTTTACCCTGTTTCTGTGTTCATTGCAGGCTGGGTGTGGTCCCCGTTTAGTTCCTGGTTTCTCCCATGATTAGTTAGCCTACCACTCTTCCTCTCGCACACATTCCTCACTCCTTTTAATTGTTCAATTAGCCCTTTCACCTGTTCCTCTCTCTATGTAAGTTCCCCTCTTTCACAGTTTCGTTGCCAGTTCGTTTTCTCTGCTCCGTTTGAGATCACTCCCGGCCATTCTGTTTGGTACTCTGTTTGCCCTTAACCTGTTTGTTCTGTTCCTTGTTCCAGCCCGCCCAGCCTGCCTCCTGTTCTGCACGTACCAGCCCTGTCTCCTCTCCTGCCCCACTTTAGTTTGCCAACTCCGTTTCCAGCCCGTCACCTCTTACTTTTCCCTGCTTGCTTGCTTGCCTACTACTTTGCCTTGCCTAAATAAATATACTCCCTGGTGGAGTTTCATCGAGTTTGTCTCAGAGTCTTGCATTTGGGTCCAGTCCAGTACTGAGTCGTAACACTCCACCCTGTTTTAACGTGTTCAGTCCAGGTATACAATATACTTGCAATCCCCGCAAGTTACATCCCAATAGCGATTTTGACTGAGTGCGACCGTAAATATTGCAACCTTGTAGCGACTGCTTTGGCGTTAGAAAAGCAGTCGCAATCCTTTAGTAAATCCAACCCTGAGTTTGTTGTTTCCACTTATAGTTTGGTTGTAGGAGCAATGAATGTCTGAGGGTGCGTCGCAATATTCTTCACACCTCCTTTCCTCCACTCCCCCACTACCACTCCTCTCCTACCAGGAAGTATGCAAAACTGCCTGAATGTTTCAAGTATTTGCATGTACAGTATAGAATGTACCTGAGATTGTGGTTTGCGTCGAGACATTAATTAATATGTAACCATTAATACGTAATTAAGATGTAATCAGCAACACTAGATTGAAACACAAAGATCCATTTCCGGGGCACGTAGGAGAGGAGGTGGTAGTGGAGGAAAGGAGGGTGCATTTTTCAAGTATTGGGATGCACCCTTAGTTGAGCAATCTCATGGCGCCGGCATGAAGGGATTAAGATATAATTAGCTACTATGTAGGCCTACTTGATCCAGCTAAGAATTTAGCCTACTGATATTTCTGCTCCAAAATTAATGACTGAATGACTATATATTCATATAAGCTATATTATAGGCAATATTTCTCAGATCCCAAAGATTATTTAGTGTAAGACAAGCTCATTGCAATAAATTTGACCCTCAATACTCAAATGACCACCTTCTTTATGACGCTGAATGTATACGCATATCTGATTAAGCCCCTTCACACAGACTCCGACAAACGACAAACAATCGACTGGAAGTCATGCCAAATCGATGCCATTTGACAAAAGTCAAGAGGGATGGCCAGAACGGGAATTCCCCGTTAAAATATTTGACACGAAGCACCAGAACATCACTCTTCCCTGTGTAAAAAATACATCCATGTACGCAGATATCACATTAGGCACATTTGAAAACCATTGGTGGGTGTGTGGAGACAGGGCATACTCCTTACCTGTAGGATGGACTGGCTGTTGCTATTTGGCCATACTAAAATTTCCTTATGGTGCAGTGATTATAAAAAAGGGAGCAAAGTCCAAGGGGTCAGAGGAGGTTTTAAAATCTGATTATGTGCAGAAAAAATGTGATTTGGCTCAATTCAATGATTTAGAGTCCTACCACTTCAGAATCACACTAGGGGAAAAGTGGGGCATCGGCCTTTTCCCTTGGTATGGTCTGGTATTCCTAGCTGACCATATAGACAACATTACGTATACATTACAGGGTTTCGCCAATGAAACTGTTAAAGGGTTTAAACTGCTTGCAGATACTGTTCGAAGCCACCGCATGACTCTCCTGAAACATGAAATAGCCCTAGATTACATATTAGCTAAGCAAGGGGGCCTGTGCATGTCAATGAATTTGACCGGAGATTCGTGTTACACCTCAATTCCAGATACTGATGACAACCTAACCAGTGCTCTAGAAAATATCAGGGATGTGTTTGGGCTTTCTAAAGGTGCTGGAGTGTCATTTAGCTCATGGTTAACTGGACATTTCGGCCCGCGGGGAGCTGCAGTGTTAGTTCCAAATGTTAGTTCACGCACTACTGGTGTTAGTCATGCTGTTTTGCTTCTGTACCGTAATTCTCACTTGCGCCAAGGCCATGATGCTTAAATGAGTGGGGGGGCGATGGTTACTGGGTCAGCTAACATGACGGCCCAGAGCAAAGAATTTCCCCTACTGGAGAACGAGGAAAGGGATAAGGACTCTGTGAATTGTATTCTGAACTCTTTGGTTAAACCTGAGGAGGAGGAAGGAGAATTCCTGTGAATGACTGGCTACAGCTGGCTTTAAATGGCTAGTAACCTCTTGCCCTGCTACCCAGTCCAACGCAGTCCGATGGAAGAAGAAAAGTACATTATCTGCTTTTGCAATAATGTAAAGATGGACATTTAACTAACTAGATGTTTTTTTATATAATCACTAAGTACATTGTAATCTGTATAACCCTCATAGGTGTGTGATTTCATGCAAGGACGAGTTGAGACTAAAGTCTCAAAGGGGGGAATGTTGAAGGAAATGTTGTTTAACCCAATGTTTTAGACAATATATTCATACATTTATACTTGATTAAGAAGTGTATTTTATAAGAACAATGAGCTTTAAAAGTAACTGCAAGTAGATGAGCTAGTTTAAAAGAAACACAGTGCTATGCATAAATGTTAAAGGTCAAGGCTCATTCAGGAGTCAGAGGCCCAGTTCCTGGATTAAGCCAGAGCTTCTTTATCTTTATATTATTATCCAATACATAATCTAATAAGTTTACATAACTAACAAACACTTGATTGGCAGCACAAAATACTAATGTGTGTGTGTGTTTCATACAAGTTAATTGAATACATATCTCAATATATTATGTTTACTCTTTTCTCACTGTGTTATGAGTTAACATTCCAATGGTCAATTGGAGGTTTCTTACTTCTCTTTCTCTGGAGAAGAGGGCCTCACAGCAACAACCTTATCAGTGAATGCAGCCATAAAACCTGTTGCTATGCCGTTGTCATGCAAAAGTAGCCATTGCTGTTCTGAGATGGTTCTTGGGTTTCAGATGAAATTGAGATGCTTGTGAGTGAAGGCCAGAGAAGGAAAATATGCATTAAAGAGGTGGTGACATAGTTCAGATATAAAGGTGTTGTGTCCCACCACACCCCAGAGTCCAATGCTGCATGATCTGGGTAAACTTGCTGTAATTGACCTCATCAGACTCTGTTAATAAAAGCGTGAAGTTGAAGTTTCTTTAGTTTCAGTCTTGAATCTGTTTTAGTTCCGGATATCTAGAATTCTCGACACCCGACCGAACCGACCTGAGGTCACAACTGAAGGGGAGGAAAAGTTGTCCTCGACAAAAACCAACATTCTTGCTATTATTACTCTCAAATTGTTAGGTGCACTCTGCTAAGCATTTTGTTTAGGCCCTGAAGACGCTATACAAAGGGTATAGTAGCAGTAGCTACTAGTAGCCTATTCACTTTCTAACTCCACAGTAGCAGCAATTCATGGCCAAGGTAGCCTACGTCTTTAAAATTCCTTGAATTGCTTTGTTTATCTTGAGGCAAAGTGATGGTCTCGTATGTAGGCTACACGTCGTAAAACGGATTGATTTCAAGGCGTCCTATAAGGGATAAACCAAAAAACCAAGTGCACTTTATCGTTCACCCATCATCGGTTTAGATCAGCTAGACTGGCTAAGACGTCGTAAAACCCTTCGTACGAAGATTCTTGAACTTTGGGTGCGTTTCCCAAAAGGATCTTAACTTAAGACGCTTTTAGAAACGCTCGTAGATTAAGGATTACTCCAGACCAGCCGTAGACGGTTAAGTGCGTTTTAGAAGCCCATAAATCACATACTTTATTTGATTTTTCGTGTTAGTGTTCATTTCATTTTACGGTTACCATAACCACTGATTGTTTTTTTATAGTGATGTTAGATGCATTTTTATATATTTGGAAATGACCCATAAAAGCCATTCCAAACTGGTTCAGGTGGAATTGCGATTTGCCTGTCATTTCTGCAATGCTTTGCCGATAGCGGATTTTGCGGCTGGGACAATGATTGAACACTTTGTTGATGTTGCTAGCCAACGTATTGACTCGAAGGAACTCTGCTCTCCACTAACCAGAGAAATAATGTGCGTTACAAGTGACATCCTAAACATTATTTTGGACTTTCTGTTAAACAAATATACAACCAACTTTCGTTTCGGTGTGTGCCTTTTCATTTTTCTATAAGGATTTGACTTCCCAGAGTGAAAAGAGCTGTTTTTTCTGCGACAATGACATATGAGGAGCAAAGGAGGATCACTGTGTGAATCTCACTTTCAACTATAGCCTACAGCAGATGCATATTTTACACTAGTAGCCTATAGCCTACGTCAGGGTTCTCAAAGTTTTGGTGGCTGAGGGCCAATTAAGGGAGCCTGCATTGGATGGAGGGCCGCACAAGAAAAAAATACACTCATGAAATCTAAATTAAGTCCAAAACCAACTAACTTTAGCTCTCACAAAAATAGCAACACTGATCAAATAGGCTACTAAGCTAGCTAGCAATTGTACTGTAAATATTAATGAAGATAAGATACTGTAGAAGTCCAACTTCTATCAAACCTTATTGATAACTAGCTAACAGTGTAATGCCCGCTTTTTTTGCTAGGAGTCGCCACTCTGCCGCCAGTAAAACATTTAAAGCAGTGGTCCCCAGCCCTGCTCCTGGAGATCTACCGCCCAACAATCAATCATTGTCCCAGCCGCAAAATCCGCTATCGGCAAAGCATTGCAGAAATGACAGGCAAATCGCAATTCCACCTGAACCAGTTTGGAATGGCTTTTATGGGTCATTTCCAAATATATAAAAATGCATCTAACATCACTATAAAAAAACAATCAGTGGTTATGGTAACCGTAAAATGAAATGAACACTAACACGAAAAATCAAATAAAGTATGTGATTTATGGGCTTCTAAAACGCACTTAACCGTCTACGGCTGGTCTGGAGTAATCCTTAATCTACGAGCGTTTCTAAAAGCGTCTTAAATTAAGATCCTTTTGGGAAACGCACCCAAAGTTCAAGAATCTTCGTACGAAGGGTTTTACGACGTCTTAGCCAGTCTAGCTGATCTAAACCGATGATGGGGTGAACGATAAAGTGCACTTGGTTTTTTGGTTTATCCCTTATAGGACGCCTTGAAATCAATCCGTTTTACGACGTGTAGCCTACATACGAGACCATCACTTTGCCTCAAGATAAACAAAGCAATTCAAGGAATTTTAAAGACGTAGGCTACCTTGGCCGTGAATTGCTGCTACTGTGGAGTTAGAAAGTGAATAGGCTACTAGTAGCTACTGCTACTATACCCTTTGTATAGCGCCTTCAGGGCCTAAACAAAATGCTTAGAAGAGTGCACCTAACAATTTGAGAGTAATAATAGCAAGAATGTGAGAAATAAGAATAAAATACAACAGGAATAAGAATACACAACATGCAGGAAATAAGAATAAAATGCAACAGAATAAAAATTACATTTTAATTGAGCGAATAAATGCCTCTCTTGCGAGAAGAGATCATATGAGCTGCGGTTGTTACGTGTTGTTACAGTCTGTGCTTCGCGCAATGATCTCTGGTCATTCAACAAACATGGTCTGAGTAAGTGTAGCAGTGGTTGTTTTTTTCATAATCTGCCAATAGGCCTATTACTGATCCTGCCCAGTCAGTTTATTTGAAAATGATTTTCAATATTACGACTGTTATTGGTCCCGTCTATGACGACCCGACCACGTTCACATGCATGTTATTCATTTCGCTCAACAAAAATGTATGGTCTGAGTAGGCCTAGCTACTGCTTTTTAAAATAAGCTATTGCCTACCAGCTGCTAATAATTAAACGGGTTTCAATAAATATGCCGACTGTTATTGGCTAACTTTTATTTAGTGAATGGTTGTCATGTTTTGCAGGATATGCATAATGGAACTTTTTCCGCGCTTGCCTGAGTGACCGCGTGAGGATGGTAACAATTTAGACTAATTTTTTTTTTTTTTTAAACAAAATTTTATTAGAAAGTAATTTGGGTCAAAATTAGCTAACTGCTTAAAACAAAACGTAAATGTTTTAATAAGAATGTAAAAAATAATAATAAAAAAATTGTTTAACCGACTAGTATTTCCCGACTAGCAGGAGCAGCACCGTTTATTTGGCAAGCCGACTCGTCCGTCCGCACATCCCTAATGGTGGCTAGGCCTATAGCATCCAATCCAAGCACGCGCTTGATCAGAGTGGAACAAATGTAACGTTTGTTTCATTCATTGCACATAGGCCTACACTAGGCTACACATTCATAAAAAAAAATTAAAATGGTCTCTTTTTTTAAAATAAAAGGATATGTGGAAATGTAATGTAGCCTATTATATAAATGTTATTTTTTAATAGAAGGATGCGTGGAAATGTAATTTATTTCGATAAAATTATAAATGTGCTTAGGATGATTTTTCACCGGACATTATTGCCGGCAAGATTTTAATTAGTCTGACTTTGACAGTTTTTGCCGGTAAAAAACCCCGGTAATTACCGATTAACAGAAACCATGATTCCGACAATCGGATTCTGTGTGAAGGCGTCTTTACTCCCTTCAACACGCCGTTTAAAATAAACTACAAGTGTAAAACGGTTATTAAAACATAAATCTGGAGATCATCTGCTGTGTGGACTAAAACAATGGAAGACAGATTCAATATTTCAAAGAAAGATAAAACTGTCTTGAACGTGCCATAATTTCATTGACTGTTAACTGAGGCTAACTGATTTAAGTTTAGGCTACAAGCAGAAACATAGCCTAGGCTATATATTCACGTATAAGCTGTTTTTAAAACACGAAAAAAATAGCCTACATATTCATGATATATTGCACGCAATGCTATAGTATAGGGTACTTACGACTATTGCATCTTCCTTGTTGTGGCCAAACGCATTGCTCCAAAACCTGCGACCGCCTGATGCAAGTGTGGTTTTGTGCAGTTCTACCGCTGTTCAGTATTGGGGTTGGAGGGGGTGTATCAGGTGTAATTAACACTATTGGCTAATGTGGACAAATGGGTGGTTTTGGGTAGCCTATCTGCGTCAAAGATAATTCCCCTGAAGGAAAGACATGCCACTCAGAAACCTTTCACCGGTGATTTTTTTTTTTTTTGTCGAAAAGTTGATGAAAAGACGGTGAAACGCCATCTCGCGTGAAAAACCGGCTAAATTTGATTGAAAAGTGAGTTTTTTGATCGGCTAGGATGCAGGCTAGGCTATATCCGGGACAAAATTAGGGGACTAAATTCAGCTAAATTGACACGTTTATTTCAAAACGTGTGAAAACGCCTTAAATTTTCACCACTCTAGACGTCTAGATTCCGGCTTTTGCGCACTGGGGTAGGCTGCATCTCCTCCATTAGATCCTCGACAAATCTTAAAGCTGTTTCATATTGTTAAACTTTCAACCTAATGTGATTTCCTCTAGGCTATGTGTATGCCTACTGTGTACGCCTATGTCATATGCTTTGCTTCGTCAGTAGGCCTATCTGTATTTATATTCAATAAAATAAAAAAGATAGGCTCGGCCGGCTTAGAATTACCCCAAAAAAGAAAGAAAGGTATAAACGCAAAAAATTTGAATGGGAGTCAATCGCAAATCGTTCGAATTTTAAGGCATTTTGGGCTATTCAAAAAAAGTGTCAATTTAGTTGTTAAAGTAGTTTGTATAGCTTTATGTAGTTTTCTGAGAAAATCTTCGCTTTAATTTTTATCCTGAGTGGCGTCCGTGTATCACGCACGCAGCCTAGCCCACGTGTTGAAACTGATTTACGGTTGATGTTGGTTTTAGATGTTAGTTTTAGTTATTTGGCCAAGTAGCTTAAGTATGTAGGCCAGGGGTTCTCAAAGTGCGGAACATCGAAAACATTTTGTGCGACCCGCGTTAAGTCCACGTGAAAGGAAATACATAGACTATTATATTAAAAATAACTAATGGTCCATTTTAATACAACATTGTCCCTTTAAATCAGTGGTCCCCAACTCCCCAACCCGGTTCCTGGAGATCTACCGACCTGTAGGTTTTCACTCCAACCCTAATTTGGCACACATGATTCTACTAATTAGCAGCTCAGCAAGATCTCTAGCTGTTGAATGAGGTGTGCTTTGTTAGGGTTGGAGTGAAAACCAACAGGACGGTAGATCTCCAGGAGCAGGGTTGGGGACCACTGATTTAAATGTTTTACCGGGTGCACAGCGACTGGCGGCTCCTAGCAACTAAAGCGGGCATTACACTGTTAGCTAGTTATCAATAAGGTTTTCTAGAAGTTGGACTTCTACAGTATCTTATCTTCATTAATATTTACAGTATAATTGCTAGCTATCTCAGTAGCCTATTTCATCAGTGTTGCTATTTTGTGAGAGCTAAAGTTAGTTGGTTTTGGATTAATTTAGATTTCATGACTGTATTTCTTTCTTGTGCGGCCCTCAATCCAATGCCGGTTCCCTTATTTGGCCCTAAGCCACCAAAACTTTGAGAACCCTGATGTAGACTATAGGCTACTAGTGTAAAATATGCATCTGCTGTAGTCTATAGTTCAAAGTGAGATTCACAGTGATCCTCCTTTGCTCCTCATATATCATTGTCGCAGAAAGAACAGCTCTTTTCACTCTGGGAAGCCAAATTATTATAGAAAAATTAAAAGGCACACACAGAAACGAAAATTGGTTGTATATTTGCTTAACAGAAAGTCCAAATAATGTTTAAGATGTGACTTGTAACGTACATTATTTATCTGGTTAGTGGAGAGCAGAGTTCCTTCGAGTCGATACGTTGGCTAGCAACATCAACAAAGTGTTCAATCATTGTCCCAGCCGCAAAATCCGCTATCGGCAAAGCATTGCAGAAATGACAAATCGCAATTCCACCTGAACCAGTTTTACGAGATGGAACTCGAGGTTTCGTGCTGTAGCCTACAGTAGCCCATGATTAGGTACACAGGATGTCCGCTGAACGTCTCGAAATATCATCACGGTGTCGCCTTGACGTCTTTTTGGTTTTCTAAACGTTACGTGGACGTCACAGAGAACGTTCCCGGGGCGTTCTAGTAACCTCCCCCAGACATTCACTACATGACGTTATATTGAAACCAGTGACAGACGTTGCAGGAACGTCCCTGAATGTCCCATGAATGTTATGAGAACAACGTCATATCATAGCCGGAGACGTTGCTTGAACGTCCGCGAAAAATTCTAATGAAATGTCATATTGTAACCAAACAGTGACCTAACTAGGACTTTAATAACGTCCTAGTAATGTGTTTAGGACATCCCTAGGGAACGTCACATAACTTTGAGAGGACTAAAATGATACGTCCCTGGGACGTCCAGTTTTCTGGGAGGCTAACACACAGATCATCTGGAGTAGTATATGTATGACGTTACTTTAAAGGCTAATTACACTCTGGATCACTTTTTTTTTTTTTTAGCTGTAAACGTGTTTGTATACCTACCTTATGATGACACTTTTTCATCCATTCCGTTATTTCAACAATTAAAGCATAAGAAACTGAGAGAAAAGCGTATTGGTGCTGCCCTCTAACGGTTTAAATTTTCTTTCTTTTTCTACAATATATTATTTCAGGATTGTTGAAATAACGAAATGGGTGAATACGTTTCATTATAAGGTAAGCATAAAAAAAACCGTCTAGAGTGTAGTTACCCTTTAACACCAAGACAATAAGACATGCCTCTTTAATGGAATGGTGCCAAGTCTTCTAAACGCCTTCCCTTTACGCGAATAGCAGCTTCACAGTGAAATTCATCAGTCACTGATGCCTGAATGCATGCAGTGCTTGCATTTTTTCACCTACCTATTGAACATATTTAATCTCTCGGAAGTACCCTCTGGAAATCGAAATGAAGCCAAAGTCTTTGTGGGGAGATGTGTCGAGAATATTTGAGAGTAATGGTGGAAGATTAGATGAAACGGAAAACAACAGTGGAACGAGGTATCGGCGACAAATTGATTCCGAAGACACTCGCACTGAAGTTACAAATAACGACAACGTGACGGAGAAAGGGAGCAATGGAAAGAACAAGGACAAGTCTTCGAAAGAGATTCATTTCGCCTTTCTGCCCGAGAGGTACGAACCCCTCACAGAAGATGATGAAGCGAGGGAACGATTGGAAGAGGAAAAGCGAATTAAAAAGAAACTAAAGTTTAAGAAGTATAGGAAGGTATGTTTCATAAAGGCTCTGATTTGCATCATAAGTTTATTTAATGTAGACTACAAATGTATGAGGCGAATTCAAACGAAACTACATTTGAACAAAATGCTACTTCACTGGTATTACTGGGGTTATGTAGATCTTATTATATTATGTGTGGATAATGTGGTCTAACAATCTGCGTCCACACGCATATAATTTCTAACGAGTTGACCTGCGCAAGTCTAGCTGATCTAAACCGATGTTGGGTGAACGATAAAGTGCACTTGGTCTGTCCCTTATACATCGCCTTGAAATCAATCCGTTTTACGACGTGTAGCCTACATACGAGACCGTCACTTTGCCTCAAGATAAACAAAAAAATCCAAGGAATTTTAAAGACGTAGGCTACCTTGGCCGTGAATTGCTAGCTGTGGAGTTAGAAAGTGAATAGGCTACTAGTACTGCTACTATACCTTTTGTATAGCGCCTTCAGTGCCTAAACAAAATGCTTAGCAGAGTGCACCTAGCAATACAATAAAAAAAGAGTATCATAAGCATGAACAAGTAAAGAGGTCAAACAGTAATAATAGCAAGAATGCGAGAAATACGAATAAAATACAAAAGGAATAAGAATACACAACATGCAGGAAATAAGAATAAAATGCACCAAATAATAATAATAATAATAATAATAAATATACCTGCAAAGCAGCGATTTCGGGGTCCAAGCAGGCGGACACCATGTCCAGCCATGATCAGCTGCATCCACGCTTGTTGAACATAGAAAGATGCCCTTCTCAATAAAGTAAGTGAAGAATCAAATAATTACGAACCAAATTTCATGTCAATTGGGCTTACAAGCTTTAATTAAGTTTTAAGTAATTTTTTTTTCAATGGAGAAATGGCCTACAATGCAGAATGTAAATTCTTCAGGCCAACGGTGTTTTTTCATCTATTATATCGACACCTTTCAAGTTTTTCCTTGTTCAGAAAGATGGGTCCATTAATTCAGAACATCTTTCAACATCTTACGTCTTTGAATGTAGAAACGTCTCCTTCGCAATTTAGTTAGGCTGTTGAACAAAGTGTTCTTGTTCCAAAGGGCATCTTGATCAGATGTATGCTTCATGAGAAGAAGATTTTTAAGTAATATTTTTTCAGATGGCACAATGGCTGACAATGCTACATATCCAAAAAAAATTACAGCAGCCATGTTTTTCAAGCTATCGACACCGTTAAAGTTTGGTCTTGTTCAGAAATATGTGTCATTCGATTCAGATCATGGTCCAAGGCCAAAGACCATGTCTGGAATTATTTACAGTGATTTTAATGGACACACCCAAATTGGGCAATTTTATTGGCTTGCCATTCAGCCATTTTTTTGACATATGAACTGTTGCTTCGTAATTTAATTAGAGACCAGTACAAAGATGATTAACACTGAATCTGACAATAACCTGACATACCGGTTCATGAGAAGGAGATCTGCGCTTTTACCACTACACCACCACGGCGGCTCCGATGAGAAGAAGATTTTTGTGTGTTTTTCAGAAAATTCAAAATAGTGGAAAATCTAGTCAGGCGCATTTTATTACCCCAACTAGAATGGCACTCAGAGAGATGCTACAATCGCACATGTGCTCATTTCTGAACGCAATATGCATGGGGCTAAAATCTGATATTGCACTGTAAAGTCGGGCATTGACCGATTTGGAAAAAAATTCAAGATTAAAAATAAAAGTTCTGAATTGTCAAAGTTCAATTTTTTTTAACTTGCTCTATAGTGCCACCACTAGGTCAAATGGTGCCATGTTCTAGTAGAAGGGAATTTCCCAAACATGCCTTCCAAGTTTCAAGAGTTTTCACCATACCGTCTGGGAGATATAAGCGTTTTCCCTGGAGAGAAAAAAAAAAACCTAACAACAACAATAGGTTCCCAGCAGCTTCTCTGCTTGGACACCTAATAATAATAATAATAAATTAAATGGTGGGAAATACCTGATGACATTACCCTTACTTGAATTGGCTGTCCTTAAACAATTTAGAAGGTTTATTCGTTTCCATTGTTTCCCTGTATAAAACATTGCACTGAGTAGGGAAAGAAATCAGCCAATGAATGCTCATTAAATGGCTTTACTGCTATAGAAAACAAACATTTCCTGTTATTGGACATTTACCAGACATCACCTCTGCTGTGAATTCTTTTAAGGTGACTCAGGGTAAAAATTATTCATTAACCTCACAAATTCTTGATTTTCAGATATTTACAATATTAGATTTTCCTCAATCTACAGAATAGACTGTACCTGAATAAGGTAAGTAAATATGTGTACGAAATAATTAAAAGCAAAATCTCTACAAAATAACATTTTTATCTCCTCAAATGTTTTTTTTTATTGTTATTCATTTTAATCTTAATTTAATTTACTATAAATATATAATATAAATTTCAGACTGAATTTTTTCCCAGTCAGGTTTCACACCATGTTACCACCACGAAAAGTACTACTAATTCAACGTGACCACCCCAAATTAAACTATGATTTTGTCATTAAATTGCATGGCATTGCCTTAATTCTGCTGTGATGTGGTTTAACTATGTTTGCACCTTCTTAGTGGTAGGAATGAGAGTAGATCACTAAATTGGATTAAGGGGCCTTTTATCTGATGCATGTGATTGAAGTCATTACATTAATTCTTTATTTGACAGTGATTGGTCTGTATTTAAATTTCTGCTTTTTTGCTGCTTTAAGTGCACGTTTTCCTTACACTTGAAGTCAGTGCTTAAAAAATCTGTGTATGCGTATATAAGTTTCCTGCAGGTGTGAAAATGTGTGCCCTCTAAACAGCATATCATGTTATCATTCAGGAAACTGGGAAAGCAACAACACCAACTAATTACTGTAGTTAAGATAGTAGCAGATTATTGATTATGGCCCATTTTCCCCATGCAAACAAGTAGGAAGTGACATGTTTTTTTATTGAAAGTGTGTCAGGTCCATTTTAAAAGTAAGAATAAAATTTTTCTTTTTTACTTTCCTAGTAAGTCCTAGTAAGTGTTTCTTAGAGAAAAAAAAAGAACTGCTTAAGAACCTTTTTTTATTTTTGCAGCTCATATGAAATATTTTCTGTTGATGATTAAAATTGTCACTGACACATTTACTGTTAATTTAAAAAATGCATAAATTGGAATGCAATGTATTTTTTTCCTCTCGAGTGCATTTCTTTTCATAATGGCATGATTTTTGTGCCACAATGCATGCAATCTACATCTCAGTGCAGAGCACATGTATCAGTTTGGTTAGAATGCATTGTATTACCAACCTTTTGTTGATTGTGCCAAAATAAAATTAAATATACAGTCGAAGGGCAGGTTGAGAAGTCTGGCTGACTCACAATTAATCCGCCCACATACGCTGTCCATTTCTAGAACTGTCAAAGTCATCCAGTTCTGCTCCAAACTTTTCAGTGGACATACTGGAGATAGAATCTTGTAGCCCTATTGAATGAAATCTGAAAGGATAAAAGTAGTTTAAAGTGTTATGAGTCTGTGGGGCATATGGATTTTTCCTGACCATTTCATGTATGGATGGCACACCACACATCACAAAACTTCAAATGGGGCTACATAGCCGCCTCAAACAGTCGAAAAGACTAATTAAGGCACCAGAGTAGTCCACTTAAATAATGAAGTACGACCATCACTTTTTGAAACCTACCTTACTATGGCAATGATGTCATAGACTGCACAATGCAATGCAATCTGTTCCACAGATTTTGAAACAGATTCACAGTGACAAATCATATTGCCAGGGTTTTTATGTGTGCTTGAAGTTTGGCGTAAAGTAATTTTTTGTGAATTACTTTTATTTTTTTTACAACTAAGATTGTTTTATGAAAGACTGTATCACTGATATTGGAATTTTAATTTCAAATTTTTAAAATAGGTCACTTCACTTGTCATCATTACTGTCAGTCAGTCATATTTACTGTTTGACTGCTGAACACTAAGATCATGGTTCAAAAGGGCAAAGCAGGGATGTTTTGCCGAGGGGCTAGTCTTTCTTTCACTCTTGCACTTTGCCCTCCGTCTGTACACAACACAAGCCTTTCCCAGGAAGACAAGCCAAAGCTACCCGTACAATTGGTTCTTTTGAGCCACTTCCTCCTCATATGAGTGTTTCCTGGAATCCCAAGATTATCTTCTTTCTCCTGGCCAGCACACGTGCTGCACTTTAGTCTAGTAAAAAAAAGTATTTTGTTTCCTTTAGGTGAGGTGCTTACAACATGACATCGGGAAAGGTTCCCCCACTGGCTCGTTATGTATGCAATGATTAATATGGGAAACGATTGTAACGTAGAAGTGACGTACTGCAGTGTTTGGAAGGATAATTGAGAGAGGTGCTGGCATCAAAAGCAGCCCTGAAAGAGGGGCTCACCTGCGATTTCCTGGCCAGCACCTCTCGCACTGGTTCTTGTTCAGTGCCGTTCATATTTCATTGATTTCTCACTCTTCTTTAAAAAAACAAACTCAGTCCCAACGCCCAGTGAGTGCGATTGGCGTGGCGCTTTGTGCAATAATAAAGAACCCCGATTCCCAATGGTTATGCAGCGTGGTTATGGGCACGAAGGTAAACTGGAAGTTTCCTTCCCTTCAGCCCCACCAGAGCTCTCCTTAACTCTGGAAAATTCCTCTTTGACGAGGCAAACTCTATGCCACCCACAGCGTCTTTCAGCAGCAAATAGGCTGTTAGAAACACCTTGAATTAGCCTCACACCTATTACACCTGTTGTCAGTAGGCTTGGGTGATTATGACGATGTTATTGTGTAACATGATATTGTTTAGTCAAGATGATCGTCCTCACGTGCCGTGTGAGAATAGAGGTGTGTGTTTGTGTGTATGCCAATCCATTTCTATACGTTACAACTCTCAAAAGTTTTGTTACTACTTTTGTGTTACAACACATTTTGTGTCAAATTATACAATTTATGTGTTAAAAAGGGAAACACAGACTGTTTAAAGTAACACAAAATGTGATGTCTTTAATTAGACATGGAGACTTGTTAAATCTCACATTATGTGTTGTTTTTAACACATCTATTTTGAGAGTTACTTTTGGTTTTGGCAGGCAGGAGGTGGTTGGGAAGATATGGCACTGGTCCAAATACACATAAATTAACCATTTAAAAAAATTGACCCATGTATAGTCATAGAGGACATCAGCATTTTTGTTGATTCCAGTAAGTCTTGTGTTTTGCAGACTTATGGTTATGGTTTTTTCAAAAATACATTATTTGAGTTCTATTTCGTTCCTTAGACCATTAGGGTCATCAATATGGATGGCCTTCTGGGGCCAGATGCATCGACGAGACTTTTATACTATAGATATAGAATTTGTCATGGTACATGACCCCCGCATAGTGATGTAATTCTTCCCATAAAGGGGGGAGTGACAGTGCGGATGACCTCTTCAATTTTCTCGCAATGACAAGTGAAAGAAGGGGTCCGGATGGGGGTTGAAAGAAGGGGTCTGGATGATACCAGACGAGGACCTCCGGGACGCACACCTGATATGTCCAGTGCGTGCGCTGCGATGTTTACATCGAAGCTACCGCTTCCTCCAGACGTACAGGGCAACTCTTTTGTTTGCTACGGCAAGACCAAAGGGACAGCGCTCTCGGCTCAAAGCCTCTCCCTAATGGGTAGTGAAGGCAGTAGCCACAGCCTATGAGGCTAGCGCTAAACCTTCGCCTATTGATATCCAGGGCCGATCCACCAGATGTATTCATGGGCAACCCTGGTAGGCGTACCTCTTAAAGAAATTTGTGAAATGGCGACGTGGGCGTCCCCCTGCACATTGTTGAGATTTTTATCACGTCATTGTGGCACCAGGCTCAGCGGTCGGTGCAACCGTCTTACCTGCAGCCTTGGCATCCACGTAAGGATGATGGTCCCTCCTGACACTTTGGGTATTAATTCATCCATATTGACGACCCTAATGGTCAGAGGAACTAAATAGAATGAATGGTTACGACTGTAACCATGTTCTATGAATTCCGGATGACCATTAGGGATCATGGTCACTCTGGACCTTTCAGGGGCGAAATAATTGTTCCGAGGACATCCGGAGTGACACTCCCCCCTTTATGGGAAGATTATGTCACTACGCGGGGGTCATGTACCATGACAAATTCTGGTATTAAAGTCACAAGTCTGGCCCCAGAAGGCCATCCATATTATCAGTTCATTATCTGGGTTGTAAAGTGAGGAGTGGCTGTGCAGTGAGTTTTACATTTAACGATTAACCCCTTTGTGCAGATGCCTAGCCGGCGGCAAGACTTTGCTCAACTGAGACATTTGTTGCTCCTGCAGCCAAAGTAAGAGTACCAATCTTTATTGGTAAACGATTCGTGACCACTCTGCCGAATACGGAGTTTCTAAGTGTCACTATTTTCCAGTAGCAAGTCCATTTAACAAGCAACCCCCCACCCAGTCTATACCTACCCATGCGTGACATAGTGGACAATAGCATCTATGTGTGAGTTCATAAATATATTTATTCATCATATAAAATTAGAATTCCGTCATAGCAACGAGATAAACCCAACAATAGCCTGATCGTATGCCAAAAAAGCAGTGAAAAGCCCAGTTCACTCAAATGCAAAATAAATGTGAAATTATTGTCTTATTATACCACGTCATTCTACTATGAATATTTGCTAATATATATGAAATAAATATACAATCCTACCATTGGTTTTACACAGAGATGTTCCTTTGAAAATTCAGTGGTCATTTATTGTCTGGTACAATCCGTTTCAGAAATATACAACAGTTATCCCGCTATTACACTATCTGAAACCTTGACTGGTAATACCCCCCATGCCCTGAAAGCCTGTCTCATTCATTACAGTTCATTCTGGTTTAATTGTCAGCTCTTTTATCCAATAGAGTACATTATAACCTCAGCAATGGTATAATGTATTATTGGGTGCTTTGAACAATTAATTACAGCCCAGCGTAACAGCAGATTTCGGTCTAGTATTACGCAAGCTCTACAGAAAAGGCATTCCCCGACGGGAGTTTTGCCTTCCCGATATGTAAGTAGTAATGCTTTTAATATGCGGTTGGTCTCGCTGGCTACATATGTACATTGGTTTTTCCACTCGAGCACTGTCTTGTTCAATATGATTGATAGGTTTATTGTTATTTTCGCATTTTGAGTGCATTTGACATACTGTCGTGCAATTGGTAATTTTATGTTTGATGTAGGCTGCCCATTTTCATTGAAGATAGAACATTTGGAAGCATTTTGCAGATGGTGGAATACTATTACTATTTTATTTGTATATGTTATCGTACATAATATAGGCTTTGGCGTATATACTTGTCACTTAGGGCATGGAAAATGCTCATTCCAATTTATTGTGCGCTGATATGTGGTAGATTAATGTAAAGTTTCCTTGGAGTCATTATGAATGGGACATTAAAAAAATAAAAAAAAATAAACAAATACTACACAGAACTGCGATTCAGGGGCAAAAGTACACATACTGTAGCGTACAGATAAGTGATGTTTTATTGAGGTACATGGGTGAATGATTAGGCTACATATTTAGGTGTATGTATGTTACACTGTGATATCAATGTTTATATCTTAAACCATCAGAAGGGGAAAATGTATATGCTTTATAATGGACAAAACTCATTTTATGACATGTTTTGGACCCATAGATATCTACCCCCCTATATTGATGAAAACATAATTCCCACTTGAAAATTATGCAAAAGTGAGTTTTGTGAGCAGTTTTTGTGAAAAGTGTTGAATTTGTAGTTAAATATATCATTATTTTTTAAATTTAGAGCAGTACACAATTTAACCATTTGGATAGATTTGGAGACAGTAATGGACAACAGGGTACAATGCCTATATTTTGCATCATCGATCTTTAGTAATTCTGCATATCATCCTCAGATTTTGCACACTTGTGGTCATGGAGCTTATGATCCAGGAAATGTATAGATTTATCTGTTTAACTTAAGTAGCTCTCTGTATTTCATTGCAAACTAAATAAAATTGCAAAGTTTCTTTGCATTTATGGCACTTTATTTGGACTTAACATGAAAATAAACAAATCTAAGTTCGTATTGTAAATGGTAGACCTGTCTTGTTACATTTAAGCTGTTTAGCAAGTTTCTGTGATGCTCACACCTGGAGTTATAAAGCCTGAAACAGAGCACCACCTAAATAGGCGAGAATTGACTAAATTTGCCATCTGCACGAAGGGGTTAAAGGTTTGCTCATATTGCACAAAATTGCGTGGAGTAGCTCTTTGTTTAGGCAGCACACAGCCCTGTGAACTGTTTGCAGGGGTTCACGGAAGGCTGTCATAGATAACAATAGGAGTGATTGGGGCCCAGGGCAGGTTGTTTTTGAACTGCCTCTGAACCAGGAAGGGCTACTCCTTCAGGGTAATTCCCCTGGGAGCACCCTTCCCAGAATAAGCTGACCTTGAAGACAGACTTAGGACACAATTGACTGTTTATGTCTGTTTATTTTAGTTAGACACGTGAAACAGACTCCTTCCTGTCTGAAATTGCTCTGGTCTCCTGTCTCTGTCTGTCAGAATGTGGGCAGGGCTCTGCGCTTCAGCTGGAGATGCCTGGTGGTTGGGCTGCAGAGTTTTGCCACAGGATACTCCACACCACTTTCCGCAGCTGCCAACGTCATGCCAGACCTGGTCCCATCACGTTCCCATGGCTGAAGGGACTTCAGAATCTCCTGTGCTTCCATGTAGGATGACTTCAAATGAAGCTGACTCTAATCAGGGTTCTTGTCATCAACCAGCTGCCCTTCCCTGCAGCGTTGACAACTTTGCCACTAGATCTAATGATTTTTTGAAGCCCCTCCAGCACCATTATTTCCTAAAAGCGACCATAAAAAATGTAGCAACTTTCCTGAATTCTTAACTGAACCACTTTATTTACTGAGTAATTTCAAAAAGGGCTACATTCACTTCCACTTGAAATGGCGGGCGCTATGTATAAAAAGTGCTGTAATTTCTACATTGTGAAAACAAAATGTATAAAAATGAGATGAGAATCACTTTAACCACATGTCAATTGTTTGTTTACAAATCTAAAATTGTGGAGTACAGAGCCCAATCAAGAAAAAAATATTGTGGGCACTGCAGGCCTATGTCATTATGATTTACATCATTGCATCAGCTAGCACCTTTTAGCATCAAATCAGCAAATCAATAGTGAAAGTTTGTCAACAATCCTTTCTTTTAGGATGACCTCAAATGAACGGAACTCTTATTGTGTGCCAGTATTACCAACTAATGTAGCTTCGAATGGAAGAAATGCAACATTCTTCAGTCAATTATTGATGCTTCTTTAGTGAATTAAGAACATTGTACTGTATGTTAATCAGTATTAAACTATTGTAGATTCATTATATATAGTCTAAATCAAAGCCTTTGACTTTTGTTTTCACATGTTTTTTTCCTGTTCTTTGGAAGGCTGTTTTTTATCATCAAATGCTTCTCCCACTCAACTTGAAATGTATTGTCCTACTCATTTTATACATGAGAAAGTACTTGGTCATGTCAGTTTTTGAACACATTTAATATTAAGCACATTTAAGTTCTCAGGCAGACAAACACCTTGTATGAGGAACAGTATTTATGACTATGTTTCTCTGAGCATGCCATTCTCACAAGTGTTCTGGTGTCTGTAATTATGCCTTGTGTGTCTCAATAATATGGTATCCTTCCATGAAGAAACTGAGATCACCATAGGACTGTGTTTTGTGCCTTGTGACTGCCCATTTAACAATGAGCTCCATTAAATAAATGAATTTCATTAAATTGATAATCTCAGTTCATCTGTTCTTCCTGAGGGGAAAATTGACCAATGACACCAAATACACTCCCTATATGTTCTCCTTAAACTTGCTTCTTTCCTGAAATTGACAAAATGGCTTTTATGGTGTGAGGAAAATTATTACCACGTCCCCCTAAGTTTGGTTTTGGTTGCAATTAACGTTAAAACCCAAAATTTGCCCGTCAATATCTCAGCCGTTTTAGCACCAATTACCAAGAAAAAAATATTGGCAACTCATCTCATCAATATCTCGACATAAAACAAATATGGGAAAGATTTGTTAAGCCGTTTTCATACAATTAAGTACATAAAAAATTATCATTTAGATTAAGACTTTTTTCCCCCCAACCACCTAGCTCAAATTGTACAACTCTAATCGCTAAAGTGGAAATAGCGATATGTCGGGTGTGACATAGACTAATGCTTTTGATGGGTGACATTTCTGTTTATTGTACACTTTAAATAAACCTTTATAATTCTACAATACCGGAAATTAATTGTCCATTGACTTAACATTGGGGCATAAATTTTCTAGCAATCGAAGGCTAATTGAAAGTTCAAACTAGGGTTACAACAGTCTCGTGCAGTGCGGGAATAGTTTATAGAATATAGAATATCTTGCTCACCTATGGGGGAGGTAGCGGAACCAGTTTGACAGGGGCCAGGGGCCAGGTTAGCAGGGGCCCAAGCCTGTAATTAAAATGAAGGGGCTATTTGCTATTTGGTTTGAGTAGTTTGGGCCTGCAGGACATCATTTTGAAATGAGGGACTCAGTACTGACAATGTTTGACTCAGGAATGGAACCAGAAGACTCCAGATTTAATGACTCCAATGCTGATGACATATTTAATGCCAATGTATGTCAAAATAATGGGATTACTTGGAGGTGTAATTTAGATCAATAGCTAATTATGGTACAACTAACTTTTTAGTTGCACATGCATATTCCATATTCCAGTCCTTTGCATGTAAATACATATTCCAGTCCTTTGCTGCCACAGGTCATTCTCTTTATAAACAAATGTGAAACTCAAGACTGGTTATTAGGCATTGATACTAAGAAACTGGCAGGATTTTTTAAATGTGCGCTGCATTTCCTATTAATTCTACAAAAATGTAATGGCAATAATAATTTCACAGCATGAAATGGTTTCATGTAGAAGTGGGACAAAAACCTTGTAAAGAAAATAAGAAAAAGTCACTGGCACAGGATGTGATGTGGATGAGCAGGTACAAAAAGCAGGTTGTTGAAAGCAAAGGTGATGTACAGAAATGGGCAAAAATACAATAAAGAATCTAGTCACAAAATACAAAAATGTTATAAACCATACTAAACAGAAACAAGCAACCCATGTTGAAAATGAAAAGCTTACATGCAAATACATTTTTATTTCAACTTAGTTAATTGGAAAATGTATTTAAAGTAGTGCCCATTTCTGATTGAGACGTGTGGAAAAATGTGTGTGCCCGTAATTGCAGAGCCAGGAATGTATTAACAAAGGGATTTGTAGCCAGGAAAGACTTAGCAGGGTGGAATTGAAAGTCAAAACAGGAAAGGGGCTGAATCAAGGCTCAGCCTCCTGCCTGTATCCTGGCCGGGCTATTCCAGAGCCTGACTGAAGGCTTTTTTGTTCACCTGAACCAGGTTCAGAGTAAAAACAACACATCATAATACACAGGCTTACAGATGCACTTCAATTCCAGAGACTGATGCTGGCATGTTGTGTTTTTGGAAGCACATGTAGGCCTGTGTGTGCTCCTTTGGGACAAGTGAAAGGGGCATTTAAATGACGTACTGGTAAACAGTAAAACTAATGGCAGATTGTAAATATGGCAAATGCAATGGCAAATATTTTAGAACACAACTTGCCCCAGTCGAAGTCCAACTGTTTAAGGGCTTCCTGAGCTTGGTGCAGGGGCCACCCTGTTCATGCTGGTTTTTACGGTCAAAATTGTTGTTCCCTGAAGGTAATGAGTTGAGTTTTTGTTTTGAATCCACAACAAAGCAAGTGGCCATGGGCTAAACCAAGATTCTCTTAAATATGTTCACTGATAAAGATCAGGGGAATTTTCACATTGCCAGTAGCAGAAATGTTAGAAAAGGGAGTGGTTACCAGAAAAACCAGCACACAAGCAGTTTTGACAGATATGGTTTGGGCTAATTGAAACTAATATCAAAGAAAAAAAATAAGGCTGTACTTCCAGTAAGTAAAAATATCTTACAATTATTACTTAAAACAACAAATCAAATTTTTCCAGTGAAAATTTACATTTACGTGTTTTATGTATGAAATAAATATCATTGATTAATTTCTTTGGACTAATAATATATATATATTTTTTTACTTCTATACCTTCCGAGTTCCAGTAAACAATTTCAAATGATTAAAAATGTTTTAAAAGCCTTCAAAACCTAAAAATTGACTCTTAAGTTTTTGAAAATATATTATAAAATAAAATTTTTATGAAAATGTTGGCCCTGGAAAGTGTCTGAGATTTTTGTCAACAACGTCAGCTGTCTACAAAAATGTAATTTAATAAGTCATAAAGAGGTTAAGCCATATCCTATGGACTAGACATCTTCACGGATCCAAAAAGTGGACCCGTTCCAAAATGGACCCGTGGCTCTGTTACCTGAACCCAACCTGCATAAATGATTTTTTTAAAAACTCCTTCCGAAATGGACCAAAGGACAGTCGGACCCGTTCCGAAATGGACCCGAGTAAATTTGGACCCGTTCCGAAAAGACCCAAGAACAGTCTGACCCAATTGGACACGACAGTCGTGGCTGAGACAGATAAATAATTGTGCATTGCTAGACATGGCATTGGTCAGGACCTACACCGTGTGCCATCAGCAGGCTAAATGACTTACCGATAATATTATAATGAGTGAATCATATTATCAGAGATCTCGGGCAGACTGTAGCTAACTAGCTGTTTAGTTAGCTAGTTTAATATCAATAAAAACATTTTTTTTAAATGTCAGCTGCATTTTAATAGCCAATATACATTGTAGCGTAATTCGTAGCCTACTAAATCAACCCATGTCAGGCCATGTAACTGTTGGACACAATGGCACTGCTCCCACAAATGCAACATTTTTGACCAACTTTTAGGCTATATTATTGTGTGGATTGTTTCTAGCTTGCAACGTAACCCCAAAGATTAAAAAAAAACTCCAACCTTGTGCCTTTTCCCCCCACAGACTCGCTCCTGCTGAGAATAGCTATGACATCGGGAATAAGGGACTGCTAGCTATGAAGTTAGCACTTGAGGGGCCCTATCTTACACCCGGCGCAAAGCGGCGCTAACCCAAACACAAGTGTCTTTGCTATCATACACCCGGCGCTAGGTTCATTATAACGCCTAACGCTTACGTCCTTTAACTAGCATGTATTCTTGCGCCCATTACAAGTGAACTGGGCGTGTTGGTCTTAAAATGAGGAGTGGCCAGGATTCTTTTTGGCGTATTGCTATCTTGAGCCAGCAGAAAGCGCTTGCGCTAGAACCACCACAAACCTGGTCTAAAGTCATGTCGCAGTTGTTTACATGTCATTTTAACGGCGCATATAAGTGCGTCTACATAGGCGTGTGCACAACGCACGTACCCTCCTGTCTGTTACACACAGGGGCACGCACAAGCATGACTAAAATATCTAGATCACAATGTGAAATATTATTATTGTGTAGGCTATATCAGAAATGCATAATAATAAAAGGTTCCATAGGTCCACATACCTTTCCCTCGGCGAAGGGAAACGATGCCACATTACATTGCTCTCAGCCCACTCCATCAACATCCAGGCGATGTGCGATGGTACGGGACAATGGCTATCCATTAAAAAGGAGCTGATAACACCTATATCAAGCCTAATGCGCAAATTGTCATTTACACCTAATGCGTGAATTGTCATTCAATGGAAAACTCGTGCACTGCAATAGACGGACTTTTGAGTTCTGAAAATGCGCTTCAGTCGTCATTACAATACAGCTCTGTTTATCTAGGAATACAGCCTGTAAGTAAATAGAATGGTTTGTGACTGAAAAAAGTTCAAAACCTTGTCCAGTGAATATTGCTTTTATTGTTTTTCAAATAGCCTAGGCTACAGCGGATTCGCTGTGCATACATATGGTTTTTTCGATAGCCTATGGTTAAAAAACGGAGTTATTAGCTATTCTTCGTCCTTCATATTTTTTTAATTACAGTGACAAGGTTTCCATACCCTCAGCTTATTAAAGCCCCGCTGATTTCACCTGTTATTCCATAACTGAACAAAAGATTTTAAAGAGAATTAAGCGGCTAATTAGAAACGAAATTTGCAGCACGTTACAAAATTAATTTACAATTAATTTTAATTCCATTATCTGCATGTGCGCTTTATAGGAGCAGGTCTGTTTCCTCTGCTGTAAATCACACTTTTTACGGTCTTCCTGGGAAAGTGGATCGTTTTAAAGCATTACGCTACCAGTAAAATAGGTTGGTCGCATTTCCATAAGCAGGACATTAAAAAATAAGGGAAAATATGCTGAACCTATGGGTTGCCAACCTGACAGATTTATTATATTTAGTGTTATCATTAAGGCAAAATAATGTTATTTATGTTAGTAATCAAAATTAGAATGCAGGTAGCCTAATGAACTTCGGATGAAGCTTGAATATGAGTTCATTGCATAATCAAACGAAATTTGTTAAACAAGCAGGCTAATTTGGCGTTTTCTAAGGTGAGACGGAAGCAATTGGTCGCTTATTCTCAGCTGTTGCAGGTGCTTTTAACAAAATTTAACCAAATATATTTTGTAAACAACACTGTCAGGAATTACCGGGAACTCATAATGGTTAGCCCGAATAATATTGATCATAGGCTACTATTGATCCATATAGTCTATTCCTTGATCGCACTAAACACGCGATCAAGGAATAGAATGGACTTAGCGTCATGCGCTTAGACCAAACGCCAAGATCGCCAAGATAGGGCCCGAGGAGTGGCGTCACTGGCTGGAGGGTTCAGAGCATTCATTGATTGTGTTCACAGACTATAAAAACCTGGTTTATATTAAGGAGGCCAAGCGCCTCAACTCTCGACATGCAAGGTGGTCATTGTTTTTTAATCGATTCAACTTCCATATTTCTTATAGCCTGATGCCCTCTCAAGAGTCTTTGACCTCTCATAGACCGAGAAGACCCCAAGAACCATCATCCCTCCCACTGGAATTGTTGCACCTGTGACATGAGGGGGGGGGGGTCCCGAAAATTGTTTGTATGTGCCTGTCCCTGTTCGCCACCAGAGCCCATTCGGCCAAGTTCTCGGGCCACCCTGGCATTCAGCGCACCCTGGAGTTCATCAAGAGGAGGTTTCCGTTACCGTTTATCGCTGCCTGCCCTACTTGTAACCAGAATAAGAACCCAAGACTGCCCCAGCCAGCCTACTGCATCCATTACCCAGCCCCAGTCACCAATGATTACACATTTCCAAGGACTTTATAACAGGTCTAATTCTAATACTATTCCAATACTATTTTTGTTATCATTGGCCGCTTTTCCAAAGCAGCTCATTTCGTGTCACTAACTAAACTTTCCTCTGCCAAAGAAACTGCTGTCCACCTGAAAATTATTGAATAATTTTAATTACACAAAAAGAAATACGTACGAGGACTGGTTATTGTTTGTATTGACATAATTCGCTTCGTTCTAGTTCATATACGTGCTAGAAGTGTCATTTTGAGACTGCCCTATACAACTGAATGGAGATTATCTGGAGTATCACCCCAGGAGAGCACAGAGCAACTAACAAACATATACCGCCATCATTTGGACTCATATCATGGCCAGGTAACTACACAACCCAAAGTTCTACCGAAGTTCAGTTGTGCTTTCAACTTATTAACACAGTGCAGGTTTGGCTCGTTATCAATTTGCGTTGTCTTTGAATGGTTCATTATCAAACAAATTTTTAGTTTTCGTGGCCATTCGTGGTCCACACTTTCACCAATTAGGCGCCTACTGATTCACCTCTGCCTTTCACTAGCTCAGTTTTGTCACCTCTTTGAATGAAATTGTTTGCAATATGCCACAATAAGCAAAATGGGAACTTGGAACATTTATTCTACATGGCATGCATAGCCCACGACCGAACTTGAGAACCACTGATTTAAACAAATAAAGTTCCCCCTTTAGCTAACTAATTGCCGTCAATGGGAGGCTGCATTGGTTTAGTTCACAAGAAGGCACTGTTGGTTGACCATGGAGAAGTCATATCAAGAATTACATTTTAACTAGTTGTAACTTGAATTCTTGATATCAAGAATTCAATTTTAACTAGTCATAATTCAAGTGTTTTCTATGGCAAGCCATTTTAGCTTTTATTCAACTTGCTTTTGATATCAAGAATTCAATTGTAACTAGTTATAATTCAAATTCTTGATATCAATAATTCAATTTGAACTAGTTATAATTCAAGTGTTTTTCGCATTCATTTCAATTAGGCCTTTTATTTTTAATTCTATTTGAATAACAATTTTAACTAGTTAAAATGCAATTCTTCATATCAAGAATAACAATTTGAACTAGTTGAAATTCAATTCTCGATGTCAGGAATAGACATGTCTTGCATAGACCGGAACCCAGACGATCAACGTCCAATGAAATCGCATATGGGTGTGGACATAAATGCTTCCTTGTAGAGCACATATCAAACTTAGTTCAGGATTCCACGACAGAAGTGCCTCATGTTTCGTTTGAGAATTCTCCAGATTTGAACCGAGGGTAGCAGTTTGTGCAATTGTCTTCTTCCTGAACGACAAGCAAAGGATCAACCCTCTGGCTTCCGTTCAGAGGAGTTTCTGTCAAGGTGGTTGCAGCAGGATTATTTCCCCTGCTTCCTGAATTTTACAATAAATGTCATTAACACTATAGGAACACCGATATCTTGTGTAACAAATTAGGCCCAGGAACACTTTAAAACGTAGAATTTTAAACTCTATGCAGGTTACTGTGGCAAAATGCATTTGCTTTGTTTTAGCGGGTCATGACACATTGGAACGCAGCATCTTTGTATTTCAAATAACACAATAACGTTTAAAAAAAAACATAATTCCGTAGTAAGATTGATAGGCTACCTTAGATAACCTACTTTATCAAAATCATAAATGTAACCAATATAACTACATTTTTTAATTTCACTTGTCATAGTGTAGCCACATTCTCAGCTTGCTGAGAGCACTTCCTGTGATTTCATTGACTTGTCATTCTAACTTTTAAGTAGGCCTACATAGCAACATTCATTTAACAAAACTATATCAGACTGGTCAATATATGAAGTAATTTTACGTTAATGTATTTGTGGTAAAGTGAGAATGTAGTTGTCAAATTGCGCCATCAGGTGGCTGTTGTTATTCCTTCCTCCCATTGTTTTCTACCCGAAGGGCAAGACATCAGTACATCTCCCAGAGCATGCAGCCTGTTTGCATTTTCAAGTCTGTGTTTAAAAGGTATAATTATTAAGCTACTCCAAGTACTCTTGCACATTGTTCCACTCTCCTGAGGTTATCATGGAATTATTTCTAGCTTTATTTTTCATGTGAAGTGGATTTTTCAGTGTTTTCCCTTTTAAGAGTTCTCAAAATCTGCCTGAGATCAGCGTATTTTGGTAGTGTATTGACAGATGCCCCTGATAAAATATGCTATAACTCACTTTTCATGTTATAAACATGAGAAATATCTGCATAACACAGGTTACCTTATTTCCCTGAACAGCTAGCCTATTTGTAAAACACCCTTTTAACTATTATAGCATACAAAATGTCCGGGTTTTTTGTTGTAAATTTATCATTTCAGAGAAATGTCAATAGACATTCAAAGGTGTTAACAGTTTTCACACAAAAGGGAAAGAAAGGGGAGAAAGGAAAGGGAAGAGACTTAAACAAGAGAATTAAACCTAAGACACATAAGTAAAATGGCGTAGTGCGTAACATCCTATCTACACATGCACAAAAGGTGAATTCTCAGTTGACCTACCTAGTTAAATATAAACAGAGAAATATTACCCCCACCTCAGTGACAGGTAACTGATCACTAATGACAGGCCTCACTGACTGTTGTTGAGGAGAAAGACTTACTGACTGATCCACCTCCACCCCACCCGTATACTTTGTTTTCCATTACTATCCTCCAGATCTCCACCAGAGGTCGCCAGCTCTGTTTCTAGTGTTTCTTCTCTGCCTGTCTTGTATTCCCCGTTAATTAGGTTTCATTATTATATATTTTTTTCTGTCCCATCTGCATGTGTCCGCTCCCTTGTTAATTAGATCCCATCATTGTATCAGTGTTCTTGTCCTGTCAGCACGCGTCTACTCGTTTAGTGCATTGTACTACCTGCTGTAGAGTGTATTTACATTTCCTGTTCTCCCTCGGTTGTCGCTTGGGCTGTGTCCCAATACTTGAAAAATGCACCCTCCTTTCCTCCACTACCAGCACCTCTCCTCCGTGCCCTGGAAACGGATCTTTGTGTCCTAATCTAATGTTGCTGATTTCATAATTACATGTTAATTGTTAAATATTAATTAATGTCTCAACACGAACCGCAATGTCAGGCATATTGTATTCTGTACATGCATCTACTTGTACTTGAAACGTACAAACAGTTTTGCATATTTCGGGTAGGAGACGAGGGGAGGAGAGGAGGTGGGGAGTGAAGAATATTGGGACGCAGCCCTGGTCTTAGTTTCATGGTCTGTTCGAGTGAACTGGGCTTCCTCTATCCGGTGACCCTAATAAAAAATAATGAAAGATGAAACACATTCATAACTCTTTCTTTGGGCATTTTCCTCACTCCAAATCCTCCTGATAAACCACTCCCTCTCTGAACAGAAAGAGAACGTGAGATCAATGGACATATACAGACACTTGTAACAATGTAAATATTTTCTCTGTTTGCATCAAACTACAGTGCAGGGGAGGGCTTTTCAAATAAAGCACAACATACAGTAAATGTGGGAAATTAGTCATGATTGGCTGAACTTAAGCTGCTTTTGAATATTACAATCCATCAATCAGTGGCCCCTGAGCAGATCATAGGTTTATTTAAGACTTTTAGGTTCCAAAGGACAGTGTGTCTCCAGTGATTTTAAGTTACTTGACTAATTAATTAGGGGTTGCCACTTGACTAATTAATTAGGGGTTGCCAATGGTTGTAATGGCCATGCATTCACGCCATCAGAAACTGTAGGCAGTCTATACTGTGGAGTTGAGATCAGAGGTGAAAAATGTAATAGGTCCACTTTTATCAGGGTGAGCTCATTGTATGAAATCCCATGCTGTTTTAGAGACACAGCTGGGTTCATGGAAGAGAGACCAGGAAAAGTAAAGTAGATTGGAATAAATAGGTGTAAAATTTGCTTTCCCCTAGGAGAAAGGATATAAATAATACAACATATAGAACAAGTATACACCAAAGAGACTAGATGCGATACATACAGTATCTAGTTAGGACAGTAGTTATGGTATTTTATATCAGATCAAAAACATCTACGACGTAAAAAAAGCCAAGTTACTCACGCATAGCCTACATAGCACTGTCCATAAGTTCTTAATTCCAACTTGCAAAAACTAGGCCTGCCTTTAAAAGTCTTGATATCAAAATGTGGCCAAGTTACAACTAACAATATTGCCTATCGTAGCTCACACTAAATAAACTAGCTCTATTCCAAAGCAATGCTATCCAAACTTTCCTAAATTATTTAATGCAACTTGGCCCTGTGTTTCTTCATCTTTGCATGCCTCATGGAACAACATATGATTTCAATTAATGTTTTTAAGAGTTGATGAATAATTACACTCCAGAAAGGATATGGTTGTACTTTGTTGGCAAGTTTACTTTAGAAAATGTACAGGTTTTAAAATGTTAACTGCTGCTACAGCATTCTTTACAATTCACAAACAGCCATTTATATGAAGAAACATCATGTACAATAGAGAAAGGGGTGATGAATAAATAAATGCAGATAAAAATGAGTAATATTTTTACCTAGAAAATAGTGTACATAAAGCATTTTTACAAACGTATCCAGACATGTTTGTGGGTCAGATGGTGGCAAATAAGTAATAGTACCAATTTTCTTAACATAATAGTAGCCTAGTTATGATATTTGCAAACAGAATTTTGTGAACACAAGGATATCTATGCTCTGTAGGACCACACAGGTTTTGATAGAAATCCAAATAAATAAATCAATAAATACATAATAATAATAATAATACATTTTATTCATTCTGTGCTTTTCATAGACCCAAAGCAGTGGATGCAGACAATTGTTCAAACATGCCCTATAGTGTAGTAATTTTTCTGTTTAATTAGGTGTGGTTGAAAAACCACACCTACTGTTATCGCTCAGACTGACCGTTATTATTCTTCCGCCGATTTTTCATCTCCTCCTACACCGTTCACACCATCGACACCATTCATACCTCATATTATACCTTTATACCCCCTTCAGGTTGCTATTACTTTTTACCTTTATAGCGTATACACTTTTTGAGATATTTGACATTTTATCGCCAAAAAATGAATGGGGGTCAATGGGCACGTGCAGTAGGCTAGCTCACGGTGAGAATGATTTTGAATCACTTAACGTTCTGTCAACAACCTTGGAAAAATGCCGACGAGAAATTCCATAGCTAACGACGTTGTCATAAAATTTCTTCTTACCGTGAAAAACGACGACATCTGACAGATGTTTAGGTAAATCTATCACCACGGCGGCACTTTCGTCACAAGTCAGCAATTATACCGGGAAATGCCCTCTTTGAAAACAAAAAACGAATGAATATAAAAAGGTTAGTCTGTTACTGCATACCAGTTTTTGCTAAAGCTGCATCATAGTTATGATAACGCGGAGCTGTCAAAACTATAACAGCACGGAAACCCTTAAAAAAAACAAAATAAAAACCGTAGCTAGGCTACACGTAGTCTATGGCTATGACAAATTATGGACTAAACAAGCCACATTTTAGTTAATAAAACTCAAGTAAGCTAATTTAGATATCCAGTGAGCACAAGTGACATACAGAACTAGTTTACTTTTTTTAGCAGCATTTTTTTGTAAGTATAAACCGAACTATTTTTTTTTTTTAATACAATTTGTTTTATTTATTTATTTAAGTATGAGCCGAAGTATGCCTTCCTGGCGTGTCTCCCCGTGGCGTAGTCTGTAGCGCGGCGTACGTAGGACTCCCGTGCTCTTTGCGACATTGTCGGTTCGAATCCGACCTTTTCCTCTTGTCTCTACACTGTGCTGTCCAATAAAGCTCAAAGGCTATTACACCTATTTTAAGAAAGTATAGTCCATGTTAGTACTTATAAACTTTTGTAGCCACAATTTCCTATATAGTCTCAGCTACCTTGAATTGAGAGAAAATGCTGTTAGCTATAAGTTAGAGTGAAGGAAATGTAGAGACCTAGCTGCTCACTCCAAAAGTCTCTGGGACCTCAGATGGATATCTGGCTTCTCTGTCGAGCATGAGGTAGAATGCGGAGTGCTTGGTGGTGATCTGTACTTTGGTGCGCAAGCCAAACATGGCTGCACTGAGGTCCCAGTTCCAAGGATTCTCTTCCACCAATTTGGTGAGAGTTTTGAAACATATTGACATTGTTATGAAATACTATTTCGATTGTAAAGCATAGCTTATGATTGCGATGTGTGACCCAAATCACACTGCTTAATACAATACCAAAATAGAATACTTAACAAAGTGACTATAGTACCATTTAGTGGTGTAAATGTGTCAAGGTCAGTTTAGTGTCAAGTCCACATTACTTTGTCACTGTCCCATTCATTCTTTCAACCAATCCACTGGTCTGTGGATGGTAAGGTGCGCAGAAGCTCCTCTCGATGTCCAGCTTCTGGCAGAGAGCCATATTCAGCTGAATTTAATGGACAACAGTCAGTTAGTACAAAAGAAAACTGAGTGAAGGGAGCCTCAGCCATGTTTTTGGGTAATGAGACGGACTGCACAGGGAAAGATATTGAGAAATGATTGCAAATGCATTGTAATAGGACAATAGGACAGCACCTTATTCCTGAACTCCCCTCCTTGGTTGGTGAGAATTTGTTTTGGTGCCCCAAACTTGAATTCTACAATGAACTATGCAAAGAATTCTACAATGCACTGTGCTACATCCTCGGCTTTCTTAGACTTCAGCGGATATGCCTCAGCCCACTTGGTCTTGTAGTCAATCATGACGTCCCTGTGCAGTCCGTAAAATGTTTCTCCTCCCTGGGAGATCGGGCGTTTACCCCCTTTAGGTTCTGCATGTGACTGTTAGTGTTAGCTTATGGAAGTAGCCACGGAACGTTATATCTGTTCTTTCGCCTCCTCTTATACAATCATATTATTCTGCAATATTTGTTGACTGTTTATTTATTTGTGCCTTTACGCTACTCGTCCGTTCTTGTGTGTCTCGTTACCGAGACAGGGCGCATATTATTTCTGGCTATTCAGACCCCTGTCCTTGCGCTCTACTTGGCGTGTGACAGTGAGCCGGTTAGTAGCATCTGTAGTGGTGTTCGTTGTTTGTTGTTTTGTCTCCTCCCTTAACTGCGGGGTATCCCGCCTTAGTGGCCCTAGGGCTTTAAGAACCCCCTTGCTGCGTTTGGCTCCTCCTTCCTCACACGTCACGCCCCATTACAAAAACCTTGTCCAGTGAATATTGCATTTATTGTTTTTCAAATAGCCTAAGCTACAGCGGATTCGCTGTGCATAAGGTTTTTTCCATAGCCTACGGTAAATCAACGGAGATAAATGTCACCATGTTAACTGAATTTAAACCTTAGTATTCTTCGTCCTTCATATTTTTAAAATTACATTGACCAGGTTTCCATACTCTCAGCTTATTAAAACCCAGCTGATTTCACCTGTTATTCCATAACTTAACAAAACGATTTTAAAGAGAGCTTTTCTAATTAGAGTTTCTAATTAGAAACGAAAACAAATTTGCAGTACGTTACACAATTAATTCACAATGAATTTTAATGCCATTTTCTGCATGTGCGCTGCATGTTCTCTGTTTCCCCTGCTGTAAGTCGCACGTTTCACGGTCTTCCTGTGAAAGTGGATTGTTTTAACCCTTGTGTGGTGTTCATGTTTTCGTTACTCACCCAGTGTTCGCGGGTCTGGTGGACCCACAACATTATTGGGTTTTTAAAACAAAGCCATAACAATTTATGTAAAAATACTTCACAGATATTGACTTTATCTCAACTACAAGCAAGATAGACAGCATATGAGTTAATATTGACCATTTACCTCTGCTAGATCACATTTATCAATAAAAGTGCTATTCGTTTTTTTGTGATAAAATGTGATTTTTGTAAAAAAAAAAATATATATTATAATCAAGACATGGGAGGAATTAATCATGTTTATCTTGAACAAATATAAATAAAACAAGGTTTTTCCTCACTAGTGATGTTTATTGCTTTGAACTGAACAAATTGGAATGACAAATTTTGAACACAAATTCATACCGGTCTACACACCACATGAGGGTGAGCAGACATTATTTTTGCCATACTGATCGATTCTTGTAAGGAGCCACACATGCAAAGCTATTTGTTGTGTCCCTCCCCCAATTTGCAGCTGGGGTAGAGTGTGAGAAAATATAGAATGTTTAGATCAGGGCTGCCCAACCCTCTTCCTGGAAATCCTGGAGGTTTTCACTCCAACCTTAACAAAGCGTACCTCATTCAACAGCTAGAGATCTGATTGAGCTGCTAATTAGTAGAATCAGGTGTGCCAAATTAGGGTTGAAATGAACACCTGAACACCATCTACAGGATGGTAGATCTCCAGGAACAGGGTTGGGCAGCCCTGGTTTAGATTGTTTTGAAATAACATTATGCAGGTTCCCGCAAGACATTGTGTAGTGTCACACTACGGTGAAGAGTGCTGGAAAATGAGGGAGCAGACAGGTTCTCAATGCTATGTTGAAACCTTTTGTGTGTGTGTGTTGGGGTGTATTGGGGGAGGTTGGGTGGGTGTGGGAGGTAGTGATGGGACTAGGCATTTGTCCCAATAATGCCTATAAAATGGTGGAGAGGATCGTGTTCAATCTATGAAATATGCTGCAAATCTAAAGGAGCAACCACATACACACACACACACACAGCAGGCCCATGTAGTAGGAAGACAAAGTGAAGGTTTTTGTTTCATTTTTACTATGTTTACTTGTTTTCACCTACAATTTCTACACTTGTATTACCTTGTATTACCATCGGGTCCAGTGGACCCGAACACCACATATGTAATATAAATGTGTAGGGGGGGTGCACAGTGTGCACTCAATGAAAATGTGTTCTTTTACATGTTCATCACAGAAAATGAGCCAAGGCCAATGAGTCTCAGGTTGAAAAAATAATTAATTGTATCATTTTTCTTTTAGTAAACATTGAAAACGGGTCCCACACACCCGAACACCATACAAGGGTTAAAGCATTAGCTACGAGTAAAACAGGTTGGTCACATTTCCATAAACAGGACATTATAAAACAAAGGGCAATATGCGTGAACATATGGGTTGCCAACCTGACAGCTTTACTGTATTTAGTGTCATCATTAAGGCAAAATAACGGTATATATGTTATTAATCAATATTACTATGCAGGTAGTAATATTTGATGGAATTGATGTTTGACACTTTAATTGCATAATCAAACGAAATTAGTTGAACAAGCAGGGTAATTTGGCGTTTTCTAAGGTGAGACTGAAGCCATTGATATCTTAATCTCAGCTGTTGCAGGTCCTTTTAACGAAATTTAACCGCATATAATTTGTAAAATAACAGCCTTATCGCGAATTACCGAGAACTCATAGGCTACTTTAGTCCGAATAATATTGATCATACTATTGATCCATTTAGCCTATTCCTGGATTTTTCTTATTTGGGATCTTAGGAAATCCACACCTGGTGCGGTAAAATGTATAACAGGTGAAATAAGGTGTTTTCATCTGTTACACCTGCAATCACTCCAAAATATTAGTTATTTCATTAGGACACAGATAAAACAAGCATTTGTACGTGTAAAATTTGTAAAGAGACTTATTTGAGAGGTTAGAAAGCATCAAGTCAAGTCGAGTGGAGTCAAGTTAAATTAAGTCAAGTCAGGATGACGGGTCGGAGAGATGGGTGAGGTTTTTTTTTTGTATTTTACATCTAATAAATAACATAACTTTGTTAACCGATGATAAAATTTTCTGGGTTTCCAAAAAAGATACATTTGGTCAACATTGTGTTGTGTTATATCGGCATGTGCTCATTTATGAGATGGGTTCACATCTGAATGCAACCCTAGTGCTAAGACTAATTACGCCATGTGTAAGTGCACAGCACCGGTTTTTGTTTTTTTAATTTGAATATAATGTAATTGTATGACATTCATTTCACAGGACGTAGTCCAAGTAGTCTATAATGTTCGACATATACATATTCAAAAGTTCCCCATTTTTTTTTTTTATATAGAGTTTACACGTTCTCTGTGTTCGGCAAGGTAAGATACAAAAAATATATATTCCAATGATAATGGGCCTCATTCATTCATGAACCATTCTACGAACAGATTATTTGTTCTTGAGACTTACTTTCAAAGGTTTTTATGAACCTTCTGGCAAAAAAATAAAAAAAATAGGATTTTTTTTGTCTTGGGTAGAACAAAAGCGCAGAAAGCAAACATCAATTAATCCCGAAATGTTTGGAAACAAGTTTTAAAGGAACTCTTAAGAACAAATGAGTTTGGAGAGTGATTGGTGAAAGAGGCCCAATGTAGCCTATAGATTTTTTTTTCTGCCTTGTGTTGCACGTAATTATTCCATTTGGACCGTTTCAATTTGTTAATTAAACAAATAAACCAGTCAATAAAATCGATCTTTTGAACTACATGTTTTTATATTGTTTAGCGCATAATTTTGACGGCACAGACCTTGCCTTTCTTTGAATAGGGAAGACGAATTGTTAAAACGTCTCTGGATATCCAGAGGACCATTGAAAGGCTTCAGGAGTCGCCAGTACAACGTGAAACCAATCAATCTTCTTATCATGAAAATGGCTTCTGGGGCCATTTATGTGAGGAAATGGGAATACCCAATGTTCGAACACATCGATTAAGATTACAACTTGCTCATCAACAGTCTAAGGTAGGCTATGCGGTGAAATAGGTGAATTCCTATTATTGCATGTGATGTGTGCATTCAAATATTCAGCAATCAGTGTATAAATGTAACTTCTGTGATAAAAAGCTGCCTCTGACCTATGAGAACCGAGTTGAATTCGTAAATGTGCACGCATTTGAGCCCGTTTGATAATTTGGTGACTCGCCGTGCGCTGGGAAAAGCTCGGAAAAGTCGCTGTTGGGGGGTGGGTGGTGTGTCCGTCAAGAGGGAGCAGCCAAATTAAATTTTAGTGCAGCGGAATGTAATTTTGGGATAAGATCAGACTGCGATTCGCGCCGGCCCTGCCTGCCAGGGGAAACCACGTTTACGCCGCATGTCGCACCACAGAGTGTGGCGAGTTGCTAATTTCGGGGCTTTCCCGAGCAATGCGTGCAGGAACCTATTAAAAAGCCAATCAACATTTACATTTACATTTATTTATTTAGCAGACGCTTTTATCCAAAGCGACGTACAATAAGTGCGTACAGAGACATCATCATCATTACAGAACAGACAAGGCAAAGCACATCCTTTGCATAATGTAGCAGCTATCCCTAGCAATGAACGTTGACTGTAGTTCACAGTAAGCTGCGGGCAAATCAGCAGCACCACACTTTCATTCCAAATACTATTATAAACTATACTATTATAAACCATTCCAAATACTATTATAAACTATGCTATTATAAACCATTCCAAATACTATTATAAACTATAATAAACAGACAGGGAACAGGGAACTGATATTCCTAGGTGAGGATATCAGTCAAGGTGGAGTCTGAAGAGGTGTGTCGTCAGGCCTCGACGGAATGCAGGCAGGGTTGGAGTAGAACGTAGGGGAATGGGAAGTTCATTCCACCACTGAGGTGCTAATGTGGAAAAACTCCGCAGTCGGGACAAGCGAGAGCCTTTGACACGGAGGGGGGGAAGTGCCAGTCGCCCTGCTGTAGAAGAGCGAAGTGGTCGAGCAGGAACATAGTTCTGGATTAAGTCCTGCAGGTAGGCGGGGCCTGTCCTATTGGCTGCAGTGTAGGCCAGGGTCAGAACTTTGAACCTGATCCTGGCTGCAACTGGCAGCCAGTGGAGAGACCTCAGCAGGGGGGTTACGTGGGAAAATTTCGGGAGGTTGAACACAAGCCGGGCAGCTGCATTCTGGATCAGTTGAAGAGGCAGAATGGCGCAGGCCGGTAGGCTTGCGAGCAGGGAGTTGCAGTAGTCCAGGCGTGAGGTGACCATGGTCTGGACAAGAAGCTGGGTGGAGTAGGTGGTCAGGTACGGTCAAATCCTCCTGATGTTGTACAGGAGGAACCTGCAGGACCGTGCCGTCGCCCTGATGTGCTCTTTGAAGTCCAGCCGGTCGTCCAGGACCACCCCCAGGTTCCTTGCAGAGCGGGAGGCAGCCACCACGGTCCCATCAACGGTGATGGAGAGGTCATGTAGTGGGGAGGTCTTGTACGGCATGAAGAGGAGCTCTGTCTTGTCAAGGTTGAGCTTCAGGTGTCAAGGTTGAGCTTCAATCAACCGTTTCGTGGATCATATGCGGTCCAATCTGATTTTGAAATAAATCCCCCAAGCAGGAAAAATGTACACTTTGCATTTATTGTTCGTTTTCTTTTTTATGTTATGCTAATCCCTGTATTTATTTGTTTTTAATTGTGTATGGCTGTTATTATACTGCACTGTGGTACCAGTGGTACTGTATTCTTTCTTACACCCGTCTGTAATGAGAAGAATGACAAATTTGGTGCGTACATTCACTCGTATTGCACGTATAGCGATAAACCGTACCTCGTAACTAAAATGACATTCAATGAAATCAATGCAAAATAGATAGCCTATCGTCTTCCACTGCACAATCCTAAAGGCGACAAAAGTTACTCTGTCTCTGCTCCAGTACCACATATTTTCTGAATGTCACTTACGCCCTTAAGAACAAAGAGAAAGTAGTGAAATCTTGGTGCAAAAAAGGCGTAAGTGATGTTTTGGCGAAAATGTCATTGTTAGTTTCTTTTTTTTTTGTTGCAATTCTTTTTTACAATACTAATTCACCGAAACCTAATCTTTATAAAAAATATCGGTGGTCCAAATATGTTGTTAATTAAATAATTACAATCAATCAAGTTTGTTTTTGCTCTCCTGTAAAATTCTGAATGTCACTTACGCCCCATTTGCGCCAAGCCCTCGATATACGTACGTAATTAGATCAAAATGTTCACCTTTTCATTTTTCCTGGTATGCTAGTTTGTACTTGTACTACTATTTTTGTATATATATATACAAATAAAATTTCATTTTTTGGAGGAGAGAAATTCCCATTTGAATGAATGGCAAAATGTTGTACGTTGTGATGTCTTTAGTGTAGTGGCGAGTGCAGCCTTATCTCAACCAGGGAGGACCCGAGTTTCGTTCCTGCTTGCTCCCTACTGAGTTTGTTACAATATACCACCAACATGAATATGCAATCATATTCATGTTATCACTTACAGTATGTAATGGTAATACTCGCACAATCACTAGATAGCAATTTCAAGAAAGTCTGCCCCAAAGTGGTTCAAATCTCATGATGCTATTGTGGAAAGAGCATGAATACCTACGATTTTTAAAACACTGGACTTGGCAGCACTCATGGGAAATGCTATGATAATAATTTGTGACATGACATTTTCTGTTGAAAGTATGGTATCTGACTTGACTTGCATAAACTGTAACATATCTTAAAGACAAACGATGTGCTGTCACTGGATATTTGATATTGACACCTATATCGCCACACTCATACATAACAAAAGTACACCAAGGTATTTTCTATTTTTAAGGGACATGGGGAGGTCAGACTTCAGGCTGATTTTGAAGAGTCAGTCAGCCCTGTGTCTGTGCCACCTGAGGTACACAAGGGCAGCCATGCAGGGGATGAACAATGTTCCGAAGAGGTATTTTAACCCTATCCCATCTTACATCATAATTGTTGTGTATGGTGAGAATCTGCTGACATATTACTGAATTTGTACTTGGATCAAAGGTTGCGTGTTTTTGAGAATCGGGAAGAGGTGATTCATCAAAGCACTGTAAGCTCTCCCCTTATCCATACAGAAGGAGAAAGCAATCCAATTGAAACTTCTAAAACCTTGGAGGATAGAAATATTATTTCTGATGAAGGTCTCGAAACATCCCTGCAGGAAACAAAGGCCAGTCCAGAAGGAGCTGTGGCACTGTCGGTTCCCGAAGATGGAGACCAGTCCCCTGAGAGGGTTTGTTGAAACAAATGTTACAATAATGTTGAAGTCAGTGAGAGAATACCAATCTTGTTCAATGTTGGCCATACAAGGCCTGTATATTAGTGGGAATTTTTACTTTCCTTCACTATTGAAAGGACATGCATAGACTATACTGTTGAGGTAGTCAGTTATTTTCATAGATTAATCATGTCACATCACATTGTGTTCCATTACAGGACAGAAAAAATGATGATGAAGATGATGACATTACTGATGACTGTACTGATGACAGCTTCTTCATCCACAGTCTTCCTCAGTCACCATCTTTTTTCTTTATCAATCAAATGGAATGGTGGAAATTGCGTCGTAAGCAGAGAAAAAGCAGGTTCGTTGGACTGCAGTGGGCCAATGTAATTTCTAAAGGCATCCGATCAGTACACCCCCACTGCAGTTTTGCCTTGCAGTGAGAGCCATTGGGTCACAGAGGAAGACTCCTGTATTTAGATGCCACGGTTATTGTTAATTTCATGACTGTTCAGTATCCGTGAAGGTCACTGTGGAGGAAGAAATCTCCCTGAAAGCAAAGATGGAGTTTCAGGGGGATTTTGTAAAACATAACCGCCAAGAACTGCGACGGCGACCAGTCCGCGCACATGAAAGGGCTCAACTCTCTCAAACACTGCAAACCAAACTGCCAAGATCCCTTTATTTAGAGAAACTGCAAAATAAAAAATATTGAAGAATCTGTGATGGATTCCGGGTGTTGGGGTGCAGCACCAACCCCTGGTGTGCTTAAGACCATATCCTGGGACTACAGAAGGAATAAGAGGAGGCATCAGAATGAAATCCTGAGTCTTCAAATGATGGTAGAAGAGAAGACCAATTCACCTGATGAAGTACTTCAGAAGGTTTTCCTGCATCCTAAAGGGGTGATGCTCTGGTCCCAATCCTCGATCAGAATATTTCATGAAAGGTGCAGGGAAGACATTGTGTACCTCGATACAACTGGCAGCATCATCCAAAAGCCTCCAACATCTCCACCAATTTATATATATGAACTTTGGATAAAAGCGTCTGCTAAATGAATGTAATGTAACTGGTGGTGAGAAACCCTATAAAAGGATTCTCCCCTTTCCCTGTTGCGACGTATGTAACATGCGAGCACACCACTGCCAGTATTCTTTATTTTCTTGGGGCATTTAGAACCGACCACCAAAGACTGTATGGGAAGACGACACCACCAAGAATGATCATGTGCGATGGCTCTGTTGTGCTAATGCAGTCCATCGCACTGATCTTCTGTAAACTGAACTTGGAAGATCTCCTTGCCCAGTACTTTGCCATTGTCAGTGGACAAGGCACTGAAAAACATTTCATGATCCCCATTCTTCATCGATGCCTTAGCCATGTGATGAAGAATGCAAAGCAATTGTGCAAAAAAAACAGTAAGTGATTTTCTTAATCTTGAATTTTTTTCTTCCGCGTTTTTTTCTGAATGTAAATTTCTAAAACACAAAACTCCCAATAGTGCTCCCAAGAACTACCGGCTGTGCATGCATGTGTTTGGCCTAATGACCAATGCAAGCACATTGCCTGAATTGAGTGAGATAATGTTGAGTGCCACAGTTGTTTTCTCCAGCTTCCACAGTGACAAAAACGTTGAGAGGTACTTCAGGTACTTCAAGTTTACTGCATATACACTCACATTATTGGCATCTTTGAAGATGAATAAGCAAGGCTGTACAAAATACAGATTATGACCAATATTTAATATTTAAGATATGAGAACTTAATTTCCCTATAATATAATTCTGTACAATAACGGCTTTTATAAAAGCAAGATTTTTTTCCTGGAAAAAATTATTGGAATAAAATACTAATGAAACTATTTTCCCATGAATTGACCAAAATATGATTGTATGCATTTAATTTCTACAGCCTTCATGTGTATACACAATCACACATACACAACACACATGTCCATATACACTGTAAAAAATCTTGCATCCTCACATGGTTAACTTATATTTAATAGGTAGATCTAATATTTATTATTTTCATCGTAAACAGCATCACTTTACTTTGGGTGTACTTAGTGTCAGTATACATACAGCAATTTATTTTAAATAAAACTAAAACATTTTATTTAAGTAATGTAATGATTTGATTAAATTTAATGAAACGTTATGAAAGTGAGTTGACATTATCATTTGTCTGTCACATGAGTCTTCGTGCCGAGACTGTCGAAAATATGCCTAAACGCATGCGCCATGGTCACATGGTTATGGACCCTGAACCGCATGTTGCAGGAGAACTTTGTTAGCATAGTGGGTAGAACAATTTCAAGTATTTGAAAATAATTTGTGAAAATGTGTGACGGAAGTATTTTGCCGAATGTTTTATTTTTTTTACGTGTAGTTGAATGTTTATGCACCATAAATGTAATAATATGGCTTCATAATATGGCTACTACTAGTAACCTGTACTCAACCTGTTAATTGAGTTCAATCTCATGTGTAGCCTAAGAGAGTTTACATTACCAATAAAATGAAGTTTATCCGACTTCATATGGCTACTAATAGTAACCTGTTCTCAATTTAATTGCGTTCAATCTCATGTGGAAGTGAGTTAACATTACCAAGAAAATTAAGTTTATCCGACGTAATAATATGGCTATTACTAGTAATATGTACTGAATTTTGATGAGTTTAGTTAGATATGTAATTGTGTTCATCCTACTTAAAAAAGCACTGAAGTTAATTCAACTCAAAAAAATCAATGCAAAACGTTACCTAATTTTTATTAAGTTGGAGAAGGGAAATCTTTTTTAGTGTATACATAACTACAGAATGAGTTAATCAAGTTCTTGTTTCAATATTGATTCATATTCATTTATTTATATTTATTACTCGACCTGCGGTCTCGATGCTGACATCACAGCCGTGCTTATTTATCCAATAGCAGGCTCCCTCATGATTAATTGCTTATACATATATGCATGTATATGTATATGTATTACGATGCGGGCTGGGGGTGGCCAATGATCACATGGTGAACATACAAGATCAAGAATAAGTCTTTGGCTTAACAGCTTTTATTAAACCAAAGAACTGAAAAACAACCAAAACTCTTAGTCATGAAAGTCAAAATTTTATTCTAAACTACAACCAAACATTATTCCACAGGTTCAAGCAGCCAAACAAAAAAATATTTCCTTTAGGCCTGAGTGTGAAACTTTATAAGGGCCAGTAATTAGCCAGCTGTCATAATTGCAATGAGTCATAGCTGCCACCCTGCCTGTGAGCAGGGCCGGCACTCATCTCCATGGTCCTGCAGCTGTCCTGTGAATGGCGCTGGCGCTATCCATGGGCCTGAAACTCTCAGATTGCTGGAATGGCTGGTGTGCTGACGGGACACTTCATGATCACCCTACCTTATATATACATAGAAACATAGCGCTCCAGGGGCCTCATTTATAAATTTCTCTTGGAACTTATTCTAAATGTGAGCGCACAATCATTTCCTAAAATGTCCCCACAATGTATGTGTCTGCTCCCTGTTTTAAGCCCTCTAACAGCCTTCACTCATTAGAAAATATCTGAAAGCAATCAAATACTTGATACAAAACTTCTGCTCTTATTTAATTAGCTGAATCAAATCTTGATCTGAGATTTGGATGAGCACCAGCTACAGTTGCAGACTGCAAGTTTTTACTGTACAGGAGTTCACCAGTGTAGTTTATACAGCTGTCATAAAAATAAAACTAAGGTAATTGGATGGAACAAAAACGAGCCAGCAGGTTGGCCCTCCAGGACTGCAGTTGTGCACTACTGCTGTATGTAAAAGAATATTGCATGGAATCTTTTCAATCTTTAATTTGAACTACCATAACTTTATAAATGATCATCTTGACTTGGTCATGTAAATATAAAGTGCCTGCCCTAACTGTACAAGATTTAGCCTCTGCTCACTAATCACAGGCGTTGGTCAACCCAACCTTTCTGCATTTTACGAAGATCAAATCCTTCTAAAGTGCAATTGTATTTTAAGTTATCATGGTCATCCTTTACTCTTAGCATTTCAACTCTTGCCATTAAAAAGTAAATACTCATAGCAAACCTAAAACCTGCTATAGCAAAGACCTCCATTATGGCAAAAGCTATATCAGCACATCATGTGTAATCTATCTTAAGTTTTAGCAGTGCTGCTGCTTTTAATAGTTTTAATTATCTAAAATTTTGTATTTAAATTTCCTCCCCTGGTCCATCCCTAGGTTGTACTGGTCTGTATGTTTATAAATGTGCATATTCTGTGCTTCAATATAGCTGAAAACCAATCGGCAAAGATAGGACGTATAAAAATTTATTGGACTGAACTGATCCAAAATTTGTTGATTCCATCATGTACATTCATTCACAGAACTTCACATGCAGTAATAGGACACAGGGCATTATGGAGAAGAGTCAGTGGGACCTGAAGCGCATCAGGTTCCAGAGACGCAGGCTGACAAGACTGCGTCTAACTGCGACCTAACTTATCAAGAGAGCCACAATGCCCTGCTGAGGGAGTTCTATGATACACTGCGGACTGCTAAAAAGAGAAAGGTTTGTCAAAGTGCTTTTGCAACTAATGTATTTTTATGGGTTTTTACTTTATACATGTTTAACTATTGACTTGTTTTTATAACACAAGTGCTGTTCTTATTGAAGCAGTTCACTCACTGTTAAAGGCCAACTAAATATCATGAATCTTTAAACCATATTCTTACACCATTTAATGTCTTACATTGTACTGGGCAGGCACACCGAGTGGACACAGAAAAATGGCAGAAGAGGAAACGGAACAGGAGGGGGGGTTATGTGTCAACTATGGATAAGGCATTTCCTTTCCAAAAAAAAAAAAAGGTAACTGTATGATGACTTGAATGTGCATCAAAATCCTTATGTCAAACACTTTGTGAAAGAGCATTATGGTATTTTATTACTAACATGTAAACAGTGTGTCTAATGCTTTGCATTTGCACCATGTTATGAAACAGAGTGCTGTGAAAGAGGGCATCTCCATCCAGGGAGATGCAGGAGGTAGTTGAAAGTCCTACTGGGCCTCAGGTGTGTTATTTTAACCACATATTGCTACAGATTACATGAACAGGTGATGGCACTGGCAAATTTGCATTGGTCAAGCTGAACCAAATAATGTGGCAAACATTCATACTGAAAGTATCTAAATACTGCCAAATGCTCACTTACACCGTGATGTTACTTAGTCAAATGATTCACACACGGTTAGAAAAATGTTGTTAAAATTACAGCAAGTTGCTGAGAACAATTAGCCAGCAAGGTGCTGTTATTAATTTAACAGCAAGGTTACTGTAGTTCATTTACAATACCTTTTCCCCATGCTGTATAATGAAATACAGTACTGTACTGTCGACTCTACTGTAGTTTATACTGCATGATTACTGTAACCCATATTACAGCAACTCTAGTCTGTATTGAAATAACAGGATTACTGCATTTAAAGTTAGACATCTAAACTACAGAAGATGAAATACAGAATGTACCAGTGTGAAGAAAAAGTACACTTTACACGTGAATGTATTAAAAGCAATTTTATTTAACAATTCCGCACAGTGTATATGTAATACAAATTAACCAAGAAATATAAAAATGTCTACTCTCGACGGCTATGCCGTGACATGAGAAAATAAACATTGTCAACTCCGTAAGTCTGAAGAACTTATCCACCCAATGGCAGTACAGATACTCAATAAACATTGACATGCACTTTGCTTGAACCCTGTAGCCTACAAGTCATGAAATCACGCACCCTGCACATGGAACTTCCAAACTAGCTAAAGACGCAGGCACTTTACTAGCAAACCAACATAGCACTAGCTAACGTTAAACGTTGTAAATAAGGTAGCCTACAAAATTCCTACCATAACATAATTAAATATCCAGAGGGACAAATAAGTATGGTAGGCTAAATTTTTAACAGTAATATTAAAATCTAGCTAAGTTAAGCATACTACGGTTTAATTGAAATTTCTAACTAGCTGGAAGTGTAACGTTAGTAAAGTTAGCCAATGGCTATAACGTAGCCTAACGTTAATTCGTGACACCACCCAGCACCGACAGGAGGGAGTAAGGCTAACGTTAGCCTACACACATGAATTGCAACCCGATAGAATAACGTTCACGTTACATTTTAATCCAACCCAATACGAAACTCTAGAAACTACATAGCCGCTTTCCCACTTTAATATTAATATAATCCAAACAATTTGCTAACTACCTTGATATTAACTGACAATAGCTTGCTATCTAACCTAATTTAGAATAACGTAGCAAACGGTGAGGTTAGCGAACATAGCTAGCTAACGTTACACGGGTTCAATCCGCCACCATCACCTTGTTCAAAACAGAATTAATTCAAATAATTTGCCCCCAAGGTCATACAAACTCAATAAATGAATTAGTTTACCCAGGGTATTCTTCTCAAAAACTAAAACTCCTAACGTACAAAAATCGATGATTCATTTCACCTTGAACTGGCTGTGTGGCAAGCAAAGATTTCAAAAAAACATAATAATCAGTTAACGTTACAGGGTGAGCTGATTGGTCCATTTTCGCGCTGAAGGAATATAACTATTTTGGATTACAGTAAATGATATTATGATTGCTGTAATATTTCGTCAGCCATGAAGAATTCACACAAAACCTATTGTGAATCTACAGCAACGTGCTGTATACAGCACAAACAGCAACGTACTGTTCATAATAAAGTAATATTACTGTTAAAACAAGTAAAATTTCTAACAGTGCACTTATAATATGACATTCTGTTGTTTGGTATACGTTAAAGCAAGTTTATGGTCAATCAGCTGTATTAGTTGTCTGTTCACATTGGTCATATTGATTGTGTCCCTTAACTGTTTCTAACTACGGGAAACAGGGAAAAGCACACTTCCTCAGGATCACTGAAGGACACCGGACTGAGGATTAAGCAGAAACAAAAAGGCATGACAAAGGTAATGTTATCATTAATTACACAATTACTGGACCCTAGCAAATCATGAAAGGGCAACAACATAAGCAGAAATACTAGAATAGCAAGGATTAGCTAGATTGCAATTAATGTCTTGCAGAAAACAACAAGGTGGTCAACGGGACAAGGGCCGGATTGGCTAGGGAAGTCACCCACTGACCTAATTCCTGCCTCACGACTGCGCCGAGTAGCCCTTCACTCTGGGGATATGCTCAGTGTTTTGGGACAACACTATTGGCTGACAAGTGATGACATTGATGCCTCATGCTATAACTTGTCTGAGAAATACCCCACGGTGGACGGGTTTCAGTCATGCCTATTATTTCAAACCCTGAAAAATGGAGGGATTGTAGGGACCCCACAAAATCCCTTTGTCCAAGTTCTAAATGTCAATGATAATCATTGGGTCACTGTCAGTAATGTATTCAGTGGACCTGATGAGGTACATGTATATGACAGTGGCCATACCAAAATTACGACAGTGACCATACAAATGGTGTCATGGATGCTTCGTCCTGAGGCGCCATTTTTTCAAATCATGCCTTCTGTGCCAAAGCAGAAAATGGGAAGCACCTGTGGACTCTTTGCCCTGGCATTTGCACAAGTCCTTTGTGAGGGCATCAGACCAGAACAGTGCGAGTTCACAGAGAGAGCCCTGAGGCCTCACCTTTACAGGGCTCTCAGAGAAAACAGGGCACCAGTGTTTCCCTTCACACCAAGAGTGGCACCACCAAATAAAGAGAGTGTGGCAGTGGAGGTGCACTGTCTATGTAGAACAGCCCACAACACCGAAGTTATGGTGGAGTGCAGTACGTGTGAGAGGTGGTATCATCCAACCTGCGTGGAAGTTCCACAGTCTGCACTAGACACCAGTACAGTGGAATGGCAGTGCATAAATTGCATAAGATAGGGTTTAGCGGGTGGTACCCTATTGTTTTTGTTCGGTTTATTATTATTCTTATTATAAATTTTATTTTTTCCTCCAGTGTACAAAAGGGCCACAAGTCAAGGAATTGAGTTTGTGCCTTAGAGCCACATGGCTGCCTGTGACCCAACCCCCCAGCTGTAAATTCCTTTGTTTCCCTAACCAAGGTCATAAGTCACCATGACCACACCAAGGTTATTATAGTTAAGTTTTTAAATTTAGTTTTTATTTTTATGAGTTTTTTAATTTCACTTTCTAATGTAGTTTAATTTCAGTTCGTTTTCAGAAATTGTGTTTATAGTCTTAGTTTAGGTTTAGTTTTTCAATCAATTTCAGTTTGTTTAGTTTTAGTTTTTCAACCGATTTTATTTTTATTTTTTATTTTTATGTCAGTTAAGTCAATAGTTGGGTTGGAACCATGTACCACACAGGCTAATCCAGGAACGTTTCGGCTCATTCTATCAATCAGATTTCAAGAAATAGTCGGTAGTCTCCGAAGCCCATTCTATTTTCCATAGGGAATTTACTTCCGAAACCAGACTCCGCCCACTTGAGTACTCTATACTGTTACAAACAGACCGTTAAAAGATTATTTCCATGGCTCCGTGTGTTAACGTTACAAATGATTGACAACTCGGGTGCAGCCGAGTTACGTCACACGCGACTCTTAAAGGAGCCGTGTATTAAATAGACGTACGTCAACCAACGTTTAAGGATGTACAACGTTAGTTGTCAATGTTAACAAAGTATCCGATTAACCTTTCATTAGTTACCAGTAGTAGTAACAAATCTATTCTTTATGTATTTTATCCAAACAGGCTAATACTTACCAAATACACAACCTAACAAATAGCAGGCCTATAAAATTAACTTATGTTGTGCGCTTGTTATCTCGAGCCGGAATCTGTGGATGCCTTCGTAGCCTCTGGCTTACTATTCTGTCGGCCGGCCGGTAAATCCTCGGTAGCTGGCAGTTCAGGGGGTAAGTCTCCGCTTGCCATCTGTGCTGCTGACTCTGGTGTTGTCCGTGCCCTCTCGCTGACTAGCTGCTCCTCACCTGGCGGTTGACCTCACTGGGGGTAAGTTTCCAATTGTCTCCTGTGTGGTAGATTTAGCCGTGGTTGCGGGTTGTTTGTTGTGGCGCCACAGATCGGTCCCATTGCTATCTGGGCTAGCCTGGGAGGCTAGGTGCTCCGCGAAAACTCCTCGCTTGCTGTGTGTTCGGACGTGTTTGTGTGTTGAGTCTGTTCCACTGGCTTGCATGTGACGTGTTGGCTTACTTGCAAAGTCTGTTGTTTTATAAATAAATCTCATAGTAACTAACTTACAGCAGCAGCAATTTTTCATTTTCCCACTCACACTGCACTTCCGCATTTCTGGACTGAGTTTGACTCCTGGAAGACTCCCGTGACACCCGGAAGAGCAGAAGCACGTCTGTTTGGAAGAGTAACTCATCTATAGTCACTATTATCAGCGCAATCTACAGATTTGTTGGCATTGCAACAACAAAAAGCCATGCCACCAAAAAAGAATCCCGCAGCTGAGGAGGTCGACGACATTAAAAGGTCGCTCGACTTTCTGGCAGAGGAGGTTTCTGCTGTCAGACTACAGCAGAAATCCATCTTGGACTTGGTGGAGGAAGTCAAAGCACTGAGGCTGCAAAACACAGAGAGGGAAAAGAGGATCACCTTTTTGGAGAACCGGGTGGCAGATTTGGAGCAGTACACCTGGATGAACGACATCATAGTCTCCGGACTGGAGACTAAACCCCGGTCATACGCACGGGCGGTGACAAGGCTGAACGGCGGGGAGCCCAGCGAACCGGACTCCTACTCTGTGGAGCAACAAGTGACTGCTTTCCTGCAGTCCAAGGGGATTGAGGTGGACAGAAACAACATCGAGGCATGTCACCCTCGGAGAAGCAAGACGGATAAACCAGCCTTAATAATAAGGTTTGCTAACAGAAAGCATAAAGCTGAACTGCTAAAGCAAGGAAGAAAGCTGAAGGGATCAGACTGAATGAACACCTGACAAAAAGTAATGCAGACATCGCCAGAAAGGCTCGATTCCTGAGAAAGCAGAGGAAGATAGAGTCTACATCAAACTGCAAAATATTCATCAAACTGAATGGAACACCAGAAGAGGCTAAAGTGCTGGTCATCAGAGACATAGAGGAATTGGACAAATACCAGTGATGCAAAAAAATAAAAAATACTGACTAAATACACCACACAATCATGACAAACCCTGACAGTAGTCATTCATCTCCATCTGGAGATAAGGAACAGGGATTGGAAACCTTTGTATATACAGAACATAAAACAAGATATGGAAAATGATATTGACCCGGAAAATAACTTATTCAGCAATATCAACAACAGCTGCAGTTATTACACAGATGATCAGTTTAATATAATGGTTAAATCAGAGCATAAAATATCAATTATCCACTTTAACAGCAGAAGCCTATATGCCAACTTCCACAACATCAAAGAATATTTAAGACAGTTCAATAAACCATTCAATATAATAGCCATATCAGAGACCTGGATCAGCCCTGAGAAGGGAGTGGACTTTGAGCTGAGTGGATATGAACTGAATTATATGAACAGAAAGAACAAGAATGGAGGCGGTGTGGCGATATTTGTGGATAAAAGCTTAAAATATAAGGTGGTGAACGACATAACAGCTGTTGATGATTTGTTAGAATGTATTACAGTAGAAATTTGTATGGAAAAAATGAAAAATGTAATTGTGAGCTGTGTATATAGAGCTCCTGGAACTAATATTGAAATATTTAAAGAGTGGATGGAAAGCATGTTTGCAAAAACAATCCAAAAGGTTATGTTCATCTGTGGGGATTTCAACATAGACCTGTTAAATCCAAAAAAGAATAAAATGACAGAAGAGTTAATCAATGCAATGTACAGTGTGGGCTTATATCCAAAAATCACCAGACCCAGCAGAATAACATCACACTGTGCCACTCTAATAGATTATATTCACAAACACTATGGAAAACAATACCATGAGCGGACTATTATTAAATGATATCAGTGACCACTTACCTGTTTTTGTTGTCCATTACTGTAATTATGGGAAGGTTAAGGATACCAACAACTTAAAATACACTGCCTGGCCAAAAAAAAAGTCGCACACTCGAATATTTCGTTGGACCGCCTTTAGCTTTGATTACAGCGCGCATTCGTCGTGGCATTGTTTGGACAACCTTATGCAACGTCACAACATTTATTTCCATCCAGAGTTGCATTCATTTTTTTGGTTGCATTCAGATCTTGTATTGACGACGGGAGAGTCGAACCACTCTGTAAAGTCCTCTCCAGCACATCCCAAAGACTTTCAATGGGGTTGAGGTCAGGACTCTGGTGGCCAATTCATGTGTGAAAATGATTCCTCATGCTCCCTGAACCACTCTTTCCCAATTTGAGCCCGATGAATCTTGGCATTGTCGTCCTGGAATATGCCCATTGGTGGGATAATCTGGTCATTCGGTACATTCAGGTACTCAGCTGACTTCATTTTATTGCTGCATAACATTGCTGAGCCTAGACCTGACCAACTGAAGCAACCCCAGATCATAACACTGCCTCCAGAGGCTTGTACAGTGGGCACTATGCATGACGGGTGCAACGGCGACTTTTTTTTTGACCAGGCAGTGTATAAAAGAATAAGAACAGAGGAATCCATGAATGCATTAAAAAATGAATTACTAAGACAAAATTGGAAAATAGTATACGAAGAACAAGATATCGACAAATCATATGATGAATTTCTAAAATTATTCAAATCACTGTACGACCAAAATTGTCCCATAAAACCATACAGTAATAGACAAAAATATACAAATAGTCCGGGGGTCACCAAGGGGTTACAAAATGCCTGCAAAAAGAAAAATACACTATATAGACAATTCGTAAAGTATAGAACTATAGAGGCAGAAAATAAATATAAAAATAAGTTAATTAATATTATGAGGATATGTAAGAAGGAATACTATAATAAAATATTAGAGAATAATAAAAACAATATCAAAGGTATATGGAGTGTGCTAAACAATATTATTAGAAATGGATCTAGAAATGCAAGTTACCCTGAATATTTTGTTGAGAACGACAAGACCATAAATAATATGGAAGATGCGGTTAGTGGTTTTAATAGATTTTTTGTAAGTGTGGGACCAGAATTGGCAGAAAAAATAAAAGATCCAGAAACAACCAAAGAAGCGACTGATGATAATTATGGGGATAGAAATCAGAGTTCAATTTTTCTCAGAGCAGTAGAAGAAAAAGAAATAATGGACATTGTAAGAAAATGTAAGAACAAAAATTCTACTGACTGGCATGATATTGATATGACAATAGTAAAGAAAGTCATCGAAGGAATTGCACAACCACTAACACACATCTGTAACTTGTCGTTTCAAACTGGTAAATTTCCAAAAAAATATGAAAATAGCAAAAGTAATACCATTATATAAAACCAGGGATCGACACCATTTTACAAATTACAGGCCTGTTTCTTTACTCTCCCAATTTTCCAAGATACTTGAAAAACTCTTTACTGAAAGACTGGACAACTTCATTGAAAAACACAAACTGCTGACCGACAGTCAATATGGATTTAGAACAGACAGATCAACATCTTTGGCACTAATTGAATTAATTGAAGAAATTACAAATTGTACAGACAAACAAAAGTATGCAATAAGAGTATTCATAGATCTAAAAAAAGCTTTTGACACCATTGATCACAACATATTAATCAATAAATTAGAAAGGTATGGTATTAGAGGGGTTGGGCTAAATTGGGTGAGAAGCTATCTAAGAAACAGGCAACAATTTGTGCAAATAGGTGAGCATACATCAACTTACATGGATATTATTTGTGGAGTACCTCAGGGGTCAGTTTTAGGTCCAAAACTGTTCATTTTATATATAAATGATATATGTAGAGTATCAAAAATACTGAAGTTTGTTTTATTCGCAGATGACACAAATATTTTTTGTTCTGGTGAGAATTTGCAGCAGCTTTTGGAGGTGAACGCAACAGAAATGAATAAATTAAAACGGTGGTTCGACATAAATAAATTGTCACTAAATCTGAGCAAAACAAAGATTATGCTGTTTGGAAATTGTAAAATTCATTCTGAAGTACAACTGATGATTGACAATGTTAACATAGAAAGAGTATACGAAAATACATTTCTTGGTGTGATTTTAGACCACAAGATCTGCTGGAAACCACATATAAGCCATGTGCGAGCAAAGCGGGCAAAAAGCATTGCAGTTCTGGGAAAGACAAGACACATTCTGGACCATAAATCATTGTACACTATATTGCTCACTTGTTTTTATCATATCTAAGTTACTGTGTGGAGGTATGGGGTAACACCTACAAAAGCACCCTACAGCCATTATGCATACTTCAAAAAAGAGCCATAAGGATAGTTAACAATGTAGGATATCTAGAACACAAACTCACTGTTTTTAAAGTCTTATACCTTGAAGTTCATGAATCTGGTAGAATTTAAGACTGCACAAATTATGTTTAAAGCAAGAAAAAATGTACTTCCGGGCAATATACAAAAAATGTTCATAGACAGAGGGGGGTTATAATTTAAGGGGAGAGCTGAATTTTAAAAAAACTTAGTGTTTGTATAACTATGAAAAGTATGTGTATTTCAATATGTGGGGTGAATTTGTGGAATGGTTTGGAGCTGGAGTTAAAACAAAGTACAAACATAAATCAGTTTAAAAAGATGTACAAAAAAACTTTTCTAAAGAGGTATATGGATGAGGACGGGTTGTAACTGTTTAAGTTTTATTTTATTTACACTGGGTGGATATTTGGTATGTACACTGAATTGGGTTATTTGTTTATACATGTTATGAATTGTATTGGGCTGTATATTAAATTGGGATAGTTGTTTATATTTATAAATTGTATTGGGTTGTATATAGAATTGGGATAATTGTTTATAATTGTTTATAATGTTTATATTTATATTGTATTGGGTTGTATATATAATTGGGTAAATTGTTTATATTTTAATTGGGTTGTATATTAAATCGGGATAGTTGTTTATATTTATTAATTGTTTTGGGTTGTATATAGAATTGGGATAGTTTAGAATTGTTTATATTGGGTTGTATATAGAATTGGGATAATTGTTTATATATATATAGGTATATGAAAAAGGGGTAGGAACAAATAAGTGGCTACTTCTACCTACTCCTTTTCGAACATGTAGTATTCAATTTATTTTGTTTGAATATTTGTTCATTGGTTTAGTGTTTATTTACTTTATTGCTATTGTTCGCTTTTATCTGTTTGTTTGTTTTTGTCATTCATCATTTATTTTTTATCATTATTTCTTTTAGTTTTATTTTACATGTTCGAAATAAAAATTTCATTCATTCATTCAAAACATGGATTAAACTTAAGTTTTTTTTTGTGTTCTTATATTGGCATTAAATAATGCAGCTGTTATTAATTGCTTGTAGATTCAAGCTACCATTAATGATTTCTAAATATTACAGCATGAGCTAAACTGAACAATACAGTACTTTAATGGTTCATCATTTCAATAAGGGTAGAGAATTGACTCAACCTTGAGTAGGGTATAACTGGGCACCAAAGAGAGAAAAAAAAAAAAACAGGAAGCTGAGGCTAGAGGCAAGGAGGAACCACCACGGCGAGGCATGGCTGGTTAGGGTGGCGAAGTGCATGGTCAGTAAAAGAGTGATCTTTCACTCGCAAGGCAGATTTTTAATCTTTTAATCAGCCACTCTCAGGTGGAGGCGATTAGCTGTACGGCTTGATGGCTGGTGACCAGGGGTCGTAACAAACAGAGATAAATATATAAATATATATATATATACATACAGTTGAGGACAAAATTATTGGCCCCCCCTGTAAAGATAAGCAAAAAGGGTTATAAAAAATTCACCGTTTGGTGAATTAGCTTAATCTCACACTGAAAAAACAAGAAGAATCCAACCTTTAATTGACGTTAATTTATTATGAGAAAAAAAAATCCCTCATCAAGAAATAATTATTTTTAACAAAACCACATTGGCCACAATTATTGGCCCCCCTGCATTTATATATAGAATAAAGTAATAATTTTTAATATTTGGTCACATATCCTTTGCATGCCATGACTTCCTGATGTCTGTGACCCAACAACATCAAAATACTCTTGATATCTTATTTTCTGGTACTCTTACAAGCGATACTATAACATCTCTGCATTTGAATGGATCTCTATGGGAATTGGGGGGTGGGACTAGATTTAGCTGTAAATTATGCTGGAACAGTATGGAATACATGGTTGATAAAATGGCTGTAAGTCATCAAGGGTCTGAGGTATTAAACGAGCCTAAACCATCGCTCTGCTGCCAGATATGCAGTAGATATGGATGGATCACTTTAAGGGTGGGACTAGATTTAGCTGTAAATTATGCTGGAACAGTATGGAATACATGGTTGGTAAAATGGCTGTAAGTCAACAAGGGTCTGAGGTATCAAACAAGCCTTAAACAATCACTCTGCTGCCAGATATGCAGTAGATATGGATGGATCACTTTAAGGGTTGTTTCTCCTGACAAATTTTCCTATTGAACTCTATGGAAAAATAAGTCAGGAGAAGAAACCCTTCAAGTTATTCAGGCTCTAAACTCAACTGGGACTGGTTACAGCCCATATCTGATGATTTTAAAACACTAACTCTATTAATCTAACCCAGTTGATAAACTTGCCTACTCACCCTATTCTTAAACATCCAGAGAGATCTACACTAATTGATCTGATTTTGACTAATGTTCCTTACAAATAATCTGCTACTGGTGTCTTCTGTAATGATTTTAGTGACCACTGTGCTGTTGTTGCTATTAGAAATACTAAGATCCCTAAGACAAAACCATGCTTCATTCAGAAGAGAAATCTGAAGCGTTTTGTTGAGCAGGGTTTCTTAAACGGCTTGTTTTACTTTGAATGGAAAAGGATTGAGCTTATTCCTGTTTTCCCACACTTATAAGAAAATACCTCATAAATGCCTCCCATGAACTACTCAGAGAACGTGTGTCCGAGAGTGCAAAATATCACTTCTATAAATTAATAAGCCATTTCCTCCTCAACACTTCAACAAGTAGCCCATCAAATGCAGTGATTTGTTGACTTTCTAATATCAGAAATCAAATTAGATATTCAACACTCTTATTTAATACTGTTAATACACAAAATATTAAGGTTACCTCCATGTTTGACTGAAGACTTCACTTGTGGGTCTGCAGGTGGGCCACCATATTGGGGTATTCCCCCACCCTCGGACAAAAAGTGGATTAGTAGCCATGATGATCCGTCTTGAGCAATTCTGGATGACGTGCAGTGACATGGGGCTACGGAGCAAAAGTAGCAATAGCATAATAACGTTATCCAATCAATTATATGTTACATTAGCTAGTTATACATATAACATAATCCTACAATCCTACTATAAAATTAGCAAAACTGTCCCATGTGAATAAGTTTTTATACCGAACACAAAGTATCAAACGGATTCTCTGCCGTTAACGTTAGGCTAACGAGTTGTCCGCCATTATCTAGGCTAACAGCTAGCTAACAAGACTAATGTACATGGTCAGTTAACAAAAATCAATAATATCAAACACTGTTAAAAATGATTTGTTGACTCAACTTGACTAAGTCAAGTCATCTTGTTGCTTTGACTGAGTTAAGTTCAGTCAACATATAGTGTCAAGGTTATTACACTTCAATAAATTAGTTGATACAACATGTATGTCTGTTGACTCAACTCAGTCAAAGCAACAAGATGACTTGACTTGGTCAAGTTGAGTCAACAAATAATTTTTAACAGTGAACTGTTTTGTTAAACTTTCGTACACCAAGTCACTTACAGTTTCACGCTGCGCCATTTTTAATTTTTCTGAGTGACGTCCTGAGTGACGAGTTAGGCGTTCCCATTGAAGGGGCGTTCCCATAGAAGAGGCGTTCCCTAAGCGCCTGCACACTGCAGATAGACCCTTCTCACTCTTACAAGCGATACTATAACGTCTCTGCATTTGAATGGATCTCTATGGGAATTGGGGGGTGGGACTAGATTTAGCTGTAAATTATGCTGGAACAGTATGGAATACATGGTTGATAAAATGGCTGTAAGTCATCAAGGGTCTGAGGTATTAAACGAGCCTAAACCATCGCTCTGCTGCCAGATATGCAGTAGATATGGATGGATCACTTTAAGGGTTGTTTCTCCTGACAAACTATGGAAAAATAAGTCAGGAGAAGAAACCCTTCAAGTTATGAAGGGTGCGAGCTGCAAGCTGCCAGTGAACTGCGAGGTGCGGTGCATGCTGGGACCAGCGAGGGCTGCGAACTGCCAGCAAGCTGCCAGTGAGCTGCGAGGTCCCACCTCGCACCTCACAGCTAGTACCTCGCAGCTCACTGGCAGCTTCTAGCAGCTAGCAGTAATACCAGTTATTAACGATTTATCTCGTTTTTATTTGTCTTTCTGACATTCCTCACACTGCACGCTCTTTTTCAGAATGAATGAATCACAATTGTAAATATTTATTTTGACAGGGGTTAGCCTACTTTAATTTGTTGCTTGACCATTTTGTGGACCAGTGGTTTGCTAGAGTAAATCATAATCTGTGAACGTGAAGGATGGAGTTGAAAAAAAATGTCACCGTCATTTTTACCAGTCATTAAGCTTGTTTTAATGTTTACTGATTTTATAACGTTTGCGTTGCATTTTTGGATGTTTGTCGGTATTATGACATTAGTTAGCCTAGCGGCTGCCGTAGGCCTAAAGCCACAATAATTACTCGTAGCCTATACAATACAAAGTGCAGAACATGGTTATTTAAAAAAAACTAAAAATTCACTGTCCTATATTTGTGCTTTTATTGATTTTATTGGTGTGCTTTTATTGTTTATTCTTTTAGTTTAAAAAAATGCCCACTGTCCCAACATAAAGCTATACTAATTATGATTATAATAAAGTGTAACAGTACAGTAAACACTATTGAATTCAGATTGAAATACAATTGAAGACCCTGGTGCTAAAAAAACCGGTCACATTTTTAGACTATTCAAGTTGAGCCTAGAAACATGTTGTATTTGTTTAGCTAAGTCCACCCTATAAATATATATTGTTAACAGAAAAGGTGCCTAAGCAATGCATTAAAACAGCAAAACTTTTAATGGCTGATTTTATGGATCAATTATATTTTCGGATTAGATTTTCTCAAAATATACATTTTGTGACAGTACTTTTAGCACCAGGGTCAATTCAATTTCCATGCCTACAAGTGACGCATCATGGCCTACTCCACAAACCCCTGGTTCCTCAGGAAGTGTGGCACGGTAGCCTAGGTAGCACTGTCCCTGAAGCCACACAGAAAGTGGTAAAATGTGGATGCGTCCCAATATTTCACTCCCCACCTCCCTTCCTCCGCTCCCCCAATACCACTCCTCTCTTACCCAGAAGTATGTGGAGGAAGGGAGGGGAGGAGGGGAGTGGAGGAAGGGAGGGTGCATTTTTCGACTATTGGGACGCACCCTGGGTGGACTATACGTTCCGTTTTTTCCAGTGGTCCTCGTCCACCCCCCATGTCTCTTTTGCCAGTCTTTTATTTTTATTGAAGTCCATCATAACGCTGTCCCGGAGGTGGTTTTGGATTCTCCTTCGAAGAGTGACCAGGTCTATTGTTGTTTTTTGCTAGACTATGATGTTCCTCGCCTCCCACAGGACGTGCTTGGAGTGGAGAAAAAAATAAGTATTTTATTGGATATTCCAAAAAACTTAAACAATAAATAAATTTTCTTTGTGTTTCAGACAAATTTACATAAACCACATCACCTTTGGAGTGGAGGAAGAGAGGACACATTTTTCGAGTAATGGAACGCACCTGTGTCATTCGCTGAAATATTTTGTCTTTAAAAAAAACAAAAAACGTTTTTTCTTCAGCGAGAGAACTATAGCTGTTCTCTTCTATCCCCACGTATGTACATTACAGTCATTTAGCAGATGCTTTTATCCAAAGCGACAGTGCAACTAGCTCAATGCAACTGTGCAAGGGGGGTCATTTCCACACAAAATCTTCCATGGTGCGAATTCACACTTAGTTCAATAACTATCTACATGATGGCTATTTATAAACAAAATTTACTACCGTAACACAAACTGTTAGTAGCCCCAGGTGTAATTCGAACATTTATTTCGGAATTTCAATCTTACTCTTGCTGCGCTGCGCAGATATTTAAAATATAATAATCCACTAGGCTATCTTACCCAGTAATGTAACTACTGATTAGCCGATCATGGCTTAACTTTATATGAAAGCATCTCAAATCTCACCTAGGGCTTTGGGGGAAAAAAAAAAAATCTTCTCCAAAATGTTCATAAATTAAACATTTTATTTTAGAAAATACCCTGTGTGAGGTTGTGTAGAAATGCAGGAAATAAGTTTAAAAAGGCTCAATTTTCTAGGGGAGGACCCCCGGACCCCCTGCTACGTCGTTCCCCCTCGTGCCCCACCATCATCTCGTCATGCCCCCCCCAATCAGAACAGTCTAGAACCAGGCCTGCTTACAGCTATTTTACCAATCATCTATTCCATACTGTTCCAGCATAATTTACAGCTAAATCTAGTCCCACCCCCAAATTCCCATAGAGATCCATTCAGAGACGTTATAGTATCGTTTGTAAGAGTACCATAAAATAAGATATCAAGAGTCTTTTGATGTTGTTGGGTCACAGACATCAGGAAGTCATGGCATGCAAAGGATATGCAACCAAATATTAAAAATTTAAAGGCAGTCAACTTAGTTTATGTAAACTTCTGACCCACTGGAATTGTGATATAGTGAAATAATCTAAAACAACTGTCTAAAATTGTTGGAAAAATGACTTGTGTCATGCACAAAGTAGATGTCCTAACTGACTTGCCAACACTATAGTTTGCTCACATGAAATCTGTGGAGTGGTTAAAAATTAGTTTTAATGACTTCCACCTAAGTGTATGCAGTGGCGTGCACAGACATTTTGGGGGGCAGGTGCTCAAGTAAAAAAAAGGGCACCCCCCTTATTTATTGAAAAAAATAACGTTACAGTACTTACATATTTATTTATTTCAATACCCATACACTCATGCAGATGTTTAATTCTCAACAGGTTTCTACAAAATTACTGCATCAATTCACAGAGACGAATAAGACTGCTTGGAGAGAGTCAATGCATTTCAACAGTAAGCCTCACCAGACTGTAGCCAGTCAGTGGCCCTCAGTTTCCCTTGCCAAAATTGAGCGTAACAAAATAGCGTTATTTATCCCCCTTCCCGACAAGCTACCATGACAGGGTTGGTACCAATGGATGCCTTAGGTCTTCAGGTTTCATATGAATATGAGTCAGTCTAGCTTTAAAAATGAGCCCTCTACAGCCTCTGAGAGTAATTTCGGGCGCGGGAGTAATGTCCGCGTGCGGAGTTTAAGAGGGCAGGTGGCCTATTTCGAGGCTGACTGCTGCTGTATGGAAATGTTTTAATAGTGGTCTAATTTCACAACAGTGACAAACAATGCCGAGTTAGTTGGCGACCGGCTTAGGGCAAACATTATCGTTACGTTACCTGGCTGGCTGTCATGTCAAGTGGATGCTGCGGTTTGTGCGGCAGCTGCGTCAACAAGAAAGTCGAAAAGGGAGGGGTGGGGGGAGGCTCGTGAGGTGTGGTCTCGCAGAATTACAACTCAAATGCAATTTTCAGGCATTATTACACGCTTTTAATTGAGAATTGATGCCATGGGCCACATTAAAAAACTGAAATATAAAATAAAAAAAATAAAAAAAACATTAATCAAAGGACTTCCGACAAACATTGAAATAAAAATAAATGGATGTTTTTGTTGTATTTTTTTTAACTTTTCACAACTATTTGTATTTGTTATTTACTATTTGTTTACATGTCCATTTTCTTATTTCAATCATTTGCCAATACATTTTGTTATATTACATTTTCTGCTTTCTTGCTATCTCTTTCAGTAAAGATATAACATGACTGAATACAAAGCATACAAAACATTCCCAACCATCTTGAGATGTGTCTGTCTTTTTATTGCCTGTCTGCCTGCCTCTGTCTTTTTCATGTGTTAATTGAAAAATATTCAATGGATGGCTGCCACGGCCTGGAATTTTTTTTTTGTTTTTTACAACACAAATTGTCACATAGCAGCTTGAGATCCCAGGCCTGAGACCTGGGATATGTTACATGTGGTGTTGTGGTAGGAGGGACAGGTGTCATTCTTTAGAAGATAAGAGGATATTGAACTGTAGTAAATTATTTTCATTTTGTTTAGTTGTTTCTATAGGTTACCCATAGTGGGGTAATTGCATTTGTTTACAATATGAATTATGAGTTGGATTACATATTTATGAAAGACAGGCCCTTCTGTGCCTTCTTGATTATATTTCACTTTGTATTCCTGACACTAACACTGATGTTCTGTGTCGCTCTGGATACAAGCGTCTGCTTAGTGATTGTAATGTAATGTCATTGGAGGGGTCGGTGGGCGGGCAGAGCAGCTTGACCATGTACATTTGTAATAGGGTAATAGGGGAACATTTAAAAAAATATATATATTTAAAAAAAATAATGCTGGGTTTATCTTTGAATACATGACTTTATTTAATCCACAAACTTTAGTACATTTCTTCCCTCACGTGTACGTTAATTACACGTGAAGTAATTAATAGTAAGTAACTTGTATTTTTGAATATTTTTTAAATAATGTCCACAATACCCAACCCATCCAAAATAATGCTCATTCCTCTTTTTTCTGTTTTTCTAATAAAATATCATCTCTTGTTTTCCACAAATTTCCAATGACTATTCCTAAAAACAGGACAAGTCCAAGATTACGGTTAGAGACAAATTTATTCCAGCAGTCCTCCGGCTTATTGATGTCCAAGGTGAAGATCTATGGGACACAAAGGAGCATGGATATCAATCCTGGAACTACTCTTTTTTAAAGCATATGAAGAAAACGGGTGTAGTCTATGTATTTTAACCAGCAATATCCCACAATGACTGATGTAGCGATACTGTGTGGTGTTACACTGGAAAGTGATTATATTCCCCATCAGCTGTCAATGCAGCCCCACATGCCCTTGCTTGGTTTAGAAGTGAGGTCATGTTCAGGATTTCCTGAAGAAAATAAAGAGTTGAACCAATATACTTGCTTTGCTGAGCAGGTACAGCCATTTTTACCATTTTGTTCCTATTCATTTCTATGATAGGAACTTGGCGAGTATGCACTAACTAAGAAATACTGTTTGCTTATATTATAGTGCTATGCTTTCCAATAAATTCCCACCTGGTGTGTGAGGTGAAGGGCTACCATGGACACCACTCCATAATACGGAAGGGTCTGCTGGGCATTCACCCCAGTCAGGACCAGCCCCGACAGCAAGGCCACTGTGAAGCCACTGAGCCACAGCTTGGTCTGCTCCCGAAACCTCAAGGCGGTGGACTTCACTCCAACCAGGATATCGTCTGCCTTGTCCTGGGTAACACAAGAACAAACATGAAAACTACTGAAGACTACAATCCAGTGAGGAAAATAGTTAGTTTTGGCAACCCCCTTCTGTCAATGTACATTGAAGAAGCCATCTCTAATAATGTGACACTGAACAGTGATATTCTGAAGAAAAATAAAATGGTTGGTTAGACATCTTTTCGTTCTCAATTATATTATTATTTTTAATTCTATAATTCTATCACTTTTTGAATCTGTTCACCAGTGTAGGGACTCTGAGGTCCTTGTTACAAAGCATTTGTAATCCCCACCCCTCAACATTTCAAGCTTTCATTTATGAGACTTTCATAATATGTGTCATAAATACAACCTACTCCACATATTATCAAAGTATATATACACTACTCACAAAAAGTTAGGGATATTTGGCTTTGGGGTGAAATTTCAGGATGAACCTAAAATGCACTATAACCTTTACAGGTGAAATTAATTTGACCTTCTCTAAACTTTTGAATGCACATGTCCAACTATTCAGTGTTTCAGTACTTTTTGCACAACTTGCTGTTCTCTAACAAGGAGCTGAACGGCAAAATTCACAACAGGTGTTTGATCCATGAATCGACCAATAAATTTCCTGGTTCAATTAGAATTGGTATTTAAACAGTCCTCTTCATCATGCTGTTCACATTTTGACATCATGAGACCAAGACGACACCTAACAATTGATCAACAGTACCTCGCCATTGCGAGGCTTCAAACAGGATGTTCTCAGAGGGAAGCGGCCACTGAGCTTAGAGTGTCACAGAGTGTCATCAGCAGGTTGCAACAGAGATACAGAGAGACTGGAAGAGTCACAGAAAGGCATAGAAGTGGACGTCCTTTGGCCACATCCCACACTGATGACCGCTTCATTGTGAACAGTGCCCTGCGGAACCGGATGATGAATGCCACTCAACTCCAGGCACATTTAAGGGAGGTGAGAGGCACCCAAGTGTCACGCCAGACCATTCGAAACCGTTTACATCAGCGTGGTCTGCATGCTAGATGACCTGCAAGGGTACCTGACCACACCACCAGGCACAGGCGTCATCGTCTTGCATGGCCCAGGGAGCATTTACGCTGGACGAGGGACCAGTGGGCCTCAGTGCTGTTCTCTGATGAAAGTCGATTCACGTTGAGCAGAAATGATGGCCGCCAACGATGTTGGAGACGTCAAGGAGAGCGCTATGCATCAGCCACTGTTGTCACCAGACGACCCTTTGGTGGTGGCGGTGTTACAGTGTGGGCAGGTGTGTCTAGTCAATACAGAACCGCCCTACACTTTGTGAATGGTACAGTGACAAGCCCATACTACCTGAATAACATCATTAATCCAGTCATTGTGCCCCTGCATGAACAACACAGGCCTAATTTCATCTTCATGGACGACAATGCTCCAGCTCATCGAGGTCGCATCATTAGGGAAAGGCTGCTGGAGACTGGGGTACCTCAAATGGAGTGGCCTGCACTTTCTCCAGACCTGAATCCCATAGAAAACCTATGGGATCAGCTGACTCACCGTGTAGAGGCTCGTAACTCTGTACCCCAGAACCTCAATGACCTGAGGGCCGCCCTTCAAGAAGAGTGGGATGCCATGCCTCAGCAGACAATAAGTCGACTTGTGAACAGCATGAGACGTCGTTGTCAAGCTGTAATTGATGCTCAAGGGCAGCACTCGAGTTGAGGGGGGATGAGGGGGGATGGCATCCCCCCTGAAATAAAAACGGTCAAAATCATCCCCCTTCTAAAACGGCCATCCCCCCTTTCCATCCCTTATGTCAGTTTATCAATGAACGTGGTATTACTGCTATTTCAACATTAATTTTGCGCATATTGAGTAAAATACTGTGGGCGAGGGAGCACGCACACATGCAATGACATTTTTACCAAGTCACTGACGCTATGCTATGCGAGTGCCCTAGAGGCACCAGAGCGCCGTTATGCGCTTGTTTGATTGATGCTAGAAGCTGCATAGCAGCACGAGCGCAGGTAACGGTCATCACAATGGCCAAGCGACCAGGAGTACAGCGCTCTCTGAGGGACTTCATATTTAAAAAGACAAAAAATAACATTACAGGTAAGTCAAGAGTCAGTAATCTTAGTCATTAGTCATTACTTTAGTCACCAAAGGTGGGATCTCTGGACATAATAAGCAATAACAACGTTAGTTTGGAGCTTAGCTACGTTTTTCTCTCTTGTTAGCTAGCTAACACCTTTGCGCACCTTTTTTTGCTCAACTGAGACATTCGTTGCTACTGCAGCCGAACTATTATTGGAAATCACAAACTCTGTGTTTTAAATTTATTGGTAGACGGTTCGTGACGATTTCTGCCGAATACGTAGTTTCTAAGTGCCACTATTTCCCTGTAGCAAGTCCATTTATCAAGCAACCCCCCACCAAGTCTATACCTACCTATGCGTGACATAGTGGACAATAGCGTCTATATGCTACTAAATATGAAATAAATATACAATCCTACCATTGGTTTTACACATCGAGATGTTCCTTTCAAAATTCAGTTGTCATTTATTGTCTGGTACAATCGGTTTGAGAAATATACAACACTTTATACCGCTATTACACTATCTGAAACGTCGCCGCGTAATAGCCCCATGCCCTGTAAGCCTGTCTCATGCATTACAGTTCACTCTGGTTTAATTGTCGGCTTTTTTATCCAATAGAGTACATTATAACCTTCGCAACGGTATATGCCAAGTCTTTTTGGGTGCTTTGAGCAATTTACTACAGCCCAGCGTAACGGCAGTTTTCGTTTTAACTGTCTAGTATTACGCAAGCGATATACAATACGCATTATGCAGGGGAATTTCCCTTTTACGATATGTAAGTATTTTTGCGTCTAAAATACCGTTGGTCTCGCTGGCTACATACGTACATTCGTGTTTCCACTCGAGCACTGTCTTTCTAATATGTTTGATAGCCCTGTTATTATTTTCGCATTTTGAGTGCATTTCACATACTGTAGTGCAATCGTTAGCTAAATGTATTTTTGAAGTAGGCTACTGATGTTCATTGAAGATAGAACATTTGGCAGCATTTTACAGATGGTGGAAAACTATTTTATGTTCATGTTATCATACATAATATAGGCTATGGCGTATACGAGTCTCTTAGGGCATGACAAATGCTCATTCCAATTTACTGTGCGCTGATATGTGGTAGATTAAGGTAAAAATGTCCTTGGAGTCATTATGAATAGGAAAACTTAAAAGATTAAAAGAATACAGAAAAATGCAATCCCAGGACAAAAGTATACATACTGTAGAGTACAGGGACAAGTGTTGTTTTATTGAGGTACAAGAGTGAATGATTAGGCAACATATTTAGGTGTATGTAACACTGTGATATCAATGTTTTTTATCTTAAGCCACCAGAGGGAGCAAATGTGTATGCGTTATAATGTACAAAACTAATTTTATTAATTTTATGACATGTTTTGCATAGGGGTTTTGGACCCATAGATATCTACCCCCCCTATACTGCTGAAAATATATAATTCTCACTTGGAAATTATGCAAAAGTGAGTTTTATGAGCCCAAACTGTTGATTTGTAGTTAAATATATCATTATTTTTTTTATTTGCAGCAGTGCACAATTTAGCCATTTGGATAGATTTGGAGACACTAATGGACAACAGGATACACTGCTATATTTTGCATCATAGACCTTTAGTAGTTCTGCATATCATCCTCAGATTTTGCAAAACTTGTGGACATGGAGTTTATGATCCAGGAAATGTATATAAATTACCGATTTCACTTATGTAGCTCTCAGCAAAATAAAAAAAAAACTATTTTTAAATTTTTTTCCCCAAAGTTTCTTTGCATTTGTGGCACTTTATTTTGACTTAAATTATGAAAATAAACAAATCTAAGTTTGTATTGTAAATGGTACACCTGTCTTCTTTCATTTAAGCCATTTACCAAGTTTATGTGATGCTCACACCTGGAGTTATAAAGCCTTAAACAGAGCACCCCTAAATAGGTGAAATTTGCCATCTGCGCCAAGGGGCTAACTAATGCTAGCTAGCTAGCTAGCTAGCTAAAAGATGAGGACTTGAACTTCATTAACTAGGCTAGCATTAACGTCAGCTAATCATGTTCGGGGAGAGTGGAGTAGGCAGCCATTGACAAAATTGGTCCTATTTTGTATTATCTGTATATTTTTTTATATATTTTCATATTTTGTAAACAGTTTCAATTTGCACTTAATGCCCTGTTAAAAAAAGTAACATTGGGAATGTTAACATAAAAGATTTGTATTTGAACTGCAATAAAATTATGATAGATCAATATTTTTCTAATTGTTTTCCTCCATTTTTTCATGAAGGGGTTCTTGTTTAATTTACATAATGATTTAATTAATCACGATTAAAAATTAACCCTTTAGATACCAGTTTTGATCATATACCAGTAACTGCTTTTTTGAAAAATACACTATAATTCAATATTCTAAAAACAAATTTGACTTTATTATTAGTATCATCAGCTGATCCATCTGAATAATAAATGAGAAGATTGATTTTGGTGCATTTTTACTTTTTGTATAATGTCAGATTGAACAAAAAGGTATGTTGGGACTGTTAACCTACAAGATTTGTACCATAGACTTCCATTATAACCACATTTTTTGACCCCCTCCCCCCCTTTAAATTAAAGTGAAAAAATGATTTTGCACTAATTGTCCTCTGCATTTGACCCTAAGTCAAATGTAAGTGGTGCCATGGCAGCCCGGGGACCGACTCCAATTCTGAGGTGCCTTGGTCAAGAGCAATGACAGGAGTATCTGACACCTAACATCCATAACATGCATGTTGTTTTAGGAGTATAATCATTATCTTTATGCTTTAACAATAATCAAAAGGGTACAGAGTTGGTCTCCCACCCTCTGCGCCGTTATCAGCACAAATTATGTCCCCATATGATAAAATCCACCATCCCCCCTGATTTTTTTTTACAACTTGAGTACTGCTCAAGGGCACATGACAAGTTATTGAGACATTGACATTTTTGTTGTGGTATACCCACCACTGTTGTTGGCTTTTGTTTCAATAAATTGTTTGAGATGAGGAAATCACCATTGCATGCTTCTACTTAAATGCCCTACTTTCATGATACGTATAATATCACTGTAGCGTGAACTTACATTTTCCATAAATTTCACCCGAAAGCCAAATATCCCTAACTTTTTGTGAGTAGTGTATATACAGATCCTTTCCAAATAGTGTGTTGAAAATCAGCATTTACTAAAGTTATTTCAGAGAATGAATGTTTTAGACTGAGTGTCACACTCTAATCATCTAATTTACTCAAATCACCAGCAAAGTTTTTCTACAGGTGTGTCGTTAAATTGGACAGGTATCTCAGTTTGGTTCAGTATGGGGAAGACTGCAGACTTGACAATTGGCCAGAAGACCATCATTGACACCCTCCAGAAGATGGGTAAGCCACAAAAGGTCATCGCTAAGGAGGCTGGCTGTTCACAGAGTGCAGTGTCCAAGCATATCAATAGAAAGTTTAGTGGAAGGGAAAAATGTGGCAGGAGAAGGTGCACAAGCAAAAGAGATGACCGTAGGCTTCAGCGGATTGTCAAGCAAAGACGATTCCAAAATTTGGCAGAGATGCAGAGGGAGTGGACTGAGGCTGGAGTCAGTGCTTCAAAAACCACCACGTACAGACGTATCCGGGACATGGGCTACAACTGTTGGATTCCTCGAGTCAAGCCACTCCACTCATTCTCTGAAATAAATGCTGATTTTCGACACACTATTCTAATTTCTTGAAATACTGGTTTGGGGGTTTTCTGGAGCTGTAAGCCAAAATTATGAAAAATGAAACAAATAAAGGCTAGAAATATTTCACTTTGTGTGTAATGAATCTATAATCTATGAAAGTTTCACTTTTTGAATGGAATTATGGAAAAAAACTACTTTTCCATGATATTCAAATTTTTTGGAAAGGATCTGTATATATATTTGAGACATGCTGGCTACATATTATTCAGTCCCTGTGCTCTGGCAGCTATAAATTAGCAGGAGCCATACAATTAGTTGATTGGCAAGTGTCTGTGTACCATGAAAGGTAATATGTTTTCACAGTAAAACAAGTGTTTTCAGGAGGATCATTGTGAATTTCAAGTAAAAACACAAAGTTTAACACCAAGGAGTTCACAGACAGTCAGGTATAAGGTTATTAAAAGGGAGAGATTAGGAGAAGGCAAAAATATATATATACAGTACCCTCCACAATTATTGTCACCCCTGATAAAGATGAGTAAAAAGGGTTAAAATTCACCTTTTGGTGAATTAGCTTAATCTCACACTGAACAAATGAGAAAAATCCAACCTTTAATTGAAGTAAATTTATTCTGAGAAGATTTTTTTTAAATTCTCGATGAGGGATTTAACAAAACCATGTGTGCCACAATTATTGGCACCCCTAGAAATTCTTATGAACAAAATGTAACTGAAGCATTTTTTCCATTTATATTTTACTTTTTAAAGTTGATCAAGGTGTTTAGGAACTTTCAAGCAGTAATCCATGACTTCCTGTTTCACCGGGGTATAAATTGAGGTGACAGAGAGGCCATATTCCCTTATTCATACATAAACATGGAAAAGAGAAGAGAACACACAAATCAAATGAGGGAAAAGTGTGTTGAGCTTCATAAGTCAGGGAATGACTATAAAAAAATAGCTACTCACCTGAAAATACCCATATCTACCGTTAGGGCAATACTTAAGAAGATCAAAGCAACTGGAATGGTTACAAACTGGCCTGGAAGAGGACCCAAGTTTAGTTTGCCCCCACACACAGTGAGGAGGATGGTAAGAGAGGCAAAAAAATCCCCAAGGATCACTGTTGGAGAATTACAGAGGAAAGTAACATCTTGGGGTCATCAAGTCTCCAAAACTACCATTAGACGTCACCTCCATGCCAACAAATTATTTTGAAGGCATGCCAGAAAAAAAGCCTTTCCTGTCATTTCACCACAAATGTAAGCGCCTGGAGTTTGCTACTGGAACCTTGACTGGAACCATGTTCTATGGTCAGATGAAATGAAAATTGAGCTTTTCGGCAACCAACACTCAAGGTGGGTTTGGCGTAAAAAGGAGGATGGCTATACCGAAAATAACCTGATCCCCACTGTTAAGTATGGTGGAGGTTCCGTGATGTTGTGGGGCTGTTTTTCCTCCAAAGGCCCTGGGAACCTTGTTAGGGTACATGGAATCATGAACTCCATGAAATACCAGGATATTTTAAATCTGAATCTGGCTGCTCTGCCAGGAAACTAAAACTGGGTCGTCGTTGGATCTTCCAGCAGGACAATGATCCAAAACATATGTCCAAATCACCACAAAAATGGTTAACTGAACACAAAATCAAGCTTCTGCCATGGCCATCTCAGTCCCCTGACCTAACCCCCATTGAAAACATGTGGGCTGAGCTGAAGAGGAGAGTGCACAAGAGAGAACCTAGGACTCTGGATGATCTGGAGAGATTATGTAAAGAGGAATGGTCTCACATTCCTTGCTCTGTATTCTCCAACCTGATAAGATGTTACGGGAGAAGACTCAGAGCTGTTTTATTGGCAAAGGGAGGCTGTACAAAGTATTCAATTCAGGGGGTGCCAATAATTGTGGCACACGTGGTTTTGTTATTGTGACTTTTTTTTCTCAGAATAAACTTTCTTCAATTAAAGGTTGGATTTTTCTAATTTTTTCAGTGTGAGATTAAGCTAATTCCCCAAACAGTGAATTTGAACCCTTTTTACTCATCTTTACCAGGGGTGCCAATAATTGTGGAGGGCACTGTATATACACTACTGTTCAAAAGTTTAGAATCACTGAGACATTTTTATGTTTTTGAAAGAAATTGATACTTTTATTCACCGAGGTAACATTAAATTGATCAAAAAATACAGTCCAGACATTGATAGTTACAAACTACTATTTCTATTTCATTCTATTTCTACTTTAGCAAATGTAGCCATTTTTACAGTCCCCCCATTTTAGGGCACCAAAAGTAATTAACATAAATGTAAATAGTCATATTTAATATTTGGTTGCATATCCTTTGCATGTCATGACTTCCTGATGTCTGTGACCCAATAACATCAAAAGACTCTTGATATCTTATTTTCAGGTAGTCTTACAAGTGATACTATAACATCTCTGCATTTGAATGGATCTTTATGGGAATTGGGACTAGATTAAGCTGTAAATTACACAGGAATAGTATGGAACATATGGTTGGCTAAATGCCTATAAGTCATCAAGAGTCTGAGGTATCAAACGGGCCCCCAACCATCACTCTGCTGCCAGATATGCAATAGATATGGATGGATCACTTTAAGGGTTGTTTCTCCTGACTCATTTTCCTATTGAACTCATATCTGGCAGCAGAGTGATGGTTTTAGGCTCGTTTGATACCTCAGAGTCAGACCGTTGATGACTTACAGCCATTTAGACAACCATGTGTTCCATACTATTCCCGTGTAATTTAAAGCTTAATCTAGTCCCACCTACCCCCCAAATCCCATAGAGATCCATTCAAATGCAGAGATGTTATAATATCGCTTGTTAGACTACCAGAAAATAAAATACCAAGAGTCTTTTGATATTGTTGGGTCACAGACATCAGGAAGCCATGGCTTGCAAAGGATATGCAACCAAATATTCTAATATTTACTTTATTCTACATTATGTTAAACAGTCCAATATTTTTTTGATGCCTGAAAATGGGGGGGGACTATGTAACAAAGGTTCTATAATTCCTAAACGGTTCATCTGATATGGATGAAAATGCCCTCAAATTAAAACAGTCTGCACTTCAACCTCATTGTATCCTTTCAAACTGAAAGTGCTAGAGTACAGAACCAAAATAATAAAAAATGTGTCACTGTCCAATGATTATGGTGCTCACTGTATATATATTATGTATATATATATATATACACTACTCACAAAAAGTTAGGGATATTTGGCTTTCGGGTGAAATTTATGGAAAATGTAAGTTCACGCTACAGTGATATTATACGTATCATGAAAGTAGGGCATTTAAGTAGAAGCATGCAATGGTGATTTCCTCATCTCAAACAATTTATTGAAACAAAAGCCAACAACAGTGGTGGGTATACCACAACAAAAATGTCAATGTCTCAATAACTTGTCATGTGCCCTTGAGCATCAATTACAGCTTGACAACGACGTCTCATGCTGTTCACAAGTCGACTTATTGTCTGCTGAGGCATGGCATCCCACTCTTCTTGAAGGGCGGCCCTCAGGTCATTGAGGTTCTGGGGTACAGAGTTACGAGCCTCTACACGGTGAGTCAGCTGATCCCATAGGTTTTCTATGGGATTCAGGTCTGGAGAAAGTGCAGGCCACTCCATTTGAGGTACCCCAGTCTCCAGCAGCCTTTCCCTAATGATGCGACCTCGATGAGCTGGAGCATTGTCGTCCATGAAGATGAAATTAGGCCTGTGTTGTTCATGCAGGGGCACAATGACTGGATTAATGATGTTATTCAGGTAGTATGGGCTTGTCACTGTACCATTCACAAAGTGTAGGGCAGTTCTGTATTGACTAGACACACCTGCCCACACTGTAACACCGCCACCACCAAAGGGTCGTCTGGTGACAACAGTGGCTGATGCATAGCGCTCTCCTTGACGTCTCCAACATCGTTGGCGGCCATCATTTCTGCTCAACGTGAATCGACTTTCATCAGAGAACAGCACTGAGGCCCACTGGTCCCTCCTCCAGCGTAAATGCTCCCTGGCCCATGCAAGACGATGACGCCTGTGCCTGGTGGTGTGGTCAGGTACCCTTGCAGGTCGTCTAGCACGCAGACCACGCTGATGTAAACGGTTTTGAATGGTCTGACGTGACACTTGGGTGCCTCTCACCTCCCTTAAATGTGCCTGGAGTTGAGTGGCATTCATCATCCGGTTCCGCAGGGCACTGTTCACAATGAAGCGGTCATCAGTGTGGGATGTGGCCAAAGGACGTCCACTTCTATGCCTTTCTGTGACTCTTCCAGTCTCTCTGTATCTCTGTTGCAACCTGCTGATGACACTCTGTGACACTCTAAGCTCAGTGGCCACTTCCCTCTGAGAACATCCTGTTTGAAGCCTCGCAATGGCGAGGTACTGTTGATCAATTGTTAGGTGTCGTCTTGGTCTCATGATGTCAAAATGTGAACAGCATGATGAAGAGGACTGTTTAAATACCAATTCTAATTGAACCAGGAAATTTATTGGTCGATTCATGGATCAAACACCAGTTGTGAATTTTGCCGTTCAGCTCCTTGTTAGAGAACAGCAAGTTGTGCAAAAAGTACTGAAACATTGAATAGTTGGACAAGTGCGTTCAAAAGTTTAGAGAAGGTCAAATTAATTTCACCTGTAAAGGTTATAGTGCATTTTAGGTTCATCCTGAAATTTCACCCGAAAGCCGAATATCCCTAACTTTTTGTGAGTAGTGTATATATACACATCAGGGGTCGCATTTGCCGGTTTTGACCATTTTTTTATGACAAAGGCCGGAAAATGTAATTCCCTCCGGACATTTGGGCCGGTAAAAAAACAAAAAAAATGTTTTACTTTGCAATATAGTAATTTCTCAAAACCACGGCAATTTATCATTAGGCCTATTATCACCGCAAATCAGACACCGCTACTCTCAGAGACGCAAAACGCGACGCTATTCCAATGATGACAGCTCTCCGGGGCTACGGAGGATTAAGATTTCAAACAGCCTGTGAAGTTTTGATCCGAGAATTTCCCGACATTTATCCTGACTGGGCGAAGGTGGCAAAGATGGCCTGTGTCATTCCCGTGTCAAGTGTGCCAGCAGAGTGGGGATTCTCGCTCCAAAACCGGGTCAAAACCGCACTCAGAAGCCGCCTGCAGGAGGAGGAGGTTAGCTACGCGACTCATGCGTATCTCAAGCTGCACTAAAACTTACGAGACATTCGATTTCAAATCAGCAGCTGCTCACTTCCATGAAATGAAGCATTGTGGCAAATGAAAGGAGCCTATATGGATTGCTCGTTAGGCTATAAGCTTGATATAATCAGCATTTTTTTCCTTGTTAAATCAATAGCCTACACTGTTCTGGTCTGACTTTCCCTAAAGCGTTGTTCGTTAGGTCGGATCCCAATTGTCACGTGTTGTTGCTGGCTCTTTTCCTTATAGCATCTTCCGCAACTCTGCAATTTGCCTTGGAGTAAAGAAATGTTAAAATCGTTATTCAAAATGAGGTTATTGCTTGCTATTCTGAAGAAAAATGTGTTCTAATAAACTAATGATGCAAAATCAAGACAGCTTCTGTTGAGAAAACATTACGCACGGTCACGCACACAAAATGCGCGATTTTAATGTAATTCATCCGCTTGTGCAAGGCGAAGCTGTTACATTAAATTTTTATATTATTCCTTTATTTTCAAATAGTTTTCAGTCCAAAATATAATACTATGCTGTAACATACACTACTCACAAAAAGTTAGGGATATTTGGCTTTCGGGTGAAATTTATGGAAAATGTAAGTTCACGCTACAGTGATATTATACGTATCATGAAAGTAGGGCATTTAAGTAGAAGCATGCAATGGTGATTTCCTCATCTCAAACAATTTATTGAAACAAAAGCCAACAACAGTGGTGGGTATACCACAACAAAAATGTCAATGTCTCAATAACTTGTCATGTGCCCTTGAGCATCATCTACAGCTTGACAACGACGTCTCATGCTGTTCACAAGTCGACTTATTGTCTGCTGAGGCATGGCATCCCACTCTTCTTGAAGGGCGGCCCTCAGGTCATTGAGGTTCTGGGGTACAGAGTTACGAGCCTCTACACGGTGAGTCAGCTGATCCCATAGGTTTTCTATGGGATTCAGGTCTGGAGAAAGTGCAGGCCACTCCATTTGAGGTACCCCAGTCTCCAGCAGCCTTTCCCTAGTGATGCGACCTCGATGAGCTGGAGCATTGTCGTCCATGAAGATGAAATTAGGCCTGTGTTGTTCATGCAGGGGCACAATGACTGGATTAATGATGTTATTCAGGTAGTATGGGCTTGTCACTGTACCATTCACAAAGTGTAGTGCAATTCTGTATTGACTAGACACACCTGCCCACACTGTAACACCGCCACCACCAAAGGGTCGTCTGGTGACAACAGTGGCTGATGCATAGCGCTCTCCTTGACGTCTCCAACATCGTTGGCGGCCATCATTTCTGCTCAACGTGAATCGACTTTCATCAGAGAACAGCACTGAGGCCCACTGGTCCCTCGTCCAGCGTAAATGCTCCCTGGCCCATGCAAGACGATGACGCCTGTGCCTGGTGGTGTGGTCAGGTACCCTTGCAGGTCGTCTAGCACGCAGACCACGCTGATGTAAACGGTTTCGAATGGTCTGACGTGACACTTGGGTGCCTCTCACCTCCCTTAAATGTGCCTGGAGTTGAGTGGCATTCATCATCCGGTTCCGCAGGGCACTGTTCACAATGAAGCGGTCATCAGTGTGGGATGTGGCCAAAGGACGTCCACTTCTATGCCTTTCTGTGACTCTTCCAGTCTCTCTGTATCTCTGTTGCAACCTGCTGATGACACTCTGTGACACTCTAAGCTCAGTGGCCACTTCCCTCTGAGAACATCCTGTTTGAAGCCTCGCAATGGCGAGGTACTGTTGATCAATTGTTAGGTGTCGTCTTGGTCTCATGATGTCAAAATGTGAACAGCATGATGAAGAGGACTGTTTAAATACCAATTCTAATTGAACCAGGAAATTTATTGGTCGATTCATGGATCAAACACCTGTTGTGAATTTTGCCGTTCAGCTCCTTGTTAGAGAACAGCAAGTTGTGCAAAAAGTACTGAAACATTGAATAGTTGGACATGTGCATTCAAAAGTTTGGAGAAGGTCAAATTAATTTCACCTGTAAAGGTTATAGTGCATTTTAGGTTCATCCTGAAATTTCACCCGAAAGCCAAATATCCCTAACTTTTTGTGAGTAGTGTATGTTGTTTGGCTACATCATTAAATGCACCTGTCTGTCGTACATGCAATGAAAATAGATATGGCCGTTTTCTTTTCTTTTTTATCACGTCCGACAAACTGTAATCATTCCGGACATTCTGGCCGGCAGTTTAAAATCCTAGCCGAAACCTCTGATATACATACAGTTTTTGTAATTTTGGTTCTGTACTCTTGCACTTCGAGTTTGAAAGGATACAATGACAATGATTTTTGACTTTAATTTGAGGGCATTTTCATCCATTTTCATCCATATCGGATGAACCGTTTAGAAATTATAGAACCATTTGTACATAGTTCTCCCCCCCCCCCCCCCCCCCCCATTTTCAGGCATCAAAAAATATTGGGGACAGTTTAACAATGTAGAAGAAAGTAATCATTTTTAATATTTGGTCCCATAGCTGGACATAATAGTTCATAGGTTTCTCATTTACTACAAGGTTATGCCTTCCCATGGCATATTCACATGGATAGGGCTGCGAGACATTATGAAAATATCAATGTAAAATACGTGCCAATTCTGTATATTTAATTTGTAATTATTAAAAATACAACCTATATTCAACATAACCTTGTGTCACCAGTTATAGAATAGAATAACTTTTATTTTCCCGTTAGGGAACTTCAATATACGTATATGAGTACTCAGCAGTACACTACAAGCACCAACGTTTTTGCCAGAGCCCTAGTTCCCATCCCTCTCAAATATAAAAGTTGTGATCATATATATGTTGTGAGATGTCCGTCTAACCTGATGGGCGTAGATGGTGTCATATATCAATGTCCACATCACTCCTGAAAAATAGATTGGCAGGCAAACTGACCAATCGCAGGACCCCATCACAGCTGACCAGCCAAGTACGGCTCCCCAGTTAAAGGCAAGTCCTGAAAAGCAAATATGACTTTTACACTCATGGATAAACTTTACCACCACTGGAGAAATACTTTGCATGTCAAACATGATTTCATTATTTCAATTTCAATCACAATATGTTGTGGATTCAAAAAACATGTTAATACATCATTATCCAGTAGAGAACATATTTATGTCCTGATACAACAGTGGGATTCCTACTAAAGGCATCATGCACTTTAAAGGTTGTATCAGCGATTTTTGGGTGACGTCACTTCTGAAGCGAAATCCCAAACAAACATACTTATGAATAATTATGTTATGTTTTTAAAAATAGTGTTCAAGCATCCAGAATTATAACCACGTTAATAACGTTTGTAAGAAACCAAACCGTTTGTAAATCCGTCAAGATTTCAGCGAGATAAGAGTATTAGCGTTTGTGCAGATCATTGTGATTGGTTGGAATACTGTTTATTTTGGTTTTGAGTGGTTGGTAGTACCATTTGTTTTTGTGTACGATCTCGGAGCATAGGCTGCCTACAGAGACGCGTTTTTTTGACGGCCTGCTTATGGGGCGGGCAGCTAGCGGATCGTGAGGAAAAATCAGATGAATGTGATCATTTATGTTTCCACCAAAAATCGCTGATACAACCTTTAACAATGGCAGATATAGAATGTAATGACGAAAGAATCTTATGAAAAAAAAAAAAGGCACATATTACACACATTGCACAAAATACAAGGGTGTAAGTGAATATGAAATAAGGATGAATGCAAAACAAATGAATTCCAACATCACTAGCAGGTACATTAACTCTTGCAATGGCATTGACATTACACAAATGACTGAGCAGGATAATCTGGGACACTGGGCTCTATCTTGGCGCTTGGTCTAAGCGCATGGTCCATTTAGGGCGTGTCCAAGTCCACTTTTGCTATTCCACTAGACATCACTAAAGGTGTACCGCAGGGCTCAATTTTAGGACGTTTACTTTTTACACTATATATTAACAACATTGTCTCCTTTGAAACTGGATGTAAGGTGCACTTTTATGCGGACGATACGGTTATCTATACATCTGCGTCTTCATTAGGAGGGGCACTGTCTGCTTTACAGACAGCATTTAACTCTATCCACGTTCACTACTAGAGATTAAGCTGGTCTTAAATTCAACAAAAACCAAATATGATATTCTCTAAAATCCCGCTCATCACAGGTTACCAATTTAAACATCTGCTCTCTGGATGGTTCTGATATAAATACCTTGGGATTTTCATAGATGAAAGGTTGTCTTTTAAAAAGCATGTCGATGAACTAACAAAAAAGTTGAGTAAAACTTGGGTTCTTCTATAGAAATAGATCTTGCTTTTCACGGGAGAATAGGAAACTTTTAGTACAGTCTACATTCCTCTCAGTACTTCATTATGCCGACATTATATATATGCACGCTGCCCCTACTACCCTGAAACAGCTTAACACTGTCTATCATTCAGCACTTCGATTTATTACGGGTGATCATTTCAAAACACACCACTGTAATGTGTATCAGACAGTGGGCTGGCCGTCTCTGGCCGCTAGGAGAGCTCAGCATTGGCTACTGTATATGTATAAAATAATCTTACAAAAGCTACCGATCTTCCTAACATCCCTTATTACTTGGCGTTCAATCAATTATCAGACAAGGTCTCAGGATTGGTTGGCTCTTGAGATCCCTCAAGTCAAAACCGAGTTAGGAAAGATTGCCTTTAGTTACAGTGCTCCTAGAGCATGGAATAAGTTTCAGGAGAATTTTAAAATGGATTCCTTAGTCACTTTTAAAAATATGATTCAGGAATATGAGGTTGAGGTCTGTGCATGTTTTAAATAATGCTTTAAATAGTGTTTTAAAAAATGTTTTAAATAACTTTGTTTTATATTTAAATGTGTAAAATAAAATGTATGTTGAGATTTTATATTGTTTGTGATTTTATATTGTTTACACTGTTTTATATTGTTTCTGATGTATGCTTTGTAACCAGGGCACCGTTGTAAATGAGACCTTGGTCTCAATGGGCTTCCCTGGCTAAATAAAGGTAAATAAAAAATAAATAAAAAAATAATAATACAGGCTGTAGGCCTAGAGAGCTGTATTGTAATGACATCTGATTAAAGCGCATTTTCAGAACTCAAATGTCCGTCTATTGCAGTGCGCGAGTTTTCCATTGAATGACAATTCACGCATTAGGTGTAAATGATAATTTGCGCATTAGGCTTGATATAGGTGTTATCAGCAAATTGAAAGCCATATTTAATGGATAGCCATGGTCCCATAACAGAAGATTACAGGAATTAATGGCAAATATAGGCTAAGTCATAAATTGATCCAGGATAATTGCGAATAGTCTATAGCCTACATGTAACCTCACACGTACCATCGCACATCGCCTGGATGTTGATGGAATGGGCTGAAAGCTATTTAATTCGCCATTCCCCTTCGTTGAGGGACAGGTAGCTATGTTGTCTTTGACCTATGGACCCTTTTATTATTATGCATTTTTTTATATAGCCTAGCCTACACAATAATAATATTTCACATTGCAATCTTGATATTTTTCGTCATGCTTGTGCGCGCCCCTGTGTGCAACAGACAGGAGGGTGTACGCGCGTTGTGCAAACGCCTATGTAGACGCTCTTATATGCGCCGTTAAAATAACATCTAAAGTCATGTTGCAGTTGTTTACACCAGGTTTGTGGTGGTTTTAGCGCAAGCGCTTTCTGCTGGCCCAAGATAGCAACACGCCAAAAATAATCCTGGCCACTCATCTTAAGACCAACACGCCCAGTTCACTTGTAATGGGCGCAAGAATACATGGTATTTAAACGACGTGAATGCAAGGCGTTATAATGAACCATGCGCTGGGTGTAAGATAGCAAAGACACTTGCGTTTGGGTTAGCGCCGCCCCATTCTGTCTTATTGAGCTTTTATGTTTGCTCTTTGTTTTAAACATCTAGATGTCTTTCTTATGTAAATCAGATCACAAGGGCATTGTAAAATATAAACAACATTTTGGTATTGAATGCAATGACAGTTTTTTAATGGAAATTGGTTTCCTAGACCACGGAGGACAAAAATCTTGAAAGTTGTATGACACTGGGTGCCATTTCCACATGGAAAATTGCCATCCCTAAAAGGCGTCAGAAGAGACCGATGTACTGGTTCTGAAACTGGAACAAACTAATTTATTGTGTAAATTGTGAGCATGCTTATATAGGCAACAAGAGGTAAATCCTTTAATATAAAGTCAAGGTCTGAGGTAAGTGCCAATGTACTAGCTCATGCCGCAGTGTAGTGTGACAGTCAGCTTTATCAACATTTTCTCTGAAATATCTTCGATCAAGGAAGGGCTGCTTTATAGCAGAAGCCTTATCAATTAAATGAAACTTTGCATCTTTAATGCAAGTTATTTGTAGTCCAGAGTGCTTCACAGAAAACATAAAATAGATACAAAGATAGTAAAAACAGATCCTAGAAAAAACAAAAACAGTAAAATAAAAAGGGAAAAAGGTAATACTTATAAATAAAAGCAGGATCAAATGAACAAAAACAAGACTATAAGAATGAAAGCAACCTTAATCAACTAAAAGCTAATGTAAAAAGATGTGTTTTCAATTGGTTTTAATATTGACTACTGTTGGCGTGTCTCTGAAATGCAGAGCTTCATCTACTCTTTTGGAGTGAATGTCCAAGTCTTAAAAATGGCTCTTAGGCAAGCCATTTTTAAGAGTAATGGGACGCGAGCTACTGGCCAAAAGTAATGTACTTCTCCCTTTATGATATAAAGCGGTTTTAAGGTTACCATCACTAAGCACCAAAGGTGAAAAATCCAGGTTCAGAAAGTAAACATTTTGTTCCAATCACCTGGATATGCTCATTAGCCCAATTCTTCAGCCAGGAGGTAGAACTAATTAGTAAATCAGCTAAGTTCATGGCTGGAAGAAATACATGGCAGGACTTTTACCTTCTGACCCCTGGACTTTCCAAATGTCTTGAAAATATATTTATACCAAATATATTTCATTCACCAAATCAATACTCCCATGACATTACATGAAAATAAGTCAGAATCCTAAAAAATCTTGAATTATAAAGTCCCACCATAGCTAGCTAGCCAATTAGTTTATATCTTGACCTCTGGCTAATGTTAGATTAATGCAGTGTTTCCCCTAACTTACATATTCAGTTCTATTACACTTCAATTACAGTTATGTCACTGTGCATTCATTTTCAAAGCCTCATAATAATAATAATAATTTCATAATTCAGCCACCAAGAGATTTCAGTCCGGTTGGAAGGTGATTTGGGAATGTTTTTACACAACTTTTACTGTTATCTCCCCATTATTCTTAGGCCTACGCCAATGAATAACACCAAACCTGTCCAGAGAGCTTTCAATTAATTGTGCAACAACTCAAAAACGGGATAAAAGTGCCTGAAATTATTTTTCAACCTCTGATTTAACTGTAAAAAAATCTATATTTTTCATGATCAATTTAAGGTTAGTTGCATCAGTGCGGCAAAAGTGGCCGTCAAACCAGCTGATGCTGCCATCATGTGATGTGAAAATGACTACATACAAATACACAATGCTGGATTAATTTAAATTGAGTATGCTAGTTGTTAAACAAATGAATCCATGGCAATGGGGCTGTGTGTGTGGTTCATGACGATGGTGGTGGCAACCAGGCTACTAGCAGCTAGCTACTGTGGCCTGCGGTGCCATATATGAAAATAGCATGCGAAT